>CM019822.1:100475599-101075599 GCA_009763385.1 Coix lacryma-jobi var. lacryma-jobi | reverse complement strand
GACCAGCAATCCGATCTCGATCTTTCCAATTCACTTAACTTGGTTCAAATTTAAAGCAGAATATGAGCATACCAAGCAAGTGAATGACTCAGAACTAGAGACATAGCAACCTAGCATATATGAAAAGCATGAGTGAATTCAACACATCCTACACATGCTAGTTGCATATCTCAATGGTGAATAATTTCAAGTGTTATGTTCATTAAGAAAGTTCACCATTTACAAAATAGCTCAGCTCACAACATATATCAGTGATCAGAAAGAGCATAAGCTACAGGCATCATCATATAGCATCGGAGCAAAACTAGATAGAGCATAATCACATTCTAAGGATTATATGCATGAAGCTTGAAAATGCAAAGATGCATGATGAAATGCACAAACGAAAAGAGAAGAGTCAGTCTATGATACACAAGAATCAAAATGTTTCCCCCAACTAAAAGGGGAAACACACACCAAGCTCACCTCTCAACCTAGCAAAAGTTGATTGGTCCAAAGGCTTGGTAAAAATATCTGCCAACTGATGATGAGTATCGACATGGTGAAGGTCGATATCACCCTTCTCATAGTGGTCTCGCAGAAAATGAAAGCGCACATCAATGTGTTTAGTCTTAGAATGCAGCACGGGGTTCTTAGCAACGCTAATAGCACTCGTGCTGTCACAAAGCAAAGGAACGCGAGAAAAGCTCAGACCAAAATCACGCAAAGTGGCCATCATCCAAAGCAATTCGGAACAGCAGCTAGCCGCAGCAACATACTCAGCCTCCGTGGTAGACTGGGCGACACTAGACTGCTTGCGAGAAGACCACGATACAAGAGAACAACCAATAAACTTACAAGTCCCAGAAGTGGACTTGCGCTCAATTCGGCAACCAGCAAAATCGGCATCAGAATAACCGCAAAGGGAGAGGGTGGAGGAAGCAGAATACCAAATCCCAAATTCTGGAGTGAAGCATAAGTACCTCATAATGCGCTTGACCGCCTGCCGGTGAGAGGTGCGCGGCGACGACTGAAATCGCGCGCAAAGACACACCGCGACCTGAATGTCCGGGTGTGTCATCGTTAGGTACAACAGCGACCCGATCATACTCTGGTACTCCTTCTGGTCCACAGCTTCTCCATCCTTGTCCGCATCCAGGGCCGTCATGGTTGACATGGGTGTTGGAAGAGGCTTGGCCTCACCCATATCGAATTTCTTCAGGATATCCTTGGTATACTTACCCTGGTGCACAAACGTTCCCTCTCGAGATTGCTTGATTTGCAAACCCAAGGAAAAACGTTAACTCGCCCAGCATGCTCATCTCAAACTCCCTGCTCATAGTGTCTGCAAACTTGGCAACCAAAGCGTGAGAAGAACCACCGAAAATGATATCATCCACGTAAATCTGGACCAAGAGAGTGTCATTGCCTTGTTTGAGGAGAAAAAGCGTTTTATCCACACATCCCATTTTAAAACCCTTAGCAAGCAAAAAAGTTTTTAACCTATCATACCAGGCTCTAGGGGCTTGTTTCAAACCATATAATGCTTTGTGAAGTTTAAAAAGATGGTTTGCAAACTTGGGATTTCGAAACCGGGGGGTTGTTTCACATACACCTCTTCTTCTATGTAGCCGTTTAGGAAGGCACTCTTGACAGCCATTTGAAAAAGTTTAAACCCTTTGGATGCAGCAAAAGTCAAGAGTATCCTAATCGCCTCCAAACGAGCTATAGGAGCAAACGTCTCCTCATAGTCTATCCCCTCCTTCTAACTATACCCCTGGGCTACAAGTCTGGCCTTGTTTCTCACAACATGGCCATCCTCTCCTTCTTTGTTTTTGAAAACCCATTTTGTACCAATAGGGTGACACTTAGGAGGAGGTGGAACCAAAACCCAAACCCGATTTCTTTCAAAGTTTTCTAACTCCTCATGCATGGCATTGACCCAAGAAGGATCATATAAAGCGTGTCCAACATCTCGGGGTTCAAAATCAGCAACAAATGCAGAATGAGCAAAGTGAGAGATTTGTTGTGACCTTGACCAAGTGACACGTTCGCCGATGCTGCCGATCATCTGTTGAGGTGGGTGTTGGCGCTGAATGTGTCGTGGCGCCTCCTGAGCTGAAGTAATCTCCCCCTCAACAGCAGCTGGTGCCTCCTCGGGTACAAAAGGTACCGCTCGAGGTGGCGGATCCCACGGCCCCCAAGTAGTCGATGAAGAGGGGTTGGGGCCGTGAGTCGTCGTAGTAGAAGCCGATGCTTGCGGCACAGCAGGTGGAGGTAGTGCTGGATCATCCATCCCTTCAGCACCCTCGTCCTCGTCATCAAAAAGAGGCTCACCAACCTCATGATCACCTGCACACTCAAAATGAGAAGAAGGACAAACCATGGTCTTGTCGAAGGTGACATCGGATGTCTCCATGACTCGGTTAGTATCAAGGTTAAGTACACGATATGCTCGAGTGTGAGTGCCATAACCCAAAAATACACCGTCAGAAGAACGAGACTCAAACTTGTCCAGGTTGCCTTTCTTGAGTATAAAACAGTGGCAACCAAAAACTCTAAAATAACTCACTTTGGGTTGTTTTCCAAAATGCAACTCATAAGAAGTCTTTTTCAAGAACGCTCGGAGGAAAATGCGATTGGAAATGTAGCATGCAATGCTCATAGCTTCGGCCCAATATCGCCTAGGAGTCCTATGCTCAACGAGCATCGTCCTGGCCATCTCTACAAGGGTCCGATTCTTCCTCTCTACAACACCATTTTGTGGCGGTGTGTAGGGGGAAGAAAACTGATGCTCTAAACCCAAAGAGTTACAAAACTTCTCAAAATCTGAGTTTTTAAACTCGGAATCATTATCGCTATGAATAGCTCTCATCGAGTTCTTAGAGAACTCGTTCTGAAGTCGCAAAATCAGATTGCGAGTAAAAGCAAAAGTCTCAGTTTTCTCAGCTAAAAAGAAAACCCACGAATATCTCGAAAAGTCGTCAACAACAACAAACACATACCACTTCCCACCAACTGAGCTCACTCGAGCCGGACCGACAAGGTCCATATGCAAAAGCTCTCCAGGGCGCTTAGTCATAACCTGATTCACTGGATGGTGGGGAGCGGCTGAAAGGTCCTTGTCTGGTTTTGGTAATTGAGTGACAACTTAGGTGGACTAATATGTGTTTGAAGTGAATTACACAGGTGATTAGTCCATAGGTGATCATGTGTGAGCAACATATGCCATAGAGGAGAAATGGCTTGGAATATGTCGCAAGGCTCACACATGTGAAGAAGGAGCTTAATGCACATGAAACATGACATGTGGTCATGTGGCTAAGATGGTGAAGATCAAGGCAAGACTTGGCTTGATGGACCGGTTGCGAAGGTGAAGGGCAAGTTGAGGCTTTGAAGCCGTTGGTACCGAGTGTCGGGAGGCTTAAGCAAGACTTGGCGCCGAAGGACCGAAGCGATGGTGAAGAGCAAGTGATGTCAAGATCGATGGACCATGGAGGCCATGTGATGATATGAAGTGGATCATATCATTTGATGAAGAGGATTGGTGCATGTGTTGCATCAACACCGGAGGAGATGGAATGGAATGCGCAAGGCAAAGGTATACTTGTAGGGCATTTCATTTCACCGGTCATAGGTGTGTAGAGAAGATTATGACCGGGTTTAGGATAGATGGTCGTACTATTAAGAGGAGCAAACTTGTTTGCATATCGGTCATCTAGTGCCACTAGAGCGATCTAACTTTGCGATGTTACTAAGATCAAGTGGCGTTATGGGTGAAAGAGAAAATCCTTTGAAAATGATTGTGAAAATGCTAACACACATGCACATGTTGTTGTACACTTGGTGGTGTTGGCACATTTGCAAAGGAGAAGTTGTTGGAGTTGATCTGGATCAACACAGAGAAGAAAAGGGAAGTTTTCTGAGTATGGTCGGTAGTACCGCCCAGGGGGGTCGGTAGTACCGCCCATGGGTGCTGCGTGCAACCTTCTCTGTGTTGGGGCTGATTTGGCCTGGCGGTAGTACCGCCATAACCTCGGTACTACCGCCCGCGGTGGTACCGACCAGAGGGTCGGTGGTACCGTGGCCCTGAAGGGTTTTGCAGGCTCTCTGTGTTGAGCTGAGTTTGGCCTGCCGGTAGTACCGCCATAGGGTCGGTACTACCGACCGTTCAAGGTTTCGAGGTGTGAGGAGTTTGGAAGCTCTCTGGAAGTGGCCAGTTTTGGCCTACCGGTAGTACCGCCATAGGGCCGGTAGTACCGGGCTCGGTAGTACCGACCAGGGGGTCGGTAGTACCATGGTATGGAGGAGTTTTGGATGCTCTCTGTGTAGATCCAAAGTTGGCCTGTCGGTAGTACCTCCATAGGGCCGGTACTACCGACCATCGGTGGTACCGACCAGGAGTCGGTTGTTCGTTTTGGTCAACGCGCCGTGTGTAACGGCTAGTTCTGACACTGTCGGTACTACCGCCCAGGGGGGTCTGTACTACCGACCGAAGCGCGGGAAAAGGGAAACGGCTAGTTGGCCGCTCCCCTCTATAAATATGGGTGGAGGCCGGCTGTGGGCCGGTTGCCGGAGCACTCCAAAGCCTTGGTGGCTTGTGTGGATGTGCTTGTGAGCCCTCTAACACACATATGCTTTAGTGCTTATCCGATTGTGTGAGAGAGCGATCCTAGTGCGTTGCTTTGAGAGATAGCATCGAGTGGCACTAGGTGTTCGAGTTGCAAGCCGGTGGTGTTATTACTCTTGGAGGTTGCCACCTCCTAGACGGCTTGGTGCGTGTCTCCGTCGTGAAGCCCGCGTGAAGATTGTGCGTGGCTCCGGAGAAGCTTTGTGAGGGGCATTGTGCTCGCCCCGCGGGAGATCGCGAAGAGCAACTCTAGTGGAAAGAGGCGTGAAGAGCGCCAAGTGGTCCGGCCGGATCAAAAGCTAGAGCTCTTGGTGAGCACTCCATCGTGGAGAGGTTGGCTTAGTGTCACCACTAGCGAGAGGATCCGCGGCAACCTTGGGCTTGCTTCAACGGGGACTAGCTTGGTGGCAACCAAGTGAACCTCGGGATAAAATCTTGTGTCCCCGTCCCTTGTTGCTCTTATTATTCTTGTTTCCTTGCATATTACGCTTGTTCTTGTGTTCTTCGTGTTCTTCCTCTCTCTATCACTCTATCTTAGGTTGGGAAGGCTCGATCCACATTTTGGCAAGGAATCAAGACGTGAGGAAGCTACAATCGTCATCTACAACATCTAGGGAAGTGGGGTAATTGCTAGATCTGAGATTGCATCTCACCCCCTTCGATTTCGTAGCTTCCTGCAGGTGCTCGGTAGTACCGGCTTGGAAGCCCGGTAGTACCGGCATCGGTAGTACCGGCCCTACAGCTCGGTAGTACCGACTGCCTGTTGTTTGCACTAGCTTGTATTGCAATATTTATTCTTGTGCTAGTGTTTAGTTGCTTAGTTTGTGTAGCTAAGTTGAGCTCTCTAATTTGGCTTGGGTAGCCTTGTTATTGAGCATTGCTAGTGAGCTTAGGCTTTGTGCTTTGCTTGCTAGATTGCTTAGGAGCTCCCCCGTGCTTGAAGTACTAGTTGCATAGGCTTGTGTGACCTTGCTTCTAGAATTGGTTAGGTGAGCTCTAGCTAGCCCGACACCTTATTTGCATTGATTAGGATCTTTTGTAAGGTGTCATAGAGTATAGGTAGAGGGGTGTAGTCTTGGCTAGACCGATAGTTTTAATTCCGCATTTGTTTCGGTTAGCCGCTCCAATTAAGTTTAATTTTAAAAGGGACTATTCACCCCCCCCCCCTCTAGTCCGCCATCTCGACCCTTCAAGTGGTATCAGAGCTAGGTCTCTCATTTGTGGTCTTCACCGACCCGAGAGGATGGCGACTTATGGGCTAGGCATTGATTGTCCACACATTTTTTATGGCACTCACTTTACACAATGGAAAACTTGGATGATATACAATTTCAAGTTTATTTGCCCTCAAATGTGGTGGATCGTAGATGTAGGCTTTTCTCATGTGTTGGATGAAAAGAATCTAACTCAAGCACAAGAGAAATGCCTAGATCTCGAGTGCCAAGCTACTAACATCATTTTTAGATCTTTGCATGATGATATCTTTAGTGAGATCATGGATATGGAGTCCTCCCATCACATGTGGAAGTATCTCAATGACAAGTATGGGAGTGCTCCAATTGATGATGATGTTAGTGAGCCCGAGGAAGAGGCACATGAGGGTGTTGAGCATGACCACAACTTGGTGATTGTGGAGGATTGCTCTACCTCATGGTCAAGTGATGAAGATGATGATCAATCCATAAGATCACTTGACAAGGACGATGGCTATGAGAGTGATGTCTCCACAAGCGCTTCTACTACATCACATTGCTTCATGTCACACGGTGACACTAAGGTTTGCAAAGCTAATGTGAATGATCTTAATGCATATGAGGAGCTCTTGAGTAGATATACTAGCATGACCATCACTTTAGAAAATGAGATGTCTAAAAATGCAAAATTGGAAAAAGAAAACTCATTTCTAAAGAACACATGTGAACAAGTGAAGCATCTACTTTATGTTAGTACTTGTTCACATGAGGAGCTTAAATTGACTCATGAGGAACTATGTGTTGCTCATGATAACTTGGTAAAAGACCATATTTTTCTCACTAAGAAGTTTTCTAATGTAGAAACTAAAACTAGTGAGAGCTCATCACATGGGTCAAATGATCTTTTGCAAAACGTTGCTAACCCATGTGATGTAGGCAAGAAGAATGTATCCACCTCTTGTGAAGATTTATTATCTATGCCATGTTCTTCACATATAGATGCTTGTTCTACTTCCTTGTCTTGTGAGACTAACCTTTTGAAGGAGAACAGCGAGCTCAAAAGTGAAGTGAAGAACTTGAGGAACAAGCTAGAGAGGTGGTGTAGATCAAAGGTCACCCATGAGCACATGATGAAGAATCAAAGAAGCTATGGTGACAAGAGTGGCATTGGCTTCAACAATGTCAAAGGCAAGAGATGGGGTAAGAGAAGATATGAAAGAGAAATGAAGAAGAAAGAACAAGAAAAGATATCTCATTTCATGTGCTATCGATGCCATGAGATGGGACATCTTGCAAAGGCTTGCCCCAACAAGAAGAAGCCCCAAGTTCAAATCAAGAACAACCATCATGATGGTGACTTGATGAAGAAGAAGAAAACAAGAAGGGGTGGAAGAGCAAGGCATCCAACTCACATTCAAGATGCCAAGATGATGATGAGCAAGAATGAAGAGAAGAAGGATTTGGCTCACATCAAGTGCTACAATTGCGATGAATTGGGCCACCTAGCTTCGGGTTGCCCAAACAAGCTTGAGGAGAAGGCTCAAGCAAACAAGAAGAAGCAAGGTAATGAGGAGCAACACATGAGCAAGGAAGAAAAGGCTCAATCAAAGAGAGTTTGCTACTCATGCCGGGAAAGGGGACACATGGCTAATTCATGTCCCCTAGGTAACACTCCTAAGCCTATTTCAATTGCTAATGATTCTATGCTTAGGAAGGATGTAAATGGTACCTCTTTGGTTGCTATTGCAAAACATCCCGCTATCCATACTAAAGCAATGCCTAAGTATGTTGCTCCTAACTTGAGAGGACCCAAACTAGTTTGGGTACCATCAAAAAGTGGATGAATGTGTGTAGGTACCATGGCATTGGAGACTTGATTCAATTGATTCCATATTGTTCATTATATGATTGAGTCAAGTAATGAAGCTTAGTGCTATCCAAACCCAATGCCAAGACAAGATAAGTGAAGTCCAAGTGCGCTACAACATACAAGTGTCATGATCAAGTTGTGGTGGTTGATTGGAATTATTTGAAGGCTTGCAATCAAATTTAGTAGAAGTTTGCTATTGAATGATCATGGTTTACCAAGGAGATATGCATGTTTCCTTGAGAAGGACAGAATCTGCCAGAAAAGTGACAATTATTGGATTGATCTAGAGTCACTTTGATTGAAAGGCCCTCAAGTTGGAATCATGTTTATAAGTGGTTGAGGGACCTATGTTTGGTTTTGAAATGAGCTAGAAGCATGACAAAGATGAGTACAAGGCCATTCAATTGAGAAGTGTATTTGACACAAATTTGGTACTCAAATTAAAAATCAAGACCAACATCAAGATGCAAATGAGGATCAAGTTATAGTATCAAATTGAAGATCATTTGGAAGAAAGAAAAGGACTCAAAAGGATTTTCAATGTCATATCTCAAGAAGAGTTCATCATTTGGATCAATCAAACAAAGGAAATTCAAATGAGTATCAAGGATGATTCTTTGGAGAGAGGTCACTTCTCCCTTTTGTAGGGGCTTGCCGCCTTTTGTAGGTTAACCAAGTGAGGCTTGGAAGGCTAACATGGAAGTGATGATCTAAAGTATCATTGGAGATGCTTAGTTGAAGAAATAAAAAGGATTGATCAAGAAAGCAAGCAACACCCAAATAGAGAGCAAATCAATGCAATACAAGTGGTATTCACATGCAAGCTAAGACCAAATGAAAAGACAAGCCAACCACAACAAGATAATGCACTTGATCATATGGGTGAAGAATTGTTCCATCAATTGGTATCTATTGGTCTTCACCATGGACTTCACATTGCTATTTGGAGCTTAATTGGAATCAAATGACTATCCTCTACTCCAAGATAGCAAAGGTATCATTGTAATGTGCATGATCATTTCATCCCTTACTAGTATGCGGTTAGTGCATATAGTACATGCTTAATAGGATCATGCATGACAAATGAAAAGTTTAAATTCATAGCCTACCACTATTGCTTGTTTGATTATATGATCTAGTGGTTAGTATATGGATTTGTTCATGAGCTAGTGAACCCAAGTACTTGATCTAGAAGATGAGCATTCAAGTGTCTAATTCAACGTGAGTAAGATAACCATTAAAAGATGTGTGAAGAAGCTTACTCTAGAGCAAACCGAGTTAGATATCTTGTGCAAAATTGCCTAGTTCAAGTCACAAATGAGAAGCTCATGAAGATGACAAGAGTTCAAGAAAAAGACAATAATGCAAATGGATATCAAGTTTAAATCTTCATTCAAGTGGTATCTAGACTCATCATTTATTCACATGGTATCTATTCAAAAATGGTATATGATCTTTCAAGTGATATTTACTAAGTGGTGTCTAGATCAAGCTCACAAGTGGTATCCTACAAGATGTCAAATGATCCTCAACTATAAGTGATCAAATCAAGCAAAGCATCCCTCACCAACAAGAGCTCAAGTTTATCAAGTGGATGACCCATGCTATGAACTAGGGGAGGTGCCCCACCTATTGGTATCAAGGTCAAAGATCCTACACATGGTGTCATTCCAACACATATGGTGGTGTCCATCAAAAATGAAGACTCAAGTGTCAACCATCTACCCTAGTGCAACCCTTTGTATCAAGTAAAGCATGCCTTTTATGGTTATTGATGACAAAGGGGGAGAAAGTGCCAAAGATATGATATGATAGGGGGAGATGTGGTAAAGATATGTCAAGGACAAAGAAGGAGAAAACAAAATGGACATGGATCAAGAGGGAGCAAGATTGGATAATGCAAAGGATCAAAATTCTTGGACAATGAGAGCACACAAGTAGGGGGAGCAAGCTCATGAACTTGGTTGTTGCATTTGATATGTGCATAATCATGTGCTTGCTTGCATTGCATAAGTTTTAAAATTTTATATGCATGCTTGTGTGGTGTATGCTAGTTATAGGATTTAATTGATGATTTAATAACTAGCATGCATAGGTTGATAGCTAGACTTGTGTTTTTTCATGCAAAACTAGACCCTTGCTATTAATGTTGATCTCACGGGGTTTTCTAGTTTTTATGATGTCTAGCTACTCGTGGTGCTAAAGAAGGTGTACAACTATGAACTTCATCGATAACACGCTTCAAAGGTTATTCTATACACCTTAGCACCTTTTGGTAGTAATTACTCTCCCACATTTCAATATCTATGCATATGTGCAAGTTTCATTTCCAAACACCTTAGCACATATGTAGGGGGAGCTAATACTACCAATTCGGGTTTGTGCTACTTGTCCAAAATCATTTACACATGGTAAAATAGCTTGGGCAAGCAACATGAATCCAAACCAAGTTAGCAATTTACATTCTTGTGAAGTGCTAACATGGAATAAGCATAATTTCCATATCTTTGTAGAGTTGTCATCAATTACCAAAAAGGGGGAGATTGAAAGGTCCTTGTTTGGTTTTGGTAATTGAGTGACAACTTAGGTGGACTAATATGTGTTTGAAGTGAATTACACAGGTGATTAGTCCATAGGTGATCATGTGTGAGCAACATATGCCATAGAGGAGAAATGGCTTGGAATATGTCACAAGGCTCACACATGTGAAGAAGGAGCTTAATGCACATGAAACATGACATGTGGTCATGTGGCTAAGATGGTGAAGATCAAGGCAAGACTTGGCTTGATGGACCGGTTGCGAAGGTGAAGGGCAAGTTGAGGCTTTGAAGCCGTTGGTACCGAGTGTCGGGAGGCTTAAGCAAGACTTGGCGCCGAAGGACCGAAGCGATGGTGAAGAGCAAGTGATGTCAAGATCGATGGACCATGGAGGCCATGTGATGATATGAAGTGGATCATATCATTTGATGAAGAGGATTGGTGCATGTGTTGCATCAACACCGGAGGAGATGGAATGGAATGCGCAAGGCAAAGGTATACTTGTAGGGCATTTCATTTCACTGGTCATAGGTGTGTAGAGAAGATTATGACCGGGTTTAGGATAGATGGTCGTACTATTAAGAGGAGCAAACTTGTTTGCATATCGGTCATCTAGTGCCACTAGAGCGATCTAACTTTGCGATGTTACTAAGATCGAGTGGCGTTATGAGTGAAAGAGAAAATCCTTTGAAAATGATTGTGAAAATGCTAACACACATGCACATGTTGTTGTACACTTGGTGGTGTTGGCACATTTGCAAAGGAGAAGTTGTTGGAGTTGATTTGGATCAACACAGAGAAGAAAAGGGAAGTTTTCTGAGTATGGTCGGTAGTACCGCCCAGGGGGGTCGGTAGTACCGCCCATGGGTGCTGCGTGCAACCTTCTCTGTGTTGGGGCTGATTTGGCCTGGCGGTAGTACCGCCATAACCTCGGTACTACCGCCCGCGGTGGTACCGAACAGAGGGTCGGTGGTACCGTGGCCCTGAAGGGTTTTGCAGGCTCTCTGTGTTGAGCTGAGTTTGGCCTGCCGGTAGTACCGCCATAGGGTCGGTACTACCGACCGTTCAAGGTTTCGAGGTGTGAGGAGTTTGGAAGCTCTCTGGAAGTGGCCAGTTTTGGCCTACCGGTAGTACCGCCATAGGGCCGGTAGTACCGGGCTCGGTAGTACCGACCAGGGGGTCGGTAGTACCATGGTATGGAGGAGTTTTGGATGCTCTCTGTGTAGATCCAAAGTTGGCCTGTCGGTAGTACCGCCATAGGGCCGGTACTACCGACCGTCGGTGGTACCGACCAGGAGTCGGTTGTTCATTTTGGTCAACGCGCCGTGTGTAACGGCTAGTTCTGACACTGTCGGTACTACCGCCCAGGGGGGTCGGTACTACCGACCGAAGCGCAGGAAAGGGGAAACGGCTAGTTGGCCGCTCCCCTCTATAAATAGGGGTGGAGGCCGGCTGTGGGCCGGTTGCCGGAGCACTCCAAAGCCTTGGTGGCTTGTGTGGATGTGCTTGTGAGCCCTCTAACACACATATGCTTTAGTGCTTATCCGATTATGTGAGAGAGTGATCCTAGTGCGTTGCTTTGAGAGATAGCATCGAGTGGCACTAGGTGTTCGAGTTGCAAGCCGGTGGTGCTTATTACTCTTGGAGGTTGCCACCTCCTAGACGGCTTGGTGCGTGTCTCCGTCGTGAAGCCCGCGTGAAGATTGTGCGTGGCTCCGGAGAAGCTTTGTGAGGGGCATTGTGCTCGCCCCGCGGGAGATCGCGAAGAGCAACTCTAGTGGAAAGAGGCGTGAAGAGCGCCAAGTGGTCCGGCCGGATCAAAAGCTAGAGCTCTTTGTGAGCACTCCATCGTGGAGAGGTTGGCTTAGTGTCACCACTAGCGAGAGGATCGGCGGCAACCTTGGGCTTGCTTCAACGGGGACTAGCTTGGTGGCAACCAAGTGAACCTCGGGATAAAATCTTGTGTCCCCGTCCCTTGTTGCTCTTATTATTCTTGTTTCCTTGCATATTACGCTTGTTCTTGTGTTCTTCGTGTTCTTCCTCTCTCTATCACTCTATCTTAGGTTGGGAAGGCTCGATCCACATTTTGGCAAGGAATCAAGACGTGAGGAAGCTACAATCGTCATCTACAACATCTAGGGAAGTGGGGTAATTGCTAGATCTAAGATTGCATCTCACCCCCTTCGATTTCGTAGCTTCTTGCAGGTGCTCGGTAGTACCGGCTTGGAAGCCCGGTAGTACCGGCATCGGTAGTACCGGCCCTACAGCTCGGTAGTACCGACTGCCTGCTGTTTGCACTAGCTTGTATTGCAATATTTATTCTTGTGCTAGTGTTTAGTTGCTTAGTTTGTGTAGCTAAGTTGAGCTCTCTAATTTGGCTTGGGTAGCCTTGTTATTGAGCATTGCTAGTGAGCTTAGGCTTTGTGCTTTGCTTGCTAGATTGCTTAGGAGCTCCCCCGTGCTTGAAGTACTAGTTGCATAGGCTTGTGTGACCTTGCTTCTAGAATTGGTTAGGTGAGCTCTAGCTAGCCCGACACCTTATTTGCATTGATTAGGATCTTTTGTAAGGTGTCATAGAGTATAGGTAGAGGGGTGTAGTCTTGGCTAGACCGATAGTTTTAATTCCGCATTTGTTTCGGTTAGCCGCTCCAATTAAGTTTAATTTTAAAAGGGACTATTCACCCCCCCCTCTAGTCCGCCATCTCGACCCTTCAGCGGCTACCATTTTCCCATGTCTACAAGAATGGCAAACAAGATCCTTCTCCATGCACAACTTGGGCAATCCTCGGATTAAGCCAAGTGAACTAAGCCTTGCAAGCAAGTCAAAGCTCAAGTGACCTAGTCTCCTATGCCACTTCCAAAGATCAGAGGAGGAAGGTCCAGCCACAAGACAATGAGAAATTCCAAACGACTCTAAGAAATTCGCTCGAAAGACTTTCCCAAAGGGCGAAATCAAACACACAAGATTGCCCTGAGGATCTAAAATACGACTGAGATTCGGCTTAAAACGAATCTCATAGTTGAAAGGATCAAGATGCCCAAGAGGGGGGGTGAATTGGGCTTTTCTAAAACTTTAGCACAAAATAAAACCTATCAAGCCCAATTAACCCCTTGTGCCTAGAAGTGTGTTTCTCTAGACTGTACCGCACAAAAGACTATCTCTATGTCATTTCTACTCTAGCAAAGCAATTCAAGTATGAATGAATCAACAAGTAAATTGCGGAATTGAATTGCTAAAATGTAAATGCGTAAGTAAAGAGAGTAGAGATGACACGACGATCTTTTTGCCGAGGTATCGAGGTGTCGGCACACCCCCCTAGTCCTCGTTGGAGCACCCGCGCAAGGGTATTGCTCCCCCTTGATCCGCGCAAGGATCAAGTGCTCACTATGAGCTGATTCTTCGCCACTCCGGCCCGGTGAATCGCTCACTACCGGTCACAAGCCTCCTTGGGTCATCCACAAGCCTCCAGATGATCACCAAGCTTCACGATCACCACCAAGCCGTCTAGGTGATGCAGATCACCAAGAGTAACAAGCTAGAACTCTCACGTGACCAAGACAAGGCCAAAGAGATGGATGGATGCACACTTGCTACTCAATTCTCACTAGGAGGTCACTTATTCTCTCAACTAGCAATTCTCTCAACCTCACTAGGGCTCTTGCACTTTATCACACTCACAATGTGTCTCTCAGCAGATGGAAGTGGCAAGAACACTCTAATGGAGGAGGGGGAGGAGTATAAATACTCCCACAACCGGCCATCCAATAGAGCACTGAACAGGTCATTCTGCGGGGGCATCAGACGCTCCGATGCTAGGCATCAGAGGCTCCGATGACCTCGACCAACGGTCAACTGTACAACCTGTCAGACATTTTAAAGGAGCATCGGACGCTCGGCAGCGTCCGATGCCATCACAAAGGACACGTCCGATGTGATTTTACCCTCTCTGGAACCTCTCTGCATGAACATCGGATGCTGGCCCTCAGCGTCTGATGCCAGCGTCCGATGCATGCCAAAATTCACTCGCAAGTGAACAGTGGCACGGGCGCATCCGATGTGGCAACATCGGAGCGTCCGATGCCACGCATCAGACTTAACCCAAGTCTAGTGAGCATCGGACCAGGCCAGCGTCTGATGCCTGTTTCACAGGAAAAACTAACTCGGATCGCGACGCGGCCTTAACAACTTTTCATCCTCACGACATAAGGGCTCTCTCTAAGCTACCTAGGGCTATGAAATAACAAGTGTGCACCACACCTACCTCAATAGACTCATCTAGGTCAAGCTACTGATTCACACTCCCCTTTATAGTACGGCCAAAGGAAAAAACAAAGACCTAAGACTACCTAAGTGTCCTCCAACACCATATGACACTTAGCCTAGTCTACCACCGTCTTCGTCGTCCGTCCTTTGAAAACCAAAACGATTTCCATCGCCAGGGGACATGAACTCCATATGCCTGTATCGTCGCCATTACCGTGACCTAACTCATCCCTGTTTCTACAAAACACACGTTAGTCACAGTAATCTTGTGTTTCATCCAATCACCGAAACCCACTAGGGGACAAGATGCGTTCAATAGTCATCATCAAAGAGTTGCGAAACAGAAAGAAGGTTAAAATGCAAGTTAGAAACAAGAGCAACATCACGCAACACAAAGTGCTCATTAACTTGCACCAACCCACGAGACAACACTTTACCTTTTCTATTATCGCCGAAGGTGATAAACTCCTTTCCGGCAACTGGACTAAGACTGGAGAACCACTTGGCGTTTCCGATCATATGCCTTGAGCACCCAGAATCCATCAACCAAATGTCCTCCAATCGTTTTACCTACATCAATAAAAAGACATAGGGTGAGCACGGTCCAACACTGGGGTGAGTAAAATGGGAAGTGTACCAGTGTTGGGCCGGCTGCTCAAAAGAACGGTTAGTAGCAAAACCATTCCTAGCACGCCTACGGGGAAAGCGATCACCACGTATAGGAAAATGTGGTCCGCTAAAGGAAGAGCGTCCATCGAGATACTCAAAACACGGTGGGGTAACGCTCAACAACAAAGCCACCGCCACGAGGTCCATAGCCTACAAAAGCAGGATCCCATCGGGCACGTCCTCCTTGTGGCCTAGGACCTTGAGGCATTGGGCCTCTAGGCCTAGCAGCTCTCCTTTGAACATTCGGCACATGTACATCATGGAAAGGATGGTACATGTCCGAGTTGTTCAACTCCTTTGCACGATGCTCCTCTCTATTGCGCCGAAAGTAAAACTCCCTCAAGTGTCCATCTCTCCCACAGTGCTCACAGTGGTACCTCACCGCTCTCATAGGGGGTTGTTGGTACTCACGGTATTGGGTGTGGATCACTTGGTTCTTTTGTGGCATGAGCTCCTCATGGATTGGTGGCATAGTGTCTAGCTTGTTCCTGAGGTGGTTTGGTTTTGGAGCCCATGTCTGTTTCTTGGGTGGAGCTCTTGGAGGTTCCACAAACACTACATCCTTAGTGTTCGGCTTGAGAGGCTCTTTGGATGGAATCTTGGTTAGTTTGGGAGTAGTGGTGGAGTTGGGCTTCTCACTCGGCTTAAGACCACTAAACTCTCCAACCTTCCCAAATGATGTAGCACTCTCCACACTCTGAGCAAAACCAACACCAGGACCTCCTGCAGCACGTTTGAATTGGGCAATCATCATCCCAAGCTGCGGCTCACCACTAGACACCCATGACAAGATGGTCCGAAGGTATGTGTTTTCTTCCTCGATTTGCATCTTGTCATGCTTCACATTCGCAATCTCCATCTCCAAGCCCTCACACAAAGCACACCTAGACACACAAGTGCTATCGGAGCTGGCCTTCTCAAGAGACACAATCTTGGCATTCTTCTCTGCCAACTCGGATTGCAAACCTGCACAAGACTTGCACGCACCAAGCATGGAGGATCTAGCCCTAAGCTCATCCACCTCTCCAACCAAGGCAACATACTTCCCCCTCAAGGTGAGAAGGTCAGTCATGTGCTTGGAGCACATCTCACACTCATCCTCCTCAGTCACGACAACGGTGGACTTGACAGACTCAAGCTCCTTCACCGCATCCTCCCACTTCTGCCTAAACTCCTTCCTCTCTCTAGCAGCACGCCTAAGCAGCTTATCTTGACAAAGGAGAGCGGCAATAAGTTTATCGACCTCAGTAGAAAGCTCATCAGGGGTTTGTGATACCTGGGAGGTGTTGTCGTCGTCGTCGTTCCGAGGGATCTCCTCCAGCTCGCTGTTGACCTCATCGCCGAGGGCCATGGTGCAGAAGCCCTCGTTGTCAGCGAAGAAACAGAGACCGTTCAGCTTGTCCTCGATCTTCTTCTTCTTCTCAGACTCGTCATCGTTTGATGCAGCGGAGTCGTCATCTGAGTCATCAACGTCGCTGAGCGTGGCAAAGAAGGCACGCTGCTCGGCCTGGGCCTTCTCCAAGTACTTCTCCTTGATGTACTCCTTGTTGAAGCCGCCTCTCCGCTTGTGCTTGGCGGGGACGTACTTCTCCTTGCGCTTGCCGGAGTCGTACTTGCGGCCATGATCCGCGTTGTCGAAAGCTTGCTTGTTCTTCTTCGTGCAATTGGCGATGAAGTGGTCCGAGCCTCCACACTCGTAGTAGCCACCTCGTCCTCCTCTGCGGCAACGATTCATGCGGTTGTTGTGAAACCGCGAGAACAGGTTGGCAAGCAGGGCAAACTCGTCGTCCGCCATGAACTCCAGCTGCTCCTCTGTGACGAAAAGAAGAGAAGACAATGCAAAGCCTTCAGAGGGGTTAGCAGAAGAGCCAGAAACCAAAGCCATCGACGGGCTAGAAGGATATTCATAAGAAGCCCTCGTCATGGCATCAATCTCACTAGACTTGAGCTTACTAAAGAGCTCGTCGCACGTGAGAGTCTCATAGTTAGGCGATTCGATGATCGCCTGAACCTTAGAGTCCCACATCGATCGATCGAGAGTGTGTAAAAGCTTGAGAGCCCTCTCATGATCGTCGAAAGGCAACAGCTCCTTGTTAGCCCTCATCCTGTTGACAATCACCTGAAAGCGAGCGAATAAACTTTCTATGCTCTCGCCAGGCATGTGTCGAAAGTTATCATACTCTTGCTTCTGCGACTCGTAGAGACGAGTTTTGACTTGAGTGGTTCCCTCATGAAAACGCATGAGGGTATCCCAAATCTCCCAAGCCATAGCGAGGTGAGAAACGCGATCAAACTCAGACATTCTCAAACAGCAGAAAAGAGCATTACGGGCTCAGCTATTGGCATCATGCTCATCAATCTGATGTTGAATCACACGAGCAGCAAAGACCACTTAATCTGCAGAGTTGCAAATATCCCAGATGGAAGCACCGATACTCTGGAAATAGGCCGACATGCGTATCTTCCAGTACGCATAGTTTGTCCCATCAAAAATGGCGGTTTGCCCACACCGCGATCCATGTTGCCTTTTGTGGATCTGGAACCGGTTAAGGTGGAAGATCCTTAACTAGCTCCGATACCAATTGAAGGACCGAGAATGCTAAAGCAAGGCGACCAGAGGGGGGTGAATAGGAGCTTCTTTCCAGAAACTTATCGCCACTGTCCCGAGAAACAACCCCAAGAGAAAATCTAGAGCTAGGTAGTGTCCACAACCCTAAATGTAGGGTGGATGCTTCCAAGAAGCACAGCAGGGCACTACACAACTCTAGAAACCCAACGCAAAAGCTGAAAACCAAAATCGACAACGGACGAACGAGCTGCGGACGAAAGCGTGCTGATCAGCTCTGACCGGACTCTGGTGAGCGTCCTGTCAATAGAGATCGGACGCGTCCGGTCGGTTCAAAACCGATTCGGGAGCTCTCTAAGTTGGACCGGACTCACGAGGCAGTGCGTCTGGTCACTCTACAGGCAGCGTCCGGTCAACACGGACGAAATCAATGAACAGTGCAACAAGCGAGTCCGGTCATGTGATTTCACTGCGTCCGGTCAATCGCGTACAGGGAAGTTGTCGCTCAGCCTTCAACGATCGGACTCACAGGTCAGAGTCCGGTCATCCCGAGGCCAGCGTCCGGTCACCCCGACGTAGTGCAGTTCGTCCACCAATTCGACTTGATCTCACCCAAAACGAATCCTCTAAGAATCAAACTTGGTGAGAGGAGTCACAAGGATGATAGTGAGCCACTCCTAGAAGATCATGGCTCGAACCTATCTCCAAATCTATGAATCGAAGAAGTTCGTGAAAAGAGGAGAGAAAATGATCCCATGAGGAAATTGCCCGATCTAATGACTCAAGAAGTTAGAGAGCAATTCCTTCGGTCAAAACATCGCAAATACGTTCTTGAACAAAGTGGTTCAAGCGGAATCACAAACCTACTCACGAAGAGAAAGAACGAGGCAAATCTCCGAGAGAGCCAAAAATGGAAACGCGAAGAACACACAAGCAAGAACGCGATTCGATCTCAATTTCCAGTCGAAACTTCTCCACATGAGGAGACAACGGGAATCCGGTCCCGTTTCTGCAAAATCCAAATACACAGAGGTATTGTTCACCGTCTCTGCGGATCTCAGTAGCTATAGCAAGGAATGGGAAGCTGGAAACCCTAGAATGCAAATAGCAATGGCTGAGATAGTCTAGAGGGAGGGGTGGCCTCTCCTTATATAGCCTAATACAATTATTCCCCTTCTATCCTTACAGCTAATGAGCGAGCACGCTAACCCTAAGGGTATTCCTGACCAACTCGAGGTTGATGTTGATCCGACGGCCACGCCCGCACATCAGGTAGCTTCGCCTCGACGCGACCTCACCAGATGCCGCCACATGCCGCCACTGCACCGCTCGTCCTTTTCACGGACCTCCCCCCTAGTTTTGAGGCCAAAACCGGGAAACCTAGGCCATCCCCCGGTTTTGAGGCCGAAACCGGGAAACCTGTCGTCCATCGCCTGAGTTTTGTGGCCCAAACTCAGAAACCTGCCAGTGCCCAGGTTTTGAGGCCCAAACCTGGAAACCGTCCTCAGCCCGAGTTTTGTGGCCCAAACTCGGAAACCGGACGCACCTAGGTTTTGAGGCCCAAACCTGGAAACCGTCAACTCGGTGGTTTTTCTGTGGCTCAACCACCAAACCGACGCCGTAGAGAGATGCACCGCCCATGCAACCCGTCCACCCGCAAGTCTTCACTTGTCACTGTCCTAGGCTGTCAGCCACCACGGCCAATCCTTAGGCCACCGATCCGTCAGTCCAAGCCTCACGTCCGCCCTTCATCGCTCCGGGTCCATTGGCACGGCACGTCTCTACTTGACCTTCACCTTGCCTTCGATCACCGTCTCTGTGCTCGACACCTGCACAACACAAACCAAGGAACATGCGTATCATACCAGTTGACAATCACTCATCATCTCAAGATCCGGCATACACCCATGTATCCGCAGGGGCATTCCTATATTTGTAATCTAACCTGGTTCAGTATATATACCCCGATCCTCCGTATTGAGGAGGAGGAGGAGGAGGATCACTGTTCAAGCTTCTGGTTCCACTGTAGGCTCTCGTTTGCACGTTTTCCTTTCGCCTTACATTGACACTTTCGCTCTCGCAATGACCCGCTGTTCTAGGGTTTCGGCCCCAGAACAACAATAGTGACCACTCACATACTTGGCAATGACATGATCCAATGTGGTGCATCCCATGATATGCACCCAAATTTTGCCAATTCTCCAAATTCCCCGTAGTCCACTTGACTAATCACTTCCCTTTCGGGATCCAAACCTTTTTGGTGCTCTTCATGGTTGAGACGATGTCCTTAGGCACCCAAATGCGTTTGGCCCCATTGTTGGCTTGCTTGTTTGTTGACGGTCCTTAATGTCAATATTATACCCTCAACTATTGCATAAATTAACATGAAATGAACCATAAAGACTAGTTGCAGGGTTTGAAATTAATAAGTTCCTCGAGTTTTGGTGCTCTCACTTGTTTTGTAGGACATCAATATTTCACCATATAAAAGTATCTCAAGTGATGAATTGGAGTGTACCATTGCGAAGGGCTCGTCGGGACGATCGAAACGGAGATATCATTTGCTATATTCAGAGTCCCGAATGAAAAGATATTAATTTCGCAACGAAATCTGCAAAAGAAGGATCTAGAAGACATCAGAAGACACCACGAGGCGGCCCGACATGTGGGCCCACTGGGCCAGACCGACCGGTCCCACCTCATGACCGACCGGTCGGCCATGGAGGCCGTATCGCCTCCGCCTTCTGGAACCTTCTTCCACCGCCTCGTAGGATGCATCTCCACCGTCCCTGAAGTCGGTTTGATCCAACGGTGGGCGATAAACGTGACGCGGATCGATGACATGGCGATTCCTTGCTCCCTACTCCATCCAGGACTATATAAGAGACCCCAGGGGCGCCCCCAAGAGCCATCTCCATCTTCATTATTCATCTCCACATCAGAAACTAGGGTTTCAATTAGAAGTAGAGGTCCCTCTAGATGAATCTCTTCTAGTTCTAGTTCTAGTTCTTCTAGTTCTTGTTCTAGTTGTCTAGTTCATCTAGTTGTAATTAGGGATTGGATTAGAGAGAGGAGGAGAGAGTTGAGGAGGAGCCGGATCTGTCGGAACTTCCTGGACATTGTATTGGCGCAGCATCTGGTTCGTCTTCAAGTAATCTACAGGTTCTTCATTTACTACTTCTAAGTATTATATTTAATTTCAGTTCTTGCTTTATTTTATTTACTGGATCTCCGCTCGTATTGAGTGCTCTAGTTATCATATGTAATTAGAGTAGTAAGCGTTAGTGTAGACGTGGTGTCTAGATTAGGGTTTACCTGAGTTTGCGCCCAATCCTCCGGATAGTTGTGGTAGCTACAGGGGTGACAGCTTTGTAGATTGTTATAATCCACCACGTTAGGGTTGGTGTTTTCATAGAGCTTTTTGGCAGCCTTCTCCCGATTACCTTTTTCCCAGTCTTTTTTTGAGAATCGGAAAGGTACTGTTGCTCCGAAGTAAGTAAAGTATAGTGAGCCTTTAATTAAATAGACTCGCTTAGAAAACCCTATATCTCTCTACCCATATTACCATTCTTTTCTTGGACGTTCTTAATTCTTCTAGTACACTTCACATTCCTCGTGGAAATCGATACCCTGGAATACTCTCGAGTGAAAGCTACATCGGTATCCGTGCGCTTGCGGATTTTTCTGTGTGTGTTTAAAATACCCAACAAGCTTTCTGGCGCCGTTGCCGGGGAACGGTAGCTGTTCTAGAATCGAACCAGGATCGTTCGTGTTTCTTTTCTTTTACCACCTTTTTCTTACCATCACCTTTACCTCACCACCACACTTCTTACCACATGGATTTCACTCCTATCTTAAAGTTCTTTGCTCTAATGGGCGACTTGTTGGAGCCTCCACCATCATCACACCCCATTCTTACAGATGGCTATGAGCTTCGCCCTGCTCTTATAGCCATGGTTCGGGAAAAATCCATCTCTGGATCAGAAGACGAAGATCCATACACCCACCTTAGGGAATTTGAGCAATTGTGTTCTTGTCGGACTATTGTTGGCATGACACAAGAGACCATAAAATGGAAACTATTCTCGTTCTCCCTTTTGGGAAGAGCGAGAAAATGGTATGATCATTCCGTAAGGGGCCTAAATGGAAATTGGGATGAACTTCGGGACAACTTTTGTCTTATTTTCTTCCCTCTTTTTTGAATCACTGATCTTAGAATCGAAATTCTTACATTCAAACAAAAAGAGAAGGAGACGCTAGGAGCAGCTTGGGCTAGGTTCAAACACCTTACCAATTCTAGCCCAAACCTTTCCTTGCCAGACCATGTGCTACACTTTCACTTTTATTGTGGTCTTAACAAGGAAGTTGCTCTACATCTCGATTTATCTTTTGGAGGATCATTCTCACATAAACTTGTTAGTGAAGGAAGAGACATCCTTGAGAAAATCCTTGAAAATACTCCTTGCACTAGCACTTTTGACGAATTTCCAGAAGAAGAAGTCGAGCCCAATCCCGACCAACACGAGGAGGAACACACAACCAAATTTGAAATTCCTTCAAATCCTTCTAATAATTTGGTTGTTGTAGAACCACCCATAGAGAAAACACCCCACACTTTAGAAAATGATGAACCCTATCCTTCGGTGTTCTTCTTTGAAAATGAGGAAGATGATATCAAAGAGCATGGAAGCTACTTCATAAACACCTCTTTAAATCCATGCTCATATGAGACATCTCCTGATTCAAGTGGTCTGTCTAACATTGCCACACTCGAGATTTTCAACCCCCTCACACTTTCTGTTTACAAAAACTTCAAAAGGGTGGTTGTAGATGCATATGTTTATCACAAATTTCGTAGATCTTGTTGTGCTCTTAAGTTGGTGTTGGAGGGGAAACCACTTCACCAAATCATATCTTGAAGGTTTCCCAAAGACAAGCTCAGTGTCCTAAAACAAGCATTTTTCAGATCAGTGTTCACCTTCCTGCTACACTGCCCTTGTGTAATGAGCATAGGGATGTAATTGTTAAAATATTCCTTCGGGTATTCTTGTCACTAACTTTGTAGGTCTGGAGCAAAAAGTTTGAAGGAATGACAAACACAAGGTATGTCCAACCAATCATCATACAACATTGAATTACATTCATCCAATCTTGATTTTTTGCAAAATCCAAGCTTGGGGATATACTTAAGAACAACTCTTGTCATGTTGCTATGTTGGTTGTCCCTACCTTTAAGACATGCTCATGTGCTATACACTAGTCATGCTCTCTCATCACCATTTGAGTAAATCTCTTTAATGCTTTACTGCTACCTTCATTTGCTATAGTATAAGATTTGGTTTTGAAGTATTCTCATACACCTTTTAAATTAGGCATGGTGCTTAGTTTAAACTGTTTTCATGAATTAAAGTAAGACATGGTGTCTGGTTTGATTCTTGAGCTAAAAGGTGTCCTGAACTTACATCTAAAGGCTTTTAAATTAAGTATGGTGCTTAGGTTAAAATGTCTTCCTAGATCAAATTAGACGTGGTGTCTAGGTTGATTTTTGAGCCAATAGTATACTATAGTGGATGTTGGATATTTTGTTGGACTAACCCCTGGAGGAAAACTTTCAATATCAATTTGGGAAAGTCCTGAGATGAACTCACACTGGAACTGAAGAGACACATGAACTTCAACAACATGCGCAAGGGAGACACAACTCACTAATCATGGAGGAACGAGATCCATAGAACAAGACAGAAGATGAGTGCCACAAAACAATACTTACAATTAAAGCACTCACTCCATGGAAGTAGGTAAACAAGTCTGAGTTGGGCCACTAAAAGACAAAGACCATCATGGGGACACTCATCTCTGAATCCTCAGATTAAACAGTACAAACACAAGCAGTGAGAACTTATCCTGTCTTCTAACACAAGAGCTAGTTTGGAGGATGAAGTGGAACGACTTCAACAACACCAAGGTCTACAAATTCAACACATGAACATGTTGTTGAAGAAATTTGGGCATCCACCTTCCTCACAAGCCAGCTTGGGGGAGACACAATTTCATTGTCTAGATCTTCTTAAAGGGGAGGACGGAGAAATCCAGCTTCAACACTTTGATCAGTACAGGCCACTGGACGCTATCCCAATCAAGAAGAAGAATATGATCCACCACTCATTCTTGGAAGATCATTCTTGAAAACCTTCAATGTTGTCATCTATGTCGGAACTAGAGAAATCCACTTTTGGATCTTTGACCAAAAGGTTCACTGCCTCTTCAACAACTACACCATTTATGAGCAGCCAAAGAAAACCAAGAGAAGACATTGACACAACCGACAAAGGAATACACCATTTATGAGCAGCCAAAGAAAACCAAGAGAAGACATTGACTCAACCGACAAAGGAAGAACCAACTGCCAGGAATTAAGGGGATATCATAAAGGATGAAGCCACTACACCACAAGAAGTAGAAGATGGAGAGACAATACCTAAGCCTACAAATCAAGAAAATAGTTGACAAAGTCTCCATCATCGACAAGACTCAGCTGGCCCACTGTGAGATAAGCAAGAGAAGACAAGTAATTCATGAACAACAACCAGCCAGACAAGAGAAGCTTCCATAAGGTGGTTCGACACATCACTCTTCAATGATAAAGGTAACATCTCAAGGTATGTGACCATCACTTTAAAAGCTTCTCCTTAATTCTGGAATGTGCATAAATAAAAACCAAACATGTTTTAGTTGCACATTAATTGATCCAACTTAATCAACTCAACAAGTTCACTTCTTTACTCTTTGTCCCTAGCTTTACTCTCTTGAATCTTACTATCTTAACCAATGAGCTAAATGTTATGCATCTAACCCTTGGAAGATGATATATCACAATCATGAAAATATCGACACATTATGCATAGATTATCCTTCCTTGGGTTATGTAATCTGATCTGTTAAATTTTTTAAGATGCTACCTTCATGCTCATATTTTGATCCTATCACTCATGTTAAGATTGAATAGAATACATAAACAACAAGTTTATCTTGCTCGATGTGCCTAAGGTTAGAGAGGTATGAACAAAACTTTTGGTTCTGTTGGTGTTTTTCCACCAACAGAGCCCATGCACTTGATCTCTACATTGTCTTTATGAGTAGGACACACTCTTGAGCAAAACATAGAGGAGTTTTGTCAACTACCAAATTATACAGAGTGAAGGTCCTGTATCTACAAGAACATGCACACTGAGCAAAATGCTGCTAGCTTCCACAACTAATGCTTAACTTCAAATTGCTGGGCGAACGAAGAACATGAGTGACACCATATCAAGAGGTGTAGTTATCAAGGTCTACCTATCAAGATCAAATGATGCACCTCAGGAATGAACATGGTGAGAAGTCCTGTTCAGAGGACTTAAAACATTGAACCCTCGCCGAAAGGTAAAATCGGTAGTTATCTATATTTATCTTTTCTGCATTAATTTCTCTTTTTGCATGTTTACTTTCCATCATTTGCATAATCATTTCTCCATAGCATATTTACTTTTCTGCATTAGCTTTGCATAAAAAAAGAAAATAAAAAAACTTTATTTTTTGCACTGCAAAACCTAAAGCCCCATGTGAATAATTCTATGGTGTGTAAAAACCCACAGGGATTTTCACCGTGGTGGCATAAAAGTAAAAATGCATTCATTTTGTTACACTGTCATTGCATCATAAAAATAAAAATGCAAAAATATTGAGAAAAAGATCTTACTGAAACTTTGGGCAACTAAGGCTTAAGTGGCCAACCACTAACGCTTAATCTATTCCACAAGTTTTGTTGTCTATTTGAGTTTCACAGGATCTGAAAGACCAAGAAAATGTGACAAGCAAGTGGATGTCTCATCCACTAATGGAGCACTGTTTCAACAACCATCAACATCAATCAAAGCTCCGATAGAGGAAGTACATTTCCACTGCCAATTCGCTACATGGCAAGAATGAACGACTACGTCAACATTCAGCTTGAGGGAAAGCACCCCGTGTATGCAGGTAAGTATCCTTATCATCTAAGTTTTCTTTCTATACATAAATTAAAATAAAATATAAAACAAAAAGAAATAAAAAAATATGTGGGCACATGAAGGCTCACCATTAATTAAAAAGAAAAAATATGTGGGCACATGAAGGCTCACCATTAATTAAAAAGAAAAAAAATATGGGCACATGAATGCTCAACGCTATTAAGGGAACCGGCTTGGGGGAGACGCACCCCCGTTATCTTCGTGATCCAGGTATGTCTTATTCACTATCTTAGTTATTTATAATAAGTGTGTTGCGTTAAATAAATAGTGTGTTAAGTTTGCTTAGTTTGTTTTAAGAATGTTAATAATAAAAGAAGAACTCTCTCTCTAATCTTTTACATGGAAATGATGAATAGTTGCTCTATCTAATTTCTTTCAAGTACCTAGCCTTCAAAGCATGAGTTCTCCTGGTTAATAATGATGCTTAAAAATGAAATTAAATGCATGGGTAGCAAATGCTTGACTTAGAGTCTAGGTAGTTGACAGATATGATATGTGATGATCTGAGCTGCTACCATCTTGTTGTAAAACAACACTAGAGTTCCGGAGAGTTTCCAATATTAATATGACTAATAATTGCATTGAGTTAAATTAAGCTTTGTTGACCCTATGAGAAGTTATCATGCTATTGAATTGAGATCACTTACACATTCCATCCACTTTCCTCATAAATGCTCATGATTATTTGTTCCAATCCCCTCAAAAGTTTGTTGGAAGCATGTGGCTATTGAAAAAAAAGAGAGAATATATATATATATATATATCCGAGGAAATAAAAAGGGACAAGTGTCCGAAAACCTCAAAAAGAAAGATCCCGAGGAAATAAAAAGGGACAAGTGTCTGGAACCTCGAAAAAAGGGAGAAGAGAATATCAGAAAAAAATGGGCACGTGCCCGATAGTAGAATTAGCCATGTGTCTCTAATAGACAGAATAGAGTGATATATTTCAAAAGAGCACCCGACTCCATTTTTCATACACATGCACTTCTCGATTCAATAGTGTGGTTGACTTTCTCTTTGGATCCATTGTTTAATTTGGCAACATATGTTTTTGAAAATTCATAAACACTCCGGGATAATGGTGAAGTGACAGAGCAAGAGACATAGTGCTTGATTTGATCATTTTATCTTTCAATTACTCAAGATTCAAGGTAAAGTACTAAGCCCCGTGATGAATAATATGATACTTTTTCCTATTCCATATGAGAACTTCTATTTGAATGCTTGTGTACTTGTTGGAAGTGAAGATATTGCAGCAACTCCTGATCCACCGTTGAGTTTGGCTTTGCTCGGGACTAGCAAAGAGTAACCTTGGGGGAACTTGTTGACGGTCCTTAATGTCAATATTATACCATCAACTATTGCATAAATTAACATGAAATGAACCATAAAGCATAGTTGTAGGGTTTGAAATTAATAAGTTCCACGAGTTTTGGTGCTCTCACTTGTTTTGTAGGACATCAATATTTCACCATATAAAAGTATCTCAAGTGATGAATTGGAGTGCACCATTGCGAAGGGCTCGTCGAGACGATCGAAACGGAGATATCATTTGCTATATTCGGAGTCCCGGATGAAAAGATATTAATTTCGCAACGAAATCTGCAAAAGAAGGATCTAGAAGACACCAGAAGACACCACGAGGCGGCCCGCCATGTGGGCCCACTGGGCCAGACCGACCGGTCCCACCTCATGACCGACCGGTCGGCCACGGAGGCTGTTTCGCCTCCGCCTTCTGGAACCTTCTTCCACCATCTCGTAGGATGCATCTCCACCGTCCCTGAAGTCGGTTTGATCCAACGGTGGGCGATAAACATGACGCGGATCGATGGCATGGCGATTCCTTGCTCCCTACTCCATCCAGGACTATATAAGAGACCCCAGGGGCGCCCCCAAGAGCCATCTCCATCTTCATTATTCATCTCCACATCAGAAACTAGGGTTTCAATTAGAAGTAGAGGTCCCTCTAGATGAATCTCTTCTAGTTCTAGTTCTAGTTCTTCTAGTTCTTGTTCTAGTTGTCTAGTTCATCTAGTTGTAATTAGAGATTGGATTAGAGAGAGAAGGAGGAGAGAGCTAAGGAGGAGCCGGATCTGTTGGATCTTCCTCGACATTGTATTGGTGCAGCATCTGGTTCGTCTTCAAGTAATCTCCAGGTTCTTCCTTTACTACTTCTAAGTATTATATTTAATTTCAGTTCTTGCTTTATTTTATTTACTAGATCTCCGCTCGAATTGAGTGCTCTAGTTATCATATGTAATTAGAGTAGTAAGCGTTAGTGTAGACGTGGTGTCTAGACTAGGGTTTACCTGAGTTTGCGCCCAATCCTCCGGATAGTTGTGGTAGCTACAGGGGTGACAACTTTGTAGATTGTTATAATCCACCACGTTAGGGTTGGTGTTTTCGTAGAGCTTTTTGGCAGCCTTCTCCCGATTACCTTTTTCCCAGTCTTTTTTTGAGAATCGGAAAGGTACTGTTGCTCCGAAGTAAGTAAAGTATAGTGAGCCTTTAATTAAATAGACCCGCTTAGAAAACCATATATCTCTCTACCCATATTACCATTCTTTTCTTGGACGTTCTTAATTCTTCTAGTACACTTCACGTTCCTCGTGGAAATCGATACCCTGGAATACTCTCGGCTGAAAGCTACATCGGTATCCGTGCGCTTGCGGATTTTTCTGTGTGCGTTTAAAATACCCAACATTGTTCACCTTGATGGCCACCACCTTGTCATTCTTCTTCTTCTTCAAAAGGTAAGGTGTGGAGGCTTTCTTGTTCACCTTGTTGGTGTAGTTGTTGGAGAGCTTGCTTGTTTGCTTTTTGTTTTTCTCTTTCTTCTTTTTCTCTCCCCCATGCTTCACCTTGCACTCATAGGACTTGTGGCCTTCCTTGTGACAAACATAACAAACCACGGTTTGCTCCTCATCAAGCTTCTTCACTCCCTTGATGGTGTTAATCTTGATGAGTTCGGGTTTACTTTGTCTTGCCTTTTGCTTGAGTCAAGTCCATGGTGAGGCAAGCCACTTCTTGCCTTAGTAGCTCATTCTCCATTGCAACTTCTTGTGCACATGTTTCTACAATCACATCCTCAACACAAGCTTGTTTGCACATGGGTGAGTCTAAATCAAGTAAATCAATGCAAGAAGTGGAGGCATCCTTTTTAGGCATATCAAAGATTGATTTTTCAATTTTAGATGCCTCGGTGGGGTTTGCTCCGATGGCTTCTAGATTAGCAACCTTATTAGTTAGGTCATCACAATGTTTGCACATGATTTCCATTTTAGCAAGCAAACTTTTGTAAGCATCTTGTGTGCTAGCTAACTTTGCTTTTAGTTTTTCATTTTTCTTAGCAAGTTGCTCATCATTACTTGTGCTTACACTAGCTTCAAGTTTCTCAATTTTATTAGATAGCTCAACATTTAGATTTGAAAAGGTTTCATATTGATCAAGCATAGCCTCATAAGCTTGTTGAGAACTATCTAATTTTTCTTTTAAAGCATTCATTTTCTTTTGTTGACTAGTGCAAGCCTTAGCATAGTTGAGATTATCTTGCACAAGTTGATCATAAGAAGGTAGCTCATCATCACTATCACTATCACTGTCACTAGAGATAGGACTTGTGTTACCTCGTGCCATAAGGCACACACGTGAGGAGCTTGATGATGAGTGCTTGTGGCCACGCCTCCTGTGTTGGGCTTCATCATCGCTTGATGAATCATCCTATGTCTTGATGGTGGTGAGGGCTTTGACCTTGCATCCCTTCTTTTTATTGTCCTTGGGTGTGGGCTTTTGTTTTGGACAATCCTCCACAAAGTGCCCTCTTTTGCCACATCCATAACATCCATTTTTTTTGTTTCTCTCTTCTTTGATTGGTGAAGAGGCAAACTTCAATTGTGATGGGCACACCCTTGACATTGAGCTTGCGGCTCATCCTCTTCACTCCTTGCACTAGCTTGATTGTTTCTTCTTCATCTAAGGAGGAGTTGGATGAGGTGGAGGCTCGATCATCATCACTTGATTCATCATCATCATCCTCTTCTTCTTCCTCATCTTCACTCGAGGAGCTTGAGCTTGTTTCTATTTGCTTTTTGCCCTTCATCTTCTTGTGCTCATCACATGTGAGAGCTATGCCTTTGCTTGATGAAGTGGCTTCTTCTTGGCCCATCTTGCGTGACATCTCAAATGCCACCAATTTGCCAATGACAATGGCCAGGGTCATTGTGACACCCTGGTGTCAAGCACTACATTAGGAACAACATTAGCTACTAATGGGCATGAGCATTGCATTGCATCATCTCATGTTGTTTTAAAGTGTTTAATTCCCTTTTGTTTATTAAATTTTGAACTAGGGTTCTATAGGACTTGCTTGTTTGAATTGAGTTCTGTCTTGGCAAATAATTTTATAAAATAGAGAAAATTAGTTTGAGCAACTTTTGGTTTTGGGCCAAACCCTAGTTTTGAGTTTCTGAAACTGTTTTAAATTAAACAAGTTTGAAAAAGAATTTACGAAAAAGAAAAAAGATTGATTTTTCCCCCGGCGCCTCACTTTCGGTCCAGCCGGCCTTTCGGCCCAGCTCAACCAGCCGCGTGCCCCGCTCCCGCTCCCGTGTGCCGCATGCCCGCCGCACAACCATGCCCGCGCCGCGTGCTGGCCGCGCTGCCGCGTGGCCGTCGCTGGTCGGCAAGGATCCCCCTTGCCCACTCGCCGCGAGATCATCTTCGCCCGCATCACGGCAAGATCGCACTCGCCCTCTCATCACCCACCTCGCCTGCAGCGCCCAGCACCGCCCTGCTCGGCCACTCGCCGTCGCCACCGCGGGCCTCGCAACGACCGGTCGCTCCGCCCGGTCGGAGGCAAAACCCGCTCGCGCTGCACTTCTCTCCTCTCACTCGCCATTCAGCACTCACTTCCGCCTGCTCACCCTCTCCCACTCACTCACTGAGCGCTTGCATTCACCACCGCTCGTCACCGCAAGCACATCGCCGTCGTTCCGACCGAGACCGACCACCACCACTCAATCCATCTCGCACAACGCTCCGCCATCGTCGTGCACACGCCGTGCGCGCGCTAGCACCACCAACTGAGTTTCTTTGCCACCAGAACGTGGAGTTCCCCTCTTCGGCCGCCATCGTCGCCGAAGAGAGCACGTCCCCGTTCCTCTTCAAACCGAGCCATCCGAGCTTTCTCCTTCCCCGGCACTCTTCGTCACGCAAAGGCAAGGTCAGAACACCTAACCGCCACGTCTCTATCGTTCCCTAGCCTCCGTCACACCACAGCGAAGCGCCATTAGCGCCGCCATGACACACACACGAGGCCAAGCTTTTCTGACGCTCCACCGGCCAAACCATCACCCTAGCTTCTTCCCTAGGTCTCACTGGTCACGATGCACCCACCGATTGAACCGGCGACCGCCGGAAACGGCCTAGCCGAGCCACACCGCCGCGCACTTCCGCCGTCGCTCGTCGCCGGGCATCTCAGGTGACGCGCTGGCCTCACCAACACCACCACGCGGTTCGCCTCGTCGAGCCTAACTCAACCACACCCACCTCACCGCCGGCGACCTCACCGTCGGCGAGAACAGCTCGGTCAACGCTGACCGGTCTTGACGGAACTTTGCTCAAGGGGGGGTGGTCGAGTGGTCGAGGCCTGTTTCGTGCTCGAGGAGTACTTTGTACTTGAGGCTTGTCTCGTTCGCTCGGGAACTTCCGTAATCGAGGCATACCCCGAAGGGTTCGGCCCGGTCTCAAGGCAGAAACACCTCGAGGGTGTCTACGGTCTCGAGGGTGACCCCTCGAGGGTGATGGCCTCGAGGCGGACACCTCGAGGGCATTGCCGACTCAGCCAGCCCCGCGCGTCAGCCATCCACGGCCCATAAACCGAGCCCATGAAGCCCATCGCTGGGAGATTCAAACGTTTTTCTTTTTCTTGTTTCTTCCAGAAATGCTTGTTTATTTTGCAGAGCACGTCTTAATGATCCAAATGATGTGCTATAAGTTTTGTTAAGTTGTTCTTGAGTAGAGCTATCTAGGAAAAATAGGAAAGTATTTTTGAGTAAAGTTTATTACACTGTTTTTATTTTATTTCATTTTATGTGTAATATGTTAGATAAATGTGTTGTTCTGTTTGCTTGTCAGATAAAAATATAGTAAAATTTGTGTATGTTCTTTGTCATGTATAGAATCTAGAAAAAATTATATGAGGCTCTATTTCTGTAGAAAAAGTGTCTGTTTATGTTTAAATATCTTTTTAGCTGTTTTCTTAAAATATTTCTTGTGGGAAATATTTGCAGAAATAAATTGTGATAAAATTTATGTAGTCTCTGTGTATCTTAATGAAGTTAATAAAAATGTTGTATGTGGTTAGTTGTATAAAAGAAAATGAAATTGTAGTACAACAGTGCTTTTCTGTGTTTTTCTTAAGAAATTCATGTAGGAAATAATATAACAGTGTTGATCTTTCTCGATAAGTATGAAATGTTGTTTAGAATCCAGGAAAAATATGAAATCTGTTGTTTGACGCTTTTCGAAAAGAAAGTTAGTTCAAAGCACCTTTTTGGCTATTTATTTAATCTTTTTATATCTGTTGTTCAGTATTTTATTTCTTGCTGAAATTTTTACAGCTGCTGTAATTTTTGTAGATTTTTCTGAGTAAAGGAAATAACACTTGCTGTACAAACCTGAGTTATTCTAAAAATTTAAATAGTTAATAATTGGAATAACAGTTTTGTAATTTCAGTAAGGTAAATATTTTCTGCAATGTAAAAAGTGGTTCAACAAGTTAGTTTTTTTGTTTGCACAAGCTAAGTTACTGTTACATCCCATCATAATGCACCACATTTTATTTATTCATTTATTACCGCATTGTAACTAGGATCGGTAGTTCCGGAGAACAACCCCGAGCCGGAACAAAACGAGGAGCCCGAAAGTGCACCAAGTCCAGCAGCTCGAGGAGATAGCCAGCGCTGATCCCGCCACTGACTTTTCCGAGTGCCCCGCGCACGAGGCTTCCGTGTTCTCCCAAGGCAAGCCCCGAAGCATTTTAAGTCTCTCAGTTTTTACAACTAAATTACTTGAGTATTTTATATTGTGATGCATTAGGTATAGGAGTTGATTGAATCCTACTTGCTGCATTACCATTCCTTCATTATTGATATACCTGCCTTGTTATCCTGTTATTTATTAAATGTAGAACTGCTTAGTCTGTTTAATAAAGTAGTAAATAAATGATGTTACCGTAATGCCCTGATGGGTTACCGGATCACGGTTGGCTATATTTGCTATCTAAAAAAGAACCTGAGTAGTAATGAAATACGGTCAACTGGAAGGCAAGGCACCGAGTTGGAACTTGGGGGCAGTTCGTCCATTGGATCGTGTAGATTTGTATCGATGTTGGCCCTCGTTTATTTTTGAAAGCGCCCTTTTACTTAGGGTGTCGGTGCCGTAATCGCCGACCCTAAGCCGGTTAGACGTTGTTCGGGCCGGTTTCAACCCGTGTCGCGCCCTCTAGTATGGAAATGTGATGTGCCTCGGAATGGCCATCGCCAGGTTCCAATTGGGTGGTCCGTTCTTGACCCGCGACGATTACCACCACAGACACTATCGAGCGGTGACCCAATGCATCGACCCAACGGGGAAAGTGTGGGTCTGTATTAAAGGTTTCTCGCCAGCTGGTTTATAATTCGATTCAAGTCGCCGTCTCCCCCGGTTAGTGGGAAACTATGTCGAGCTTCACCACGATACAACTCCATGTGATGATTAAAGGTTCAACTAAAATGAGGATAAGCAACCTGATATGGTATTATATTATTGCTTGTTAGATTCAAGTGAGTGTTATAGTTCAGGTGCAAACCTAGATTAAGGATAACCTAAAAGAAGACTGCTCATTCATTAATTAAATATTAATCATCTTAATCTGAGCTCTTTCCGCAACTAAAATTTCCAACTCCACCCAGAAAGCCTTGCATATCCTTGGTGTCTTTATTTTCAGTTAGACGGGTAAGTCTAGCTGAGTACATTCCCGTACTCAGGGTTTATCCCATTGTTGCAGATGACCAGGTTTACTTCGGCTATTGTAAGCATTGCCTCTACCCAGTGGAGGGTGATGAGGAGTAGGCCCGGGGCAGGGCCGTCTGAAAGCTTCTCCTTTGCTTTTGCGGGATTAAGACTACTTGTGGCACAGTATCTCTTAAAGGAGGAGTGAGTTATCAAAAATAATGTTTTATTTGGACCACATGTGTAGTGGTCGTAATTCCAGACTTATTTATACTTCCGTTATTTGAACTCAGTATTGTAATAACTTTGAGTCTTCGCACTCTGATTTCAATTTCATTATCAAACTGTTGTATCCTCGTGCATGTGGTACTTGAACGATGCAATCCTGGTAAGTTGTAAAGTTATTTGAAATCCTTCAAGATTTCCGGACTAATGAGATTATATGGGTTCAAGTATGGGTCAGAGCCAGTTAATTTGGCTAAGACGGTACTTGACCTCTTATAATCAGGATGGTTCTGCCACAGTCATTGAGCTCAAGTCTTCCATGTTGTGGAGGATGGTGATGATAGTTGCATACTTGTTCTTTGGAAGCACGAAAATGATCTTCCTCACAATATCTGCATCACCTAGCTTTGTAATTCCAATAGAATTGAGCTCATTGATAATTAGATTCAAACGAGAATACATATCACGAACAAGCTCATTTTCATTCATTTTAAAAGAATCATAACTTGATTTAGCTAGGTGATGTTTTCGCTCTCTAACATTACTTGTACTATCATGGAGCTCATGGAGTTTTAACCAAATTTCATGAGATGTTTGTAAGGTAAAGACTTGATTAAACACATCCATGCTAAAAGATTCAAACAAGCAATTTTTAGCTCTAGCATTAAGATGAATTTCCTTTTCATCACCCGTGGTTAACTTGTTAGGATTCTTAGGGGGTCTCATCCCATCGCGGGTGACTCTCCAAATACCTAGATCAACCACTTCTAGGTAACAAGCCATTCTAGCACTATAGTAGGGGAAGTTTGTGCCGTCAAAGTGCGGAGGCCTAGAGGTATCCATCCCAACCACTCTTAGGGGCGTCGGCTCGAAGGCGGTGAAGCCAAGAGTCCACAAATGAGCCAACTGGCTTTGATACCAATTAAAAGGACCGTGACGTCTAAGAGGGGGGGGGGGTGAATTAGGCAACTTAAAACTTTTACTCTAAACTATGGCCTCTAATTACCACCTAGTCAAAACCTATGCAAGAAGGTAAACTATTTAATGTGCAACTAAGGTTTTTGCTAGGTGTGTTGCTATCTCTACCGCAAAAAGAGTTTTGCAACCTATATTCCAAACCTATCAACTAGCGTATTAAGTAAGCTAGGAAAGATAAAGCTCACAACAAGGAGGCAAAGTAAATGCGGAAGCTAAAGAGAGAGGTAGAGATGCAAACTCCCGTCGATGACTCCGGTATTTTTATCGAGGTATCGAGAAGCGCGCAAGCTTTCCCCTAGTCCTCGTTGGAGCCCCTTGCAAGGAATCCCTCGCAAGGGCCAAGCTCCCGATCGAGTAACTCCGTGGATAGCTCCGGGCCTTCGCCACGCGCAAGGGCGTCTTCGGTTAAGCCACTCGTGGCAAAGCCTCTCCCGGATGCTCCCCGCCGTCTTCACTATCAAGCTTCTGGCCAAACCGCCACGGGCCTTGTTCCGTTCGGTACACGGTGGCGGCCACACCACAAACGCGGTTGGTGTGGTCTCGCAAGACTACAAGCCCCTCTGATGTACAACAACAGTGCGCGCAAGCACCGGTAGGTAAGAGGTATGCAAACCTCACTAAACACTAGGCCTAACACCTAGAGCAAGCGCAAAGCGGTGGTCTAACTAGCCTAAGCACTTCGCAAAGCACCTACACTAATCACCTAGTATATCACTAAGCACTTTGGTGGCTAGAGCAACTAAATATGTGTCTATGCACTTGGTACACTTCCTTGAGCTCCAACCATATGTTTTTGGCTGGCCATGAGGGTATTTATAGAGCCCCAAGCAAATAGAGCAGTTGGACACCAAAGATGGACTTTTCTGCGTAGCATCGGACGCTCCTATCGGGAGCATCGGATGCGCGTCTGATGTCACTTTAACGGCTAGTTGCCAGCCTGGAACTGAGTCACATCGAACTCTGCAGCGTCCGATGCTTCAACACCTGACGCGTCCGATGTCTTCAGAGCCTCTCTGGAACCTCTCTGTACTGGCATCGGACGCAGGGGTCCTGTAGCGTTCGATGTACATCGGTGCATCCGATGTGGCACTGTGCACGATGCACAGTGTTACCATTGCGTCCGATGTGCTCGGTCTTCAGCGTCGGATGCTTCTTCTAGCGCTGACATGAGCTAGGGTTTACCATCGGTGCGTCCAACGCTTGCGAAGTAGCGTGCGATGCAGCGTCCGATGTACCTTCTTCTTCGTTTCTTCGTGATTTCTTTGTGCCGTCTTGGTTCCAGTCTTGTGCCTTGGACTTTGCTGGATCTTGAGAGTCTTCTACTGAGCTTCAAATATCTTGCTTGAGGTGTTGATCATCGGATCACCACGTCGCCTTAGTCCAAGTCACCTTTTGCACCCTATTGGACTACAAAACAAAAACTTGCAAGCACATTAGTCCAATTTGGCTATGTTGTTCATCAAACACCAAAATCAAAAGTCAAAAGAGCCGAAGTCCATTTTCCTTACATTAGGGTTTACTAGAACTTGTTATATTTTCCTTTCACCTGGATGTGGGAATATGGGTAGAATCATGCTTAGCCTGCAGTCATGGTTGGGATGGGTTGATTACAATTAATAAACTTGATTAATGATCTATGGAATACTTTGGGTTGGTAATTTTTAGTAGTATGTTGATTCGGTATATCCGGCAGGATGGACCGTGTGGTGTTGTGGTTGCCATGGACTTGGCGTACGGTTGCCGTGTGACTTGGCGTACGGTTGCCGTGTGACTCGGCGTTACGGTTTGCTACGGACTTGGTTCTTGAAGCATGTAACTCGGCAAAACAGCGCAAACCATGAGGCCTATATGACTCTGGGACTGACTAATTAATTAGAGAAGCCTTATGTGGTTATTAGTCTCATATGACATGGGTACAAAGGCTTCTTCTACACAAGATACTGCTTGGTACGGGAGACCGGCTCCTAGGCTCTAGCGCAGACCTAGTGTTATTACAGAAGGTAGCTTCTATGTTGTGACATATGGAACTAATACACATAAGAGGACTGTTTGTAACGGCCTTGTAGTGAACCCTGCCGATCCACCTTGGAAGTGGGTCAAGAGGTTGGCCGCCTCGGGCACAAGGGCAACACGACTCATGGGTAAAGATGTGCAAACTCTGCAGAGTATTAAAACTGATATATCAGTCATACTCACGGTCACGAGCGGGCTTGGACTTCTTCGAGATTAGTTGGTTACTGGTCTGGTTCTGGTTTGCCTTCAGATGTGGTTTGCCTAATGGACTTCAGGTGTGGGTTGTGCTTGGTGTGACTCCAAGTGTGGTTGCTTGGTGGACTCCAAGTGTTGGTTGCTCGGTAGATCTCCGAGTGTGGTTTTGCTCGGTGTGACTCCGAGTGTCGTTACTTTTCTCTGGAGACTGAGGTTATAACCTAGTAAATAGGTGCATAGGATTATAGGATGTGTCGCTTTAGGCGCTTGAGTCAAACTGAGTCGGCCTACTTTCGATATTAGCCCCCATGGCATATATTTCCTACACTTGCGGAGTGCATTTCAATGTGCTCACCCTTCCTCTTTGTCCCCCTGCTACCCCACCCAGATGTCGGAGTCTACGACGCAGAGCAGGAGTATCTCGAAGACGGTGAATACGACCCCGACAACTTGTACCCAGAAGATAGTGAATACGACCCAGACGACTTGTACTAGGTTGGTGCAATCCCCGGTTGTTCTTTCAGGGCCGGAACCCTGGAACAACAGGTTGAACGCTCGAGCGAAAGCACAAAGTGAAGGCGAAAGCGGACAAGAATTCAGGTAAAGTGAACAGTGCTCTCCCCCTCCTCTGTACAGAGGCAGGGGTATTTATATTATCTTGAATCAGTAAGTACAAAAGTGCCCTTTCAACTACTCCTTTACAGTTTACATAAATGCCCTCTTCAACTACTCCTTGCGGCCGCCTCCGTATGCTCATGGGGGGGGGCTTCTCGTAATTCCATCTTGCGACGGAGCCACGCGCGCGTGCTCCACCCGAACTGTGGGCCCACCTTCTCAGCTGCAGCTGCGAGACCCTGCGAAAGAACCACGTTGCTTGGGTAAAAGGGGAAAACAAAGACGCACCCTCCGCGGTCTGCATTCACGCGAAAGCTGGGTTGGTGCGAGCGCCTGCGGGCCCAGCGTGCTTTCGCGCCCCGAACCAATTGGTGGGAGCTCCGTGTCGTGCAGACGGGCGCGTTGCGCCCCAACTCGGCGGCGCGCATTCGTGCGAAAGCTAGGTCGACTCGAGCGCCTTCCGGACCGCCTTGCTTTCGCTCGCCGAGGCGACCGGCGAGAGCCCCGTGCGGCAAAAACGGGTACCTCGCGCCCGAGCTGCCACCCCAACACCGGTCGACACTCTTGTGGAGATGGCGTCCGATCTCCGTGAGTCTACATTAGAGAGTTAAGAGTCTGTACTTTTCTTTTGGATCCGAGGACTATTTTTATAATAATATTTGATATATTAATAAAACATTATTTTTGATATTACTATAATATCGATATATATATAAAAGTTAATCGTGACATATATATTGTGTTCTCTATTTTGTTGTTAAAATCGAGGTATGACATATAGTGTCAACGAAAGCTGACCAAAAAGTGGTCCCCAGGAGGTAGGAGGCGAATGCATTCAGCGATGCATCCAGTTCCAGCCGAACAACACACCACCCTTTCGCACTTGACCTCCGCTGTTCCGCATCTGCTGTGGTCAAATACGACGCTCGCGTCCATACCGATCCGTGTTTGCCCATTTCCTCTCCTCCCGCTCGCTTAGCCTGCGGGAGCTCGTTTGGACGGTGGTGGAGAGAGATTGGGAGGAGATGAAGGCGGTGGAGCGCGCGAAACTGGTGAGGAGCCTCCGGCACGAGTCGCGGCGGCTGCGTCTAGTTGTCCTCGTCATCAGTTTCTTCCTCGTCACGCTCACCTTCGTCGTCGTCTCCAAGCCCGATGCCCTCCTCTTCAACCGTAAGCGCTGGGCTGTCCAGGCACACTGCTATTTGTTCAGTCTTCTTGGTTCTCTTGGAATCTATGGACACACGGTGCTCATGGATGAATTTCATTTCAGTGAACGGCAGGCTGTCGGTGGACCAGGCGCCGCGCTCGCTCTTGATCCGCCAGCGGGTTGACGCCGACGACTGGAGATCCGCCGACACTCTCGCCTCTACCACCGGGGATCCAAAGGTGGTCGACGACGATACCGCCGGCGAGGAATCCAACGCCAACGCCACAGGTGAAAACTTGCTAATTCACCACTTAATTACCTCGTCCCCCTCGGCAAATCAAGTGGTCTAGTCCACACCTATGCATTTGCTAATCATTGGGATTTTTCGATTGAGATGTCACTGAGCCTTCGCTTCACGGCAGGGGCCAATGAAGAAGAGGAACGGATGCTCGCTAGTGAGCCCGAGCATAGCAAAAGGGCAGTGGAAGCCACTACATCTGAGATTTTAGGTGAGCCGTCACCTTCCGATCCGTCAAGAATTTCTTTGTCTAGCTTCAGCTTTGGATGCTCATCCGCTCGTTGGGCTCGTATTCGATTCACGAGTCTGACATCGCTAGAGTTCAGCCTCTTTTAGTGAAATTGATGCGCTTTACCTGTGGATCTTTGCTGGTGGCATCTTTGTAGGTGGGGAAGACGGCGAGGGAAGGAAAAGCCAGCAAGAGGGTCACAAAGAGCACCAGCAGCACAAGTTGCCCCTGCCAACTGTTTCGAATTATACCATTCACGATGCTACTGATGGCACTGACAATGCCAATCAGGAAGGTGAGAGACCACACGCATTTCATTTTCTTTTTCATAAGGACGCTTTATTAATTTCATGATTGTTACATGGAGATGATATAAAAACCTTGTAGCACTCCTGATCTCTATATAACTGTTGACACTCAAAAGTGTCATAAGCATACAGGGAGGCTAGAAAATGTATTCGGTTTATAATATTTTGGGGGGCCGAATTCATTTTCTAATATTTTGTATCTAAAAGGTCACATATTCTAAGCGAAATTGATCTGGTCGCTTGATTCCCTTATGGCTGTATGTGTATTCCGACCAGCTACAAGGTTTCCGACCAGGTGACACTGGTCGGAAGCGTTAGAATGATGATGAACGCCAGTTCGTGATTGTTGAGATATCGGTTTAAGGATCTTTTCTCTGATTTCACTGAGATTATGAAGATCTGTTAATCGATTTAGTCGGTTTGGGCTATTATCTATTAAAACCCATTAAACCGATTTAATCGGTTTGAGGATCGGTTGAATCGAGTTTACCTTTTCTAGTCCGGATTGGACTCTTGGATTCCATATTCTGATGAATCCGGATAGGAAACTTGGAGATCAATCTGGAGATGTTTCTTATTGGGATAAGACCAACCCCCTCTATATATATTTTAGGATTATGGCCGATTGAGGCATCCAACCCTAATCGATCAAAATCAATCTACTATACCCCTTACCCCTTTCCCCTTTTTTCCCCTCTATCTTACTGTTCGATGCATCTCCCGGCGAGATTCGGCGGCGTTCTAGGCGGCCTTGCTGGTCCTAGAGCAACCTCTACGTGCTTCTCCCCGACGGGTCTTCCCGGGAGGAGTTCTAGAGTTATCAACACAAGGGATCAAACCCTAAACTGATCTAAACCGGTCTCTAGATCGGTTTTCATTAGTTTAGCCAGGTTCCTTGTTGTCTCAGGTTGATTCGCAACCTCTCCGGGCGTTCTAGCCCTGCTGGTGTTTGATTCGGATCACTTCCGACGTCAACAATAACCATTATACACACAGCCTTATGACACACTATTAACCCTCAATCCATAGACTATACTGTCACCCATCTGCTTGGGTAAAAAACTCCTGTCCACCTGTGCCAATCATTGAGATGCCACTCCAATCAAATCCCCTGCTGTTGGCATCTGTATGATAGCCAGGATTTCAAGTTGATGTATCAGCTTGATGAATCTTGAAATCAATAAAACTTCCCTTTTCGAAAAAAATGTACAAAGCCAATGTATAACCAAATAAATAACCTGTAAGGGGGAAGAACAGTGTGATTTCTTGTTTTATGTCCTTGATTTAGATCAGCGTACCTTTTGATCAGACTGGACAAAAAAAACCGAGACCGAAGACCGAATCCGAACGGACCGAGACCCAAACCGAACAGACCGAAATTTCGGTCCTCGGTCCTCTGTTCGGTTTCAATTTGATGAAGACCAATTAGTATATCGGTGCTCAGTCTTCTAGCTCGGTTAACCGAGTAACCGAACAGACCGAGGCACAACAGCTCAAGACATATCCATTCATCTGTATACTCTCCTGTGTCAGTGTGTCTCCCGTTCAGTCTCTCTCTCATTTCATCTCTGTGGCTCAGTCACGTGGGTATGTCTCCCATTTATGTCTCTCCGTCTCCCATCTCATCTCTAGTAATCTCTCTACTCTCTCTCTCACAGTCTAGTGCATTGGCCGCTTGGGGCTCGCTGTCTGCTGTCTGGACGAGACGACGAGCTGAGGGACGCTTCTCTCACAGCCGTATGCGGCACCGGTGGCTTGCTACTCTTGGAGTCTTGGCCTTGACGACGAGGGCGCCTGCTGTTCCGAGCGGGCGCTGATGCTTCGCGGCTGGTGCTTCTCCTCCGAGCGAGGGCAGGGGCGCCACAGCTCTCCGCGGTCGGTGTTGCTGCTGCGACTCTGCGAGCGAGAGCGGGGGCGACGCAGCTCTGCGGTCGGTGCTGCTGCTACACGAGCAAGTTCAAGGGCGCTGCTTTGCTTGCAATGCCTACTCCCTCTCTTCTCTCTCTATCCAAGGTGAATCTGGACAAGCATCAGTCTTGTTCGGTTAGAATCGAAAATCCGAATTAAAAGACCGAAGACCGAACAGTCGGTTATTGATCTTTCGGGCAGAGTTTCGGTTCATGATTTCCAAAGACCGAAATTAAGAAAGACCGAAAAACCCGACCCTAATTTTCGGTCCTGACCGAATGCCCACCCTGACCTTTTGATACTTATTGCGCATAACAGTGCCGATACTTGTTCATGGTGTTTTTGTGGTCCTGCTGATGTTGTCGCTAAACCTTGTAATTGTCTCAAAGCCACTAAACCCACACTGAACCATTCTAAGTAGCAGCTTTAGCCTAATCTAAACCACCCCTAACACTCCACCTCTCTAAACCATACCAAGCCAATCCACGTGCAAAATGAACCCAAACCAACACTGAGTATGGTTTGAAACCCGTAGCGAACCATTGCATAGTAATGGCACACTGGGCTACCACTACCGTCAGGTTTCATCTTCTTCCGGTTCTTGTGGGATGCTTCACTGATGATGCCATTCCCACTCAGCAGCAGCTGCTAGCCGCGCGCACGGCCTCTGCCGCAGCTCTTCAACTAGCCTGGCCACCAGTTGCAACTCCTGTTGCCCACGCCACACATGGACAAGCACCAGCATCATGTTTGGAAGCAACCGGGACGGCTTGTCCTTGCGAGAAGGAGCTTCCAATCAGCGGTCATGACGAATGCGGTGGTGCCGGTGTGGCAGCACGGCCAATAAGAAGCTGGCTGCCATCGGACACGCAGACCGTGTGCACGGACCCAGTGTCTTGTTGCGCACCCCGAGGTAGTGGCGTAGTGCAACCTAGCTGCAGGCATGTCGCAGTAGCTCCCTGCGCCTCTTTAGCATGATGCTTCTATCAGTCACAAACTGTAGAAAGCCAACCTGATTTAGACCAAACCGCTTTGATTCTGAAACCAAACCAAACCGCACCGTTGGTACGCTCAAACTATTTTGCCCCATCCAATCAAGATCCGAAGGTAAAAACCAAATCACGTAACCCAGTTTCAATCCAAACCATTACCAGCTTTAGACGCATATGGCAAAACAGATGCAGAATTTAAGCTGAGTCCTGATGTTGACCAGAGAAATGGTCAAGACAGATCTCATCAAGCAGGTTAAATTTTTTGAATAAATAAAATGTGTGCTGAGAGAAAACGGAATATATCATTCAGAGTCTGCTGGTTCTGGTCATAGTAAAAAGAATTGATCCACGAACCACTTTGTACTGTCTAGTTATTATCCTTCAATTGGATTCATGGGCATTCTGCACATTAAAAATGAGACAATGACATATATATTGTTTGTTTTTGTCTGCTCCACTTATAGTTGTCCATTTTTCAGCATTGGATAATGTGGAGTGGGACAAACCGTTGTGTGATTTCTCAAACTTCAGAGCAAATATCTGTGAGATGAGAGGTAACATCAGAATACACCCAAATGACAGTTCAGTCATATATATGGAACCTGCAAGTTCAAGTTCAAAGAGAAATGAACAATGGAAAATTAAGCCTTATCCTCGCAAAGGTGATGAATTATGCCTCAATCATATTACAGAGGTGACAGTGAAATCCAGGAAAGTGGCACCTGAGTGTTCCAAGAACCATGACGTGCCTGCTGTGATCTTTGCTCTGACTGGATACACTGGAAATCTATTCCATGACTTCACCGACGTGCTTGTCCCCCTTTTCACGACTGCAAGTGAGTTCAATGGTGAAGTTCAATTCCTGATCACAGACATGGCTATTTGGTGGACAAGGAAGTATGCAGTGGTGTTTGAGAAGTTAACTAAGTACCCCTTGATTGATTTCAACAAAGACAATGAAGTGCACTGCTTCAAGCATGTCATTGTTGGCCTTCATGCTTATATGGAGTTCACAATTGACCCGTTAATGGCTCCGCACAACTACTCAATGGTGGACTTCAACCAGTTCATGCGCAGGACCTACTTGCTGCCTAGGGATGCAGTGACAGCACTTGGTGAGATCCCGAAGACCAGGCCAAGGCTGCTGATTATCTCCAGGCAAAGGACAAGAATGTTCCTCAATCTCAAGGAGATCGTGGCCATGGCTGAGGAGATAGGCTATGATGTGGTGGTTGAAGAGGCTAATGTGAACTCCAATGTCGCCCATTTTGCCAAGGTAGTTAATTCCGTCGATGTGATGATGGGTGTCCATGGTGCTGGGCTCACAAATTGTGTGTTCCTTCCACACGGTGCCATACTAATTCAGATTGTACCATGGGGTGCCCTAGATGGGATATGCAGAATTGATTTTGGCTACCCAGCAGAACAAATGGGCTTGAGATACAAGCACTACAGCATAGGTGTGCACGAGAGCAGCCTCACGGAGCAATACCCCCTGGATCACGAGATCTTCAGAAACCCACTTGCATTCCACAAGAATGGATTCGAGTTTGTCAGACAGACCTTCATGGATACACAGAATGTGAGGCTTGATTGCAACCGTTTCAGACCTATACTTCTTGAGGCTCTTGATCAATTGAACCAATAAAGACCATTGATTTAATTCCAGGGTCACTGTACTAGATTTTTTTTACTTTACAATTTTGGTTTCACCATTTTTCTCTTTGTAAAATCTCATGATCATTGTCTCTGATTACATGAGCAACAGGAAAATCAATTATTTCTCTAAATGTTGGAAATGTCGTGGCATGGATCGAAATCCAGATATCGATAGGACTTTTCGAGGATGAGACAAAATTTTATTTTAGCAGTCGTTGATCACAGAAATATCAGTGTACGAGTTATAAGATTTTGCATAATCACAGCGAGTAGAATTTTCCATGCCTGACAGTATGATGGGATGGGGTTGGTGGAGAACACAGAAATATGTGTTTGTTCCCACTTTTTGGCCTGACAGCGCTAATGCTGTTCTACTTAGGTGTCACATACTCGGGTTCTAGAAGTTGAGATGACCAGCATTAGGATCTGTACATCCTGGTGGTTGTAAACCCACTCCGACTAATTAATTAGTTGACTGGAGCAAGAGAACAGGCAGCAAGTACTATCTGTGTTTGAATTCAGCAGCATTTCTCTTTGGAACTTGGAAGACAATGAAAAACTGGAGGTCATGCCACGCCACGCCAACATTTCTTAAAGTGGAGCTTGTTGTCCTCAGACGAACATAACTTTTCATAAGCAATAATTTTGGATAAATTGGCAAAATCCACTTTCGCATGAAACAGATTTTGATGAAACGTCAATGTTTACAAGCCCATACTGAAATCAATTTTGTGAGCCAAGATGTCATATAAATCATCCGGGATTTGTTTTATTCCATCATTTCCGCCCCAACCCCCAAAACATGTGACCACACACAGTTCATTATCAATGGCGGTGATGCATGCATACTGTAGAAGCACGCCTCACTCAATGGCGGGGATAATTGCGTGCCGCATGCACGGGTGCCTCTAATTCTCTTTCTTCTCAGACAGGGCCGGCCTTGAGGTTTTTCGGGCCCAGGACCAATCTAAAGTTCAGGGCCCTTTTAGATGAACACGATAATACTTAATATTATATATACACATAAAATGTTACCAGTAAACTATTAATTGAATGTAAAAAAGTAATATATACTCTCTCCGTCCCTAAATAAGTGTTGTTCTCGCTTCCCAAGAAAAAGCTACCAACAATTATATATTAAAATATAGAAAAAAGTCTACTTAACCCCCTCACCTATCAAGGGTTGTCTACTTAACTTCCAAACTATGAAACCGTCTATTTTACCCCCTCAACTTTACAAAACCGTTCAAATTACCCCCTCAGGCGGTTTGGGACAGTGGACTCCACATGAGTAGATCTACACAGTAAATATATAATACCATATGCTTTAGTATAAAGTTTTTGCTGTAGATTTAGATCTATTCTTTTCTATAATTAATTAGAATAATTCATAACTGTAGTTTGTACGGTCTAATTGTAGTGAAATTTTTATGGTGGCCTAATTATTGTATGTTTGAACTGCAGTAAAAATTTTATACTCGTTGGATCATGTATAACTTAGTTATAGATTTATTTAGGGTTTATGCTTGTTAAATCTAAATAAATCTATAACTAAGTTATGTATGATCTAATGACTAAAATTTTTACTGCGGTTCAATCATACAATAACTAGGTCATCATAAAAAATTCACCATGAATGGACCATAGAACCTTCAGTTATGAATTGTTCCAATTAGTTTTAGAAAAGAACAGATTTAAATCTACAACAAAATCTTTGTACTAAAGCATACCATATTATATATTCACTGTGTAGATCTACTCATGTGGAGTCCAACAAAATTAGATTTTCTATTTTATGATTTTCTATGATTTAATATGATTTTCAAAGATTTAACCGAAATAAATAAAAAAGAAAAACCAAAACCGTTGTCACTTTAGTGAAACCACTGTTACTGTATCAAAACCACCGTCCAAAACCGCCTGAGGGGATAATTTGACTAGTTTTGTAAAGTTCAAGGGGGTAAAACAGATGGTTTCATAGTTTGGGGGTGAAGTAGACAATTCTTAATAGGTAGAGGGGTTAAGTAGACTTTTTTCTTAAAATATATTAATATTTATACTAAGTGATTAGTATCATCGGGAAGATCTTTACATCTAATTTTTTAACAAAATTATTTAGAGATATAAATATTATATATATTTTCTACAAATTAAGTTAAACGTATGACACACACCAATAACGACCGACGGGGGTACTCCCAGGAGTATCTACTCCCATATACACGCAGTACAGGCTTCAGTCAATCAGGAGACGCTAAACGGGTTCTAGCTAACGGGTCTAAGAGTGCGGGGTCTGCGCGTGTGTACTTTGGGAAAAAAGCGCATGCTCCGTAAAAAAACGGATCAGGTTTAATTGTTTTCTTTTGACGTTGGGTTGGCATGGTTGGGTATAAATATTTTTCAAATATGAGCCAGTAGTAGTAGTATTTTTTTTTGAGAGAAGTAGTAGTAGTATTTGTATATACCTATTTTTTTAGAAGTATGTATGTATACTTGTATAACCTGTATAACATATTAGTATGCGTGCATACTTTTATTTGTACAGTTGTATTTGTCAGAAAGTATGTCCATATACCTAAATTTAGTTGTATGCCTATATTACTTACGAGAATATGACCAGATACACAATTCAAATTTGAGTATCATTATATACCAAGTTTCAGATATGTGAGTATGACCAAGATACATGATTCAGGTTTGAGTATTATTGTATACCAAAGTTTTATACGTGAGTATGACCACATAAATGATTTAGATTTGAGTATCATTGTACACCAAGTTGTGGATGAGTACCACTGTATACTTTTCTTTGATTTTTTAAACAATCCAAACAGATATAAGAGAAAAAATATAAACTTTCAATAACAAAATCCGAATAAAATATTAATGGAAAAGATCTCTTGAGCAGTCTTTGATACTGAAATTTGTTCAACAGGATTACAAAGGGTTCCTCAATTTTTAATACCAAACCTGAATAAAAAAGAGCTTTTTACCTGTATGTCCTTAAAAAAGATCACTCTTCCTTGTGTGGCTTTTTTTCTTTTAAACTTATCTCTATTACTCTGAAATAAACTTTCATTCCTTCTATGGCCTTCTCTATTTTCGCCACTTGACGATGTTAATTCAGGGGTAAAAAGACTGTTTTGCCCCTGGCATAAAAATTACAATTTTGTTTGTTTGTTGTATTTAGAGTAATATTAAACAAATAAATTTATATGTAACAATATTTCTTTTATGTGAAATATTGTCATGTGAATTTATTTGTTTAATATTAATCCAAATATACAAAAAAAAATCTGCAATTTTTATGCTAGGGGTAAAATGGTCTTTTTATCCTTGACTTAACACCGTTAAGTAGCAAAAACGGACGTAAGGCCATAAAAGGAATAAAAGTTCGTTTCAGGGCCATAGAGATAAGTTCAAATAAAAAAAAGTCATACAAGGAAGAGTCATTATTTGTAAGGCTATGTAGGTAAAAAGTTCAATAAAAAATAGTGATCCGAGTGCATCTACTGCCACCAAACTAGATCAGCACAAGAAGCTAGTAGTATATACTGAGTATTTAATTAAATTAAATTAGCACATCTTGCTTGCTAGTCCTAGCGGCGACGTTGAACTAGCGAGACGGTGACAAGAAATCACATGACGCCGGTGTAGCACGTCTAGAAACAGATGTTGAGACCGACATCACCTGGAACAATTCGTACTTGCCGTCACACGCATGCAAACAGGCAATGCAGCGCCAGGATGAGATGAGATGAGATATGCAATGCAACCGTACCTGAACTTATATAGATGAATCACGAAAGAACGGTGTTCTGAATAATACGAACGCATGCTGTCATACGCCTGCCAGTACCAAGTGGGTTAGACAGGTCACGGCGCCTGTTGGGCCCATGGGCCAAAACCCTAGCCGCCGCTGCCCCTGCAGCCGCGCCGACGTGAACAGTACTGTAGCACGCGGGTACTGTTCATCCGCGCCGCCGCCGTCACCGCAGAAGGATTTAATTAGAAATAGAATAGGATAGGGGGCAGAATAAGAAAATAGATAGAATTACTTAAGATGCAAGTCTTCTCTGGACTATAAATATAGAGGCATTGTACCCCTTTGAGATCAATAAGAAAAAGGTCGAAAGGCTTATTCTAGTTCTCCGCTCTCCAGCTCCCAAACCATAGCCGCCGTCGCCGCGTCCCTCCTCCCTGCGCCCGCGCACAGCAGCAGCAGCAAGCCGCCGCCGCTCCTCCCTGCCGCACGGCTGCCCTAGGGCAAGCCCTAGCCGCCGGTACCCTACCTCCCCGCCTTGCGCCTTACATCTGGTATCGCGAGACCGTTTCGATCCTTCGGGCAGGCTGATGGAGACCTTCAACGAGAACAGCTACAACAGCTTCGTCCCTCTCAGGAACGGCATCTACACCATCGTCAACAACGAGCCTGCTCCAACCTTCAACTTCGGGGCTCCCACCATCAACAACTTCGGGGCTCCCACCATCAACAACAGCAGCACGCAGCCTGACCAGCTACGGTCCATGGCTGCCACCACCTCCTTCATCAAGATGGAGAGCTTCCGCATCGTCATCGATCGTTGGGCGAAGGACTTCGAGGAATTCCTTTCTTCCTTTTCGTCGCCATCTGTGGAGGAAACTACCATGGAAACACAACAGGTTCGGCTCGAAACTGTCAATAATTCCATCACTACAACAATGGAGGGATCCCTCTCGTCTGGCCTCGCAGAAATCGTCGCCATCAACAACCCTGCCAACAGCAGCGACGACGTCGTCAGCGAGAAATCCATGGATCTCCAGGCAACAGATCTAATCCACCTGGAGAACAAGGGAGACGCCGCCAACATCACCACCGTCAACATCGATGACAAAATCGTTGAATTAGATGGCCGCCTCCACCACAACGAAGACGAGTTGGCACGCAACGTCGGCACCACCGTCGTCACGATCCAACCCAGTTTGGATCTGAACGCCATCGACAACAGAGAGGACGTCACCAACGACACCCACAAGCTGCCCGATGGAACGCCCGCCAAAGCGGAACCTCGCCAGGCAACCACGACTACAGCACCAACGGCGTCGCGAAACGCGGCCCAGCTACTAGGCGTCGTCACCTTCAACACCGGCGCCCCCAACATCATATCAGCGCCGCACACCAACGTCAACGCCATCAACGACGCTGTTCTGGAGGAGCAGAAAAAGGGCTACAACGACTATACACTTGTCGTAATCGCCAAATCGGACCTCGACGTCCATCATGTGCCGCCAGACACCAACAACAACATCTTTATCGAGCTGAAGTCTGATGACAAAAATACCAGCACGCTATCGTGCGCCGTCAACAACGACGTCCACCAACTGCTCGATGAAACATCCAACCAGGCGATGCGTCACCCAACGGCCATCAACGACTTCGAGGCGGAAACCAAAAACACCATGATCAACACCGGCCAGTCCTACCTCGACAACAAGATGAATGAACCGCAAGCTTTTGCTACGCCGGAGGTCATCACACCTGTCTCCATCAATCTGAACACCTTGGACAGCAAGGGCGTACTTCCACGACAGCAGCTAGCAGCACCGGCAACTCGTTCCCCATCACCAGCACCTTCTCAGATCCAATCTTTAACATCGGCAGCACCGCGAACGCCTCCACCACCAGTAGCACAAGCGCCGACGCCTCCTCGCCACCACAACAGAACTCGTCCGACAACGCCAACATTTGATGGCTCGTCAGATCCATCCCCATGGCTGAGACGGCTACAACTCCTCTTCAGGTGGTACCCCATGACGGCAGAGAACCGAATCTCGTACGCGGCTTCCCACCTCATTGGAGAGGCGCATCTATGGTGCATCCGGATGACGAAGGACGTCCCAATGAAAAATTGGGATTGGGAGTTCTTCAGCCACTTCTTGATCGGCGAGTTCGGGCTGACCAACTACACCAACACCGGCGCCCTGACTCCAGCTCGACGCGCTAAGAACCTGAGGGACTACATCAACGCCTTCCCTGCATATACGCTGCAAAACAACATCGTCAACAACATTAGGCAAGTTGACCTCTTTATTGCAGGCTTGTGCGAACCATTACAGACGACCGTCAAGCGTCGACGCCCGCACAATCTAGAGATGGCCATACAACTGGCCAGAGCTCTGGAAGGACAGGCGACACCCAGCGACATCGTCGTCAGCGTCGCCGCAGTAGCAGAACAGGCGCCTACGCCAACAACCAAGCCAACGGCTCCAACAACGACACTACCAGCGGCGACACCACAAAGAGCCCGCGTCGCAGGCGCGCCCCCAGCAAACGACTTCGCGCCAAGCAAGGAGGACACAACAACATCGGCGCCATCAGCTCCACCAGCACCAGCTTCACCAGCGGCTGACATCCTCAACGTCTTTCCGACAACTGCTCTCGCGCCTAGAACGAGGAGGACAATGACATCGACACCACCAACATCGGCAACACCAAGCAAGGTGCCATCAGCGTCACCAACCTCCGACATCCTCAACCTCCTACAAGCAGTCACCACCATGCCAAGCACGAGAGCTACAGTGACCCCAACACCAACTCCTGCAGCACCAGCTAAGTACCCTCCAATCTCACCAAAAGCAGGAATAACTGTCATCCTCTCCGACAACAAAACCAACATCAACCAGAAGGAGCAGCCACCAAGCACGGAGGAACCAGCACCAACACTGCTTGATGACTTCACCAATCGGGAGCTTCGTCGCTTTGCCCTCGCCATCACTGACGAAACAACAGCACCAGCATGGTCCATGGAGCGAGGCTTGATCTTCTTCAACAACTGCCTCTATATCGCCATCACATCCCCTCTACTTCGAGGCCTGATACCGATTCTGCTGCATGGAGAGGAGCAACATATACAACCACTAGCGGTGGGCGCCTACACCCCGCCATCACAGTTCACAAGCATCAACAACAGCTACGTCGTCCTGCGCCCCGACTCTAGTCTGCACCACCTCTCACCAGATGACATCGACTTGAGCTCCTACCTCCTCGAAACTATGATGGATCTCACGACAACTCCACCAAATGGCGCAAAGAGCTAGCTTTGGCCTTAGCGCGTGGACGCGCCGATCGGAGAAGGGGGGGGGAGATGTCATACGCCTGCCAGTACCAAGTGGGTTAGACAGCTCACGGCGCCTGTTGGGCCCATGGGCCAAAACCCTAGCCGCTGCTGCCCCTGCAGCCGCGCCGACGTGAACAGTACTGTAGCACGCGGGTACTGTTCATCCGCGCCGCCGCCGTCACCGCAGAAGAATTTAATTAGAAATAGAATAGGATAGGGGGTAGAATAAGAAAATAGATAGAATTACTTAAGATGCAAGTCTTCTCTGGACTATAAATATAGAGGCATTGTACCCCTTTGAGATCAATAAGAAAAAGGCCGAAAGGCTTATTCTAGTTCTCTGCTCTCCAGCTCCCAAACCCTAGCCGCCGTCGCCGCGTCCCTCCTCCCTGCGCCCGCGCACAGCAGCAGCAGCAAGCCGCCGCCGCTCCTCCCTGCCGCACGGCTGCCCTAGGGCAAGCCCTAGCCGCCGGTACCCTACCTCCCCGCCTTGCGCCTTACATCTGGTATCGCGAGACCGTTTCGATCCTTCGGGCACGCTGATGGAGACCTTCAACAAGAACAGCTACAACAGCTTCGTCCCTCTCAGGAACGGCATCTACACCATCGTCAACAACGAGCCTGCTCCAACCTTCAACTTCGGGGCTCCCACCATCAACAACTTCGGGGCTCCCACCATCAACAACAGCAGCACGCAGCCTGACCAGCTACGGTCCATGGCTGCCACCACCTCCTTCATCAAGATGGAGAGCTTCCGCATCGTCATCAATCGTTGGGCGAAGGACTTCGAGGAATTCCTTTCTTCCTTTTCGTCGCCATCTGTGGAGGAAACTACCATGGAAACACAACAGGTTCGGCTCGAAACTGTCAATAATTCCATCACTACAACAATGGAGGGATCCCTCTCGTCTGGCCTCGCAGAAATCGTCGCCATCAACAACCCTGCCAACAGCAGCGACGACGTCGTCAGCGAGAAATCCATGGATCTCCAGGCAACAGATCTAATCCACCTGGAGAACAAGGGAGACGCCGCCAACATCACCACCGTCAACATCGATGACAAAATCGTTGAATTAGATGGCCGCCTCCACCACAACGAAGACGAGTTGGCACGCAACGTCGGCACCACCATCGTCACGATCCAACCCAGTTTGGATCTGAACGCCATCGACAACAGAGAGGACGTCACCAACGACGCCCACAAGCTGCCCGATGCAACGCCCGCCAAAGCGGAACCTCGCCAGGCAACCACGACTACAGCACCAACGGCGTCGCGAAACGCGGCCCAGCTACTAGGCGTCGTCACCTTCAACACCGGCGCCCCCAACATCATATCAGCGCCGCACACCAACGTCAACGCCATCAACGACGTTGTTCTGGAGGAGCAGAAAAAGGGCTACAACGACTATACACTTGTCGTAATCGCCAAATCGGACCTCGACGTCCATCATGTGCCGCCAGACACCAACAACAACATCTTTATCGAGCTGAAGTCTGATGACAAAAATACCAGCACGCTATCGTGCGCCGTCAACAACGACGTCCACCAACTGCTCGATGAAACATCCAACCAGGCGATGCGTCACCCAACGGCCATCAACGACTTCGAGGCGGAAACCAAAAACACCATGATCAACACCGGCCAGTCCTACCTCGACAACAAGATGAATGAACCGCAAGCTTTTGCTACGCCGGAGGTCATCACACCTGTCTCCATCAATCTGAACACCTTGGACAGCAAGGGCGTACTTCCACGACAGCAGCTAGCAGCACCGGCAACTCGTTCCCCATCACCAGCACCTTCTCAGATCCAATCTTTAACATCGGCAGCACCGCGAACGCCTCCACCACCAGTAGCACAAGCGCCGACGCCTCCTCGCCACCACAACAGAACTCGTCCGACAACGCCAACATTTGATGGCTCGTCAGATCCATCCCCATGGCTGAGACGGCTACAACTCCTCTTCAGGTGGTACCCCATGACGGCAGAGAACCGAATCTCGTACGCGGCTTCCCACCTCATTGGAGAGGCGCATCTATGGTGCATCCGGATGACGAAGGACGTCCCAATGAAAAATTGGGATTGGGAGTTCTTCAGCCACTTCTTGATCGGCGAGTTCGGGCTGACCAACTACACCAACACCGGCGCCCTGACTCCAGCTCGACGCGCTAAGAACCTGAGGGACTACATCAACGCCTTCCCTGCATATACGCTCCAAAACAACATCGTCAACAACATTAGGCAAGTTGACCTCTTTATTGCAGGCTTGTGCGAACCATTACAGACGACCGTCAAGCGTCGACGCCCGCACAATCTAGAGATGGCCATACAACTGGCCAGAGCTCTGGAAGGACAGGCGACACCCAGCGACATCGTCGTCAGCGTCGCCGCAGTAGCAGAACAGGCGCCTACGCCAACAACCAAGCCAACGGCTCCAACAACGACACTACCAGCGGCGACACCACAAAGAGCCCGCGTCGCAGGCGCGCCCCCAGCAAACGACTTCGCGCCAAGCAAGGAGGACACAACAACATCGGCGCCATCAGCTCCACCAGCACCAGCTTCACCAGCGGCTGACATCCTCAACGTCTTTCCGACAACTGCTCTCGCGCCTAGAACGAGGAGGACAATGACATCGACACCACCAACATCGGCAACACCAAGCAAGGCGCCATCAGCGTCACCAACCTCCGACATCCTCAACCTCCTACAAGCAGTCACCACCATGCCAAGCACGAGAGCTACAGTGACCCCAACACCAACTCCTGCAGCACCAGCTAAGTACCCTCCAATCTCACCAAAAGCAGGAATAACTGTCATCCTCTCCGACAACAAAACCAACATCAACCAGAAGGAGCAGCCACCAAGCACGGAGGAACCAGCACCAACACTGCTTGATGACTTCACCAATCGGGAGCTTCGTCGCTTTGCCCTCGCCATCACTGACGAAACAACAGCACCAGCATGGTCCATGGAGCGAGGCTTGATCTTCTTCAACAACTGCCTCTATATCGCCATCACATCCCCTCTACTTCGAGGCCTGATACCGATTCTGCTGCATGGAGAGGAGCAACATATACAACCACTAGCGGTGGGCGCCTACACCCCGCCATCACAGTTCACAAGCATCAACAACAGCTACGTCGTCCTGCGCCCCGACTCTAGTCTGCACCACCTCTCACCAGATGACATCGACTTGAGCTCCTACCTCCTCGAAACTATGATGGATCTCACGACAACTCCACCAAATGGCGCAAAGAGCTGGCTTTGGCCTTAGCGCGTGGACGCGCCGATCGGAGAAGGGGGGGGGGGAGATGTCATACGCCTGCCAGTACCAAGTGGGTTAGACAGGTCACGGCGCCTGTTGAGCCCATGGGCCAAAACCCTAGCCGCCGCTGCCCCTGCAGCCGCGCCGACGTGAACAGTACTGTAGCACGCGGGTACTGTTCATCCGCGCCGCCGCCGTCACCGCAGAAGGATTTAATTAGAAATAGAATAGGATAGGGGGTAGAATAAGAAAATAGATAGAATTACTTAAGATGCAAGTCTTCTCTGGACTATAAATATAGAGGCATTGTACCCCTTTGAGATCAATAAGAAAAAGGCCGAAAGGCTTATTCTAGTTCTCCCCTCTCCAGCTCCCAAACCCTAGCCGCCGTCGCCACGTCCCTCCTCCCTGCGCCCGCGCACAGCAGCAGCAGCAAGCCGCCGCCGCTCCTCCCTGCCGCACGGCTGCCCTAGGGCAAGCCCTAGCCGCCGGTACTCTACCTCCCCGCCTCGCTCCTTACACATGCATTCATACTCTCCACATGAATCACGAATGCAAGCTGGATGAAATGAGAGGACGAAGATTGGATCTAGCACCTATTCACCGGTCCAGCACCAAGATCAGAGTAGATTCATGCCTCCAAAAATCAGAGTATTTGGTGGAAGCACAGTATGCAGTGACATATGCCAATTTATTAGATCTACCATAATATTCATATATGGGGATCCTATCAGCGCATGGATCAACCTTCTCCTAGTCTGCATGCAGCAGCCAGCAAGGAGACGGAATAAACAAATCCAGTATACAAAAAGATTAATTAGGCAGATTACTATACCTAAATTCCAGTCAAGGATGCTCCTAGGCGCCACACGAAATCTCGGTATGTAGCCCAACAGCCAGTTCTGATGAGCTCCGATCCAATCAGCAGCAGTGCGTATGTGAATGATCGTCGACGAGATCAGAGAAGCTAGGGCTCTACATGCAATTAGATTAGAATAAACATATCAATCTCAGTAGAAAGGATTCGAACCGCCTCAATATACCTATATCAAAATATCAGAGGCTGCAGGCGCAGAACCAATCAGCTAGTGATCGCCGCCGCCGCCGAATTTTTTTTCCGTCGTCGAATGTCGCTTGCGGATGCAGGCAGCCAAGCTTTCTAATATACTCGATCCGTATCGCATTTAGATGACGTTTAGGACAGCGACACGGTCTCCAAAGTACAACTTTGACCACTTGTTTTTTAAAAAATATTTATTGTAAAATGGTATATGTATACTTTTATGAAAGTACTTTTCAAGACAAATTTATTTATATGATTTTTATATCTCTAAACTCAATAATTTAAAAGTTATTCATAATTTATATTCCCGATGTTTGACTTAAATCTTATCCAAAACGTCATCTAAAAACGATATGGAGGGAGTACTATATAGGATGGATTGGCAGGTCAACTTTTTTAACCCGGCCCGCTAAGCAGCCTACGGTGCCACCGTAGTCAAAACGTGGGGAGGGAGTCCTGTGGTTTGAAGACCTAGGGAGTACAGAAAATTCAACGATAATTATTTCTTACTCCCTGAGAGTAGTTACTCTCATGTGGTATATCTCAAGATTTATATGTATATGTGGTATATCTCAAGATTTATAATGTAAATAGTCCAACGAAGTATATATATGCGGAGTATATAATCATACTAAAATATTTACGATAGTATATATGCTGAGTATGCATGTATACATAGAGTATATGATTATACTTATTTTATATAGTACAGTAATGACATGTTAAATTTTTTTCAGGTAATAAGATTTAGAGTATCTTAAAAAAATAAGTACGTAAACATACTCAAACTGATAAATGAGTATACATCAATACACAATGTTGATTATTGAAGATAAGAGTAACTATTCTCGGGAGTATATAAAACTCACCCTATATATATATATGACTACGCTAATTAGTACCAGGGTATTGAATATTATTTAGTAGGAAAAAGTCTACTTACCCCCTGAACTATGAGTGTATGTCTAACCGGTCCTGAAGTACAAAACCAGGTATTCTACGCATTAAAGTATGCAAAACAGGTAAACCAACACCCTGGGGCGGTTTTGGTGGCATGGACGCCATCGTGGGAGCAGTTTTGCCACGCTGGCGATGGGGACGACAGCCATGTGTGCGCCACCGGCTGACATGTCGGCCCCACCTGTAAGCGCGCCTTCTCAAATACTCCATCGCTTTCCCTGTTCTCTCCCTCTCCGCCGCGACAAGTGCTGGAAAGCGCGATTCCAAGTCCAGCGACACGGGCGAGGTTGGCATGATCGACGGCGGGTAGCAGCGATCGGCTTCGTGCTTCTCCACTAGGTGCGTGTACTGTTGTCCTCTCTGACCGAACGTGTAGCAGTGATGTTTTTGTGGATGGTTAGCGGGATTCAGTGAACTGGGGTTTGCGGTTGAAAAGTTGGAATCATGCATGTCTGCAAATGTGTGTTTTAGTTGCATTAGACTTGATTCCGTGAAGAATGTCTGCTAAAGGCATGTGCTTTTGTGGCCTGATTTCACTAGGTCAATGATTTTCATGGTATTTAGGTTAGGGTTACTTTTTCAGTAGAGGGAGTGATGTTGAATCATGTAGGTTGTAATGAATATTTGCTTTTGCCGTTGTCAGGCCTCAAGATGGCGGACCTGGACATGATATGCATAAGGTTTCATTATGGTGGTAGTTTTCGGACAATAGGTGGTTTTATGATTTATTTGGGTGGAGATATAACAGAATCTTGGATTGATGTGGACTAGATATCATATTTTTTAGATCAAGGGACATCTGGAAGATCATTATAAGACTGACAATGTCATCAGGTTGTATTGGTTGAAGCCACACATGGATATGACCTCAGGCTTGATGTTAGTAGTTGATGATACGTCTTGTCAGACAATGCTTGATGCTCACAATGCTAATGTTGCCTATCCAGAAGGTTTAGTAGTGGACATGTATACTGAGAATGTGGACAATGAGTTGGCTGCAGATGACCAAGACATATGGAAAGCAAATGATGATGATGTACTGGAAGCAGCTACAATTGATATGGTGGCATCAGAGGATGAAGCAAGTGCAGACAATGGAGGTTCTGATGGAAGTGCAGGTGAAAGTAAAGTAGGCAGCGATGAAGCAATTGATTTGGATGCTAAAGGAAAGAGTGTCATGGCTGCATCTGATGGCAGTTCTGAAGATAAATCAGATGAAGACTATGTGCATCCATTGTCTGAGGATAGCTCTGCAGAGGATGAAGAGGCAGCAGAACTCAGGAAGTTTGCTTATGAGTTCAAAAGGAGGAGTAAAGCAAAAAAGGTTGGGATACATGGTTCTCAGTTTATTCCAATTGAATCCCATGATTTGGTTGATGAAGTGCCCAACCTGTCTGATCTAGGTAGTCCATTCATGGATTCAAGTGATGAGTACTCATATGGAGAAAACAGTGAAGGTGAGACAGAGAGATGGAAGAGCTTGGAGAATAGATATGACAGCAAGGCTGCTATTCCTGTGTTCTCTCTTGGCATGTCTTTTAGAGATAAAAAGCAATTCATGAAGACACTAATCAAATATGGTTTGAAGACACATAGACATCTTAGGTTTGACAAAGATGAGAAGACCAAGGTCAGAGCCTTTTGCACTTGGCCAACATGTAGGTGGATGATTTATGGATCCAAAAGTACCAGATCAGAGTGGTTTAAGGTAGTCACCTTTGATGATGACCACACATGTGCTCCAAGAAGGGACAACAAGCTGGTAACTTCAAGCTTGATAGCCAAGCATTACTATCATGAAATCAAGGACAACCCAACATGGAAGGTAGGGCAGATTCAGAGCAGAGTTCAGAAAGATTCCTAGCAGATGTCTCCATTTCAAAGTGCAAGAGAGCAAAAGGTATAGTCTTGCAGCAAGCTCTAGATGGCATGAAGGGAGAGTACACTAGGGTATTTGACTACCAACTTGAGCTCCTGAGGACCAATCCAGGCAGCATAGTTGTGGTATGTCTAGATCCAGAAATAGAGGATAGGAAAGTGTTTGACAGATTATATGTTTGTTTTGATGCTTGCAAAAAAGGATTCATGGTTGGATGCAGAAAAGTGATATGGCTAGATGGTTGCTGGTTCAAAGGTGCCCATAATGGCAACTTGTTGTGTGCAATAGGCAGAGATTCTAACAACCAGATGTACCCTGTGGCATGGGCAACAGTTTCAATTGAGTTCTATGATACATGGTCTTAGTTCCTTGGTCTGCTGCAGAAGGACTTGAACATCAACAATGGAGGTGCAGATTGGGTTCTCATATCAGACCAGCAGAAGGGCTTGCTCAAGGTAGTCAATGAGTTGGTGCCCAATGCTGAGCACAGAATGTGTGCTAGACACATATATGCCAACTGGAGAAAGAAGTATACTGACAAAAAGTTACAGAAAAAGTGGTGGAGATGTGCTAAGGCTTCCTGCAAGAGCCTTTTCAACTTGTACAAGACCTGGCTTGCTCAGGAAATACCAGAAGGGGTAGAAGATAAGATGAAAACAGAGCCAGAGCATTGGAGTAGAGCTTATTTCAGGCTAGGATCAAATTGTGACTATGTAGATAACAATATGTGTGAGTGTTTCAACAACAACATCATGGATGCTAGGTACTACTGTTGACACTAAAATTTGTATCTTCAGACGCCAAGCACACTATGAGGCCCTCAGAGACCGCGTGGAGCAAAGGGTCTTGATCTCTTGAACCTCCAAGGATGAAGTCGGGCTTGATGAAACCGAATACGGGGCGTGCCAGTCAATTTTACCTGCAATTGACAAGGAAAAAGAAAATAACATCAAATCATGGAACATGTCGGTTTGGTGCCAGACAGTTCCATAATGTACGGCTCTGAAACAACCATTATCAGAGGAAAATGACTAGAAAGTCAACTCCTGACAGTGCAAAATATATAACCATTGAAATTATAGAACGACTACTCAAGATATGCAAAAGAACAAGGATACAACTAGCTGATCTAACTTAACTGATGGGAGAAATATAATTCTACATATACAACAAAACCAATGTAAAACCAACAGATCGACTAATTGTATCAACAATTATGGTCGTTAACAGTGGGCTGTTTCCATGCAGCCATAATAGCGACTAGATCCACAAAATAGCTTAATTACCAACAGTGGGGTGTCTCCATGCAGCCATAATGGTAATCAAGCTAAATTATGTCTGATATAAATTGTAAATCTACTAGTTTTAGACTGGAGTATGTGTATACGTTATGAACGAAAGCGTAACTGGATCGGCTATTTAGCCGATACAGGGTCCATGTCACCCTGGGCAAAAATAACCGAGAACCGAGAACCGAACCGAACTAACCGGAACCAAAACCAAAACCGAAAGAACCGAAACCGAAAAGTTCGGTCCCTAATTCGGTTCCTACTTCTAACTAACTGAATTTTAGTAGGTCATTTCGGTTCTGAGCCTCGGTTAACCGAGAAACCGAAATACCAAAGTGGCCCATAGACAAATACTGGCCCAATTAACAAACCCTAGTATATAACCTGCAGACCCACCCCATCCTCTCGCCCTCCCCTGGTAGCCGCCGCCCCTCTCTTCTTCGCTTCCCATCGTGCCCCGGAGGTAGCCGCTCTCTTCTCTTCTTCTCTTCAGCCGAGAGGTAGTCGCCGCCCCTCTCTTCTTCGCACCTGCCTTGCTACCTCACCGGCTCGCCCGACATGGCACGCACCTTGTTCCCTCGCCGGCTCACCCGACGGACGGAACCACTTCTCACCACAGCATGGAGGCCAGGGCTCAGAGCTGCTCCTTCCAATCCCGACGGTTGGTAGTTTTGATTCCTCTCCAACCAAGCGCGGTGGTCGGAGCCTGGAGGAGTGGAGGGGCGCCTCTACTTCTTAGCGAGCCGGTCGCGTGGAGGCGAGGCACACAGAGGCACATCTGAGACCCGCAAAAGTCATGTGGATCGTAGTTGCAGTTTTTTTTTCTTGGCCTGGATGAATGTGTGTTGACCATAGAATCGAAAGAATCGGTTACTTCGGTTATAACCGAAACCGAACCGAAATACCCGAGACCGAATTTCCTCGGTTCCTACTTTTGTAAAGAACAGCCGAGGAACCAAACCGATCGGTTTTGGTTAACCGAATGCCCAGGGTGAGGTCCATGAAGCACGAACAATATCTATCTGTCAAACTACGGTTTGGTCTAAAAAATACGATTTGGTCTAAAACTAAGCAAATCTATTTCAATATGCCTATCAGTGGGGTTCAAAAATACAGCCATAACAAGCATATTAAATCAAATTTATTCACTTTTGGATCAAACTATAACTGAAGAGATATCTCGAACGCACAACATGTAACAATCGAGATCGATAAGTTAGCCGATATAAGTCTAGATCGGCTATTTCTGTTAAGATATACGTGAGATTGCTTTGAGCAGTAGATCTAGATAGTGTTTAAGCTTAAGCTAACTTGTCAATCTCGATTGGGCAGGATATTGTTGTAACAAGTAAAATTAAACATGAATGAACAATATCGATAACTTGATGAATCTATTAGATTGCCAAATCTATAGACCCGATAACTAGTCAAGATCGACTACTTGCAAAAGGTTGATCATAGCCAATGCAGCCTTACAAAAGATGAACTTAAACCGATAAATAACCCATATCATAAATTAACAAGAGTTTGGTGTAAGCCAAATACAACCTTATTAAACGATAACACGAGCCATTGACAATACTTACAAGCAAACCAGAGGTCGATTCAATCGATGCAGCCCTGTTTGTTTGAAAGTCTCGTCGAGATCTACTTTACTCCTACTCCTAAGGGTTTGGTCGAAGGCCGAAAGATTGTTTGATTGATTGTTGAATATCCCTTTACAAAAGTCGGGTCTTAGCTATTTATAACCCGAAAGACTCCTAACTTAACACGACTAGGTTACAATGAGACATACCAAATAACTATTTTTGAACTCCAACTCCCCTTTGGTCGAGTCCGACACGTCGTCTGGTCCAATCAAATCTTCTCCAAGCGTGCCATGAACCAAGATAAGTCCTTTCCTTATCTGGCCAATTTCCTTAATCCATCTGGCCGTTAGTATTCATAAATAGAAAAATCTCTCAGCCCAAAATCCGGTGTCAACACATGCCCCGCAATTTTGGGATGAAATTTATTTATTCCTGGAATTGCTATTTTCCCTCTTCTTCATTTAGCCGATCAGCTAAAGCTTCATATTCACCAACCATCACTTCTTTTCCTCAATCAGCTTTCAAACCCTAGTCCTTAAAAACAAACTTGCCGCCGTCCGAACCCAGCAAATCGAGCGACTGCTTAGGAATCTGCAAGTCATCAACTGCGCAAGAGAAATGGCGACCTTGGACTTCATCCCCGAGGTAAAATCTCTGCCCCCAAACTTTCTCCCTTCTCCGGTGATTCTTCGTATCCGTTTCATTTATCTATTCCACAATTTTGTTCAATTTTTTAGGAGCATCAAAATCAGATCTTCATCCCGGTAGATAATGTTAAATGGATATATAGGCCTATATGTGTAACACCCTAGGTGTTAAGCAACCCTAAATGCATAACTTGACATAGCATGAGCATGGCATGCCATCATTTCATATGCATTTGTGTGTATGTTGTTTAAGTCTTTGCCTTGTTTCTAGTATAGCTATGATTTGCTTTCTGTTTCTGACCAAGTTCCTTAAACCAAAGTTGTAGATCTTGATGAAAGGAACAACTTTGCTCAAAAGCACTTTTTCAGCAAGAGTCTTTTAAATATTATTTCTTGCATTAGAAAAATGGGCTAGGAGTAAAATTCTTTTTCTAAGCAGAATTTGGACTTGAGCCTTAAAGATGATTTGTTCCTTGTAAAATTTTGAGCAACTTTGCTTTTAGGACCTTTTCCTAATTTGGTTTAGTTTGGGAGTTATAGAGTAGGAAAGAAATTAGCAAAAAACCCTCTTTTGTTTAAACCTCATGGGACCCACCTGTCAGCCCCTCTTTCTCCCTCCTCCGCGCGCCGCCACTTGCCCGCAAGCCGTACGCCGGTGAAACCGCTGCTGTCGCCGCCCAAACCGCCGCTCGCCCCGCCCGTGGTTTCCGCCAAGCCGCCAGGAATTCCCTATCCCCTCTCTGCGCCGTCGCCGCGTGGCCACCGATGCCTGGCCGCCGTCGCGCCCGGTCGGGCCAACCCGACGGGAAGTGGCCAGGTGCATTGCATCCGCACGATGCATCGACTTTGCCTCCTCTCCCACTCGTGCTTGCAACCAGCTACTCACTCACTCGCTCACTCACTCGCTCGCCTCCCACTGCTCCATCTTCTCCAGTTCGCAAACGCCGCAGCCGCCCGCCGAACTCCGGCGAGCGATTGCTCATTGCTTGAAGCGACGCCGCATGATTTCTTCCGCCAACCTCTCCGCCCTAACCCTCTCTCTCACCAGCACGGGTTGGTTTCCCCTCTTCTTCTCTCTAGCCAACGGAACGTCGAGTGCCAATCTCGGGTTCTCGCCATGGCCGCCGCCATGACATTTGCGTGGTCCGGCCATCTCCGGCCAAGCTACCTCTAACCAAGCCCCGTTCTCACCTCCTCTACCACCGTAGTTGCTTAGGGTTAGATGGAGACGTCTCTCCCGCCGTGTTTCGGCCGGAACCTAGTTGTGCCACGACCATGTCCGCCGCGGACTGCCGCCGTGCGTGGCACCGGGCAATGCCAAGGTCGGCATGGCTCGATAGTTGCCCTGGTAGGTCGCTTAGGGTTTGCTTGAGATAGTGCTCGCGTCGCTGAGCCTCGGAACAGCCGGGCAAGGCCTCGCCGCCGTAGCGCAGCGCCGCCGCTCCGCCATGGCCGCCGTCGAGCTTGCTCCGGTGGGCCTCTGGCCAGGAGACCTAGCCAATCATGTCCGCCTCGTGAAGGCGAAGCTAGCAGGGTAGATGGTTGCGCCGGAAACCTCACCGCCGGCGGGCTAGCGCCGGTCAACTCCGACGAGTGTGCACTGCCTATGACGCGTGGGCCCGTTGACTGGGTGGCGTGGGGTCGCCTGACCTGCGGGGCCCGCTGGCAGTGGGTGAAGGAGAGAAGGGGAAAATCTGGGTACGCTAGTGCTCGGGTTAGCCGGGTGCGTTTAGCGTTTTGTCCTATGACTGCTAGTGCACGAAGTGGGGTGTCCATAGCGTTTTAGGTCGAGTTTTCTTTTAAATCAGTTTTGCAGAAAATGGTTTCAAGACTTCAAAATTCATGCTAGGCTCATTTTAAGTCCAAATGTTGTGAAACAAATTTTGTTGTGTTAAGAATGAATAAGGCTATCTGTTAAAAATATTGAATGCATATTTTGTGATATTTTTGTATGCAGTTTAAATTAATTTAGGATTTTGCTGTTAGCTTAGAAAATGCATAACTAATTCTGTGTAGCTCGGAAAAATGTGATTCTAGTTTTGTTAGGTTTGCGTAGATGAGTAGTTTCTGGACAAAATGTAATATGAAGATGCTCTATGGAATTTATTGGCAGTAGCAATTAAAATGTTTAAATGCTATTTTCTTGTATAATTTTTAGTAATTAAAATATAAGAAAATATGAACCTGATAATTTTTGTAGACTGCTCTTGTGCTAAGAAGTTCAGAGGAAAATATGAAATTGGATGCTTGACACTTTCTGCTAGGATGTGTAGTTCAAAGCACCTTTTCATCATGTTATTTGTCTTTTTCATAGAGGGCAGTGTTTAAGTCCAAACAACTTGAAAATTTAACAGTGGGTTGATTTATATGTTGTTAACCTAGAGTAATTTTTGTAGATTTATCTGAAACTGTTTGTGATAGGTTGTTGTTATAGGCATGATTAAATAAGATTATTTGGGCAAGTAAGTAAATGGTAAATAAATAAATAAGTAGGTGATGTTGTGATAATTAAGCATCTTAATTGGCTAATTAGGAAGATTAAATGGTTGCTGATGTTCAAGTCTTTCAAAATCTTTGGATGATGTTGACTACCTTGTTGAAGAAAACGAAGTAGATGACATGTGCTTATCTCCTGAATTATTGTTAAACCTGTTGCATCTCATATGCATTCTATGTGCATTCATCCTATTTATACATATTATGCATCATACAGGATCGGCAGAAGAGACTCAGAACCTACCGCAGCAGGAAGAGCTGAGCCAGGAGGAGACAGTGCCAGAGGAGACCGGAGGGGTCGACGCCGAAGAACTGCCCGAGTGCCGCGACCACCGTCCGTCTGACTTCGAGAAAGGCAAGCCCCAGAGCATTTAACTCCTATGGTTTGCAAATGATTTACAAACTAACCTGATGATGATTGTTGCATTAGGTTTATAGGAATTGATTGCTACCGTTGATGCATTATTACCGTGCCTTGTCCACCGCAAATATTATCTGAATATCCCTGTTAGATTTAAGTTAGTATATGCTTAGTTTTGCTTAGACAGGTAAAAGTCGAGTGATTTCCTGTCCCCCGCATATAGGTGGATACTGATCATGATTAGCCTATGCTATCATGGAGATAACCATGTGATAATTAATTTGAGACCGGGCGGGATGTAAGAGCAGCAGAGCATGGGTCCTGTGTGCTAGTAGTCTCCCGTCTGTGTCGCATAGGACCCGTTTCATGAAGTGTCCCTTCAGTCAAATTGAACGCGTCGATCACTTAACGGAGTAGGTGTGGGTGCCTCCCGTGAAGCTGAGTAAGGTTATTCGAGCCGGTGATGGAGATGTTGACGCCTAAGACCCAGGGCCTCAGTTGTATTGTGGGCAACTATTCTGAAGAACCTGGCATGGTCCGAGGGCAGGCAGGACCTGATCGACCTGGCATGACCGTGGGCAGCTATAGCTTGAGCGACCTGGCATTGAGATAACCCCCGGTGTAGAAGGGCCCATGGCCGTCCCGCGCATTGTGTTCTCGAATCTCCTGAGTGGCAGCTTACGACTGCCATGGCCGGATGTGTCGGGCGAGTGTGAGACATTTTATCCCCAGCTGGGTAGGAATCGATTATAATTGCCATCGCTCCTGGACAGTGAGCAATTGACTTTAGATCACTACCTGTAGAACTTATGGAACTAAAGATGGTTATGGTATGAAATCTGAAAGGCTATTGTTGAAATAGTCCCTCTTGCTTGATTAATTAGTCAAGTGCTTGTTATAGTTCAGGTGCAAACCTAGCAAGGTAGAACTAATTATTAAAGTGACTGCCAACACCTAAGTTAAGTTTATTTACAAAAGAGCTTCATGCAATGGTGTACGTAGCCAACCCCACATATAGCCTACATGATCCTTGGTGTCTCATTATTTCTGGTTTATGACGGGTAAGTCTAGCTGAGTACCTTCTTGTACTCAGGGTTTTATTCCCTTGTTGTTGCAGATGGCCAGTGCTTCTATGGTTACTGTGAGAACTGCCTGTACCCGGTTACGGGAGATGACTAGACCATGGGCATGGTCGCTTCTTATCTTACCTGATGCTTTTGTGGACCTCATCAGGCTGATGGCATCGTATTGAGAACCAACCGAACTTATGTTTAAAACTATGTTGCTTCCACTACTGTTTCCAAACTATGGTTTGTAATATTGTTTCGTACTCCGATGTATTTGAACTACGTGAAAACTGTGATGTAACTTGTGAACATGTTCGCTGAACTATTACAATCTTGGCTGATGTTGTATTGAATTGAAATCCTTCGAGATTTCCGGACTACCGAGTTTGTACAAGCTTAAGTACATGATGATATTTGCGAAAGCAGAGGTTTCGGTGCTTAATCTGGTATAAATTGGTCAGTTCTATCACAATATGGCCCAACCCATGTGGGCTCTTCCTCTATATATACTCATCTCCACCTCTGGAGTTGGCATGCTTTCAGATCCCTAAGGTACGTAACATGGTACCAAAGCTCTGGTTTAGGTTTAGAATTAGACTCATCTAATTCACCCACGATCCATTTTTTCTCCGTTGGGATTTTTCCTCTCGTCGTGATCCGCATGCCCCGTCGGCGCGCTGGAGTTTTCCTCTGCTTCCTGAGGCCCATCGTCCACCGTCTTCGTCTTCGCGGAGGCCCGTCGTCCTTCACACGTGGATCAATCGCGGACCACGCACGGCGGGCGCGCCTTCCTTCGTCGCGCGGGCACGACTTCCCTCTTCGCGCGGGCGGCTTCCTTCTCACGCGCGCGGGTGGACGACGGTTCTCATGCGCGGGCAGACGGATCGTGACTTCGCCGCGGAATCATGCGCGGGCGGCCTCCTTCTCACACGCGCGGGCGGACGGCGGTTCTCACGCGCGGGTCACGCGCGAACGGAATCACGCGGCTTCTTTCACGCGTGCGTCTCACGCGCGCGGTCGGACGGACTCGGTCCTGGCTTCTTTCTTCGCGGGCGGACGGACTCGGTCGCGTCCTGCATGGCTTCACTTGTGGACGCGCGGACTCGCCTCTGCTTCACCTGCGCTACCGGTCGACTTGCGCCTCCTGTGTCTGTGACTTCTTCACGGTTCCTCTACTGCACTGCAACTTCTTCACAGACTCTCAGTTGGGGGTGATATCTCTGTCACTTCTTTGTCTTTCACTGCTATTGTTCAGAGTCTATCATGTCGCAGTCTCAACATTCTGCTATTATCATCAACATAACACTCGATGGTCAGAATTATTTGGAATGGGCTTTTACTGTTAAAACTGCATTGAGGGGTCATGGTCTTTATTTTCATTTAACTGATGATCCACCAACTCTTAAGTCTGATAATAGTAATGTTGCTGCTGTCAAAACTGGGGAAATCAATGATGGGAAAGTTATGGCTGCTATGGTTAACAGTGTTAAGCAAACCACGATTATGGGTCTGCGCAAGTTTAAGCAAGCCAAACCTGTGTGGTCTTATTTGAAGGGCCGCTATGTCCAGGAAAGCGGTGCTCTTCAACATACTCTCTTGGAGCAGCTTCCTGTTATTGAACAAAAAGATATGTCCATTGATGTTTTTTATTCTGCCTTTGATCGCTTGATGGGTTCTTTGATTTCCATGGTGCCTGAGTGTACAACAGGTCAGAATTGTACGACACTTTCATTTATTGAGCAGTTTCTTACTTACAGATTTGTCATGGGAGTCAGGGCAGAGTTTGATTCTATTCGTACAAGATTGCTTCACAGTTCTTCTACTCTGATCATGGCAAAGGCATTATCTGAATTGCTTGCTGAAGAGACACGTCTCCAGGCTCTGTCTTCTTCTGTGCCTAACCCTCACAGTGTGTTGGCAGCTTCTCATCAGAGGACCAGTGCATTGAAAGAACCCTGTAAGTATTGTGGCAGGACTAATCATATTTCAGATAATTATTTTGCTAAGCATCCAAAGAAGCTGGCTGAATTTCGCACTCGTCGTACTGCTCGTGGTCGTGGTACTTCTTCCACTCCTAGAGTTTCAGCTGGTGCTACTATTTCTGTTGCTGCTTCCTCAACTATTGGTGCTCCTTCATCCTAGGTGCTTGATTCTGGTGCATCCTTTCATGTGACATCCGATCAATCCCAGCTGGTTGCCTGCAAGCTGGTCACTGATGGCACTTCTATTCAGACAGCTGATGGTACTTCTTGTCATATTACTCATCAGGATTCACTTTGCAATAATCATTTTTCTGTATACAATGTTTCCTTTGTACCTCAGTTGTCTATGAATCTTCTGTCGGTTGGTCAACTTACTGAACAGAATTGTTTCATTGGTTTTGATGACTTATCTTGTTTTATTCAGGACCATCGCAGCGGGAAAGTGATTGGGACTGGCCATCGCCGTAAGGGTGCTTCCAGCCTTTATGTTCTAGACACCATACGTCTTCCTTCATCTGTTGCATCTACAGCTCATGCCTCATCCGCTGCATCGTCCTCCGCCTCTTTTGCCAAGTGGCATCATCGTCTTTGTCATCTTTGTGGGTCTCGTTTGTCCTTCATGATAAATAAAGGTTATTTAGGTCATATGTCTATTGAGTGTAGCTTTCATTGCAAGGGTTGTAAACTTGGCAAACAAATACAACTTCCATATTCCTCCAATGTTTCTCATTCTGCTAGACCTTTTGATCTTATTCATTCAGATGTATGGGGTCCTGCACCTTTTGCTACAAAGGGAGGCCACACATATTACGTCATTTTTATTGATGATTTTTCTCGCTATATATGGATTTATTTCATGAAACATCGTTCCCAGTTGTGTTCTATTTATCAGTCTTTTGTTCGAATGGTTCACACACAATTTTCTACTCCTATTAAAATTCTCCGCTCAGACTCTAGGGGTGAATATTTGTCTGCTGCTTTTTGATAATTTTTGTCCTCTGAGGGTACCCTTGCACAACTTTCTTGTCCAGGTGCTCATGCTCAGAACGGCGTTGCTAAACGAAAACATCGCCATCTCATAGAGACAGCTTGCATCCTTTTGATTTCATCTTTTGTTCCTTCTCATTTTTAGGGTGAAGATGTTTCCACTGCCGTCTATCTCATCAATAGCAACCTTCATCCAAGTTGTCTGACCGTTGCCCTCGTGAAGTACTTTTTGGGTACTCCTCCAAGCTATGACCATCTTTGCGTTTTTGGATGCACATGCTATGTTTTGCTTGCCCCTCGTGTGCGCACGAAATTGACTGTTCAGTCTGTTGAGTGTGTTTTTCTGGGATATAGTCCTGAGCATAAGGGTTATCGATGATATGATCCTTCCTCTTATCGCATACGCATCTCTCGTGATGTTAATTTTGTTGAGGATCGTCCTTTCTTTTATAACCCATCCACCAAGCATTCATATTCCCCCACAGAGTCCACCTCTTTTTTGTGCCTTCCTCCTTCATCTAGCACTGACGCCTCCATACCTTCTGTTCCTATTTTCATCACACCACCTTTACCTTCTGATTCATCTTTACCCTCTGCAAAAACTCCACCGCCACCCCCTCACTCCTTTTCTAGACCACCTATCACACGCGTCTTCAGCCGTCGTCCTCAAAACCTCACCCACCTTCCTTCTAGTTCTAACACCTCGGCCAGTCCTGATGAGCCCGTTGTTGATGATTCTAATAATAATACTATTGATGAGTCATCTATTGTTTCTAATGAGTTACAGGTTGGTTCACGATATAATCTTCGAGATCGTAGCTCTATTCATGTTAATGCTGTTGTTGATGAGCCCTCCACTTATCAAGAAGCTTCTCGTATTCCAGAATGGCAGTTAGCTATGTCCGAGGAACTTGTTGCTCTTGACCGTCAAGGTACTTGGGAGCTTGTTCCATTGCCATCACACATGGTACCTATTACATCTAAGTGGGTATTCAAAGTTAAGACCAAGTCAGATGGTTCTATAGAAAGATACAAAGCTCGTCTTGTTGCTAAAGGTTTTCAGCAAACTCAAGGTATGGATTATGATGAGACATTTGCACCTGTTGCTCATATGACGACGGTCCGTACATTACTTGCAGTGGCGGCTGCTTCTTCTCGGTCCATATCTCAAATGGATGTCAAGAATGCTTTTCTTCACGGTGATTTGACTGAAGAAGTTTATATGCAACCACCTCCAGGAGTAGTTGCTCCTCCAGGATATGTTTGTCATCTTCGCCGTGCTTTATATGACCTTAAACAGGCCCCTCGTGATCATGATCCGGCCTAGTTTTCACCTTGTGATCATGATCCGACCTTATTTGTTCACTTGTCACCACATGGTCGGACTTTGCTACTTCTCTATGTTGATCATATGCTGATTACAGGTGATAATGAGGATGACATTTCTCATGTGAAGAAGCAGCTTAGTGCTGAATTTCAGATGTCGGATTTGGGTCCTCTCAGTTATTTCTTAGGCATTGAGGTCAAGCGATCCACCAGGGGATATCATCTTTCTCAGTCTAAGTACATTCAGGACCTTATTGCTCGTTCAGGCATCACTGATGATAGGACTGCCGCTACTCCTATGGATCTTCACTTGCAGCTCTGTTTCACTAATGAGGTCCCTCTTCAGGATCCCTCTCGATATCGACATATAGTGGGCAATCTTGTTTATCTCACTGTCACCAGGCCTGACATTGCCCATGCAGTCCATATTTTAAGCCAATTTGTTTGTGCCCCAACTTCTGTTCATTTTGGACATCTACTTCGTGCGCTGTGATTTTTACGAGGGACATCATCTTAGAGTTTATTCTATGCACACGACAGTCCACTTCAGCTTCATGCTTACTCGAACGCCACTTGGGCGAGTGACCCCAATGATCGACGCTCCATCACATGATACTGCATTCTTCTTGGTTCTTCTCCTATTGCATGGAAGTCCAAGAAACAAGCAACTGTATCTCGTTCTAGTACAGAGGCCGAATAGAGCCCTTGCTACCACTACTGCAGAGATTGTATGGATTCGATGGTTGTTGGCAGATTTTGGGGTATCTTGTAATGTTGCCACACCTCTTCTCTGTGATAATACAGGGGCCATACAAATTGCCAATGATCCTATGAAGCATGAACTTACAAAGCATATTGGTGTGGATGCATTCTTTACTCGGTCTCATTGTCAACAGAAAACTATTGCTCTTTAGTATGTGCCTTCAGAGTTGAAATTGGCTGACTTTTTCACTTAAGCACAAACTCGAGAGCAGCATCGACTTCACTTGATCAAACTCAATGCTTCCAATCCTCTGCTTCCACCTTGAGTTTGAAGGGGGGGGGGGTGTTAAATGTATATTATAGGCCTATATGGCCTAGCTCATGTGGGCTCTTCCTCTATATATACTCATCTCCACCTCTGGAGTTGGCATGCTTTCAGATCCCTAAGGTACGTAACAGATAATAGTCCATGCAGCTTCTTTCTCGGTCTAGTAGGCATTTCTGACCCTATCCAAGTTATAATTGCTGAAACTCAAAGGGTTCCTTTCAAACATTCTGACATGAATTTGGATCTCTGGGATAAGAAAACTCCTTCGAGGAATTGGCCATCAATCATCCCAGGCTGGAGGGACTGGTTAATCAAAGTAGCAGCTAAGAAAAAGATAGATTGGATCCTTCGGAATTTATACCAATGCATTGCTCTGTCTCTTTCTGACATAAAGAAGAATGAACCTCTGTTGAAAGCTGCCTGTTATTTCTGTTCTAGCACTTTTAATGCTTTCATGTTTAGGCAAGGCCCTATGACTCCAATATTAGCTGATGTGCACATGCTAACTGGCCTGAATGACACTGGAGCAATCAATCCTTGCAGCCTTTTGGCCAAACCTTCCACAAAGCTAGAGAGTGTTAGATCAGGGGGTTGGTCCAATTACATTACCACCTTTAAAACTGCCCAGAATAGTGTTTCAGACAGGGAGCATACAACCTTCTTGAACATGTGGTTGGATAGATACTTATTCTGTGGACAAAGCTACTCTCCAACCTCTAATTTTCAAGTGCTAGCAGAAAGGCTACCAATGAGCTCTGAAATTCCCTTGGGCAAATATCTCCTGGGAGCTTTGTACTACATGTTGAATAAAGTATCTCAATGTCTAATGGAGAATAAAGACATCCCAACAATTACTGGCCCCTGGTGGCTCCTTCAGCTCTGGCTCAACCTTCACCTTCACAAGCTAGTAGTCCCAGATTTGACATCTCTATCATTTCCTTCATCAGCTTATTCAGAAAGTCAGGAAAAATAGTTCGCCGATACGGAGAAAACAAGCAGATGCACATCCTTTGGTGAGGCTGCAACCATGGTTATCATTAACGAGTCAACCAGTTATTTCTTCAAACTCTTCTACCAAGGCTTTCCTGCTGTTACCTTGGATTGGTCCAAGTATTCAGATACTCTAAAGTTTGAAAACCCATCCTCTTTCAGATTCCAAACTGAACATGACAATGAAAGTTTGAAGATACTGAGCCATCTGGTAAGACCTTGCCTCCTTCCCACTGAGATCAGGCATGGAAGGGAAAAACCTCCTATTTCATATGAATTTCATTATCCTGCCATAGCAGCTAGACAGATGGGTTTTGGTTAGGTGCCCCCAGCTTTAATTTTTGCTTATAAACTAAAGCCAATGGAGGCAATATCTTCAGCAATGGAGTATGATAGGATCATTCAGCTGGAGCAATCTGTCTCTCTAAAGGTCATCAGAGGATGGAACTATCAACCATTTGCTTCTTCTTCCATTGATAGCTGGTGGCAACAATGGAGCTTACACTTGTTCAATGAGGTTGTTTCCACCTACTACTTCAGCTTGGACTTAGATTTCCAAGCAAATGATGAGGTATGCTTCCATTTTCCTTTTTTCTAGCTTTATGTCAAGTATCTTTGTTTATTTGATGCTAATATGAATATTTATAGGATTTGACTAGGCTGACTCCTCTAGTAAATTATAACATATGATGCCCAAATCCAAGACTTGGCTGGGATGCTCCCACCATAAAAACCATAATGAAGAGAAAAGCTGCTAAAACCCCTGACGACCAACCCCTCAGCACCTTCATAAAGGGGGTTGGTCCTTCTAAAGCAAAGAAGCCCAGGACCAAGACCAAGAAGCATACAATTTCCGAAGAGAATCGGCCACCACCAATCAAGGATATTATTATAGAAGTATGAAAATTGCTTTCTGCTTCATCCCTTTCTAGATCCTGATTCTGATCCTTCTTCCTCTCTTGTCCAGGAGCAAGACACATTGGATATAGAGATTCATAATGCAGAATCAACTCTGCCTCTTTATCCCAGTACTCATCAGGAGGCTTTCCCACAATCTCCAGGTATAATTTTTAGCTGATCACCTTTCTTTATTCATAGTAGTAACTTTTGCTTAACAAGGTTTTATTTTAGAAATAATCCCTGAATCTTCATCAGTTGTTCCTGATTCACAAATTATTCCAGTAGGACAGGTACTTCAAAGGACATCTCCCTTTTCTGTAATGATCTTCATTTATAAAATCCCAATCAATCTTTCATTTGTGTATGGACAGGGACATGCCTCTTCTCTTGTCATCCCTTTTGACCTGAAGGATTACATTGATGAGGGAGAGGCCACAACACCAGAATCTTCAAATAAACTTCCATTTTCTGAAGAAATTAAATCTCAGCTTCAAATGCTGCTCCCTCTTCTAGAAGCCAACACAACCGATCTGGTGCAAGATGCAGGTGGAATCAGGGATATCTTTAATTTGGTCAAGAATGAAATATCAGCCGATCTCAGGAAAGCTCTAACTCCAGTTGCTCACATTGAGTATCATGAACCAGAGTTCTCTGAGGCCAAGGCCAGGCTCATGGCTCGTGAAGCCCAAATAGAGCTGCCAGATAAAGAGCAACACTGCATCTCCAGCATGGTTACTGTAAAAGATACCATGGATCGGCTGAACAACTCTTCTACTGTCATCATCGGCAACCTGTCCACCTTGAAGTCTGAAAGGGAACAACTACTGAGCAGACTTCATACTGTTGATGAATTAATAAAACATGAAGAAGAAAATCTGGCTAAAGTCCCAATCATGCTTCAAGATCAGAAGAAGAAGATGACACTCCTTAATAACGAGTTCCAGGACATTAAAGCTAAGAAGAATCCATTTCCAGGCTCAAGTGAAGAAGACCAGAAGAGAATAGCCGATATAGACAGTGTTCGTCTAAATGCTCTTGATGTACTAAAATCGGCTCTAAACATGTAATCTCATTTGTTTGAAGACTGGTGTCCATTGATTTTCTATAATTTTGACTTTCAACTCATCCCTTTTATAAATGAACACGTCTTTGTCATTTAATCAGTCTGAATATTTCTTGTTTCATTAGCTATTTTAGTCGATCTCGTTCACAACACTGCCCAAACAACTTCTTATCGGCTATTTAGCCGATCCATCGTAGGATTGCAGATCCGAAGTCTCCCAAACCGGTGCCTCTTCGCCTTCACACTACTGCTTATAAATAAGAACCGCTGACCCCCAATACTCATTACGCGTTCATCGTTTTCTCCGACCCTTGCTCTTCTGCGGATACATGGGTGTATGCCGGGTCTCTGAGTGTTGAGTGATTGTCAACTGGGATGATGCGCATGTTCTTTGGCTTGTGTTGTGTAGGTGTCGAGCCCGGATACAGTGATCTACGGCGAGGTGAAGGTCAAGTTGAGACGTGCCGTGCTGACGGACCGGGTGCGGTGAAGGATGGGCGTGCCTTGCGGCGGACGTGCCATGCCGAGGTACCGAGCGGTGAAGGGCGGACGTGAGGCTTCGACTGAGGGACCAGAGGCCCGAGGATCAGCTGTGGTGGCTGGCAGCCTGTGACGACGACAAGTGAAGAAACGCGGTCATGTGTTGCCTGAGTCGTAGACTCGGGGACACGTGTCGGTGGACGGGGTGCACGGGAGGTGCATCCCATCTTCGACATCAGTTTGGTGGTAGAGCCAGGGAAAAACCATCGGATGGACGGTTTCCAGGTTTGGGCCTCAAAACCTGGGCGTGGACGGTTTCCGAGTTTGGCCACAAAACTCGGGCTGAGGGTTTCCGAGTTTGGCCACAAAACTCGGGCTGAGGACGGTTTCCAGGTTTGGGCCTCAAAACCTGGGCGCTGAGGGTTTGCTGAGTTTGGCCTCAAAACTCAGAAGCTGGTGGGCTGGTTTCCCGGTTTGGGCCTCAAAACCGGGGGTTGGCTGGAAAAGGCTGGTTTCCCGGTTTGGGCCACAAAACCGGGGGTGCAGAGCGGTGGCGGCACGTGGCGGCAATCTGGAGGTTGCGTCGAGGCAACGCTTCGTATTGTGCGGGCGTGGCCGTCGGATACACCTACCACCGAGTTGGTCCAGAATAACCCTAGGGTTTAGCTGGTTCGCTCTGTAATTAGAATAGAGAGGGGTAGAGTAGGAAATAGACTTAGGCTAGTAGAAGGATAAGTAGTCGGGAGACACCCTCCTCCCAAGTATCTTAGTCATTTGCTCTTTCGCACTTAGGGTTTCCTGCTCTCCCATCCCCTGCTGTAGCTAGCTGAGATCCGCAGAGAGACTTGCCTCTGTGTACTGTTGATTGTGAGGAAGTGAGACCGTAATCTCACTGTTGTGCAGTTCGTGGTTGTGATTCGCATTTTGTTCGTGTTCTTCGCGGAATCCTTTTTCTCCACGACTTTCACGTCGCTTGATCTCTTTGTTCGGTTCATCTTTTGCAAATCCGTTTGAACCAAATTGTTCTAGATCATGAGGCACTTCTTTCCACCGAAGGAATTAAACTCTAACCTCACGGTCTAGGAGATCGATCGATTTTCGTTTCGGATCAAGTTTTCTCCCTTCCCCCGAAATTCTTCGATTCATCGATTTGGAGATAGGTTCGAGCCATGATCTCTTAGGGATAGCTCACTATACTCCTTTTGACTCCTCTCACCAAGTTTGATCCCTAGAGGATTTGTTTTGGGTGAGATCGAGTTGAATCGGTGGACGAACAGCACTGTATCGGGGTGACCGGACGCTTGGTCGAGATGACCGGACGCACGGGCAGAGAGTCCGGTCGTTGAACGCTCGGTGTGTTGATCTCGTGACTTGACCGGATGCTCGGTTTGAACACTGACCGGACGCATAGGTTCTACTGTTCATTGAGCTTGTCGTCTTTTGACCGGACGCACTGTTGTTGACCGGACGCTCCCTGCTCGTGAGTCCGGTCAGGAACAGTAAGGTTCCAGATCGGTTTTTGTGTGACCGGACGAGTCCGGTCCCTGCTGACCGGACGCTGACCAGAGTCCCGTCGTGACTGTTTTGCGCTGTTTCGTTCGCGGTTTGTTTGTCCGCTGTCGGAATTGATTTCCGTCTTTTGTGTTGGCTTTCTAGAGTTGTGTAGTGTCCCGCTGTGCTTCTTGGAAGCATCCACCCTACATCTAGGGTCGTGGACATTAGCAAGCTCTAGGGTTTGTCCTTTTGGGTGACTCTCGGGACAGTGGCTACTAGTTTCTGAAAGGAAATTTTGAAGCTCCCATTCACCCCCCCTCTGGTCGCTTTCTGGTTGATTCTCGGTCCTTCAATTGGTATCGGAGCAGGTTAAGGATCTTCCACCTTAGCCGGTTCCAGATCCACGGAAGGCGACATGGATCGCGGCGTGGGCAAACTGCCGTTCTTTGATGGGACGAACTATGCGTATTGGAAGATACGCATGTCGGCCTATCTCCAGAGCATGGGCTCTTCTGTTTGGGAAATTTGCAACAGGGCCGATTACGTTGTGCTGGCTGCTCGTGTCTCTCAGCTTCAGATAGATGAGCATGAGGCCAATAGCCGGGCGCGTAACGCCTTGTTCTCCTGTTTGAGCATGTCGGAGTTTGATCGCGTTTCTCACCTCCCCACGGCTCGTGAGATTTGGGACACCCTCATGCGCTTTCATGAGGGCACCTCTCAAGTCAAATCCCGTCTCTACGAGTCGCACAAACGGGAGTATGAGAACTTTTGACATATGCCTGGCGAGAGCATAGAAAGCTTATTCGCTCGCTTTCAGGTGATTGTCAACAAGATGCGAGCTAACAAGGAGCTGTTGCCTTTCGACGATCATGAGAGGGCTTTAAAGCTTTTGCATACTCTCGATCGATCAGTGTGGGATTCAAAGGTCCAGGCGATCATCGAATCGTCTAACTATGAGACTCTCACTTGCGACGAGCTCTTTAGTAAGCTCAAGTCTAGTGAGATTGACGCCATGTCGAGGGCTTCTTATGCGAATCCTTCTGGCCCGACTATGGCTTTGGTTTCTGGCTCTTCTGCTAACCCCTCTGTTGGCTTTGCACTTTCTTCACTCTTTTCTGTCACAGAGGACCAGCTTGAGTCATTGGGGGATGACGAGTTGGCAATGCTCGCCAACCGATTCACGTGGTTCCACAACAACCGCATGAACCGTCGCCGCGGTGGAGGACGCTCAGGATGCTATGAGTGCGGCGACCCCGACCACTTCATCGCCAACTGCCCCAAGAAGAAGCATTCATCTGGGAAGGGCGATCATGGGCACAAGTACAACTCCGGCAAGCGCAAGGAGAAGTACGTCCCCGCGAGGCACAAGCGGAGGGGCAGCTTCGACAAGGAGTACATCAAGAAGAAGTACTTGGAGAAGGCCCAGGCTGAGCAGCGTGCGTTCTTCGCCACGCTCAGCGACGTCGACAGCTCGGATGACGACTCCGCTTGCTCAAGCGATGATGAGTCCGAGAAGAAGAAGAGGATCGAGGACAAGCTGAACGGTCTCTGCTTCTTCGCCGACGACGACGGCTTCTGCACCATGGCGCTTGGTGATGAAGTCGACGGCAAGCTGGAGCACACCCCTCGGGACGACGACGACGACACCTCCCAGGTATCTATGACCCACGACGAGCTCTTTGCTGAGAATGAGAAGCTTACTGCCGCCTTGCTTAGTCAGGATAAGTTGCTTAGGCGTGCCGCTAGAGAGCGCAAGGAATTTAGGCAGAAGTGGGAGGACACGGTGAGAGAGCTTGAGTTTGCCAAGTCCACCGTGGTCGTGTCGGAGGAGGTTGAGTGTGAGATGTGCACCACGCACATGACTGACCTTCTCACTTTGAGAGGTAAGTATGCTGCGTTGGTAGGAGAGGTGGATGAGCTGAAGGCTAGACCTTCTCTGTTGGGTGCGTGCAAGACTTGTCCTGTCTTGCAATCTGAGTTGGCAGAGAAGAATGCCAAGATTGTGTCTCTTGAGGAGGCCAACTCAGGTAGCACTTGTGCAGTTAAGTGTGCTTTGTGTGAGGGCTTGGAGATGGAGATTGCCAATGTCAAGCATGGCAAGATGCAAACCGAGGAGGAAAACACATACCTTCGGACCATCTTGTCATGGGTCTCTTGTAGTGAGCCGTAGCTCGGGATGATGATCTCCCAATTTAAGCGAGCTGCTGGAGGTTCTGGTGTAGGTCTTGCTCAGGGTGTTGATCTTTCTGCTTTTGGGAAGATTGGAGAGTCAAGTGGTCTGAATCCTAGTGAGAAGCCCAACTCCACCACTATTCCCAAACTGACCAAGCTTCCACCCAAAGAGCCCGTCAAGCCTACCACCAAGGATGGGGTGTTTGAGGAACCTCCGAGAGCTCCACCCAAGAACCAAGTGTGGCATCCCAAACCCAACCACCTAAAGAACAAGCTGGATACAATGCCACCTATCCAGGAGGAGTTGCCACAAAAGGGCAAAGTGATCCACACCCACAGCCATGAGTACCAACAACCCCCTTTGCGTGCGGTGAGGTATCATTGTGACTTCTGTGGGAGAGATGGACACTTGAGCGAGTTCTGCTTTAGGCGCAAGAGAGAGGCGCGCCGTGCTAGGGAGATGAACAACACGGACATGTACCATCCTTTCCATGATGTACATGTGCTGAATGTTCAGAGGAGTGCTCCGAGGAGAGCAGCTAGGCCCAGAGGTCCAGAACCTCAAGTTCCCAGGCCTAGGCAGCAGAGAGCTCCGAGGAGAGATGCTAGGCCTAGAGGAGCAGTGCCTCAAGTTGCTAGGCCTAGGCCTCATAGAGAGCGTGCCCGGCGGGAGCCTGCAGTTGTAGGCTATGGACCCCGTGGCGGAGGCTTTGTAGTTGAGCGTTTTCCCCCACCGCGTTTTGAGTATCGCGATGGACGCTCCTCCCTTAGCGGACCACGTATTCCTCTACGTGGTGATCGCTCCTCTCGTAGACGTGCTAGGAATGGTTTTTCTGCTAACCGTTCTTTTGAGCAGCCGGCCCAACACTGGTATTCTTCCTACTTCACTAACCCTGTGTTGGACCGTATGCTCACCCTATGTCTTTTTATTGATGTAGGTAAAACGGTTGGAGGACATTTGGTTGGTGGATTCCGGTTGCTCGAGGCACATGACCGGAAACGCCAAGTGGTTCTCCAGCCTTAGCCCTGTTGCCGGAAAGGAGTACATAACCTTCGGCGACAATAGCAAAGGTAAGGTATTGTCTCGCGGGTCGGTGCGAGTTAATGAGCACTTTGTGTTGCGCGATGTTGCTCTAGTTTCTAACTTGCATTTTAACCTTCTTTCTGTTTCGCAACTCTTTGACGACGACTATGAGATTCGTTTTAAACCGAACCTCAGTCGTATTTTGGATCCTCAGGGAAATCTGGTGTGTTTGATTTTGCCCTTTGGAAAAGTCTTTCGTGCGAATTTCTCGGAGTCTTTTGGCACTTCTCGTTGTCTTGTGGCTGGACCTTCCTCCTCTGATCTTTGGAAGTGGCATATGAGACTTGGACATTTGAGCTTCGACTTGCTTGCAAGGCTTAGTTCACTTGGCCTAATCCGAGGATTGCCCAAGTTGCATATGGAGAAGGATCTTGTTTGCCACTCTTGTAGACACGGGAAGATGGTTGCCGCTCCCCACCATCCAGTGACTCAGGTCATGACCAAGCGCCCTGGAGAGCTTTTGCACATGGACCTTGTTGGTCTGGCTCGGGTGAGCTCGGTTGGGGGGAAGTGGTATGTGCTTGTTGTTGTTGATGACTTTTCGAGATATTCGTGGGTCTTCTTTTTAGTTGAGAAGACTGAGACTTTCTCCTTTGCTCGCAATCTGATTTTGCGTTTTCAGAACGAGTTCCCTTTGAACTCGATGCGAGCAATTCGGAGTGATAATGGTTCTGAATTCAAGAATTCGGATTTTGAAAAGTTTTGTAACTCCTTGGGTTTAGAGCATCAGTTTTCTTCCCCCTACACACCCCCTCAGAATGGTGTGGTAGAGAGGAAAAATCGGACCCTTGTAGAGATGGCCAGGACGATGCTCGATGAGCATAGGACTCCTAGGCGATATTGGGCCGAAGCTATGAGCACTGCATGCTACATTTCCAATCGCATTTTTCTCCGAGCCTTCTTGAAAAAGACTTCTTATGAGTTGCGTTTTGGAAAACTGCCCAAGGTGAGTTATTTTCGAGTTTTTGGTTGCCATTGTTTTATACTCAAAAAGGGCAACTTGGACAAGTTTGAGTCTCGTTCTTCTGACGGTGTGTTTTTGGGTTATGGCACTCACACTCGAGCTTATCGTGTACTTAACCTTGACACTAACCGAGTCATGGAGACATCTGATGTCACCTTCGACGAGACCATGGTTTGTCCTTCTTCTCGCTTTGAGCGTGCAGGTGACCATGAGGTTGGCGAGCCTCTTTTTGATGATGATGAAGAAGGTGCTGAAGGGATAGATGACCCAACACCTTCTCCACCAGCAGTGCCGCAAAGAGCGGCTTCTACGACGACTCACGGCCCCGACACCTCTTCTTCCTGGGGGCCGTGGGATCCGCCACCCCGAGCGGTACCTTTTGTACCCGGGGAGGCACCAGCTGCTGTTGAGGGGGAGGCTACTTCAGCTCGGGAGGCGCCACGCCACATCCAGCGCCAGCACCCGCCTCAGCAGATGATCGGCAACATCGACGAACGAGTCACTCGGTCCAGGTCACAGCAAATCTCGCACTTCGCTCATTCTGCTTTTGTTGCTAATTTTGAGCCCCGAGATGTTGGACACGCTTTGACGGATCCGGATTGGGTCAATGCCATGCATGAGGAGTTAGAAAATTTTGAGCGAAATCAGGTTTGGGTTCTAGTTCCACCTCCTCCTGAGTGTATGCCTATTGGGACAAAATGGGTTTTCAAAAACAAGCAAGGAGAGGATGGCCACGTTGTTAGAAACAAGGCCAGACTTGTAGCGAAGGGTTATAGTCAGAAGGAGGGGATAGACTATGAGGAGACGTTTGCTCCTGTAGCTCGTTTGGAGGCAATTAGGATACTCTTGGCCTTTGCTACATCCAAAGGTTTTAAACTCTTTCAAATGGATGTCAAGAGTGCCTTCTTAAACGGCTACATAGAAGAGGAAGTGTATGTTGAGCAACCCCCCGGTTTTGAAAATCCCAAGTTTCCAAACCATGTTTTTAAACTTCACAAAGCTTTATATGGGTTGAAACAAGCCCCTAGAGCCTGGTATGATAGGTTGAAAACCTTTTTGCTTGCTAAGGGTTTTAAAATGGGATGTGTAGATAAAACGCTCTTTCTACTCAAGCAAGGCAAAGACACTCTCTTGGTCCAGATTTACGTGGATGATATCATTTTCGGTGGTTCTTCTCACGCTTTGGTTGCCAAGTTTGCAGATACTATGAGCAGGGAGTTCGAGATGAGCATGATGGGCGAGCTGACATTCTTTCTCGGGTTGCAAATTAAGCAATCCCGAGAGGGGACGTTTGTGCACCAGGGCAAGTACACCAAGGACTTGCTGAAGTGGTTCGATATGGGTGAGGCCAAGCCTCTTCCAACACCCATGTCGACGACGACTGCCCTGGATGCGGATGTGGATGGAGAAGCAGTGGACCAGAAGGAGTACCGCAGCATGATCGGGTCGCTCCTTTACCTGACGGCGACACGCCCGGACATCCAGTTCGCGGTGTGTCTGTGTGCGCGCTTTCAGGCGTCACCGCGCACCTCTCACCGTCAGGCAGTGAAGCGGATTTTCAGGTACCTTCGTTTCACGCCTGAGTTCGGGATTTGGTATTCTGCTTCCTCCACCCTCTCCCTTTGCGGTTATTCGGATGCCGATTTTGCTGGTTGCCGTATTGAGCGCAAGTCCACTTCTGGGACTTGCCAATTTATTGGTTCTTCTCTTGTTTCGTGGTCTTCTCGCAAGCAGTCTAGTGTCGCTCAGTCCACTACAGAGGCTGAATATGTTGCTGCGGCTAGCTGCTGTTCCCAGTTGCTTTGGATGATGACCACTTTGCGTGATTTTGGTCTGAGCTTTTCTCGCGTGCCTTGTAACACCTCTGGTGATTAATTTGTAATTAACCTGACATGTCATCATCTTAAGTCTTAATCATTCTTGTCATGCATTAATGTTTGTCTAATGATTGCTTGCCTTTACCTTCCCTAAAGGTATTTTGTGTGTAATTCCTTTTTCTAAAACCCTAAAAGCCCAAATCTTCCTATAAGGGCAAAATGGTAATTTCACCTCTGTGCCTAGCTTTGTGTAATTCTTGTGCAGTTTAGTGTCTTGAAGCTTTGTTGTGTTGTTCAAAAACCAAAATCAAAAACAGATTTCAATTTCCTTTTAAAAAAAAAACCCTGATTTCCAAACCCTCGTTTTTACCCCTCTTTTATTAATTTAAAAACAATTCAAAATTTGGAGTTGGTCCAAAAAGCAAAGTTGTAGATCTGATCAAGAGAAACAACTTTGGTATTTACAAATTTTCAAGTTTCTGTACAAAGTTTGAAGTAATTTCAAATTCATTCAAACTCCAGTTTTTGTCCCTTTTTTTTTAGTTTTCAAAATTATTTCAAAAACTAATGAGTTTCAGAAAAAGTGTATAATAGCAAAGTTATAGGTTTTGACAAAAGGAACAACTTGCATGTTTACAGATTTTCAACTTTCAATATAAAATCAAAAGTAATTTTGAATTTATTAAAATCCCAAAAGTGTCCCCTTTTCAAATTTCAAATGTGATTCAAAAAATTTTTGGATTTTGAAAATGTTCATATTGACAAAGTTGTAGATCTCCTTTTTCTGCACAACTTTGGTGTTTTGAGTTTTTGCTGCTCAGTTCAAATTTTGGGAGTAATTTGCAAAATACTGAAATCCTTTCAAAGTCAAACCCTACCCTAGTCTACTGTTCGTCTCCTACATAGGGACAGGGGGGGCCCCGGCCATGGCCACCCCGCCGGAGCTGCGCGCGCCACGCGCCTGGCAGCCGCCCGCCTGCTCCTGACCCGTCGCCCTCGACCGCGCCATCATGCCGCACCCGCACGCGCAAAGCGCTGACCCTCGCCCGTCCCCCACTGCTCCCAGCACGCCGCCGCCGCGTGGCCGTCGCCGGCAAGCTCACGCCCGGCCCCTGAGCAGACTTCCGTCCTTTCTTCATCATGCAAACGATCGCACGCGCCACGGGCATTCTTATCCACCCCCGCGCGCTCCCTGCCTGCCTCTGGCCGCGGCTATAAGAAGCCGCCGAGCTCCGCCATTGCCGCCACCACGGCACCCCGAGCCACCAGACCACCCCAGCGCCCGCCGAGCCCTCCACTGCCTTCGCCTTGAGCTCGCGAAGCTTCCCAGTCCCTCAATTTCACCTCTCCGCCCTCCTCTCGCCGGTGCAGGAGCTTCGTCCCCGACTCCGGCAAACGGCCGCGTTTCGGCTAAGCGAGAAATTCGCCGCCGTGAGTGCTTCTCTTTTCCCTCCGACCCCTGCCCTCTCTTCCTCACCTCAGCGCGCTCCTAACCGCACCCTCGGCGACCTCTTTTGGTGGACAGAGCCGCCGGACGCCGGTCGCCGCCGAAGAGATCCGCCACCACCGTCGGACTCCCTCCTCCAACCCTTGCACCGCCTCGCCGAGCCTCGCTCCCGACTCGCGGTGAGCCCGCGAAGCTTCCCCCACCCTCTGCTTTCCCAGCGCAAGGCCGGAGCGGCCGGTCCGCCGTGCGCCTCGCCTGCGATTCGCCCGAGCCCTCGGGGAAGATGCACAGTGCATTTTTTCCTTTTTCAGTTTTAAATGAATAGTGTTCAGTTTTCATCTTTTTGTGTGATTTTCTGTATGGTTCCAAAAATTCTGAAAAATTCGTGGTAGACTCTTTATACCTTGAAGTATTTTATAAAAATATAAAACTTGACTTTTCTGCAAGAATTTGAAAATGTAAAATCCCTCTTTTAATTAATAAATGGATGGTTTTGGAATTTTTAGAAAATCATTTATAACTCCAAAAATCATGAGATAAATTTTTGTGAGTTTCCTATACCATGTTTAGTTTCTGGTGAAATTTTGAAGTCTTTTGGAACAAGTTGATTTTTGAGCATTTATTTTAATTGTAAATAGTGCCTTTTGTTAATTAATGACTGATTTTAATTGAGCACCTTAATGACCTCCAAAAATTATGAAATTTGTTTTGCCATCTTTTTATACCATAATGAACTTATGAGATTAATTTGGTAATTTTTGGAGCAACTTCTTAAAATGACCTTTTTAAATAATTAGGAAAAATAGAAAATCAAGTAGGGTTCATGTTGTATGCCCTGTGATGTGACTTTTGGGATTGTTTGCTGTTCATAGACCCCCACCCATTTGGTCTATGATGTTTGTGATGCCATGCATGATTTGTGTTTAGGTCGGATAAATGATGCTTAATAGGTTGATTAATTTTGCTTAAGAATAAAGATAAGTAACTTTATGTCCACACTAAGTAGTTACTTACGCGATGGAAAGTGTACTCTAGAATCAGTAGGTTTTGTCCTGCGTTTTAGCAAGCCTTTTGTTCATGTCAGCATCCTCATAAGCATACATCATTGCATCCGTATAGTGACCGAAGGAGAAAACGTCAAAGTCGAAGCAGCCGCTAACGGACCTACCCCTGAGGCGACCCCGAGCTCCGACACCTGCACTGCCGACCCCGAGCCTGTCCTCTTTGGTCTTCAAGGCAAGCCCCGGTGCATTTTAACCCTTCCTTGTTTTTATAAAAGGTTTACTTAAAATGTCTTTGAGTTAAACTACTGCATTAGGTTATAGGAGTTGTGTGATGACCTATTACCTGCACGGTTTACCTCCACCAGAAGATCCACCTGCCCTGTTTAAAAACTATTTGCAAATGCTTAGTGATGCTATACAATAGATTTGCAATAAAAATACCAATTTCAAAAGTGGGATCACTTAAAGAAATTTTTTATGGGAATTTGGTTTTACTCCCCGGCCATTGGCTAGGTATCTGATCCGTACCTAGTCAATTGCGAGGAGAGGTTGTCTGAGCGTACGGTGCCGTCATGTTGTAGTCCGGGACTCAACAGTTGACACCGACCGGGACAGGGTTGAAAAACTGACAGGACTATTACGCTTGGGTGCGATATAACCAAGGTATAGTTCTGGCAGAAAAATATTAGGGACCATTCGTATGGGGGCCTGCTGGTCAAGACTTGTAACTATTCACATTTTTCGGAAAGCTCTGGCTCCGAGGACTCCTTTATTGGGACCGACAACCGCGCACTGGGAGTGGCGAGATGGCGGAAGTAGCTTGTACCCACGTGGTCGTCGTACCTGGATATGAGTGGTGTACTGTACTTCCGGGTGGCGTTTGACCGGTCCAATCTTGGAGGAATCGTGGAAGACGAGTTGGCATATGCAAGCTTGGGTGCTACATATGCAGTGTGGATAGGAATCCTCAGCTGAGTATTATTTATTCGGATTAACGTTGCTCCTCGGTTATGGAGACTTGGTCACTGACTGTCAACAGAGAGTGGTTCTCAACTAGGAATGTTTTGAAAGGTAAAAAGAATCATGAGCAATGAAGAATTGAGAAATACTTGAACCTTTCTAAAAATAGAACAAGGTTTACAAAATGTTTTTTTTTCTGCAAAATACTTGATCTTGCTTAAGCCTTACCTTGACTTCCTAAGCCTCTCATTCCTGAGTCTTCTTCCTTTTCTTTAGTCGGGTAAGTCTTGTTGAGTACCCCAGTACTCAGGGTTTGTTACCCATGCTGCAGGTATGACTGAGTCCCCGATGTGTCTTGCGCCCTGCTGCATGACCATCGTCCAGGAAGAGGCCGATGAGGCCGAAGAATAGTTGTGCACCCTCGGGCTGGGTGATTACAAGTATCTTTATTTTGTTGTACTCCGCTACGTTGCCTATTTCTATTTCTAATTTCTATTATCCGAACTTGGTTTGTAATAACTGCACCTTTAATCTTATTTGGAAACTCGGTTTGTAAAACTAATGTTATTTAAGTCTTCCGCTCTGTATTCCGATGTTATTTAAAAAAATATCCAAGTGTTGTAACCGAATGGTGAGATGATCCTACGGACAATGGGCGCTGATGCAGCCCGGTGACAAACAGTCTTAATCACACGGAACATCAGTTCGGCTGTCAGTGGATGACAGGGACCGGTGGGCCATGGGATTAGGGCCGTTACGCCACATGCCTTTGCTTTGTGACAGTACGAGTGCCATTAGCGTTGCTAAGAACCCCGTGCTTCACTCGAAGACCAAACACATTGATGTGCGCTTTCATTTTCTGCGAGACCACCAGGAGAAGGGTGATATCAATCTTCGCCATGTCGATACTCATCATCAACTGGCTGATATTTTCACCAAGCCTTTAGACGAATCAACCTTTAATCGGTTGAGGGGTGAGCTTGGTGTGTGTTTCCCCTTTTAGATGGGGGAAACATTTTGGATCTTGTATATTTGACTGACTCTTTTGTCTTTCTTTTCTTTTTGCATTTCAGCATAAGCATTTACATTCTGAGCTTCATGTTTATAATCACTAGAATGTAACTATGCTCTATTTAGTATGCTCCGATGCTTATATGGATGCTTGTAGCTTATGCTCTTCCTGATCACTAGTACATGTCATGAGCTGAGCTATTTTTGGAATGGTGAATTTACTTAATGTATATAAAATCTGAAAATGTTCACCATTGAGATATGCAACTAGCATGTGTAGGATGTGTTGAGTCCATTCATGCTTTTCATATATGCTATGTTGCTATGTCTCCAGTTATGAGTCATTCACTTGCTTGGTCTGTTCATATCATGTTTAAAGTTTGAACCAAGTTTTAGTGAATTGAAAAGATCGAGATGGGATTGCTTGTCAACACCTCACGGTATCGAGACTGTTTCTCATTGCAGTTTGAGTTAAACTTGAGCCGTGTAGTGTATGACCGAAACCGTTGCTTTAAGCTTCTGATTGCATATGCATAGGCTTCGCACGATTGAAAAGTTAGGCAAAGACAAGCTTTCAACCTCTCACAATCACATGCTGAAATTAAACTTGTGTAATTTCACCGCTGCAACTCCGATATAAAAATGAAATCACAAGTATATGCTTCATTCCTATGCATGATGATTGAACTTTGCTAGGGGTAGTTCACCTTGTATACATGTTTAGCACTTGTTTGGATTCCTGTCTATACATGGGTAGTGCTATTTTGATGGTGACTATCTTTTTGGCTAAAGTCTGCTCACATGCTCATATGTTCATATTTCGTATGTGTGATCAGTTTGAGCCTTCGCTATTTGAGTGCTTAGTTGAGTCATTGGAGTTATACTGTTTAGAGCATTCTTGCACTCTTTTGATTATATGCCTGAAGCTGCTAACTTGCATTTCTGACTTCATATGCATGTTGGAAGGAGGAGTTTCTTGCTTTGATGACTTTTCTTGATTAGTGCATTTTCAACTAAGGGGGAGAAATTGCAAATCATATGTCTCCTGGATGTTCAACTAAAGGGGAGTTTTCGTCAAGGGGGAGTTTGCTAGTTGTGTTGAGCCTTTGCCTCTATCTTGAGGAACTAGCAAACATTTTCAGGGCATTTTGTCTTCGATTGGTTCTCTTTTAGTTTGGAGTCATTCCAATTGGTTCGGAGCGTGCTTGGCCGAAAGGCATTGGTTTCGAGCTTTCTTTGCTAGTTGTGTTGAGCCTCTGTGCCTCTATCTTGAGGGACTAGCATTTTGCTTCGATTTTCATTCGGCTTCAATTGGTTTGAGCTCTTTTCTCTGGAGTTTCCAATTGCTATCTGCTAGCGGTGTTGAGCCTGTTCTACCTCTTCTTGAGGGCTAGCTTTGCTTTACTTGGTTGCGTCGTGCCGTTGCCCATGTCTTTGGGGACCAAGTTCTTTCGCTCTTTCCACTTGACCTTCTTCGGCTTTGCTATGCTCTTGGGTCATTTGGTTGAGTTTTCTCCTTCTCCTTCCTCCTTCTTCCTTATTCTTCTTTTCATTATGATTTGTGTGAGTAGTTGACAATGCACTCATCAAGGGGGAGATTGCGGATACATGGGTGTATGCCGGGGGAGATTGCGGATACATGGGTGTATGCCGGGTCTCTGAGTGTTGAATGATTGTCAACTGGGATGATGCGCATGTTCTTTGGCTTGTGTTGTGCAGGTGTCGAGCCCGGATACAGTGATCTACGGCGAGGTGAAGGTCAAGTTGAGACGTGCCGTGCTGACGGACCGGGTGCGGTGAAGGATGGGCGTGCCTTGCGGCGGACGTGCCATGCCGAGGTACCGAGCGGTGAAGGGCGGACGTGAGGCTTCGACTGAGGGACCAGAGGCCCGAGGATCAGCTGTGGTGGCTGGCAGCCTGTGACGACGACAAGTGAAGAAACGCGGTCATGTGTTGCCTGAGTCGTAGACTCGGGGACACGTGTCGGTGGACGGGGTGCACGGGAGGTGCATCCCATCTTCGACATCGGTTTGGTGGTAGAGCCAGGGAAAAACCATCGGATGGACGGTTTCCAGGTTTGGGCCTCAAAACCTGGGCGTGGACGGTTTCCGAGTTTGGCCACAAAACTCGGGCTGAGGGTTTCCGAGTTTGGCCACAAAACTCGGGCTGAGGACGGTTTCCAGGTTTGGGCCTCAAAACCTGGGCGCTGAGGGTTTGCTGAGTTTGGCCTCAAAACTCAGAAGCTGGTGGGCTGGTTTCCCGGTTTGGGCCTCAAAACCGGGGGTTGGCTGGAAAAGGCTGGTTTCCCGGTTTGGGCCACAAAACCGGGGGTGCAGAGTGGTGGCGGCACGTGGCGGCAATCTGGAGGTTGCGTCGAGGCAACGCTTCGTATTGTGCGGGCGTGGCCGTCGGATACACCTACCACCGAGTTAGTCCAGAATAACCCTAGGGTTTAGCTGGTTCGCTCTGTAATTAGAATAGAGAGGGGTAGAGTAGGAAATAGACTTAGGCTAGTAGAAGGATAAGTAGTCGGGAGACACCCTCCTCCCAAGTATCTCAGTCATTTGCTCTTTCGCACTTAGGGTTTCCTGCTCTCCCATCCCCTGCTGTAGCTAGCTGAGATCCGCAGAGAGACTTGCCTCTGTGTACTGTTGATTGTGAGGAAGTGAGACCGTAATCTCACTGTTGTGCAGTTCGTGGTTGTGATTCGCATTTTGTTCGTGTTCTTCGTGGAATCCTTTTTCTCCACGACTTTCACGTCACTTGATCTCTTTGTTCGGTTCATCTTTTGCAAATCCGTTTGAACCAAATTGTTCTAGATCGTGAGGCACTTCTTTCCACCGAAGGAATTAAACTCTAACCTCACGGTCTAGGAGATCGATCCATTTTCGTTTCGGATCAAGTTTTCTCCCTTCCCCCGAAATTCTTCGATTCATCGATTTGGAGATAGGTTCGAGCCATGATCTCTTAGGGATAGCTCACTATACTCCTTTTGACTCCTCTCACCAAGTTTGATCCCTAGAGGATTTGTTTTGGGTGAGATCGAGTTGAATCGGTGGACGAACAGCACTGTATCGGGGTGACCGGACGCTTGGTCGAGATGACCGGACGCACGGGCAGAGAGTCCGGTCGTTGAACGCTCGATGTGTTGATCTCGTGACTTGACCGGACGCTCGGTTTGAACACTGACCGGACGCATAGGTTCTACTGTTCATTGAGCTTGTCGTCTTTTGACCGGACGCACTGTTGTTGACCGGACGCTCCCTGCTCGTGAGTCCGGTCAGGAACAGTAAGGTTCCAGATCGGTTTTTGTGTGACCGGACGCGTCCGGTCCCTGCTGACCGGACGCTGACCAGAGTCCGGTCGTGACTGTTTTGCGCTGTTTCTTTCGCGGTTTGTTCGTCCGCTGTCGGAATTGATTTCCGTCTTTTGTGTTGGCTTTCTAGAGTTATGTAGTGTCCCGCTGTGCTTCTTGGAAGCATCCACCCTACATCTAGGGTCGTGGACATTAGCAAGCTCTAGGGTTTGTCCTTTTGGGTGACTCTCGGGACAGTGGCTACTAGTTTCCGAAAGGAAATTTTGAAGCTCCCATTCACCCCCCCCTCTGGTCACTTTCTGGTTGATTCTCGGTCCTTCATCTTCTTCAACTACCTTCTCCTCTTCTCAAATAGTAGTAGCAAAGCAAGATCCATGGCGGCCCGGGACAAGCATCCTGCTGATGAAGGCTCCAGCAACAGTCCTCCACTGATCTGCCGTCCCTTGTTCAAGTGACATCCCTTCCTACCATTCTGCTCCTCGGATTTAAGGTTGGCTATTCCCGAGAAAACCCTAACTTCCTTCTTTTCCATAGTTCTCCTCCCCAGGTGGACGAGCAAGGCCCCAGCAACCGGGCACCGAAAGAATGCAATCTTGCGCTGGATGTAGACGCCTGGCGCTTCATCCGTGAGTATTCCAACACCAGGCGCCTCCTGGAGGAGGAGCGCCGCTGAGCCATCCACGCCGAGGACGAGTTGGCGGTCGTTCGCGCGCGCCTCAACAACACCATGGAGCACCTGGAGGAGTCCGACACCAGGGTGGCAGGTATACTCTTCTTAGATTTCGTTGATTTTCCCCTTTTATCTGCTATCTTCTAATTTTGCGCATCAACTGAATCATCAAACTTCATGTATAATCTTATCCTTTTGCTTAGATTTCATGCAACTGTTGTTTTAAATCTTAGCCGATTGAGTTTGTGTATGATCAAATCGGCTATCTTCAACTTTTTCTTGTTTCAATGCAGAGCTCTAGAGCCAACTCGGCTCCCTTCCAGAGGCGGCCACGACGGTCGCCGACTTCGTGAATGCTCGTGGGGCAACACTAGAGGAGCGCCTTTAGGACATCCCGGTGCGTGTCAGGGAGTTGGCCCTCCATGCCATCAACCACGATGCCCCTTCTCCCTCGCCGGAGTAGAGCTCAGCGGGGCGTACATCCACGACCGGGTGGCTGAGAACATATATGATGAATGATTGACATTTGTGAGGAAGGTTTGAGGCTTTTCCCGATTGAGTCATTATCTCGATATGCGCTTAATGTTTATGACTAACCGGTGGCGTTGAGTTGTGTTGTGTCTCATGTGTTGGTGTGCACGTGCAACATGTGTCTCTTGGCTGTGTTGATGTGGAGGTGCGGAGCTCAGAGACAGTGGTCGATGGCGAGGTGAAGGTCAAGTAGAGACGTGCCGTGCCGACGGACCGGGAGAGGTGAAGGATGGGCGTGCCGTGCGGCGGACGTGCCATGCCGATGTACCCAGAGCGGTGAAGGCCGGACGTGAGGCTTGGACCGACGGACCGGAGGGCCGGAGGACCAGCTGTGGTAGCTGGCACGTGGCATCGGCGAGCAAGAGCACATGGGGATGTGCGGTGCATCGGCCGAGTCGGGAGGAAGACGATGGCGTCGTGGCACTTGGCGGGAGGTCGGACACGGGCTTGCGTGTGGCGCAAGTGCCGTCGGCCGAGTCAAGAAGGAAGGCGAAGGCGTTGTGCCCGGTGTGGAGGCTGGACATGCATCGGCATCGGTGCCGGAGGTCGGGGTGTGCGAACCACATCCCGTCTACGGCGCGGGTTCGGTAGTTGAGCCTCAAAAAGCTACCCTCGACGGTTTCCGAGTTTAGGCCTCAAAACTAGGGGAGGCGGGTTTCTGAGTTTGGGCCTCAAAACTCGGGGTGAACGGTTTCCAGGTTTGGGCCTCAAAACCTGGGCTGGCGGGTTTACCGGTTTGGGCCTCAAAACCGGGCGGAGGTTCCCATGCGGAACGGTCGACGCGTGGCGGCGTGGAGAGGCTGGCGCGGCGGTGAAGCTATCCACGAGGAAGGCACGGTGGTCGACATTGACGACACGTGGTGGCATCCTGAAGCTTGCGTCGAGGCGAAGCGAAGGATGAGAAGGCGCGTGGCCGTCGGATGAAGAATGACCGAGTTGGACGGTTTTACCCTCAAGGGGGTATTTGGGTCAGTGCTTCATGAGAGGGCGTTTTTGGTCTTCGGACGTGCACCTATATATATGTGAGGGGGTTGGTTAGGGCAGCCTATCCTTGGGGAGGTGTCACTCTCATTTTGTTCATTTGAGAGGAGGCTAGGGTTAGGAGGAGAGACCGGCTCCTGTTCTTGAGCTTTTCGCCATCCGCGCTTTGTATTGCGAGGAGTGGCTTGTAACCCGACACAGTGTGCTACAAAATTCATCATCTCGTAGCAATCCAAGGATCAATTTCTTACTCCTCTTGTGTTGGCTGAAATTTGGATCGATTCGCGTTTTGTTCTTCGCGTTTTGGTTTTTTCCTTCTCGGAGATTTGCTTCGTTCTCCCTCTCCGAGCGACGATTTGCGATTCCGTTTGAATCAGATTGTTCTATGTCGTGATCTCCTTCTTTCCACCGAAGGATTCCTTCTCTAACCTCACGAGCATATAGATCAGGTCGGAATCGCGTTCGTTCTTCGTTCTTCCCCTTTTCTAGTGTTCTTCCGATTTCTCATGGATTAGTTGGATTGGAGCGATGATATCCTAGGATTAGCTTCCCAACACGTAGAAGAACACTTGGGAGAAGTTTGATTGCAGCCCCGTTCAATTTGGTGAAGATCCAATCGATTTTGGTTTTGTCCCGAGCTGTTTTTGGGCTTTCTGGACAGTGGCAGACTGTCTGCCCCTTGGTGGCGGACTGTCCGGCCATCGGGCTCGGCCAGAACAGATTTGCACAGCGAAGCACTGTGCTTGGTCTGTTGACCGGCGGACAGTCCGCCATATAGGCGCGGACAGTCCGCGAGTCGAGCAGAGGCTGTTCAGCAGCTTTGCTGTTTTGGGACTTTGACCGGCGGACAGTCCGGGAAGGAACCGCAGACAGTCCGCCCCTGGCGCGGACAGTCCGGGATCAGCAGTCCGGACAGTCCGAGAACCTGCTGCAGGTTGCGTTTTAGTGCGTTTGCTCTCCCGGCTTTTCCGCTTCATTTCCAGACTTCTCTTTTGCTCCTAGAGTTCACCTAGGAACCTCTCTACCTATCTTTGCTACGTGTTAGCATAGGTATTTGGAGGAATCCCAACGTAGCCCTCCATCTACGTTTTGGAGTGGGTCTTTTAGGTACGAACTTGACTCGGAGTTTTTGGAGTTTTGATTTGCTCTCTTGTGTGGTGCCTCGCTGTGATCCTAGGGATCATCCACCCTCTTTTCGAGGGTCGTGGGCATCACGTTTGATTCCGAAGCTTTTGGGGTTGATTTTGTTGGGATAGAGGCCATAATTTTGAAAGAAATTTTTAGGCTCCCATTCACCCCCCCTCTGGTCGCCTTGCTTTAGTATTTTCGGTCCTTCAATTGGTATCGGAGCCAGTTAAGGATCTCTCTACCTTAACCGGTTCTGGATCCGTGAAGGCGACCTTTTAGAGCGATTGTGTTTCCAACTTTGTTCGTCGAGGTGTTTAAGCTTTTGTTTGGCTAACACTAATGGTGCTTTGAGAAATGGCACCAGTTTCTTCTTCTAGCGTGTCTTTGTCCACAGGTTTGTTTGATGGACATGCAATTGATAAGGTGGAACGCGAGGTGGATGCTTTGTTGGACTTCCTAAGGGATGATGAGCACTCAAACGAGGATATTATACACGAACTTGGCAAGGCCAAGAAAGGTACACTTGTCGCTAGCCTTGGGATTTTGTCCCAACGTTTTAATATTTGTGATGAGTATAATGATAGAATTGATGAACACTGTGATACCTTGCGTAATAAGATTGAGAAGTTGAATTGCTCCATCACTAGGCTAAAAAATGGTCTTTTTCATTAGAAGTCTAGTGCATCTTCACCTTGCACCTCTTGTAGTGACATGGTTAGGAAGAATGATGAGCTAGGCTTTTCTCTTGCTAGCTTAAAATCTGAGAATGAATTGTTGAAATCAAATGCTTCCAAACCATGTTTAGTTTGCATTGACTTGCGAAAGGACCTTGATTCTGCTAAATCTAAAATAACCGTGTTAAAATCAAATGCTTTGTTACCATGTGTTTCTTGTGAGTCTTTAGATGTTGAAATTAACCAACTAAAGTTGACTCACACCACCTGTGTAGATAAACTTGAGCATGCTAGGGCTGGAATTGTTGAAATAAATTCTAGGCCTTGTAGCTCATGCTCTTTGAATAAAAATGCTTGCCCTACTTCTAGTGCTATTCATGATTCTTTGCTTGATGTGAATGGTGATGTTTCTTCCACCGATTTCATTTGCACATCATGCATTGATTTAGAAAAAGAAGTTTTGGTTTTGAAGCAAATGCGCGATGACATGAGCGCTAAGTTGGTTGAGCACAATGGTATGAGTGCCAACCTTGAGAAGGAAGTTGAACTCTTGCGTACCACATATGTCGAGTGCATTAGAGAGGAGATGGAAAATCTGAAAAACACTCCTTGTGGTACTTATGACCGCCTCATGTTTGAGAATGAGGTTTTAGCTAAAAGATGCAAGAGTCTTTGTGCTAAATCGTTTGATTCACGCATTTCTTGCAACTCCGATGTTGGTGTTTCCAAGTCTGCATCTTTGCAACCGGAGTTGAGTTCCTGTATTGCGCGTGAGTCTTTTGATGATAGCACTAGTGTCAAGGTTTCAGATAGCTCTTTCATAGCTACTCCCAACCTTGTTGTATCTTCGAGTGATGTCCAAGGGACTTCTGTTGACAAGGGTGCTTCTCACATTTTTGGAAATCGTGCTCCCAATCCGATATTCCATTGCACCTTTTGTAAGAAAGATGGACACTCATTCAATTTTTGCTTTCTCCGTGTCAAACATGAGCGGTGTATTCGAGCTAAGGCTTTTAGGAAGCCACGTAGCCTTTCCCATGGCACGTGTGCTCCTAGTATTAGCACCAAGTTGAACGTTGATGCTTCTTGTTTTAAGTCCCAAGGGACTTCTCACGTGTCGGAGAATGGTGTGCCTTCCAATAGGCCTTTGTACCATTGCTCTTTTTGTGAGAAAGATGGGCATCAAGAAAGCTTTTGCTATCGGCGTGCCAAACGCTTGCGCCAAGCTCGCTCTTCTAGGAAGATGGTGGTTCATAGCCCTTCTCATGGCATGAACGCTTGTCCTCCTAGTAAGGAGCCCCTCTTTGTTGATGGGTTTTATGATTCCTTTTCTAGTGGGTTAGGTCATGGTCATGGACATGCTTCTAGTGCTTCTTGTGTTGGTCCACGTCATGCTTCTCATGGTGCTTCTATTGGTTCTTCTCAAAAAAATCTTGGAAGATGTTTGCCTCTTTTCCTGTGGTCTGACTCGTTCTTCTCCTCGAGTTGTCCTTTTGAGGAATGCTTCCAAGGGTGTTTCAAAATTGCATTTGAACCAACATTTGCATCATGCTAACCCACATGATAAGTTGAGATTTGTGACCAAGTCCTGGGTTCCCAAGTACATGCTTGCTAGCCCTTCGGGATCCAAGGCTCGGGTTATTTTGTCCTCTTGTGTGTAGATATGAGGACGCGAGGTGGAGAACATGTGCCTGATGGAGCTTGATCTTTTAGATGTGATCAAGAGTTGATGGTTCTCTACACCCCGCTTAGAATTGCCTCCAAAGAGGCTTTTTGCAGTTTGGTGAGCTTTCTTATACACTCATACCTTGTACATCCATGTTCTATTTCTTGTGGTATGAGATGGACTATCATGTGCTCACTTGTATAGTTCTTGCATGTACATTTTTTTTGTATCATGTTTTGTTTTAGTCTAGCATGTGCTATCTTGTATATCATGTCATGCTAGCTTTGTGTATAGTTTTTGTGGAGTAGCCACTATTCATGCTATTGGTGATCCTCATGAACATTGTGCCATGCTTTACCATACTTCTCCATGAGCTTTACTTGTAGAGGTATGATGTTCATTAGGTGTCACTTTTCAGGTGCTAGTTTTGGTTAGCTACATGTACCTTGTTGACATGTTTAGTTTGAGCACTAGCCTTTCCACAATTTTATTATGTTACATGCTTCTGGATATATTGCTATCATTATCTTGCATTGTAGCATGTGTTGAGGTTTAGGCTGTGTTTGGGTTGATCATGTCTTTAGGCTGCATTTTGCTATATAGTGCTTTATCCTGTTGCATGGTAATCATGTCTAGATTGAATTCAGATCTCCTCGCGGTATCATTCTTGAGTAGGCCTCTTTTTGTTGAGAGTCCACCTTATGCTTATTACGTGACTAACCGTTTTGTGGAGACCTTGAGGTCACACTAGACAAGACAATGCCTTGTGTTTCTTCTGCCTTTGAGCTTCTACGAGAACAGGAGCTTGGATAGGGCATTTCGGCTCACGGACCCGATCCCACTTCTTCCACGACTTGGGGTTTTCGTTCGAGCAGCTCTCCAATGAGCACTAGCTACACCTGAGGGAGCGACAGCGTCTAGCGAGGGGGAGACAACTTCGGCAAGGCAGGCGCTCAGAGACTTCACTAGATTTAGGCGTCCCCTCGGGTATCACACAAGTAGGCGGGCAAGCGCTTGATGAGGTACCTCCGACACACTTCTGAGTTCGGGTTTTTGTACTCTCCTTCTTCGACCTCTTTCTGTTGTGTGGTCTTTCCGATGTGGTTTTTGCTGGCTGTTCGCTTGAGCATTTCTTGTCTCTTTCTTGTGGTTTTGGTTTGTGTTTCCCTTTTAGTTGGGGAAGCATTTTGCTTGTTGTACCTTAGTTGGACTTCACCGATACCCTTTTGTTTTGGGTTTTCCTTTTTAGGCTAGTTTTGCTTTGTCTTTGATAGACTAGTTTTTGCATGCAATTCATCATGTATTTTAGTGCATTTTAGAGCTTCATGTTTAGAGCAATGAGAATGAGATTATGCTCTTTTTGGTATGCCCTGTTTATTCATGATGATGCTTGTAGCTTAGAATCTTTTTGATCACTTGATACATGTTATGAGCTAAGCTATTTTTGCAAATGGTGAACTTGATTAATCAACTATGAAATCTTTAATTTGTTCACCATTGAGATTGGCAACTAGCATTGGTAGCATGTGTTGAGATCACTTGTGCTATCTTTTGTATGCTAGTTTGCTATGTCTCTTGCACTGAGTCATTCACTTGCTTGGATTGTTCATATTCACCTTGTGCTCAAAATTTGATCCAAGTCTAGTGAATTAAAAAGATCGAGATGGGATTGGATGTGTTAGCACATCACGGTATCGAGACTGTTTCTCATTGCACATTTGACTTAAACTTGAGCCGTGTAGTGTAAGACCGAAACCGGTGCTTTAAGCTTCTGATTGCTTTTCTTGCATAGGCTTAGCCCAGTTCAAAAGTTAGACAATGACCATGCTTTCAACCTCTCGCAATCACATGCTTTAATTTGAACTTGTGTTAATACCGCTGCAAATTCTGATAAAATTTGATAACAACACAAGTATATGCTTCATTCTATGGCATGATGATTGAACTTTGCTAGGGGTAGTTCACCTTTTATACATGAGTTAGCACTTGTTTGATTTCCTATCTACTCATGCTAAGTGCTATTTTATTGGTGAACTCTTTTTCAAATGGCTTAAAACTGCTCATATGCTTTTTTGTTCATATTTCGTATTCATTTGATCAGTTTGAGCCTTTTGCTAGCATTTGTATTGGTTGCTACACTATCAGGGCAGCACCTTTTGAGCATCTTTTCATTCTGATTGCTATACACTTGAAGCTGTTGCATTGTGCATTTCATGCATTTTAGCTTAGTGTACATACCCCCAGCTATGATACACCTTGTGATCTCCCCCATATGCTTTTGGTTGATCACTTGTCTTGTGTTTGTGTCAACTTTGTGGAGAAATGTCAAAACCCCTCAGCATGTTCCCTTTTGTCAAGGGGGAGAAGCTGTTTGCAAGGGGGAGTTTATGTGTTGGCACAAATGGGAGAGTCGTGCAGTTTGGGGAGAGCTTTGAGCTAGGGGGAGTTTAGCTCTTGTATGTGCTTCAATTGGTATCCTTCATAGTGAGCTTTGTTGCATAGCATTTGTGTATAGGCTTGCTTTCAGGGGAAGTTGTTTTGTTTTGCAACCTCTCCGCTTGCTCCGAATGTTTGTGCTCCATTTGGTTTTGAGCTTCTTTTTGTGTTTTCTCAGTTGGTATCGAGCCTGCTAGTTGTGTTGAGCCATTTTGCCTCTGTCTTGAGGGACTAGCAGTTTTTGCTTGGTATTTTCGATTGGTATGGAGCCTTCAGCTAGTTATGTCGAGCCTCTGTGCCTCTGTCTTGAGGAACTAGCTGTTTTCACCAATTTTTGGCTGTTTGTGATTGGTATCATGTTTTCTGCTAGTTGTGTTGAGCCTCTCTGCCTCTATCTTGAGGGACTAGCAGTTTTGCATTCTAATGCGTTGTTTCATCCTCAATTGGTATCGAGCCTTGAGCTATGGTGTTGAGCCTTTTCTGCCTCTTCTTGAGGACTAGCTCATTTTTGACTTGGTTGCGTCGAGCCGTTGCCCATGTCTTTGGGAACCATGTCTTTTGCTCCTTGTCTGAGTTTTCGCTCTTTTGTGGAGCTTTGCTCAGATTTTGCTTGGTTGCATTGAGCCGTTGACCATGTCTTTGGGGACCAAGTTTTCGGTTTTGGTATCTCAAACCATCTCTTGTGCCTAGTTTTTGTCAATTCAATCATCAAGGGGGAGAAATTTTGAAACCCGAGTGGATAAGTACCTTGGATTCTTTTGTGATGATTGTTTGACAATTTTATTTGAGATTGGTTTTTGAGTTCCTTTTGGGTTTCATGGAACTCTTGTTTTCACTTGACTCTTTGGTTGTGTGGAGGCTTTGCCCGCTTTTCCCGTTTCTTTCGGGACCGAGAGCTTTTATTGGAGTTTTCATGATTCTTCCTTATCTCAAGTGGCCTTGTGTTTGCTTTTACTTTGCTTTTGGGCACTTGAATGAGGCTTGCCTTCAAACCATTCCTTTGTGGTTTTATTTTTAGTCAATGCATTCATCAAGGGGGAGATTGAGAACATATATGATGAATGATTGACATTTGTGAGGAAGGTTTGAGGCTTCTCCTGGTTGAGTCATTATCTCGATATGCGCTTAATGTTTATGACTAACCGGTGGCGTTGAGTTGTGTTGTGTCTCATGTGTTGGTGTGCGTGTGCAACATGTGTCTCTTGGCTGTGTTGATGTGCAGGTGCGGAGCTCGGAGACAGTGGTCGATGGCGAGATGAAGGTCAAGTAGAGACGTGCCGTGCCGACGGACCGGGAGCGGTGAAGGATGGGCATGCCGTGCGGCGGACGTGCCATGCCGATGTACCCAGAGCGGTGAAGGGCGGACGTGAGGCTTGGACCGACGGACCGGAGGGCCGGAGGACTAGCTGTGGTAGCTGGCACGTGGCATCGACGAGCAAGAGGACATGGGGATGTGCGGTGCATCGGCCGAGTCGGGAGGAAGACGATGGCGTCGTGGCACTTGGCGGGAGGTCGGACACGGGCTTGCGTGCGGCGCAAGTGCCGTCGGCCGAGTCAAGAAGGAAGGCGAAGGCGTTGTGCCCGGCGTGGAGGCTGGACATGCATCGGCATCGGTGCCGGTGGTCGGGGTGTGCGAACCGCATCCTGTCTACGGCGCTGGTTCGGTAGTTGAGCCTCAAAAAGCTACCCTCGACGGTTTCCGAGTTTAGGCCTCAAAACTCGGGGTGGCGGGTTTCCGTGTTTGGGCCTCAAAACTCGGGTTGGACGGTTTCCAGGTTTGGGCCTCAAAACCTAGGCTGGCGGGTTTACCGGTTTGGGCCTCAAAACCAGGCGGAGGTTCCCATGCGGAACGGTCGACGCGTGGCGGCGTGGAGAGGCTGGCGCGGTGGCGAAGCTATCCACGAGGAAGGCGCGGTGGTCGACAGTGACGGCACGTGGTGACATCCTGGAGCTTGCGTCGAGGCGAAGCGAAGGATGAGAAGGCGCGTGGCCGTCGGATGAAGAATGACCGAGTTGGACGGTTTTACCCTCAAGGGGGTATTTGGGTCAGTGCTTCATGAGAGGGCATTTTTGGTCTTCGGACGTGCGCCTATATATATGTGAGGGGGCTGGTTAGGGTGTTGATGGTCCTTAAATACCTATTTTACCATCAACAATTGACCCTAAAGTCCACCAAAAAGGCATGAAATGTAGTCAAATAGGTTTCAATCTAACCAAATTCCACATGTCCATAGATTTTTATTTGAATGCAGGATTTGGACCAAATTTGAAGAATGAACCCACCAGGAGACGAGCCCACGCACCAGGACCCATTTGGGCCCTAGTGGGGTGGCGCCCGCCACCTGGAGAGGCCCAACTTCCCCCCTTGCCACATCACTGATCCGTGTGACCACCCCAAGGCCAAATCCTGGCCCTTGGTCACTAGGTCAGTGGCATCGGACGACTCAGGAGGGAATGGCGTGGATCAAGACCAAATGGCGGTTACTTGGACATGCAACCGACCTAACCACCGCCTCTCTGGAGCTCCTGGATGTCGTTGAAGCAAAGGCGGTGCATCCAACGGTTCTGAGGTTGGCGGCCGCCACCTAGGGCTAGCGCCCACCACTAGGGTTAGCCCTAGGTCGGCTGGCTGCCCCCTATATGTACCCCCCTCACTCCTCAAGGCTATAAATACCCCCCTGAGGCATCACTTCATACTACACCACACTCACACCAAGAAAGCAAGAGGCAAGAAGCAAGTGAGAGCTCAGAGAGCTTAGGCAAGTAGGATAGCTAGTAGAGAGAGTATAGCTCTAGTGCCCTCGCTACAGCGCGGCTCTTAGTTTAGCACAGCTCAGCCCTGACCAGTGGCAAAGTAGCGTAGAGCTTGCTAGGAGAGAAGCAGGTGCGAGTGACTGGCATCGGAGGTCGGTTGATTTCCCGGCGTCTCTGGTCTGGTTTGCTCTCTTGTATCTCAGGTACACTTATCTTTATTCCAGTATTACTTTCAGTATTACTTTCAGTATTACTTTCAGTATTACTTTATCAAGTACCTTGAGTGTGACCTAGTTATCCCTACAGTTCAATTCACTTAGCCATAGTAGTTAATCTCTAGTGTGCTTAGTGATTGATCTTTGCCAATAGGTTGCTTAGTTAATTTAGTGTTTATCTTATTAAGTCAAGTATTTTCTCTGACGTCCGCAAGGGTGTCTCTATTCAAAGCTAGGGTAGAGATAGTTAGAATATAATTAAGCGTGGTGCTTAGTTATAGACTTACCTTCAGATACGGCTGGACCCCCGGATAGCTGTGGTAGCAAGCAGGTGGTGACAGCCCTGTGCGCCTTGAATTCCACCACGTAGTTGGCCCAGTTTAACAGTAAGGCTCGTTGTGCTAGTGTTCAACCTAAGTAAGTGGTAAAGGCTAGTACGCCTCGGTACTTGACAAGATAGGAATAAAACTATACTTAACTTGGTTGCTTGTTTGACATTTGCCTATCTTGCTTCGTAGTTATCTTACTTTGTGGTTATCTAGGAGTAGTTATTAGTTAGTAGTTAGTTATCCTTAGTTATCCCATTCTATCTATCTACCTATTTATCCACCTTACCTTAGCCATTTCATTCATCCTTACCTATCCACCCACATATTCTTTCTAGCCTTTCATCTCCTCTTTTCCCCTTTTCCTTTTTCTTATTTTTTCGACTCTCATCCCCTCCTTGACTCGACTCATACACCACCCTAGCCTTCCCTTGGGATCAAATAAATCGACACCTGGTACTCCCAGGCGAAGTGCTACTACGATAGTTCTGTGCGCTTGCAGAATCTCCTCCTGGTAGATTGCATTCTCACTAGCTAGCTCCTACTAGTGTCGGGATTGACAACCCCATTTGGCATTAGTAGATAGCTGCTTTAGCTTCACTCCTTTCGGTATAGTGACTGGACTTGCTTCAAGCATTTCTGGCGCCGTTGCCAGGAATAGACTCCATAGTCTACTCCTAGTCACGACGTTGGTAAGTGTCAACAAGCATTTCTGGGCCGTTACCGGGGATAGTGCCTAGCTCTATCTTTAGTGAAGTTAAGAACTACCAACATAGGGCAGCCTATCCTTGGGGAGGTGTCACTCTCATTTTGTTCATTTGAGAGGAGGCTAGGGTTAGGAGGAGAGACCGACTCTTGTTCTTGAGCTTTTCGCCATCCGCGCTTTGTATTGCGAGGAGTGGCTTGTAACCCGACACAGTGTGCTACACAATTCATCATCTCGTAGCAATCCATGGATCAATTTCTTACTCCTCTTGTGTTGGCTGAAATTTGGATCGATTCGCGTTTTGTTCTTCGCGTTTTGGTTTTTTCCTTCTCAGAGATTTGCTTCGTTCTCCCTCTCTGAGCGACGATTTGCGATTCCGTTTGAATCAGATTGTTCTATGTCATGAGCTCCTTCTTTCCACCGAAGGATTCCTTCTCTAACCTCACGAGCATAAAGATCGGGTCGGAATCGCGTTCGTTCTTCGTTCTTCCCCTTTTCTAGTGTTCTTCCGATTTCTCATGGATTAGTTGGATTAGAGCGATGATATCGTAGGATTAGCTTCCCAACACGTTGAAGAACACTTGGGAGAAGTTTGATTGCAGCCCCGTTCGATTTGGTGAAGATCCAATCGATTTTGGTTTTGTCCCGAGCTGTTTTTGGTCTTTCTGGACAGTGGCGGACTGTCCGCCCCTTGGTGGCGGACTGTCCGGCCATCGGGCTCGGCCAGAACAGATTTGCACAGCGAAGCACTGTGCTCGGTCTGTTGACCGGCGGACAGTCCGCCATATAGGCGCGGACAGTCCGCGAGTCGAGCAGAGGCTGTTCAGCCGGTTTGGTGTTTTGGGACTTTGACCGGCGAACAGTCCGGGAAGGAACCGCGGACAGTCCGCCCCTGGCGCGGACAGTCCGGGATCAGCAGTCCGGACAGTCCGGGAACCTGCTGTAGGTTGTGTTTTAGTGCGTTTGCTCTCCCGGCTTTTCCGCTTCATTTCTGGACTTCTCGTTTGTTCCTAGAGTTCACCTAGGAACCTCTCTACCTATCTTTGCTACGTGTTAGCATAGGTATTTAGAGGAATCCCGACGTAGCCCTCCATCTACGTTTGGGAGTGGGTCTTTTAGGTACGAACTTGACTCGGAGTTTTGGGAATTTTGATTTGCTCTCTTGTGTGGTGCCTCGCTGTGATCCTAGGGATCATCCACCCTCTTTCCGAGGGTTGTGCGCATCACGTTTGAGTCCGAAGCTTTTGGGGTTGATTTTGTTGGGACAGAGGCCATAATTTCGAAACAAATTTTTAGGCTCCCATTCGCCCCCTCTGGTCGCCTTGCTTTAGCATTTTTGGTCCTTAAGTGGCCCCTTCCTTCGTCTTCACTCGGACGAGGGACGACTTCAGGGAGCTGGTAGAGGACTTCCAGCCGATGGGGACCGCTGTGGTGGAGGTGTTGCACCTGGAGGACCTCCTTAACAAGCTTTTCTTAGAATAGTTGTAATTTTATGTTTGTGCAAGTCTGAACTTGGTCCGTTTGAATAATTATCTCTGTCATCTGCCCCTGCATAGTCAGACTAACTCTTGTTTGTAATATACATATGCCTATCGTTGCCTAGAACTTGCTCTCTATTTTCATTCACGCTCTGTTTTTGTTCTAAAGGCGATGCTCTTTTTGCATCGGCTATCACTTTTCGCTGCCAACTATAATGCTGAAGGCGATACACTATGTATCATCTATTTTTAGTCTGAAGGTGATATTTTTGTATCAGCTATCGGCGAAAACTTGACTGATCACAACAAATCTACCCAAATGCTAGGATAGTATTTCTTGAAATATTTACCATTAACTGCTCTGAAGAATTCAACTCCTTCCAAAGTTTCATAGAAAGATGCATTCCCAGGAGCACATCTCGTGATTCGATAAGGTCCTTCCCAGTTTGGCGACCACTTGCCATACTTGTTATCCTTAGTTCCGATCGGCAAGATAACTTTCCAAACCAAGTCACCTTCATTGAATCTTTTCTCCCTCACTTTCTGATTATAGTATTTAGCAATCCTGAGTTTATGAGCCTTAATATTTTCCAGAGCCTTTAGCCGATGAAAATTCAAATCATCATGATTATCCATCATAAGTTGCTTATATTCATCAGCTAATTTTAGACTATTTTACTGCAATACTCTTCTGGGCCCAATATTGATGTCCCAAGGTAAAACAGCTTCATGCCCATAAACTAACTCATATGGTGAACATTTAATCAAACCATGACAAGCCATCCTATAAGACCATAGAGTTTCACTGAGTATCAAATGCCATTTCCTTGGATGCTCTCTAATTTTCTTCTTAATGATCTTGATCAATATTCGATTAGATGCCTCGGCTAACCCATTAGCCTGAGCATAATAAGAAGATGAATTGATCAACTTAAAACCCGTACTAGCAGCAAAATCTTCAAACTCCTTTGATGTAAACATCTTCCCTTGATCCTGGTGATAGATTGAGGAATACCAAATCTGTAAATGATATGTTCTTTGATAAATTCAATCATATTAGCTGATGAAGCTTCCTTCAAGGGAATGGCTTCAACCCATTTAGTAAAATAATCAGTTGCCACAAGTACGAATTTATGCCCCTTGCTTGATGATGGAAATATTTGGCTAATCAGATCTATCCCCCATCTCTAAATGGCCACGACTTCATAATTGGATTCATAGCCGATGCTGGAGATTTCTGAACATTACCAAATTTTTGGCATTCCTGACACCCTTTTTAATATTTGAAACAATCTTCCAACATGGTCGGCCAAAAATAACCTGCTCTCCTAATCATCCACCTCATTTTGTGAGCAGATTGATGTGCACCACAAACACCTTCATGAATTTCTCCCATTAAAACTTTAGCCACTTCTTGATTGAGGCACTCGAGAAGCACACCATCAACTGTTTTATGATAAAGTTGATCATCAAGGAGAACAAACTTTGTAGCTTTATACCTCAACTTTCTGGATACTTGTTGTGATGGATCTTTCAAATATTCAATAATTTCAATCCTCCAATCATCATCATCAACTAGTTCATCGGCTAATATTTCAATAATTTGCTGATATCCAGAAGCACTCTAAGCTAATCGATTAGCTTCTTGATTCTGACACCTAGGAATATGCTTAATAACAACAGAAGAGAAGGAACCAAGCAATTCAAGGCGTTTTTCATAATGTTTCCTTAGTACATCATCCTTGCATTTGTATAGGCCGAGCAACTGATTAACTACTAATTGAGAATCACCAAATATTTCAACAGCTTCGGCCTTTACCTCATACAGAAGTTGAAGTCCTTTAAGAACAGCTTCATACTCGGCTTGGTTATTGGTAGAAGTTGGATCAATTGGAAAAGCATATTCAAAACTTGCCCCCTATGGTGAAACAAGGACATTACCAATACCTCCATCTTGCTTACAATTAGATCCATCAAAGAACAAAGCCCAAGGAGTAAAATCTAATGTTTTAACTTCTTTTTCATGATGATGAGTAATGAAATCAGCTATTACCTGACCTTTAACTGCTTTAGCCGATTCATACCTCAAATCAAATTCTGATAATGCAAGAATCCACTTACCAATTCTCCAGTTCAAAATGGGCATAGATAACATGTGCTTTATCACATTAAATTTTGATACCACCGTGCATTTAGAAGATAACAAATAATGTTGAAGTTTAGTGCATGAAAAGTACAAGCACAAACACAACTTTTCAACAGGAGAATATCTTGTTTCTGGATCCAATAATCTTTTGCTTAAATAGAATACTACTCTTTCTTTTCCTTCAAACTCTTGCATTAAGGCCGATCCAATTGTATGATCATCGGCCGCTACGTACAACTTAAAAGGTTTATTTGTTTGAGGAGGAATCAGTACCGGTGGAGATTTCATGTATTCCTTAATTTCCTCAAATGCTTTCTGTTGCTCGTTACCCCATTTAAACTCTTGATCATCTTTTAATTTTAACAAAACTGAGAAAGGTAAAATCTTAGCTGATAAATTTGATATAAACCTTCTAATGAAGTTAATTTTGCCAATCAGAGATTGCAACTGAGTCTTTGTAGTTGGTGGTACTGCTTTGTTGATTGCATCATAGCTCTTTTGACCAACTTCAATTCCTCTTTCATGTACCATGAAGCCCAAGAATTGCCCAGCCGATACTCCAAATGCACATTTGTGAGGATTCATTCTCAATCCATGCTTCCTTGCACATTCCAGAGTATCTCTAAGATCCTTAAGATGCTCTTGGTATTCTTTAGACTTCACAACCACATCATCAATATAAATTTCCACAACTTTGCCGATCAACTTATGAAAGATATAATTCATAGCCCTCTGGTAAGTTGCACCGGCATTTTTAAGTCCAAAAGTCATGACTACCCATTCATATAATCCCAAAGCACCAGGACACCTAAATGCAATCTTATGTATGTCTTCTTCTGCCATAAAGATCTGATTATAACCAGCATTACCATCCATAAAACTAATCACCTTATGACCTGCTGCTGCATCAACCAACATATCAGCTACTGGCATTGGGTAACCATCCATCGGAGTAGCTTTATTTAAATCCCTAAAATCAATACAAACTCTCATTTTCCATTATTTTTGTATACAGGGACTACACTAGAAATCCATTCAACATATCTACATTGCCGAATAAATTTTGCTTCATATAATCGAGTAATCTCTGTTTTAACATCAGCCATGACTTCAGCCCTGATCCATCTCGGAGCTTGTTTAACAGGCCGACTCCCAGGTTTGATCGGTAGCCGATGCTCGGCTAATTTTTGGTCAAGACCAGGCATTTCAGAATGCTCCCAAGCAAAACATTCCTTATATTCTTTTAATAAAGCAACAAGTTCTTGTTTAAACTTAGGATCTAATTTGGCACTAACATACATCAGCCTTGGTTTATCACCATCCCCAATATCAACAGCTTCTAACTCATCGGCCGACGTAAAACCCTTGCCCATCTTGCCTTCATCTTCATCGACTAAGGAATCCATTTATTCAATACATTTTTTAAAGCCGACTGCTTGGATGGGCTGTTGGCTATCCTCAAACACCTTGATGATGCCTCCTTCATGCACTTTCCCAGAGAAACACTCCACATTATCAAAGTTCCACTCGTTAGGATCGGAGTATGCAACACTTACTATTGAATCAGCTGGCACCATCTCCACAGTATCTCCAACCCATTGTATTATATTCTGATGCATGGTGGATGGAACACAACAGTTGGCATGGATCCAATCTCTTCCCAAAAGAATGCTATATGTGCCTTTCGCATCAACCACAAAGAAGTAGAAGGCAAGCTCTTACTTCCAAATGTCAATTCCACACACACAACACCTTTGGTAGATGATAGATTCCCACTAAAGTCTGTCAATCTCATATCAGTTCGGCACAAGTCCTCTGCAGTCTTTCCAAGCTTTCTAAATGTAGTATATGACATGAAATTGATAGCTGCACCTTGAGAACATATATGATGAATGATTGACATTTATGAGGAAGGTTTGAGGCTTTTCCCGGTTGAGTCATTATTTATCTATGCGCTTAATGTTTATGACTAACCGGTGGCGTTGAGTTGTGGTGTATTACCGTGTTGGTGTGCGCGTGCAATATGTGTCTCTTGGCTGTGTTGATGTGCAGGTGTGGAGCTCAGATACAGTGGTCGATGGCGAGGTGAAGGTCAAGTAGAGACGTGCCATGTCGACGGACCGGGAGCAGTGAAGGACAGGCGTGCCGTGCAGCGGACGTGCCATGCCGATGTACCTGGAGCGGTGAAGGGCGGACGTGAGGCTTGGACGGACGGACCAGAGGGCCGGAGGACCAGCTGTGGTAGCTGGCACGTGGCATCGGCAAGCAAGAGCACATGGGGATGTGCAATGCATCGGCCGAGTCGGGTGGAAGACGATGGCGTCGTGGCACTTGACGGGAGGTCGTACATAGGCGTGTGTGCGGCGCAAGTGCCGTCGGCCGAGTCAAGAAGGAAGGCGAAGGCGTTGTGCCCGGTGTGGAGGCTTGATATGCATTGGCATCAGTGTGGTGGTCGGGGTGTGCGAACCACATCCCGTCTACGGTGCGGGTTTGGTAGTTGAGCATCAGAAAGCTACCATCGACGTTTTCCGAGTTTGGGCCTCAAAACTCGGGGTGGCGGGTTTAGCGGTTTGGGCCACAAAACCGGGCAGAGGTTCCTATGCGGAACGGTCGACGCGTGGCGGCACCGAGAGGCTTGCGTCGCAACGAAGCTATCAGTGAGGATGGCGCAGTGGTCGACGTGACGGCACGTGGTGGCATCCTGGAGCTTGCGTCGAGGCGAAGAGAAGGATGAGAAGGCGCGTGGCCGTCGGATGAAAACTGCCAGGGTTGGACGGTTTTACCCCTAGGGGTTATTTGGGTTGAGTGCTTAATGTAAGGGCATTTTTGTCTTCGGACGTGCGCCTATATATATATGTGAAGGGGCTGCTAGGGCAGCCATCCTTGGAGAGCGCCATTCTCATTTTGCTAGTGTGAGAAGAGGCTAGGGTTAGAGAGAGGAGTGGCTCTTGTTCTTGAGCTTTTCGCCATCCGCGCTTTGTTGTTGCGAGGAGTGGCTTGTAACCCGACATCGTGTGCTACACAATCCATCTTCAAGTTGAAATCCAAGGATCAATTTCGTACTCCTCTTGGTTGTCTCGAATTTGGATCGAATTCGTGTTTTTGTTCTTCGCGTTTCGGTTTTTCCCCTTCCGAAGATTTGCCTCGTTCTCCCTCTCTGAGAGGTGGTTTTTAATTCCACTTGAACCAACTTATGCTTGATCGTGAGGCGCATCTTTTCACCGAAGGAATTACTCCCTAACCTCACGAGCTTGTAGATCGAGTTGATTTTGTTTTGGTTCGGTTTTCTCTCCCCTTCTCCCGAACTTCTTTGATTCATCAATTTGGAGATAGGTTCGAGCCATGATCTCCTAGAGTAGCTCACTATCCTCCTTGTGACTCCCCTCACCGAGTTTGAGACCTAGGGTCTTCGATTTGAGGGAGATCGAGTCGAATCGGTGGACGAACTACTCAGTTTCGGGGTGACCGGACGCACGCCTCGAACCGACCGGACGCTGACCTCGTGCGTTCGATCGTTGAAGGCCGAGCGTTTCATTCTGGGCGAACTTGACCGGACGCATAAGATTCGTGTGACCGGACGCACAGGAGGTACTGTTCACTGTCTGTGTGCGTTGACCGGACGCTACTTGTGCTGCGACCGGACGCTCTGTTCCATAGACTCTGGTCCAACACAAAGAGCTCTCGTGTTGAGTTTTCTGTGATCGGACGCGTCCGGTCCTCATTGACCGGACGCTCCAGTGAGTCCGGTCAGTGCAGTGATCGCACGTTTTCATCTGTATCTTTTGCGTTCGAGCTCCGATTTGAGATCCGCTTTTTGTGTTGGATTCCCGACTTCGTGCTCTACAGAAATCGGGCTTCCCGCTTTGCAAAATAGCCTGAATCCCCCTCACATTGCTCGGGGGAGGTTGAGGTTACCCAAAGTTCATCCTGTCACTAGTTGACCTGCGTGAACATGGGCGAGGGAGTTTTTGTGGTGTCCCACTGTGTTCCTTGGGAATATCCACCCAATCTCTTGGGCCGTGGACATCACCCATGTCGACTTTGCTCTTAGGGTTGATTTTACGGGATAGAGGCCTAAACATTTCGAAAGAAATTTTACGGCTCCCATTCACCCCCCCTCTGGTCGCCATTTTTGGTCCTTCAATTGGTATCAGAGCCAGTTAAGGATCTCTCTACCTTAACCGGTTCCGAATCCGTGAAGGCGACCTTTTTAGAGTGGTTTTGCTTCCAACGGTATTTGTCGAGGTGTTGAGCTTTTGTTTGGCTAACAGTAACGGTGCTTTTGGAAATGGCACCAAGTTCTTCCTTCAGTGTGTCTTTGTCCTTAGGTTTGAATGATGAACATGCGATCAAGGACGACAGTTTGGGAAGAAGGAGGAGTGCAGTTGATGAGAGGGATCGCGAGGTGAATGATTTGTTGAACCTTCTACGTGATGATGAGCTTTCACCAGAGGATCTTCTACGTCAACTTGGCAAGGCCAACAAAGATATGAGGACGCGGGGTGGAGAACATGCGCCTGATGGAACTTGGTCTTTTAGACGTCACCAAGATTTGACGGTTCTCTACACCCCGCTTAGAATTGCCTCCAAAGAGGCTTTTGTAGTTTGAGGTGAGCTTTCACATACACTCATACCTTGTACATCCATGATCTATTTCTTGTGGTATGAGATGGTCTTTCATGTGCTCACTTGTATAGTTCTTGCATGTACATTTTCCTTTGTATCATGTTTTTCTTTTGACTAGCATGTGTTACCTCGTATATCTTATGTCATGCTAGTCTTGTGTATAGCTTTTGTGGAGTAGCCATTTTTTCATGCTAGTTTGTGATCCTCATTAACATTATGTCATGCTTTACCATTCTTCTCCATGAGCTTCATTTGTACAGGTACGATGTTCATTAGGTACCACTTTTCAGGTGCTAGTTTTGGTTAGCTATATGTATCCTGTTGATATGTTTAGTTCGAGCACTAGCCTCTCCACAATTTTATCATGTTACATGCATTTGGATCTATTGCTATCATTATCTTGCATTGTGGCATGTGTTGAGATTTAGGCTGTTTTTGGGTTGATCATGTCTCTAGGTTGCATTTTGCTATATAGTGCTTTATCCTGTTGCATGGTAGTCTTGACTAGTTTGAGTTTAGATCTCCTTGCGGTATCATTCATAGGTAGAACTCTTTTTGTTGAGAGTTCACCTTATGCTTATTATGTGACTAACCGTTTTGTGGAGACCTTGAGGCCACACTGGACAAGACAATGCCTTGTGTTTCTTCTGCCTTTGAGCTTGCAGGAGAACAGGAACATGGAGTGGGCATTTTGGCACACGGAACCGATCCCACTTCTTCCATGACTTGGGGTTCCATTCGAGCAGCTCTCCAGTGAGCACTAGCTGCACCTGAGGAAGCAACAGCATTAGGCGAGGGGGAGATGACTTCGGCGAGGCAGGCGCCCTGGAGATTTCAGCAGATTCAGACGTCCCCTCGGGTATCACACCAGCAGACGGTCAAGCACTTCATGAGGTACCTCCGACATACTTCTGAGTTCGGGTTTTGGTACTCTCCTTCTTGGACCTCTTTTTGCTGTGTGGTCTTTCTGATGTGGATTTTGCTGGCTGATCGCTTGAGCATTTCTTGGCTCTTCTCTTGTAAGCTTGGTGTGTGTTTCCCTTTTTAGTTGGGGGAAGCATTTTGCTTGTTGTATCTTAGTTTGACTTCTCCGATACCCTTTTGTTTTGGGTCTTCCTTTTTAAGCTAGTTTTGCTTTGATTTTGATAGACTAGCTTTTGCATGCATTTCATCATGTAGTTTAGTGCATTTTAGAGCTTCATGTATATAGTAATGAGAATGAGATTATGCTCTTTTTGGTATGCCTTGTTGATTCATGATGATTCTTGTAGCTTAGGCTCTTTTTGATCACTTGATACATGTTATGAGCTAAGCTATTTTTGCAATTGGTGATCTTGAATAATCAACTATGAAATCTTTAATTTGTTCACCATTGAGATTGGCAACTAGCATGGGTAGGATGTGTTGAGATCACTTGAGCTATCTTTTGTATGCTAGGTTGCTATGTCTCTTGCACTGAGTCATTCACTTGCTTGGATTGTTCATATTCACCTTGTGCTCAAAATTTGATCCAAGTCTAGTGAAATGAAAAGATCGAGATGGGATTGGATGTGTTAGCACATCACGGTATCGAGATTGTTTCTCATTGCACTTTTGAGTTAAACTTGAGCCTTGTAGTGTAAGACCAAAACTGGTGCTTTAAGCTTCTTATTGCTTTTCTTGCATAGGCTTAGCCTAGTTGAAAAGTTAGGCAATGACCATGCGTTCAACCTCTCACAATCACATGCTTTAATTTGAACTTGTGTTAATACCGCTGCAAATTCTGATAAAATTTGACAATGACACAAGTTTATGCTTCATTCTATGGCATGATGATTGAACTTTGCTAGGGGTAGTTCACCTTTTATAATTGAGTTAACACTTGTTTGATTTCCTGTCTAGTCATGCTAAGTGCTATTTTATTGGTGAACTCTTTTTCAAATGGCTTAAAACTGCTCATATGCTTTTTTGTTCATATTTCGTATTCATTTGATCAGTTTGAGGCTTTTGCTAGCATTTGTATTGGTTGCTACACTATCAGGGCAACACCTTTTGAGCATCTTTTCATTCTGATTGCTATACACTTGAAGCTGTTGCATTGTGCATTTCATGCATTTTTAGCTTAGTGTACATACCCCCAGCTCCGATACACCTTGTGATCTCCCCCATATGCTTTTGGTTGATCACTTTTCTTGTGTTTGTGTCAACTTTGTGGAGAAATGTCAAAACCCCTCAGCATGTTCCCTTTTGTCAAGGGGGAGAAGCTGTTTGCATGGGGGGGTTTATGTGTTGGCACAAATGAGAGAGTCGTGCACTTTGGGGAGAGCTTTGAGCTAGGAGGAGTTTTGCTCTTTTATGGTCTCTTAATTGGTATCCTTTTTATGCCTCCATTGGTAACGAGTGTTCAATTGGTATGGAGTGCATTTGGTGTCCTGAGCTTTGATGCATAGCCTTTGTGATTAGGCTTGCTTTCAGGGGTAGTCGCTTTTGCTTAGCTGCTTCTCCACGTGCTCCGGATGTTCGTGTTCCAATTGGTTTTGAGCTTCTCTTTGTGTTTTTTTTTCTCACTTGGTATCGAGCCTGTTAGTCGTGTTGAGCTGTTTTGCCTCTGTCTTGAGGGACTAGCAGTTTTGGCTTGGTATTTTTCAATTGGTATAGAGTCTTTTGAGCTAGTGGTGTTGAGCCTTTTCTGCCTCTTCTTGAGAGCTAGCTCATTTTTTACTTGGTTGCGTCGAGCCGTTGCCCATGTCTATGGGAACCAAGTTTTTCGCTCTGTGTGATCGAGTTTTGCTCTTTGTTGAGTTGTTGCTCCGATCATTTGCTAGTTTGCGTCGATCCGTTGCCCATGTCTTTGGGGACCAAGTTTTCGGTTTTGGCATCTCACACCATCTCTTGTGCCTAGCTTTTGTCAATACAATCATCAAGGGGGAGAAATTTTGAAACCCAAGTGGATAAGAAGCTTCCAAGTGGATAAGAACCTTGGTTTCTTTTGTGATGATTGTTTGACAATTTATTTGATAATGGTTTTTGAGTGTGCGGATACATGGGTGTATGCCGGATATTGAGTGATGAGTGATTGTCAACTGGTTTGATGCGCATGTTCTTTGGCTTGTGTTGTGCAGGTGTCGAGCACGGAGACAATGATCGAGGGCAAGGTGAAGGTCAAGTAGAGACGTGCTGTGCCGATGGACCCGGAGCGGTGAAGGGAGGACGTGAGGCTTGGACTGAGGGACCGATGGCCTGAGGATCAGCTGTGGTGGCTGACAGCCTGGGACAGCGGTGAGCAGATACTTGCGGGGCACGGTGTTGCTCGGGTCGAGGACCTGGGAACACGTGTCGGTGGACAGGGTGCACGGGCGGTGCATCCCCTCTACAGCGTCGGTTTGGTGGTTGAGCCACAAAAAAACCACCGGTGGACGGTTTCCAGGTTTGGGCCACAAAACCTAGGTGCGGCCGGTTTCTGAGTTTGGGCCACAAAACTCGGGCTGAGGACGGTTTCCAGGTTTGGGCCTCAAAACCTGGGTGCTGGCGGGTTTCCCGGTTTGGGCCTCAAAACCGGGGGTTGGTCGTGAAGACAGGTTTCCCGGTTTCGGCCTCAAAACCGGGGCGAGGTCCGTGAAAAGGAAGAGCAGAGCGGTGGCGGCACGTGGCGACAATCGGTGAGGTCGCGTCGAGGCGAAGCTACCAGTTGTGCGGGCGTGGCCGTCGGATCACCTTCTACTTCGAGTTGGATCAGAATAACCCTAGGGTTTAGCTGGTTTGCTCTGTGTATAATTAGGGGTAGAGTGTGAATAAGGACTAGTATAAGTAGAGGGAGACACCCACCTCCCAAACTATCTCAGTCATTTGCTATTTTCAATTAGGGCTTCCTGCTTCGCATTCCCTTCTGTAGCTACTGAGATCTGCAGAGACGGTGAACAATACCTCTGTGTATTTGGATTTTGCGGAAACGGGACCGAATTCCCGTTGTCTCCTCGTGGGGACGAATTTCGGCTGGCAATTCATGGTCTTGATTCGCGTTTTGAACTTGTTCTTCGCGTTCTTCATTTCTCCATGATTTTCCCGTCACTCGATCTCCCTCCTCGCTGCGTCTTTTTCGAATCCACTTGAATCATCTTGTTCTTTGATGTGACAAGAACATTTCCACCAAAGGAATTCAAATCAAACCCCATGAACAAGTAGATCGATTGGTTTTCGTTTTGGATCGACTTTTCTCCTCTCTTTCCGAATTTCTTCGATTCATCGATTTGGAGATAGGTTTGAGCCATGATCTTCTAGAAGTAGCTCACTATCATCCTTGTGACTCCTCTCACCAAGTATAATCATTAAAGAATTCGTTTTGGGTGAGATCGAGTTGAATCGGTGGAAGAACACCGCATTTCGGGGTGATCAGACACTCAAATCGGGTTGACCGGACGCAAGGTTCAGAGTCCGGTCGTTGAACACGTTCACAGTTTCTGTTTTGCGATTTGACCGGACGCTCGACTCTTGACCGGACGCATCTCTACAGTGAGTCCGGTCGCGAACAGAGAGGTCCAGAATTGACGTTTGCCAGACCGGACGCGTCCGGTGCCTACTGACCGAACGCTCCAGTGAGTCCGGTCAGTGAAGCTTCGTACGTTTTCGTCCACAGTTCGTTCGTCCGACTTTCGATTTGAGATCCGCTTTTTGCATTGGATTCCCGTCTTCGTGCTCTACTGAAATCGGGCTTCCCACTTTGTGAAATTGCTTGAATCCCCCTCACGTTGCTCGGGGGAGGTTGAAGTTACCCAAAGTTCATCCTGTCACTAGTTGACCGGCGTGAACTTGGGCGAGGGAGCATTTGTGGTGTCTCGCTATGTTCCTAGGGAACATCCACCCATTCTCTTGGGTCATGGACATCACGCGTATCGGTTTTGTTCTTGGGGTTGATTTTCTGGGACAGAGGCCTAAACATTTTGAAAGAAATTTTACGGCTCCCATTCACCCCCCTCTGGTCGCCTTGCTTTAGCATTCTCGGTCCTTCAATTGGTATCGGAGCAGGTTAATGATCTTCCACCTTAGCCGGTTCCATATCCACAGAAGGCGACATGGATCGCGGCGTGGGCAAACCGTTGTTTTTCGATGGGATGAACTATGCGTATTGGAAGATACACATGTCGGCCTATCTTCAGAGCATGGGTGCTTCTGTCTGGGAGATTTGCAACAAGGAAGATTACGTGGTCTTGGCTGCTCGTGTGACTCAGTTGCAGATCAATGAGCACGATGCCAATAGCCGAGCCCGTAATGCTCTTTTCTCCTGTTTGAGCATGTCTGAGTTTGATCGCGTTTCTCATCTCCCCACGGCTCGTGAGATTTGGGCGACCCTCATGCACTTTCATGAGGGAACCACTCAAGTCAAATCTCGTGAGAAGCGGGAGTATGAGAACTTTCGACACATGCCTGGCGAGAGCATAGAGAGTTTCTTCGCTCGTTTTCAGGTGATTGTCAACAGGATGAGGGCTAACAAGGAGCTGTTGCCTTTCAACAATCATGAGAGGGCTTTGAAGCTTTTACACACTCTCGATCGGTCGGTGTGGGACTCTAAGGTTCAGGCGATCATCGAATCGCCTAACTATGAGACTCTCACGTGCAACGAGCTCTTTAGTCTAGTGAGATTAACGCCATGATGAGGGCTTCTTATGAGAATCCTTCCGGCCCGTCGATGGCTTTGCTTTCTTGCTCTTCTGCTAACCCCTCTGGAGGATTTGCTTTGTCTTCTCTTCTTTCTGTCACAGAGGAGCAGCTGGAGTTGATGGGAGACGATGAGTTGGCTTTGCTTGCCAACCGGTTCACGCGGTTTCACAACAACCGCATGAACCGACGTCACGGAGGAGGACGCGCTGGGTGCTATGAGTGCAGCGATCCGGATCACTTCATCGCGAACTGCCCAAAGAAGAACAAGCAAATTTTTGGCAACGGTGATCACGGGCACAAGTACGACTCCGGCCGGCACAAGGAGAAGTACACCCCTCCCAAGCACAAGCGGAAGGGCGGCTTCAACAAGGAGTACATCTAGAAGTACTTGGAGAAAGCCCAGGTCGAGCAGCGTGCGTTCTTTGCCACGCTCAGCGACGTTGATGACTCGGATGACGACTCCGCTGCATCAAGTGATGACGAGTCCAAGAAGAAGAAGAAGATCGAGGACAAGCTAAATGGCCTCTGTTTCTTCGCCGACAACGAGGGATTCTGCACCATGGCCCTCGGCGATGAGATCAACGATGAGCTGGAGGAGATCCCTTGGAACGACGACAACGACGACGACACCTCTCAGGTATCTCAAACTCCTGACGAACTCTCTGCTGAGGTTGACAAGCTTACTGCTGCTCTCATTAGTCTAGATAAACTGCTTAGGCTTGCCGCTAGGGAGAGAAAGGAGTTTAGAAGAAAGTGGGAGGACGCGGTAAAGGAGCTTGAGTCTGTCAAATCCACCGTTGTCGTGACTGAGGAGGATGAGTGTAAGATGTGCTCCAAGCACATGACTGACCTTCTCACTTTGAGGGGGAAGTATGTTGCTTTGGTTGGAGAGGTGGATGAGCTTAGGACTAGATCCTCAGTGCTTGGTGCGTGCAAGTCTTGTGCAGGCTTGCAATCCGAGTTGGCAGAGAAGAATGCCAAAATTGTGTCTCTTGAGAAGGCCAGCTCGGGTAGCACTTGTGTGTCTAGGTGTGCTTTGTGTGAGGGTTTGGAGATGGGGATTGCAAATGTGAAGCATGACAAGATGCAAACCGAGGAGGAAAACACATACCTTCGGACCATCTTGTCATGGGTGTCTTGTGGTGAGCTGCAGCTTGGGATGATGATTGCCCAATTTAGGCGTGCAGCTGGAGGTCCAGGTGTAGGCTTTGCTTAGGGGATGGAGTGTGCTAGTTCTTTTGGTAAGATTGGAGAGTTGAGTGGTCTAAACCCGAGTGAGAAGCCCAACTCCACCACTACTCCCAAGCTAACCAAGATACCATCCAAAGAGCCTCTCAAGCCTAACACCAAAGATGGAGTGTATGAGGAACCTCTGAGAGCTCCACCCAAGAAACAAGTGTGGTCTCCCAAGCCCAATCACCAGAAAAACAAGCTGGACACCATGCCACCTATCCAGGAGGAGCTCATGCCACAGAAGGGCAAAGTGATCCACACCCACTACCGTGAGTACCAACAAACCCCTATGAGAGCGGTGAGGTACCATTGTGAGCACTATAGGAGAGATGGACACTTGAGGGAGTTTTGCTTTCGGCGCAAGAGAGAGGAGCGCCGTGCAAAGGAGATGAACAACACGGGCATGTATCATCCTTTCCATAATATGCATGTGCCAAATGTTCAGAGGAGAGCAGCTAGGCCTAGAGGTCCAATGCCTCAAGGTCCTAGGCCTCAGGGAGGTTTTGCCCGACGAGATCCTAGCTTTGCAGGATATGGACCCCATGGCGGTGGCTTTGTTGAGCGTTACCCTCCACCGCGTTTGGAGTATCGCGATGAACGCTCTTCCCTTAGCGGACCACGTTTTCCTGTGCGTGGTGATCGCTTTCCCCGTAGGCGTGCTAGGAATGGTTTTTCAACTAACCGTTCTTTTGAGCATCCGGAACAACACTGGTACTCTTCCCATTTTACTCACCCCAGTGTTGGACCGTATGCTCACCCTATGTCTTTTTATTGATGTAGGTAAAACGATTGGAGGACATTTGGTTGGTGGATTCCGGGTGTTTGAGGCACATGACCGGAAACGCCAAGTGGTTCTCCAGTCTTAGTCCTATTGCCGGAAAGAAGTTTATCACCTTCGGCGACAATAGCAAAGGTAAGGTGTTGTCTCGTGGGTCAGTGCGAGTTAATGAGCACTTTGTGTTGCGCGATGTTGGTCTTATTTCTAACTTGCATTTTAACCTTCTTTTTGTTTCGCAACTCTTTGATGATGACTATGAGATTCGTTTTAAGCCGAATCTTAGTCGTATTTTGGACCCTCAGGGCAATCTTGTGTGTTTGATTTCACCCTTTGGAAAAGTCTTTCGTGCGAATTTCTCGGAGTCTTTTTGGATTTCTCGTTGTCTTGTGGCTAGACCTTCCTCCTCTGATCTCTGGAAGTGGCATAGGAGGCTTGGACATTTGAGCTTCGACTTGCTTGCAAGACTTAGTTCACTTGGCCTAATTCGAGGATTGCCCAAGTTACACATGGAGAAGGATCTTGTTTGCCATTCTTGTAGACATGGGAAAATGGTTGCTGCTCCCCACCATCCTGTGAATCAAGTTATGACCAAGTGCCCTGGAGAGCTTTTGCTCATGGACCTTGTTGGTCCGGCTTGGGTGAGCTCGGTTGGGGGGAAGTGGTATGTACTTGTTGTTGTTGACGATTTCTCGAGATATTCGTGGGTTTTCTTTTTAGCTGAGAAAACCAAGACTTTCTCTTTTGCTCGCAATCTGATTTTGCGTCTTCAGAATGAGTTCCCTAAGAACTCGATGCGAGCTATCCATAGTGATAATGGTACCGAGTTCAAGAACTCGAAGTTTGAGAAGTTTTGTGACTCTTTGGGTTTAGAGCATCAGTTTTCTTCCCCCTACACACCGCCACAAAATGGTGTTGTAGAAAGGAAGAATCAAACCCTTGTCGAGATGGCCAGGACGATGCTCGATGAGCATAGGACTCCTAGGCGATATTGGGTCGAAGCTATGAACACTGCATGCTATATTTCCAATCGCATTTTCCTCCGAGCTTTCTTGAAAAAGACTTCTTATGAGTTGCGTTTTGGAAAACAACCCAAAGTGAGTTATTTTAGAGTTTTTGGTTGCCACTGTTTTATACTCAAGAAAGGCAACTTGGACAAGTTTGAGTCTCGTTCTTCTGACGGTGTATTTTTGGGTTATGGCACTCATACTCGTGCATATCGTGTACTTAACCTTGATACTAACCGAGTCATGGAGACATCCGATGTCACCTTCGACGAGACCATGCATTGTCCTTCTTCAAGATTTGAGCGTGCAGGTGATCATGAGGTTGGAGAACCTCTTTTTGATGACGAGGAAGAAGGTGCTGAAGAGATGGATGATCCAGCACCACCTCCACCTGTTTTGCCGCTAGGATCGGCTTCTACTACGATGACTCACGGCCCCAACCCCTCTTCGTCGACTGGGAGCCGTGGGATCCGCCACCTCGGGCTGTACCTTTTATACCCGAGAGGGCACCAGCTACTGTTGAGGGGGAGGTTTCTTCAGCTCGGGAGGCGCCACGCCACATTCAGCGCCAACACCCGCCTCAACAGATGATCGACAACATCAAAGAACATGTCACTCGATCAAGGTCACAATAAATCTCTCATTTTGCTCATTCTGCATTTGTTGCTGATTTTGAACCCCGAGATGTTGGACATGCTTTATCTGATCCGGATTGGGTTAATGCCATGCATGAGGAATTAGAAAATTTTGAAAGAAATCGGGTTTGGGTTTTGGTTCCACCTCCTCCACACTGTAATTCTATTGGGACAAAATGGGTTTTCAAAAACAAACAAGGAGAGGATGGCCACATTGTGAGAAACAAGGCCAAACTTGTAGCCCAGGGGTATAGTCAGAAGGAGGGGATAGACTATGAGGAGACTTTTGCTCCTGTAGCTCGTTTGGAGGCAATTAGGATACTCTTGGCTTTTGCTGCATCCAAAGGTTTTAAACTTTTTCAAATGGATGTCAAGAGTGCCTTCTTAAACGGCTACGTAGAAGAAGAGGTGTATGTGAAACAACCCCCCGATTTTGAAAATCCCAAGTTTCCAAACCATGTTTTTAAACTTCAAAAAGCTTTATATGGTTTGAAACAAGCCCCTAGAGCCTGGTATGATAGGTTGAAAACCTTTTTGCTTGCTAAGGGTTTTAAAATGGGATGTGTGGATAAAATGCTTTTTCTCCTCAAGGCAATGACACTTTGTTGGTTCAGATTTACGTGGATGATACATTTTGGGTGGTTCTTCTCATGCTTTGGTTGCCAAGTTTGCAGATACTATGAGCAGGGAATTTGAGATGAGCATGATGGACGAGTTGATGTTTTTCCTCGGGTTGCAAATCAAGCAATCCCGAGAAGGGACGTTTGTGCACCAGGGCAAGTACACCAAGGACATATTGAAGAAGTTCAATATGGGTGAGGCCAAGCCTCTTCCAACACCCATGTCGACCACTACGGCCCTGGATGCGGACAAGGATGGAGAAGCTGTGGACCAGAAGGAGTACCGGAGTATGATCGGATCACTGCTGTACCTGACGGCGACACGCCCGGACATTCAGTTCGCGGTGTGTCTTTGCGCGCGCTTTCAGGCGTCGCCGCGCACCTCTCACCGACAGGCGGTCAAGCGCATTATGAGGTACCTTCGTTTCACACCTGAGTTTGGGATTTGGTATTCTGCTTCCTCCACCCTCTCCCTTTGCGGTTTTTCTGATGCCGATTTTGCTGGTTGCCGACTTGATCGCAAGTCTACTTCTGGGACTTGTCAGTTTATTGGTTCTTCTCTTGTATCTTGGTCTTCTCGCAAGCAGTCTAGTGTCGCCCAGTCTACCATAGAGGCTGAGTATGTTGCTGCGGCTAGCTGCTGTTCCCAGTTGCTTTCGATGATGGCCACTTTGCGTGATTTTGGTCTGAGTTTTTCTCGAGTGCCTTTGCTTTGTGACAGCACGAGTGCTATTAGCGTTGCTAAGAACCCCGTGCTGCATTCTAAGACCAAACACATTGATGTGCGCTTTCATTTTCTGTGAGATCATTTTGAGAAGGGTGATATCAACCTTCGCCATGTCGATACTCATCATCAGTTGACAGATATTTTTACCAAGTCTTTGGACCAATCAACCTTTAATAGGTTGAGAGGTGAGCTTGGTGTGTGTTTCCCCTTTTAGAAGGGGGAAACATTTTGTCTATTGTATCATAGACTGACTCTCTTTCTTTTGTGTTGTTTTTGTTTCTGTTAGGTTAGTCTTTGCATTTCATCATGCATCTTTACTTTCTGAGCTTCATGACTATATTCCTCAGAATGTAACTATGCTCTGTCTAGTATGCTCCGATGCTATATGATGATGCTTGTAGCTTATGCTCCTTCTGATCACTGATACATGTTGTGAGATGAGCTATTTTATAAAATGGTGAACATGCTTAATGAACATAAAATTTGAAATTGTTCACCATTGAGATTGGCAACTAGCATGTGTAGGATGTGTTGAAATCACCTGTGCTTTTCATATATGCTAGGTTGCTATGTCTCTAGTTCTGAGTCATTCACTTGCTTGGTATGTTCATATTCTGTCATAAAATTGAACCAAGTTTAAGTAAATTGAAAAGATCGAGATGAGATTGCTTGTCAACACATCACGGTATCAAGACTGTTTCTCATTGCACATTGAGTTAAACTTGAGCCGTGTAGTGTAAGACCGAAACCGATGCTTTAAGCTTCTGATTGCTTCTTTATAGGCTTAGCACGGTTGAAAAGTTAGGCGATGACAAGCTTTCAACCTCTTGCAATCACATGCTGAAATTTGAACTTGTGTAATTTCACTGCTGCAACTCCGATCAAATTTGTAAACACAAGTCTATGTTTCATTCTATAGCACGATAATTGAACTTTGCTAGGGGTAGTTCACCTTGTATACATGTTTAGCACTTGTTCTGACTTCCTGTCTATATTTGTTAAGTGCTATTTTTGTGGTGAACACCTTTTCTGAATGACTTAATACTGCTCATTTTGCTAATATGTTCATATTTCGTATTTAGTGATCAGTTTGAGCCTTTGCTGGCATGTATGCTTCTTGTTAAGTCATCAAATCTGCATTCTATAGAGCATCTTTTCATTCTATCGAGTATATTCTTGAAGCTGCTAACTTGAATCTTTGACTCATATGCTTTTGGAAGGGAGAAGTCTGCTTGATAGTGCATTATCAACTAAGGGGGAGAAACTTTGTCAAATCATATTTTAGTTGTGTGCATTATTGAAGGGGGAGTTTGCTCGTTTGTTGTTCATTTGTTGAGTTCTCAATTGGTTTGGAGAGATTTCATGCTAGTTGTGTTGAGCCTTTGTTGCCTCTATATTGAGGGACTAGCAGTATTTGCCTTAAGAGTATGTTTTTCAATTGGTATCGAGCTCTTCTGTCTTTCAGTTGGTATCGAGCTTTCTCGCTAGCGGTGTTAAGCCCGTTCTGCCTCTTCTTGAGGGCTAGCTCTATTTTACTTGATTTTCAATTGATATTCCAATTGGTATCGAGCTTTCCTGCTAGTGGTGTTGAGCCAGTTCTACCTCTTCTTGAGGGCTAGCTTTTCTTTGCTTGGTTGCGTCGAGCCGTTGCCCATGTCTTTGGGGACCAAGCTGTTTTGCTCATTCCACTTGACCTTCTTTCGGCTTTGCTATGCTTTTGGGTCATTTGGTCGAGTTCTATCTCTTCCTTCCTCTTCCTCTTTATATTTTCATTATGATTTGTGTTGGTAGTTGACAATGCACTCATCAAGGGGGAGATTGCGGATACATGGGTGTATGCCGGATCTTGAGTGATGAGTCATTGTCAACTAGTTTGATGCGCATGTTCTTTGGCTTGTGTTGTGCAGGTGTCGAGCACGGAGACAGTGATCGAGGGCAAGGTGAAGTTCAAGTAGAGACGTGTCGTGCCGATGGACCCGGAGCGGTGAAGGGCGGACGTGAGGCTTGGACAGAGGGACCGATGGCCTGAGGATCAGCTGTGGTGGCTGACAGCCTGGGACAGCGGCGAGCAGAGACTTGCGGGGCACGGTGTTGCTCGGGTCGAGGACCTGGGGACATGTGTCGGTGGATGGGGTGCACGGGTGGTGCATCCCCTCTACAGCGTCGGTTTGGTGGTTGAGCCACAGGAAAACCATCGGTGGACTGTTTCCAGGTTTGGGCCACAAAACCTGGGTGCGGCCGGTTTCCGAGTTTGGGCTACAAAACTCGGGCTGAGGACAGTTTCCAGGTTTGGGCCTCAAAACCTGGACCTGGGTGCTGGCGGGTTTCCCGGTTTGGGCTTCAAAACCGGGGGTTGGTCGTGAAGACAGGTTTCCCGGTTTCGGCCTCAAAACCAGGGGCGAGGTCCGTGAAAAGGACGAGTAGAGCGGTGGCAGCACGTGGCGACAATCGGTGAGGTCACGTCGAGGCGAAGCTACCAGTTGTGCGGGTGTGGCCGTCGGATCACCTTCTACTTTGAGTTAGTCCAGAATAACCCTAGGGTTTAGCTGGTTCGCTGTGTGTATAATTAGGGGTAGAGTGGGAAAAAGGACTAGTATAAGTAGAGGGAGACACCCACCTCCCAAACTATCTCAGTCATTTTCTATTTTCACTTAGGGCTTCCTGCTTCCCATTCCCTGCTGTAGCTACTGAGATCCGCAGAGACGGTGAACAATACCTCTGTGTATTTGGATTTTGCGGAAACGGGACCGAATTCCCGTTGTCTCCTCGTGGGGACGAATTTCGGCTGGCAATTCGTGGTCTTGATTCGCGTTTTGAACTTGTTCTTCGCGTTCTTCGTTTCTCCATGATTTTCCCATCACTCGATCTCCCTCCTCGCTGTGTATTTTTCGAATCCACTTGAATCATCTTGTTCTTTGATGCGAGGAGAACATGTCCGCCAAAGGAATTAAACTCAAACCCCATGAACAAGTAGATCGATTGGTTTTTGTTTTGGATCGACTTTTCTCCTCTCTTTCCAAATTTCTTCGATTCATCGATTTGGAGATAGGTTCGAGCCATGATCTTCTAGAAGTAGTTCACTATCATCCTTGTGACTCCTCTCACCAAGTATAATCATTAGAGAATTCGTTTTGGGTGAGATCGAGTTGAATCGGTGGAAGAACAGCGCATTTCGGGGTGACCGGACGCTCAAATCGGGTTGGCCGGACGCAAGGTTTAGAGTCCGGTCGTTGAACACGTTCACAGTTTCTGTTTTGCGATTTGACCGGACTCTCACTCTTGACCGGACGCATCTCTACAGTGAGTCCGGTCGTGAACAGAGAGGTCCAGAATTGACGTTTGCCAGACCGGACGCGTCCGGTGCCTACTGACCGAACGCTCCAGTGAGTCCGGTCAGTGAAGCTTCGTACGTTTTCGTCCACAGTTCGTTCGTCCGACTTTCGATTTGAGATCTGCTTTTTGCGTTGGATTCCCGTCTTCATGCTCTACTGAAATCGGGCTTCCCGCTTTGTGAAATAGCCTAAATCCCCCTCACGTTGCTCGGGGGAGGTTGAAGTTACCCAAAGTTCATCCTGTCACTAGTTGACCGGCGTGAACTTGGGCGAGGGAGCATTTGTGGTGTCTCGCTGTGTTCCTAGGGAACATCCACCCATTCTCTTGGGTCGTGGACATCTCGCGCATCGGTTTTGTTCTTGGGGTTGATTTTCTGGGACAGAGGCCTAAACATTTCGAAAGCAATTTTACGGCTCCCATTCACCCCCCCTCTGGTCGCCTTGCTTTAGCATTCTCGGTCCTTCAGAGTGGGATTTCATGAAACTCTTGTTTTCACTTGACTTTTCGATTGTGTGGAGGCTTTGCCCACTTGTCCTATTTCTTTTGGGACCGAGAGCTTTTATTTGGAGTTTTCATGATCCTTCCTCATATCAAGTGGCCTTGTGTTTGCTTTTGCTTGGCTTTTGGGCACTTGAATGAGGCTTGCCTTCAAACCCTTCCTTTGTGGTTTTATTGTTAGTCAATGCATTCATCAAGGGGGAGATTGAGAACATATATGCTGAATGATTGATATTTATGAGGAAGGTTTGAGGCTTTTCCTGGTTGAGTCATTATTTATCTATGCGCTTAATGTTTATGACTAACCGGTGGCGTTGAGTGTCGGTGTTTGTTAACCGGCAACTCATCTTGAGAGATCTCAGACGATTTGTTCGGTGGGGATTGGCGTTCGTAGAACTCGGCGAGTACACAGGGACAACGATTTATACTGGTTCAGGCCGCTAAATAGCGTAATACCTTACGTCCAGTGCGACGTGTGCCTTGTGTTATGATTCAGGATTCAATGATAATAGCCTGCGCCTGCTTCCCCTTATATATCCGGGTGAAGCATAGCACAAACCGAGTCCTAGCTGGTTACAACAAAGGAGTCCTATTCTAATTACAAGACTTCCTTTAAGAACTCGACTAAGTTACAGCGAGAGTCCTAATCTAAGTACACTTCGTATCAAGTCTTCGGATCTCCCGTGCCGTCCAGAATCAGTCAGAGTAATCATCGTTTGATGATATCTCTAACATCCTGGTCCGTCAAGCCCCCGAGCTCTTCATCATTTCTTCAAAACGTTATCTTCTGGTTTTTCCTTGAGAATCTTCGAGTAATGTCCTGAGAAATCTTGAAGTTCTCCGTAGGTAAAGAACTTTTATGGTGTGCACTTTTTCCTGAAAAGTGCACCCATAGGGAATAGCCCCCGAGCCTCTTGTTATTTATAATAACTTTGAGGATCTTTTGAGCCCTTTCCGAGTAATCCTTGGGTAAGAAAAAATATTTCCTTTATGGTATATACCCTGCAGCCCCCGAGCCTGAGTTCCGAGTACTTAGTAGTCGGTTCTTGGGGTCTTCCAAAGATATTACCGGGTAATCCATAAGGATTTTGAGAAATTGAAACATGACACTGATATGTTGCTTAAATCATCTGAGTAATAAATATCCAGCTTCAGGTGGGTAATGTTTTCATCAAACATCCCTTATCACCTCCCACTGACTAAAAATTACTATGAAGTCATCAATAATTGACCAATGACTATTCCAGCTGTACGTATTTATAGTTCTTGTCGTTTTCCACAACTGCAAACTTTGTTGTCTTCCTCTTGAAGTGCGCATGGGAATCAAACCTATCACTGATGTCAGGCTTCACATGTGCAATAGTACATAGGGTAAATTATTGATTCTCTGGTCACTTATATCCGTGGACAATGTCCATAGACCAAGATGAACCGCCTATAAATACCCTGCCTGGGAGCAAGGAAACCATATCCTCTCAAGTATATGACTGCTCTTAGTCCCATGAGTATTGTAGTATCTGTAGCGGAGATGCCCGAGCCCCCTGGTATCGTCCTTATTTAAGATAGTTGATGTGTCTAGAAGAACTCTTGTGAAGGGATCATCCGCCAGGGTGGTTTCCAAGTGGTCGCGAGCAGAGGGATACAGAGGTGCGCCTAGAAGAACTCTTGTGACTCCACTCGTAGATAACCTCGGAGTCACAGGTTGTCAAAAGGGCGCTAGGGTTAGGGCCTTCCCCCGAGTTCCTTGGGTACTGGGGCGGTTGTGACAGAACCGACCAATTTATACCAGATTAAGCACCGAATCCCCGCTTTCACAGAGATTACAGGAACTTAAGCTCGTACAAACCCGGTAGTCTGGAAATCTCGAAGGATTTCAAATCATTCAACTTTAGCCAAGATCGTAATAGATTAGCGTACATGTTCACGAGGTACATTCAGTTCGCACATAGTTCAAAGACATCGGAGTTCAACAGTTATTACAAACCATAGTTCAAATCTCAAAAGCGGAAGCAACATAGTTTTAACATAAGTTCTCAGTTCACAATACGGTGCCATTGCCTGATCAATCCACAAAAGCATCAGGAGAGAATAAGAGTTGACCATGCCCATGGTCTAGTCACCACCCTCGACGGGGTACAAACAGTTCTCGCAATAGCCGAAGAAGCATTGCCCATCCGCAACAACAAGGGGAAAGAACCCAGAGTACGAGAAGGTACTCAGCTAGACTTACCCGTCATAAACCAGAAATAAACGACACCAAGGAGTATGCAAGGCTGTATCTGGGGTTGGCTATACTTACTCTTTTGCGTAAAAGCCTTTTTATTAATTAGATAATCATCATTAGGGTATTAGCAGTCAATTTTATGTAATCAACCTGATTAACTAGATTTGCACCTGATCTAGAGCAATCACTTGGCTTAATCAAGCAAGAGCGACTATTTCAACAATAGCCTTTCAGATTCAGTACCATAACCATCTTTAGTTCCATAAGTTACTACGGTAACACATGCCCAGTCAAGTTACTCACTAACCAGGAGCGATGGCGATTATAATCGATTCCTACCCTGCTGGGGACAAAGATGTCGCACACTCGCCCGATCACACCTTGCCAGGCAGCCGTCGGCGACCACTTCAGGAAATTCGAGAACACAACACGTCGGACGGTCATGGGCCCTTCTACACCGGCGGTTATCTCAATGCCAGGTCGCTCATGCTATAACTGCCCACGGTCATGCCAGGTCAATCAGGCCCTGCCTGTCCACGGACCATGCCAGGTTGCTCAGAATAGTAGCCTACGGTACATATAAGGCCCTGGGTGTTAGGCGTCAACATCTCCATCACCGGCTCGAATAGCCCTACTCGGCTTCACGGGAGGTACTCAGACCTACTCCGTTAAGTGATTGACGCGTTCAAAATGACTGAGGTGTGCCTTCGACGGGTCCTAATCGACACAGACGGGAGACTACTAGCACACAAAACCCATGTCCTGCTGCTCCTACATCCCGCCCGGTCTCAGATTAATTATCATATGGTTATCTCCATGATAGCACCAGGCTAGTCATGATTAGTATCCACCTATATGCGGGAAACAGGAAATCACCCGACTTTTACCGGTCTAAGCAGGGCTACGCATATAATCAAGCCTAGACCTAACAGGGATCTCAAGATAATAACTGCTGGTGGACAAGGATAAGTAAGTAATGCATATATCAACGGTATCATTCAACTCCTATAACTTAATGCAACAATCATTATATTGACTCGATTGCTTTTATAAAAGCATGATAGGAGACTTAGAATGCTCCGGGGCTTGCCTCGTTCAAAGTCGGAGGGACGATGGTCATGGCACTCAGGCAGGTCCTCGACGTCTCCTTCTTCGGTCCTCTAGTCCTGGGTCTCCTCCGGACACGGCTCCTCTGGTGGCGGGTTCTGGACTTCCACTACCGACCCTGTATGATGCATAACACGTATAAGTAATATGAATGCACATGGAATGCATGGGGATGCAACATGGAACAAGATAACTCAGGAGATAAGCACATGTCATCTACTAAGATAACTCAGAAGATAAACACATGTCATCTACTGCGTTCTCTTCAACAAGGTAGTCACATCAAACTAGTGATTACAAAAGACCTAAACATCCAACCAAACAATTAACCTACCTAATTAGTTGGTTAGGATTCACAATTACCACAACAAGCACTTCACTTAATTAATTTATTCTCCTTTAATTGCTTGCTGAAATAAATCCATTTAATCAAGCCAATAACAGCAACTCATTCTAGATAGCTTCAAAAAAATCTACAGAATTTACTGGAAGTTAACAACACATAAACTAGTCCTCTGTCCAAATCTCAACCCATTTGGACTTAAACTCCATCCTCTATGAAAAAGACAAATTCTACCATGAAAAGGTGCTTTGAACTACACAACCTAACAAAAGGTGTCAAACAGCAAATTTCCTAATTTTCTACTGAACTTCTTAGCACAAAAGCAGTGTATAAAAATTCTCAGGTTCATATTCATCATATTTTAATTACTACAAATTAAACAAGAAAACAACATTTCATCACTTTAATTATTACTGCCAAAATATTCCACAGAACAACATCATATTATATTTTTCCCAGAAACTATTCATCAACACAAACCTAACAAAAACAAGAATCACATTTTTCTGAGCAATACACAGATTACTATGCATTTAACAAGATTTCAGCCTAAACATGAATTAAATATAACTAAACATAAATCTAACACAAACTGGACATAATATATTTTTCATGCATAGAACTCATCACAACAAACTTAAAAAAACTTATTTCACCATTTTAGCATTGACAGAACTCAAGATATGAATTAAACAAGCTAATCAAGCATTTCTGAAATCTATTTAAACAAAACCCTGAAAAACCTCTTTAACCTAAACTGCTATACGCACCCAGACTATTGCACCCAAGACACTGACAGCCGGGACCCGAGCCACTGACTGGCGGGACCCCGGGTCAAACCGACCCCACCTGTCAGCCTCACAGAAGCAGGGGAAGGGTTGACCGCGGCGAAGCTCGCCGGCGGCGACCTCCCCGGCGAAACGAACACCACCACCCTACTCCTCTCCTTCTTCCGCACCCGACGGTACCACACACAGGCCTAGCGCATGCTCGAATCGAGCTCGCCGGCGACCATGGCGGACACGGCGGCGCGGCCATGCTACGCCGGCCGGCTCCGGTCATCCCGAGCTAAACCAACTCTCGATTCCTACTCCGGCGACCTTCACAACCCTATCCCGAGGCTCAAAAGCCAGGGTTCCTACTCCGAGCATCCGCGACCACAGCCATGCCGACTCCGGCGACCATGGCGGACGGCGGATGCGGCGTACCGTCACTACCAACACTACTACACAACAGGGATATTGTAACACTTTTATGTAACATATTCGTTAATGTGTTACAGTAAAATTTCATAGTAACACAAAAAAGTGTGTTACGGACTTTAGTTGTAACACAAAATACTTTTTCTAAAAAAGGTGTTACTAACAACAATTATAGTAACACAAAATTAATGTTACAAGAAAAATATTACAAAAGTGTACTATGTTGTAACACATAAGTGGAACACATATAAAATATGTTACAAATATATGCCCCTAGTAACACAAAATAATGTTTCAGTTCAAGTGTTACAAAAGAAAATACATGTAGACCTTCCTATTTATAGGCAACACATCACATATAGCTCTCATCAAGGCTGTTGGACAATCATATCATGGTCATTAGATGAGAACCGTTAGCATTGAGTAGCCGATTCAAAGGGTCAGTTCGATGCTAGAGCATGTTGTTAATTTATTAGGCCGAGATCAAGAGACGCACTGGACGGAGCTATATCATAAGAACAAGTACAATGGAGAAGAACAAACAAAATACAAAAATGTAAAATTAAATGGAAGTAATATAGATATTTTTTTACTTTGTTGTATGAACACACTAACCTACCGCCATATGGGTGTTCATCAAGAATTCTCTTTTTTGTCGACATCAAGAAAGTTTATAGTTAATAATTTTTTAATTTGAAGTCATCTTGTCATGCAAAACTACGTCTGAATTTTAAAATTTTAAAATTTGAAGTTTTGAAAAGACCTCAGATGGAGAAATGACCAAAATAAAACTTGAAGATCTTGAAAAGTTATGAAACTTTGTAGTTGACAACTTTTTTAATTTGAAATCATATTATCTTGCAAAACTACATTTGAATTTAAAAATTTTGAGATTCGAATTTTTGAAATACCTCGGATGGAAAAACAGCCAAAATCAAAGTTGTAGATCTCGAAAAATTATGAAACTTTGTAGTTGATAACGTTTTAATTTGAAATAATCTTGTTAATTAAAACTACATTTGAAATTTCTGAAATTTAAAATTCAAATTTTGTAAATGACCTTGGATGGAAAAACTTCCTAAACAAAAAGTGTAGATCTCAAAAAGTTATGAAACTTTGTAATTAATAACTTTTTGATTTGAATTCGTTTAGAGCCTTAAACAAGCAATTTACACACGGTTTAGTATAATATGGGGTAACTGAAATAGAATATAGACACAAGTGACAAATGAGTGGAGTGGTAGTGGAAGTTATGCGTGCATGTGGGAGAGGTCACTGGTTTGAATCTTAGTTGATGCAAAGTGCGAAAAAACCATGAAAAAATATTGTGGGAGTAGAGATGGGGTTGTGTGGCTTGTTGGTGGGTCCCTCCCGTGATAAAAGATTTTTTCCTAATTTTTTGAATTTTTTTGAACAGATTTTGTCGAATATTCTATGACAAAATATGTTCCTATGTCCCATATTATGCTCTACTTTAATGTAAAAGTGTTACTAAAACTAAAAAGATTGTTACAACCAAGAATCATTGTAACACTTGGCGATAAATAAATGTGTTACAAACCATGTATTGTACCATAATGTGACGTGTTACTAAAGTATAAAAAAGTGTTACAACAAAAATCATTGTAACACAAAAAATGTTCCTGTAGAGAAGTAAATGTGTTATAATAAACCACTCTATAGTAACATGGCCAATAGGAACACAAACAAAAATGTGTTACTAAGAGAGCTAGTAACACGTTTTCTAACCTACAGTAACACAAGTTGGTGTTACTATAGCCCTGTGTTGTAGTAGTGCAAACCCTAATCGGCTAAACCAACACCACCAACTTCCTCTACGGGTCAAGGCGACTCGTGAATGCTAGCTAGGACAAACGGACGGGCACGGAAAGGGGGTTGGCCACGGCGGACCGAGCTCGCCGGCCATGGCGGACGTGGCGGGCGCAGCGTACCGCGGTCACCAAACCCTAACCGGCCAAACCGTCACCTTCTACCTCTTCTACGAACCTCACTGACCCTCGAACGTGAGCTAGGGCGACACAAAACCACGGGAAGGAGGCCGGCCATGGCGAACCGAGCTCGGCGGTCATGGCGGCCATGGCCACGGCTCATCCCGGGGCTTGCCTAGGGTTTCCTACAGGGCGCTAAGGGTAGCAAGAGGTGCGGGGGCTCACGGCGAAGCTTTGTGGGTGGTTGGGCTTGCGGCGAGGCAGCCGGACGACGGTGAACGGCGGCGGCGCTCTGTTTTCCCCTTTTTCGCCCGAGCGACGACGAGAGCAAGGGGAGGCAGGCAAAGCGGAGGGAGCGACTCTGGTCTGCGCGAGCGCGTGCAAGCGGCCTTTGTGCTCGTCATGCCGCGCGCGGATGCTGCCCGGTCGGCCGCCGCGCGCCACGCGGCGGGCGATGCCTGACGCGGTCGGCCACGACGTCGCGCGCGCTCTCGGCCGAACGGCCGGTTCAGTGGTCATCAGGCCGACTGACAACCAAACTTTGCACGCGATTAACTCCTAATCCATTCGATGAAACGCTAAACCACTTGTTCCATTGAGTAGAGCTACATGCCGACTATAACTTTGGTTATAAGATCAAGCTTTGGTTCGGCCTAGATTGCTCTCATGAAAGGTCCAAGGATCGCTTAGAGAAACTGATTCGGCAGTTAGGACTTAGAAGAATTTACTAAGTCTAAACTTCCCCATTTCTGCCTTGTGGGTCCCAAAACACCTTGTTAAACTCATTTTCATGAGTTGGCCCTTAAACACTTTTTGTTCTACTCTAAATTCTACACACTTTTGGTTAAGGGCCCACAGCCATGCAAAGCTTCTAAGAAGGAGGTCTCAGTTAGTCAAACAAAAGGACTCCTAAGGCTCTATTAAGGCAACTAGGGTTAGTGACTTGGTTAGCCATAATGACCAACACAAACCTAGCTTCATTTTGACTCCTCCACAAGGTTCAACCACTTAGAAGACTCACACCCTCCAAAGGCAAGTCAAACAAGCATCACACCAAGCATAGCATTACAAGCCAACACATGAAATGACACTTTACAAAAGAATGCAACATGATGATGATGATGCTTATGCTCATGAGATGTCAAGTTATGCATTTAGGGTTGCTTAACACCAGGGGTGTTACAGCCCTCCCCTCCTTAAAAGAATCTCGTCCCGAGATTTAAGTTACTAACCAGATCTTATAAAAGTGTGGGTACACCTCTTTTAGATAGTCTTCCGTTTCCCAAGTGGCATCTCGGTCGTCTTGCTCACTCCCAGACACTTTATATTGCTTTACTATTCTCCCGCGAGTTATTCTTTCTTTTTCATCGAGTACCCGACATGGTTTCACTGAATAAGTGAGATCGGACTGCAACTTGACGTTGGCCGGTTGTACCTCTTCTTCTGGAACTCGAAGACATTTCTTTAATTGTGACACATGGAATACAGGGAATATAGCCTTCAAATGTTCAGGTAGCTATAGCTGATAAGCTACTTCTCCCCTCCTTTCCACGATCCTGTAAGGTCCCACAAATCTTGGCGCTAACTTCCTTTTCACGCCGAAGCGTCTGACACCTTTCATGGGCGACACTTTCAGATACACATAATCGCCTTCGTTGAATTCAAGCAGTTTTCTTCTCTTGTCTGCATAGCTCTTTTGTCGAGACTGCGCAGCTGCCATATGTTGTTGGATTGTTCTAACTTGTTCTTCTGCTTCGTTAACGATATCAATTCCATAGTATCGACGTTCTCCTGACTCAACCCAATTTACCGGTGTCCTGCACCTTCTACCATAAAGAGCTTCAAAAGGTGCCATCTGTATGCTTTCTTGATAGCCATTGTTATATGCAAATTCAGCTAAAGGTAACCATTTCTCCCAAGATCCCTTCGCTGAAATCACACAGGCTCTCAACATGTCCTCTAAAACTTGATTCACTCTTTCGGTTTGTCCTGATGTTTGGGGATGATAGGCAGCACTACGGATTAGCTTTATGCCTAATTCTTTTTGCAGTTTCTCCCAAAACGGTGCAGTAAACTGCGATCCATGATCCGAAACTATGACCTTGGGTATACCATGCAGTCGAACGATTTGATTGATATAAATCTCCGCATAGTCTGGTGCTCGATAACAGGTTTTGACTGGGATAAAATGAGCGGTCTTGGTAAGACGATCAACTATCACCCGAATTGAGTCATTTCCTTTCTGGGTGGTTGGCAAACCGGTGATGAAATCCATACCCACTTCTTCCCATTTCCACTCAGGTATTGGTAACGGTTGAAGTGTTCCGGCTGGCTTCAAGTGAATAGCTTTTACTCGACAACACGTATCGCATCTGGCTACGTATGCGGCAATCTCTTTCTTCATCTTGGTCCACCAAAATCTTGGACGCAAATCTTGATACATCTTAGTACTTCCAGGATGAATAGACAACTTGGATAAATGAGCTTCATCCATGATCCGATTTTTGAGTTCTCTATTCTTAGGCACTACTAAGCGCTGGTCAAACCACAACACTCCTTCATCATCAATTCGAAAATGTTTTACTGGTTCAGTTGCGGTTTTCAGCCTTTCCTTGATATGATAAATTCCCTTGTCTGTTTTCTGCCCTTCAAGAATCTGATCAACTAAGGTGCCTTGCAGCTTGATATTGTGCATAATCACAGGTTGTACGAGATTAAACTCGTCTTCTGGTTGTAACCTCAAATTGTTGCAGTGTGATTTCCAGCTCAAAGCGTCGGCAACCACATTTGCCTTTCCTGGATGATAATGTATCTGCAGATTGTAATCCTTGATTAGTTCAAGCCATCTTCTCTGCCTCATATTCAGTTCAGGTTGAGTGAAGATATACTTGAGACACTTGTGATCAGTGTACACGTTACAGACGTTACCAAGCAGATAATGTCTCCAGATTTTTAGAGCGTGCACCACAGCGGCTAACTCTAAATCATGTGTAGGATAGTTAATCTCATGTTTCCTCAATTGTCGTGAAGCATAAGCAATCACTCTTCCTTCTTGCATAAGAACACAGCCTAACCCAACCTTCGATGCATCACAAAAGACATCAAAAGGCTTCTCGATATCTGGTTGAGCTAAGACAGGAGCAGTGGTCAATAGTTTCCGCAAGGTACGGAAAGCTATTTCACACCTTTCTGTCCATTCAAACTTATGATCCTTCTAGAGCAAACTTGTCATTGGTTTGGCAATCTTAGAGAAGTCAGGAATGAAACGACGATAGTATCCTGCTAATCCAAGAAAACTCCGAATTTCACCAACTGAAGTAGGAGCTTCCCAATCCATCACTTCTTGTACCTTACTGGGGTCCACAGAGATTCCTTCTTCTGACAGGATGTGACCAAGAAATTGTACTTGCTTCAACCAAAACTCACATTTGCTAAACTTAGCATAAAGTTTATGTTCTCGGAGCCTCGTCAAAACAACCCTCAAATGCTCCGCATGATCGTCCGGGTTTTCAGAGTATACTAGAATGTCATCAATGAATACCACTACAAACTTATCTAGTTCCGGCATAAACACTGAATTCATCAAACTCATGAAATATGCTGGGGCATTTGTCAACCCAAAAGACATGACAAGATACTCATATAACCCATATCTGGTCGAGAAAGCAGTCTTTGGGATATCTTGCGGTCGGATTCGGATCTGGTGATACCCCGATCTCAAATCGATATTGGAAAACACCTTAGCTCTGGATAACTGGTCAAACAGAATATCTATTCGTGGCAAAGGATACTTGTTCTTGACAGTCACGGCATTGAGCGGCCGATAATTCACACACATACATAGTGACTTATCCTTCTTCTTGACAAACAATGCTGGGCAACCCCACTCGGATATACTAGGTTGAATGAATCCTTTGTCCAGAAGTTCCTTAATCTGAGTTTTAAGTTCAGCTAATTCATTGGGCGGCATACGGTAAGGTCTTCTAGAGATTGGTGCAGTTCCAGGTAACAGTTCAATTGTAAATTCCACTGCCCGCTTAGGCGGTAACCCTGGTAATTCATTTGGGAAAACATCCATAGTTTTGCCCATACATATGGGACTTTCCAAGGTCTCACATCATGTGCACATAAGAGTTCACTACTCATGCTTACATCCAGCCCATGACAAAAGCAAAAGATCGGGCTTGCCAACATACATAAAAGATCACTAAGCTCTAAGCATACAATCTAGACTACTCTCTAGCGATGTCACCATCGTCGCCATCCTCACTAGACATGTCTGAGGAACCACTAGAAGAGCTACTCGAATTCGGGTCCTCCTGTGGAAAGATGGGATTCCTCTCATTCTCCCTGCGGTGGATCTCCTCGTGCAGACGGTCATTGTAGTCCTGCAAGTAGTGAAGTTGCAGCTCTAGGTCTCCTACTCGCAACCTCAACAGCCTGTTGTCCTCTGAAGCGCGTATGCCCTCAAGGCAAACACCTCGAAGTGACTCCTCGGTCTCCCTCATGATCAAGGCTAAGAAGGTAGCAGACTCCTGCTGGATGCTGAGCTGATGAGCGGTCTCCTGCTCTCTCTGGAGTGCCTGGTCCCTCTCCACGGTCAGGTGAGCTAGCTGTGTGGTGAGGAGGTCTATCTCTGTAGCATGCTCCTCTTGCCTGCGATGCTGTGCAGCCATCTCCTCACTAAGAATATGGTCCAGGTGATCATAGCTACGTGATAGGCATCCATAGGTAGCCATGAGTGCAGCCATAGCACTCCCGGCTGGTCCAGCACAATGCTCCCTCTCAAGCGAACTGGCCTCAAGAACTGCGGCTCCTGGCTGACGCCACACTGACTGATAAGGATCTGCTGTCGGGAAGATGCTGGCTGTGTAGCCTGGGCAAAAACCTCCGGATGGTCCTCCATAAGGTCCCGGAGAACGGTGTAAGCAACTCTGTTGGCTCCATCCCATGGGGTCCTCCCCTGCAACGCGAACACCCGGTGGCACCAGACGTGATCCTGATCCTCACGGCTAGGTACGTCAACCTCCACCGTGTACATATGGCCATCCTCAGACATCTGCATGTGGTGCCAGTCGTACTGTGGCTCCTGGCCCTCCTGGTACCCCACCAAGTGCAGTACTCTCCAAAGGATGGTAGGCATGCCGAACTCATCTAAGAAGTCCTCCGATCCTTCAGCGGTCCATGGCCCCAACATGTAATTAGGCCTCTTGCCTCCGGTTGACTTACGAGCTGTGCGCTTGGTACGGGCCATCTGTAAGAAGTTTATCCACACATATTTTTATTAGTTGCAGAACAACTTTTATTAGGAAAACGGGATGGATAACATAAGGAAGGAAGTAAGATTAATGCAAGGTTATATGATCATGATGCATGCACGTAACATACGTCCTCACTGTCTAACAATCTAACGGCTAGACGGTGGCATACACGTTCACTCATAGCGTTAACTAAACGTACTATACGTTCGCAAGTTAGCGTACCTGCAGAAAATCACTTCAGCCCTGCCCACAGTATGAATATCATGCATTGCTGAAATTAAATCTAATACTAACTCAGGTGCACACCCAGTATACACGTAAGCAGTATATGCACCCATCAGAATAATATTACTCCCACAATTAAGTACCTTCACATATACTTGTGTGTAACAGGTATACATGTCATCACATTTCAAGCACAACCCTAGATTGGCGGTTGTCCAATCATGCTCTCACAACTCACTTGTTTCCTTGGCATAGAGGCAATTGATCCATACATTACTATTCCGAAGAATAGCACCCATACAATTTCACCCTTGCCGTATGGACGACAGAAACAACATAATTTAAATATGATGCACGACCCCCAAGTTAGTACATAAATAGCCACCTAAAAAAAACTACTGGGCATAAGGACTTGATCACAAGCACACCTTAATTCTTATTTATAAGATTTTTCAAATCCTATTATAGTTTATAAGTTTTTGCAAAGAAAATTTTGATTTGAAATACAATTTTTCAAATACACTCATGAACAGTAACGCCAATCATGCTCCGATGCCAGCTATGACAGAACCGACCAATTTATACCAGATTAAGCACCGAATCCCCGCTTTCACAGAGATTACAGGTACTTAAGCTCGTACAAACCCGGTAGTCCGGAAATCTCGAAGGATTTCAAATCATTCAACTTTAGCCAAGATCGTAATAGATTAGCGTACATGTCCACGAGGTACATTCAGTTCGCACATAGTTCAAATACATCGGAGTTCAACAGTTATTACAAACCATAGTTCAAATCTCGAAAGCGGAAGCAACATAGTTTTAACATAAGTTCTCAGTTCACAATACGGTGCCATTGCCTGATCAGTCCACAAAAGCATCAGGAGAGAATAAGAGTTGACCATGCCCATGGTCTAGTCACCACCCTCGACGGGGTACAGACAGTTCTCGCAATAGCCGAAGAAGCATTGCCCATCTGCAACAACAAGGGGAAAGAACCCTGAGTACGAGAAGGTACTCAGCTAGACTTACCCGTCATAAACCAGAAATAAACGACACCAAGGAGTATGCAAGGCTGTATCTGGGGTTGGCTATACTTACTCTTTTGCGTAAAAGCCTTTTTATTAATTAGATAATCATCATTAGGGTATTAGCAGTCAATTTTATGTAATCAACCTGATTAACTAGATTTGCACCTGATCTAGAGCAATCACTTGGCTTAATCAAGCAAGAGCGACTATTTCAACAATAGCCTTTCAGATTCAGTACCATAACCATCTTTAGTTCCATAAGTTACTACGGTAACACATGCCCAGTCAAGTTACTCACTAACCAGGAGCGATGGCGATTATAATCAATTCCTACCCTGCTGGGGACAAAGATGTCGCACACTCGCCCGATCACACCTTGCCAGGCAGCCGTCGGCGACCACTTCAGGAAATTCGAGAACACAACACGTCGGACGGTCATGGGCCCTTCTACACCGGGGGTTATCTCAATGCCAGGTCGCTCAAGCTATAACTACCCACGGTCATGCCAGGTCAATCAGGCCCTGCCTGTCCACGGACCATGCCAGGTTGCTCAGAATAGTAGCCTACGGTACATATAAGGCCCTGGGTGTTAGGCGTCAACATCTCCATCACCGGCTCGAATAGCCCTACTCGGCTTCACGGGAGGTACTCAGACCTACTCCGTTAAGTGATTGACGCGTTCAAAATGACTGAGGTGTGCCTTCGACGGGTCCTAATCGACACAGACGGGAGACTACTAGCACACAAAACCCATGTCCTGCTGCTCCTACATCCCGCCCGGTCTCAGATTAATTATCATATGGTTATCTCCATGATAGCACCAGGCTAGTCATGATTAGTATCCACCTATATGCGGGAAACATGAAATCACCCGACTTTTACTGGTCTAAGCAGGGCTACGCATATAATCAAGCCTAGACCTAACAGGGATCTCAAGATAATAACTGCTGGTGGACAAGGATAAGTAAGTAATGCATATATCAACGGTATCATTCAACTCCTATAACTTAATGCAACAATCATTATATTGACTCGATTGCTTTTATAAAAGCATGATAGGAGACTTAGAATGCTCCGGGGCTTGCCTCGTTCAAAGTCGGAGGGACGATGGTCGTGGCACTCAGGCAGGTCCTCGACGTCTCCTTCTTCGGTCCTCTAGTCCTGGGTCTCCTCCGGACACGGCTCCTCTGGTGGCGGGTTCTGGACTTCCACTACCGACCCTGTATGATGCATAACACGTATAAGTAATATGAATGCACATGGAATGCATGGGGATGCAACATGGAACAAGATAACTCAGGAGATAAGCACATGTCATCTACTAAGATAACTCAGGAGATAAACACATGTCATCTACTGCGTTCTCTTGAACAAGGTAGTCACATCAAACTAGTGATTACAAAAGACCTAAACATCCAACCAAACAATTAACCTACCTAATTAGTTGGTTAGGATTCACAATTACCACAGCAAGCACTTCACTTAATTAATTTATTCTCCTTTAATTGCGTGCTAAAATAAATCCATTTAATCAAGCCTATAACAGCAACCCATCTTAGATAGCTTCAGAAAAATCTACAGAAATGACTGGAAGTTAACAACACATAAACTAGTCCTCTTTCCAAATCTCAACCCATTTGGACTTAAACTCCATCCTCTATGAAAAAGACAAATTCTACCATGAAAAGGTGCTTTGAACTACACACCCTAACAAAAAGTGTCAAACAGCAAATTTCCCAATTTTCTACTGAACTTCTTAGCACAAGAGCAGTGTATAAAAATTCTCAGGATCATATTCATCATATTTTAATTACTACAAATTAAACAAGAAAACAACATTTCATCACTTTAATTATTACTGCCAAAATATTTCACAGAACAACATCATATTATATTTTTCCCAGAAACTATTCATCAACACAAACCTAACAAAACAAGAATCATATTTTTCTGAGCAATACACAGATTACTATGCATTTAACAAGATTTCAGCCTAAACATGAATTAAATATAACTAAACATAAATCTATCACAAACTGGACATAATATATTTTTCATGCATAGAACTCATCACAACAAACTTAATAAAACTTATTTCACCATTTTAGCATTGACAGAACTCAAGATATGAATTAAACAAGCTAATCAAGCATTTCTAAAATCTATTTAAACAAAACCCTGAAAAACCTCTTTAACCTAAACTGCTATACGCACCCAGACTATTGCACCCAAGACACTGACAGCCGGGACCCGAGCCACTGACTGGCGGGACCCCGGGTCAAACCGACCCCACCTGTCAGCCTCACAGAAGCAGGGGAAGGGTTGACCGTGGCGAAGCTCGCCGGCGGCGATCTCCCCGGTGAAACGAACACCACCACCCTACTCCTCTCCTTCTTCCGCACCCGACGGTACCACACACAGGCCTAGCGCATGCTCGAATCGAGCTCGCCGGCGACCATGGCGGAAACGGCGGCGTGGCCATGCTACGCCGGCCGGCTCCGGTCATCCCGAGCTAAACCAACTCTCGATTCCTACTCCGGCAACCTTCACAACCCTATCCCGAGGCTCAAAAGCCAGGGTTCCTACTCCGAGCATCCGTGACCACGGCCATGCCGACTCCGGCGACCATGGCGGACGGCGGACGCGGCGTACCGTCACTACCAAACCCTAATCGGCTAAACCAACACCACCAACTTCCTCTACGGGTCAAGGCGACTCATGAACGCTAGCTAGGACAAATGGACGGGCACGGAAAGGGGGTTGGCCACGGCGGACCGAGCTCGCCGACCATGGCGGACATGGCGGGCGCGGCGTACCGTGGTCACCAAACCCTAACCGGCCAAACCGTCACCTTCTACCTCTTCTGCGAACCTAACTCACCCTCGAACGTGAGCTAAGGCGACACGAAACCACGGGAAGGAGGCCGGCCACGGCGAACCGAGCTCGGCGGTCATGGCGGCCATGGCGGCGGCTCATCCCGGGGCTTGCCTAGGGTTTCCTACGGGGCGCTAAGGGTAGCAAGAGGTGCGGGGGCTCACGGCGAAGCTGTGTGGGTGGTTGGGCTTGCGGCGAGGCAGCCGGACGACGGTGAACGGCGGTGGCGCTCTGTTTTTCCCCTTTTTCCGCCCAAGCGACGGCGAGAGCAAGGGGAGGCAGGCAAAGCGGAGGGAGCGACTCTGGTCTGCGCGAGCGCGTGCAAGCGGCCTTTGTGCTCGCCACGCCGCGCGCGGATGCTGCCCGGCCGGCCGTCGCGCGCCACGCGGCGGGCGATGCCTGACCCGGTCGGCCACGACGCCGCGCGCTCTCTCGGCCGAACGGCCGGTTCAGTGGCCATCAGGCCGACTGACAACCAAACTTTGCGCGCGATTAACTCCTAATCCATTCGATGAAATGCTAAACCACTTGTTCCATTGAGTAGAGCTACATGCCGACTACAACTTTGGTTATAAGATCAAGCTTTGGTTCGGCCTAGATTGCTCTCAGGAAAGCTCCAAAGATCGCTTAGCGAAACTGATTCGGCAGTTAGGACTTAGAAGAATTTACTAAGTCTAAACTTCCCCATTTCTGCCTTGTGGGTCCCAAAACACCTTGTTAAACTCATTTTCATGAGTTCGCCTTTAAACACTTTTTGTTCTACTCTAAATTCTACACACTTTTGGTTAAGGGCCCACAACCATGCAAAGCTTCTAACAAGGAGGTCTCAGTTAGTCAAACAAAAGGACTCCTAGGGCTCTATTGAGGCAACTAGGGTTAGTGACTTGGTTAGCCATAATGACCAACACAAACCTAGCTTCATTTTCACTCCTCCACAAGGTTCAACTACTTAGAAGACTCACACCCTCCAAAGGCAAGTCAAACAAGCATCACACCAAGCATAGCATTACAAGCCAACACATGAAATGACACTTTACAAAAGAATGCAACATGATGATGATGATGCTTATGCTCATGAGATGTCAAGTTATCCATTTAGGGTTGCTTAACACCAGGGGTGTTACAGCGGTGCCTTAAACCCGCCTTGGGATGCACTGAAAAGATAGTGTCAACCCAAGGTTCTGTGTCTGCTTTACTGCGTCTCACTGAACCCGTTCCTTGGTGCACTAGGCATCAAGACTCTGTACCTTGATTACACTAGGGTAGCGTTTTACATCCTGATTGTACTTGTGCTGGTAGTTGCTGTATCTCAAGATGTATCGACATATCTCTGTTGTAATTCCGAGTAAGAATAAATAAGATCCGGGTACTTGGAATATTTTCCGAGTCCTTTGTCTTTGTCTCCGAGTACTAACTGTGTCTTGTGAAAGAAGTAACGTTGCCTGCTTGCGGTGTACCTGTTCACTGCCTCTGACGCTGTCTGAAACGTACCCCAACCGTTAGGGTTTTGAACGGTTTCATAACGCCGTTTGGAAAAGACGAACGGTTGCCAAAACAGATCTGTAATAAGCCATCGTCGGGCCTATGATTTCCTCACGCTTTCATTAAGCTATTGCCTCCGGAGTTAGAAATTCTATAGCCAATCCTCAGTTGATGCATAGGAAATCCCTTGTTACCAACATGGGTCCTAAGAAGCAAGCCACTGCAGAGAAGAAGAAGGCCAGGATCACCACCACCGGGAGGCCGCGCCATCCTTGCCCGCCCACTGATGTCTTGGCATGGAAGATGTCGGATACCAGGCAGATGGAGGTTGCTTACTTGGCGCAGCAAGGACTGCTCCGAGCGCAGCCACTTGATGGGTGGACGGTACCTACTGACCATCGCGCTCCCGCGCCCAATACGACGGAGATAGTCATGTTCAAGTCCTTTGTGGAGCGGGGATTGGGACTTCCAGCGTCTGACTTCCTGTGGGGGTTGCTCCATTACTATGGTTTGACTCTCAACCATATCACTACCAATGCCTGCTTCCACATTGCTATCTTCACCCATCTGTGTGAAGCTTTTCTGGGAATCTGCCCTTCCTTTACTCTGTTCCGCTACTTCTTCTAGGTGAAGTGTCAACCTAGTGACGCTAGCGTAGAGGTAGTTGGAGGGGCTAGCATCCAGCTTAGGCTAGAGGTAGCCACGCAGTATATTACTGTAGAGCTATCGGATTCTGTCCGAGATTGGGCTGCCGGGTGGTTTTACATGGCCAACCCCCCGCCAGCTCTTCGTCGCCATGATGGATGGCCTCCGCAGAAGTGCCAAGAGTGGAAGGACAAGATTACCGCCGAGGAAGTAGAGACTGTCCAACCTCTCATTGACATGATAGAGGCATTTAAGATCTGCGGATTGAACGGGTATACCGTCGTTCAAGACTTCATCGCGCGCCGAATCCACCCACTCCAACAACGAGCCAATTTTGGCTTCGAGTATCTGAGCGTGAAGGACCCAGGTCGTCATGATGCCGAGCAGCTATCTGACCACAAGATCCTGAGGAGGATGAACGGGCTGTTGAAGAGCCATGAGTATCTTGTTCCAGTGAAGACCACCTTCTCTGCGATCAACCCGCCTCCACAGGTGAGTAGTTGAGCTGTTTTATCTTTGAGATTCTTAGTAGATATCTTTCTGATTTGACCAAATTGTCTTCTTTTTATAGGGCCAGGGGAGGGATAACAATGATTGTCCTCCCCTACCTCCAGCAACTGAAGAAGGCGGAGGCATAGCTCTAGAAGGTCCCATCCGAAGTGAGGACCTTCCAAAGAAACTAAGCTCTCCAGATGACCTTGATTGGCTTGACTGAGAATCAACTGACTCTGATGTCATGCTTATAGACCCAGAGGCCGAGAGTAGCTGGAAGAGGTCTCCGACTCGATTTCAAGAAGCCGAGGAACCTATCCCAAAGAAGGCTCGCACTGGTAATCGCCATGCTTGTCGAAAAGTACTTTTGTCCACAGAATTGGCTGAAAAGCACTGTAATACGGGTGCTCCTGGTAAGGGGAAACCTGACTACTTTGTAGTCTTTCTGTGTTTGGATTTAACAAATCCTTGTCTTATATCTTTGTTTGTTCCAGATGTTGAAACAGCCCAGGGAACTTTGAGCGGTGCGATCCCTGAAGAAGCTCCGGCTTCTGACCCATAGTTGAAGAAACCGCTCTTGAAGCAGCCGCGAGCATTGAAGCTCGTAAAGTAAGTTACAGGATTTTACTTTAGAGTATCTGCACGTTCGTGGTACTAGCATGGACGCTTGTCTGTTGCAGGAAAACAAAACCGGCTGCGGCACCTTCAAGTATTGTCCCTGAGACCCAGACAGTAGAGGAGTCGGAGACGCTGAACAAGGATGAATCCGGCGTCCCTTCATCTTTTAGCCAGGTAGATCCTCTGCCCGGCTCCTCTCCGCCCAGATCCCAGGTCGATGCAGCGCCTGAAGCGGATGTTCTCCCTTTGCCTTAGGTTGGTGTGCCATTTTCAATCTTCCGTTCTCCTGCTCAGTTGGAGTTTGACCGAGAAATCAATGAGTGGTTTTTCCGCACTCGACAGCCGGACGAGCCAACTCTGGAGATGGTCTTGGCCGACGTCCAAGCTGAAGCTTCTACTCGCCCGCAGGGATGGTCCGAGGGTGCCCCCGAGTCCTCGCGCCAAGGAGCGACGCTTGATGTTATGGGGTACAACCAAGACCTCACCCGGCTGAAGGAGTTGAGTGAGCAGGTGATGGCACCTGCCAAAGCGCTGTGCAAATTTGTTGAGGTAATTCTCTTGAAGTCCTCTTCATATGTTGTAGTCTCATCTGAGTACTTACAGTATTGTTTCTGCGCAGGGCTTTGATGTAAAGGTTGAAGAGCAAATCACTCGGATTCGCCAAGAGATTTCTCGTGAGAATCAGGAGCTTAAAGACTACATCACCCAAGATCAAATTAGCCAAAAGGTGGCCACCCAACTTTTAAATAACCGCATCAACGAGCTGGAAAACAGTCTCAAGGTTGCTATTGATGAGCGCGACGCTGCCAACAACCGAGAGATTGCGCTGATAGCCAAGGATGCTGCCTTGGAGCAGAAAGTAAAGGAGCTCAAGAAGTCTTCCAAAAAGCAGCTGGCTGGTAAGTTGAAAGTACTATCTGAGTCCTTATTGTTTTTTGCGGACTGGTGACATTTATCTGGCTGATGTGTCTTCAGATGCAAACACGCTGGCTTCTGGGTGGCAAAATGATTTCAACCGGAAGGAGGCGGAGCTCGAAGAGGTATATGCTAATGCGCAAAGTACTCTTGAAGAGGCCAAATTGATGCGTGAGGGTGCTGACCGGGACCTCCTGCAGGCATTGAAATCGACAAAGGAGTCGCAGGAGGCTCTTGAAGCAGTTCAAGCACAACTGAAGGCGCTGGAGCTTGCTGTTGAGCCCGTGCTGGATATGATCCCACGCCCTGAAGGAGCTGACGAATCATGGATTGATCGAGCCAAGGCTGCACCCGGGCGGCTGGCTCAGTACATCAAGGATATGGTGACTTCAGTGGTGCAAGGTCTGCTGGCGACGCTGCGGCTGCATCTGCCAACCTTCGACCTGTCGTCCGTCATGACGCTCCTCGAAGGCAAAAACGATGAGGACCTTGCAGCGATGCAGGAGGAGGTTAAGCCTATGGCGGAGGAGTACTCTCAGATTCTTGATCTTGTAGAGTAGTCTAACCTCCTTGATCCTTTGACCTTGTCTTGTATTGGCGGTAAATAATAATTATTAAACATAAAGAATCAAAGTATTAGTTACTTTGAGACTTGTAGATTTCATGTATGATCGACTCGGCATTGCAAGGAATGTCAATGGGTCGTTTTGTGGATGCGTGACCAGGCGTATTATTAGACGGGTCTATCCGAGTGCTCTCTAGCACTTAAATTTTGGGTCATATGACTTCGTTTGTCTAATAGTCTTTACTGATCTTATAGAGAACTTAGTCTGCCCGAGTACTACTCTTAGTACCCTTGTCCAAGGGATAACTTTGATCAAGCACCTCTAAAGGACCGAACGATGGTTCCTGTTGGGTGAATCTGATGTGAACAAGGGTGCCCGATCTTTCGAAAGGTTCTGGTAACTCTCGATTTGGTGGAAACGAGACACAAGACGATCCGACTTCCGAACAACACGATCCGAAACCCCGCAATCGCAGCACCATGTCCCCTCTGGTTATCAACCGGCGTTGCATGGTTGACCTTGCCAAGAAGACTAAAGTCCTTGCCTGTGAATCAAAGAACATGCACAAGAACAAAGAAGAATGCAACCAAATTGCAGATGTATGATGAATCTCACGAGTTGGGGTCTCACAAACCGATGAAACGGCGAAATTGTTATGAACAGAATAATCTAAACAAAACCTAAAACCCTAACGAGGGTGACGGCTACTGTTTATAGTCTCTAAGGGTCGTCACCCCCCTGGACGCGCCCCTCTAATGGGCTCACAGAGGATACACGGCCCAACGGACCAAAAACGGCGACGCAGCACCGGGACAGATTCTGTGCGCTGACTTGTTTCGAGGATTCCCGTTGACTCAAGATGAATTTTGATATGAGACCAGAACCATTAGTTAGCTTATCGATATAGCTTTCCAACGATATCTGGTTCGTAAAAAACAGAGTCTGTACGCAACCTGGGTGACCAGTTTAGTGCTGACTGCTCCTGGACTCCGAAACTGACTCGAAGTCAATTTCGTCTTGGTCTCCAACTTGCATCAGGCGCCCTTGCTGGTCTTCCATGCCTCCAAGCCTTCCTCTATGCATCTCTGGGTCCTCTCCATGGTTCCTAATCAACACATAATTGTTAGTTAGCAATCTATTCTCAAAAACATTTAAAGTGTTATATAGGAACAAATTCACCTCTAAATTTAGTTGACGCTTGCGAGCTCGTGTCATTGGACCATGATAACTCAGCGGAGGATCGTTGTGCGTATCCAAAGGAGTGATGTCCTCATCATCCTCCCCCTCTTGAATTGGAGTCGTCCTCGACTCAAGCTCAGTATCTTCTCCCAAGTAAGGCTTCAAATCTGCAATGTTAAAAGTAGGACTAACCCCGAAATCGGGTGGCAACTCAAGTTTGTATGCATTATCATTTATTTTCTCAATTATCTTATAAGGACCAGCAGCTCTTGGCATTATTTTAGACTTACGCAGATCTGGAAATCTATCTTTTCTCAAATGTAACCACACTAAATCTCCCGGTTTAAGTTTAACTTCTTTCCTACCTTCACTACCAGCAATTCTATACTTTTCATTCATCCTTCCGATATTTGATTTAGTTGTTTCATGCAACTTACGAATAAAATCAGCACATGCACTAGCATCACCATGTGTTCTTTCAGTGGTAGGTAGAGGCAAAAGATCAATAGGAGCTTGGGGGTTAAAACCATACACTACCTGAAAAGGACTTACCTTGGTGGTAGAATGTGTGGCCCGATTATAAGCAAACTCCACATGAGGCAAACATTCTTCCCACATCTTCAAGTTTTTCTGCAAAATAGCTCTCAACATGGTACCCAAAGTGCAGTTCACTACCTTCGTTTGACCATCAGTTTGTGGGTGACAAGTAGTAGAAAACAATATTTTTGTACCCAACTTATTCCATAGAGTGCGCCAAAAGTGACTCAAAAATTTAGCGTCGCGATCTGAAACAATAGTAGAAGGCATACCATGCAAGCGAACAATCTCTTTGAAAAAGAGGTCAGCAATATATATGGTATCATCACTTTTATGACAAGGTATAAAATGTGCCATCTTAGAAAAACGATCAACAACAACAAAAATGCTATCCCTCCCCCTCTTAGCCCTAGGCAATCCCAAAACAAAGTCCATCGAAATATCTGCCCAAGGAATAGAAGGAAAAGGAAGAGGCATATACAAACCATGTGGATTCAAGCGTGACTTAGCCTTTTGACATGTGGTACAGCGTGCCACGAACCTCTCAACATCTCTCCTCATCTTTGGCCAAAATAAATGTGTGGCCAACATATCCAACGTCTTCTTAGCACCAAAATGCCCCATCAATCCTCCTCCATGTGCTTCCTGCAACAACAAAAGACAAACCGATCCAACTGGAATGCATAGACGGTTAGCTCTAAACACAAATCCATCATTGATCACACACTTGTTCCATGTACGTCCCTCTTTACAATTCAGCAACACATCATTAAAATTAGGATCAAGCACATATTGTTCTTTTATTGATTCAAGTCTAAAAATTCTATAATCAAGTTGGGACAGCAAACTATATCGTCTAGACAAAGCATCAGCAATTACATTATCCTTCCCTTTCTTGTGTTTGATAATATAAGGAAAAGATTCAATAAACTCAACCCACTTAGCATGTCTACGATTCAAATTATTTTGTGAACGAAGATACTTAAGCGATTCATGATCTGAATGTATAACAAATTCTTTAGGCCACAAATAATGATGCCACGTCTCTAAAGAACGTACAAGAGCATACAATTCCTTATCATACATAGAGTAATTGCAAACAGGGCCATGTAATTTTTCGCTGAAGTATGCAATGGGCTTACCTTCTTGCATCAAAACACCACCAATGCCAACTCCACTAGCATCACATTCTAGCTCAAAAGTCTTACCGAAGTTTGAAAGTTGCAGCAAAGGCGCGTGTGTAAGCTTGTCCTTCAAAGTATTAAAGGACTCCTCTTGTGCCTTACCCCAATGGAACACCACACCTTTCTTTGTCAACTAATGTAAGGGGGCAGCAATGGCACTAAAATCCTTCACGAAGCGACGATAAAATCCTGCAAGACCAAGAAAATTTCTCACCTGTGTGATGGTTTGGGGCACCGGCCAGCTTTTTATGGCTTCAATTTTCATCTCATCCACCTCGATTCCCTGTGGAGTAACAACATAGCCAAGAAAAGAGACTCGATCTGTGCAAAAGATGCACTTCTCAAGGTTACCAAATAAACGTGCATCACGCAAAGCATTAAAAACAACACGTAAGTGATCCATATGTTCGTCCAAAGACATGCTATATATTAGTATATCATCAAAGTAAACCACCACAAATCGCCCAATAAAAGCTCTTAAAACTTCATTCATCAGTCTCATGAAAGTACTAGGTGCATTAGTTAAACCAAAAGGCATTACTAACCACTCATATAATCCGAATTTAGTTTTGAAAGTTGTTTTCCATTCATCTCCAAGTTTCATTCTAATTTGGTGGTAGCCACTACGCAAGTCAACCTTTGTGAAAATTACAGAGCCACACAACTCATCAAGCATGTCATCAAGCCTAGGAATAGGATGACGATATCGAATAGTAATATTATTAATGGCTCTACAATCAACACACATATGCCATGAACCATCTTTCTTAGGAACCAAAATCACAGGAACAACACAAGGACTAAGGCTTTCTCGTACATACCCGCGGTCCAAAAGGTCTTGGACTTGTCGCTGAATTTCCTTAGTCTCCTCGGGGTTGGTTCGATAAGCAGCTCGGTTTGGCAATGTAGCTCTCGGAATCAAATCAATTTGATGCTCTATTACTCTCATAGGTGGCAGCCCCGGGGTATCTCAGCTGGAAAAACATCCTTATACTCCTGCAAAAGGTTAGTGGCAGCAGGAGGTATCGAGCTAACAACATCATCAAGCGAATACAAAACTCGTTTGCAAACCAAAGTATAACAAATATCATCATCAGAAATTTCAGCAAGGTCACTTTTTATTGCAAGCATTACACCACCCTTCAATTTTATGCCCTCTTCCTTAGAACTAGGTGTAGACTTATCCTTTTTAGGTGGGTAAAGAGAATTAGCAACTTGCTGATTTTCAGATTTAGTATCATGCAAATTAGCAGTTTGTTCTTTATCAGCTTGTACAATTTCAGTAGGGGTCATAGGAACCAAAGTAATTTTCTTTCCTTTATGCATAAAAGTGTATTTATTACTTCTACCATGGTGTATAGCATCATTATCAAATTCCCATGGACGACCCAATAAAAGTGAACAAGCTTCCATAGGCACTACATCACAATCTACAGAATCAACATAGGTACCAATGGAAAAAGAAACTCTACAAGTTTTTGTTACCTTAGCTTTACCAGAATCATTCAGCCACTGAATATGGTACGGATGTGGGTGTGGGCGCATGGACAAACCAAGCTTCTTGATCAAATCAGAACTCACCAAATTATTGCAGCTACCGCTATCAATGATGACACGTGCTCGCCGGTTGTTGATGACAAAGAAAATTTGGAACAAATTGTGGGGTTGCAGCTTTTCAGGTTGTTGTACTTGTGTGCTGAGCATGCATTGCACGATGACACTCATGTAGGTTGAAGTATCCTCACTACCAAAGACCTCGCCATCTCCCTGAACCTGTTCTTCTTCTTCAACATCTTCAACATCAGAGGTACTGATGTACCCTTCTTCTGTCGCAATGTATGCCCGCTTACTTGGGTAGTCCTTCTGCACATGTCCATATCCAAGACAGCGGTGGCACTGAATGCCAGATGTGCGTCCCGTTGAGGCAACGAAGGATGCACTCTTCGAAGGTTCCTGCACAGAGTTTTTACCTGACCCAGAAGATTGTGAGGAAGGTGTCCGCTTGCTTGCTGGTGGAGGCGCCCGAAAGGAGGATGCCTTGGGAAGCCCGGAAGATGATCCCATGCGTGGTATGTATGAAGTGCCTCTGAAAGTGTATTCGCCCCCAATGTGGGTTTTGGCTAATTAATGACAATCAAATTAGGGACTAACGGATTTATAAAAGCATGTATGCAGGTGTTAGTCCTTAGAAAGATTTGAAATGTTGAAATCTCGTGAACAAAGCACGTTGGATACATTTGGACAAAAAGATAACTAGCTCAAGTGTTGGATTAAAATTTTGATTTTAAACTTGAGTTATAGGTAAGCCGGACTATCAAGAGGGTCACAAATTATGTTGGCTAGATGTGGAGAAAAGTGCTCAATTCGACTAACTTTAGTTTGCTTGAGAGACACCGCATGATCACGATCACATAGAGGTAAAACTCTGTGGTCGGTAGTACCGACCATGGGTGGTCGGAAGTACCGACCAAGGCTGCAGCGTGCAATGCTCTCTGGCTCCAGTTCTTTTTGAATTGGTGGTAGTACCGCCATTATGTCGGTAGTACCGGGCATCTAGACCCTTCTAACACCCTCTCTGGACTGGCTCAAAACTGACTTGGCGGTAGTACTGCTATAATGGTCGGTACTACCGACCCTCGGTGGTACTGACCCTGGTCGGTAGGAAAGGTTTTTCTGCAGACCTCTCTGTTCGCGCTCGGTTTGGCTTGGCGGTAGTACTGCCATATAGTCGGTACTACCGACCCTCGGTGGTACCGACCCAAGCCGGTAGAAAGTCAGATTTACAGGGCTCTCTGGACTCGCTCAGTTTTGACTTGGTGGTAGTACCGCCATATAGTCGGTACTACCGACCCTCGGTGGTACCGACTCTGGTCGGTAGTAACCGAGGGACCAAGTCCCTTTTCTGCGGAGCTCTCTGATCGTGGCCGTTTTGGCCTGGCGGTAGTACCGCCATATGGCCGGTACTACCGACCCTCGGTGGTACCGACCTTTGGTCGGTAGCTGTTTTTTAGGTCAGATCCAGATCTGTGCGTTGGTCAGTGACTAGTCGGTACTACCGACCATGGGTGGTCGGTACTACCGACCAGCCTCGGGACTGGGGGACTACTTATAGCCCTCCAGTTGACTTTTGACCGTTACCCACTCATTCCACTCATTCATTGTGACCTACTTTCAGACAAAGCACTCTCCAAGCATTGACTACTCCCCTTTCTCTCCCCCTTTGCTCCTAGATTCATTCTCTTGCAAGATTTGAGCTAGGGAAGTGAGATTAGAGAGTGGGAAGCTTCGATCTACGACTTGAGCACTTGGTTTCCATCTAGCCGGCTTGATTTGTGTCTATTACTCTTGAGCTCTTTGAGCTCTAGCCAGTTAGGTGTTCTTCGTGGTAGCCCGTGTTGATTCATTTGTGAGGGCTCCCCGAAGTGTTTGTATTTCCCCTGTGATTTCTAGTGGAGAAACTCTAGTAGCCTTTGTGGTTGCTTGAGTGAGGCAAGGAGGTGAAATAGACTCCGACCTTTGTGGTCACCTCAACAACGAGGACGTAGGCACTCCTTCGTGGATTGGCCGAACCTCGGGATAAATCGCGTGTCCCGTGTGCTTGTTGTTGTCTCTACTTTTTATATTACGCTTGTTGTTGTGTTCTTCGTGTTCTTCCTATCCCTATCTCTTTCATAGGTTGGGAAGGCTCAATCTACATCAAGGGAAGCAACCAAGGCTCGGTGAGAGTAGAATTGCTATCTATCATAGTTAGGGAAGTGGGGTAGATTCTTGTATTACTTTCATAGCTCACATACATCGGATTTGTAGTTCCTTTTTAGGATCCCGGTTGTGCCGTTTGTTTGTGTCGGTAGTACCGGTGTTTTACACCCGGTAGTACCTACCCAAACAAACCGGCCTCTCCGGTTGTTATCTAACTACATCTTCTAGTTTGTGAAGTTTCAGATTGTTAAAAATCACCTATTCACCCCCCTCTAGGCTGATTTAATCCTTTCAATTGGTATCGGAGCCTAACCCTTGTGTTAGCGCTTCACCGCGTAAGGGAGAATCATGTCGACCCTAAGTCAAGAGCAAATTGATGACATTGTCAAGAGGATCTCTGCTCAGATGTTAGAAGATCAAGCAAAGAAACATGAAGATGAGATGAAAAAGATGAAAGATGAGATTGAGAGCTTGAAGCTAGCTTTGGGCAACAAAGGTGAAACATCTAGAAGCGGAGAAACTCCGCAACAGCCCAAAGAAGATAAGAAGAAGGAAGATGAAGAGAAAGGCAAGAGAGAGAAGGAGTTCTCTAACATTGGTTATGACTATAGCCAAATGGGGGAAGGTTCTTCAATTGCCTAGTGTCAATCTAGGCAAACCACCTTCCTTTGATGGAATCAACTACAATGATTGGGCACACAAAATGAAGCTACATCTTCTTGCCGCAAGAGTTTGGGAGATTGTCGAGAATGGACCAAGTCATGTTGAAGGCCAAGAGTTCACCGACAATGATGTGGTTGAGTTTCAACAAAATGTTCAAGACGCATCATTGATACTATCATGCCTCAAGCCCGAAGAAAGCAACAAGGTACATGGAATGGAGAATGCTAAGTTGATTTGGGATACTCTCAGGATATCATATGAGGGTGATGCAAGTGTGAGGAAGTGCAACATAGAGCTTCTTCAAGGAAAGATCGAGAACTTCACTATCAAGAGTGGTGAAACCACTCAACAAATGTTTGATAGATTCATGACCTTGATCAACAAGATTAGAGCTCTCAGAGACAAGAAGTGGGATGACAACTCAGCTGCAAGAAAGCTGTTGAGAGCATATAGGAAGAAGAACAAGACGCTTGCATCAATCATCATGGAGAGACCTAACTATGAGAGCATGGGACCTCATGAGATGCTTGCCAAAATAAAGCATCATGAAGTCTTGGATGATGAAGCTTTAGAAGACCAAGAAGCAAGCAACAAGAAGGTGGTAGCTCTCAAGGTAAACCAAGAAGAAGGAAGCAAGGCGCGAGATGACTCATCAAGTGAAGGAAGTGATGATTCCGATGATGAAATGGCACTTCTCGTGAAGAACTTTAGAAGATTCATGAGAAAGAAGATGTACAAGAAGGGGAAAGGTGGATACTTCAAGAAGTCAAAGAAGAGAAATTTCTATGAGTGTGGTGCGGATGATCAATTCATTGCCGATTGTCCACAAAAGAAGAACAAGAACAAGTATAGCAAGAGTGATGACAAGAAGCAAAGAAGAAGAAGAGGTGGTGAAGCTCATCTTGGTGAGGAATGGTTCTCGGAAGATGACTCATGTGATGAAGAGAAGAGCAAGAGCAAGGAGAAGGAGAAAGGAGCGGCCAACATTGCCATACACAAGACCTCTTCTCCAAGCCTCTTCTCCAACATGACTACCTCGACCACTTCATCACGCTTGTTCAAGAGTCTCTCCAGCGACGAGGATGACTTCACTCATTCTTGCTTCATGGCTAAGGACGAGAAGGTATCATCTAACTCTTCTACTTGTTCTAGCGATGAATGTAGTGATGATGAAATGAATGAATTTGAGCTTAGCATAATTAGAAAATTTGGTAAGGAAGGTGGACCTAAAATCATAAAGTTGCTCACTAAATTAGAGAGTCGGAATGAGAGTCTTGCTTTGCAAGGGGACTTGATCTCTCAAGAGAGAGAAAAGAACCTTGCATTGGAAGCCTCTCTTGCTGAGGAGAAGTTGAAGGTTGAGAAATTGACCATGGAACTATCTTTAGCCAATGACTCTAACAAGAAGTTGACTAAGGAGTGTTCCACGAGCAATGACTCAATTGCTAGTCTAAAGAATGAGGTTAGCTTGGTTCAAGAAAGCCTCACAAGCTTTCAAGATAAATATCAAACTCTTGAACTAAGCTACAACACTCTTTGGAATAACACTTCTTTAACCTCTTCTAAGGATTCCGATGGCTCTAATGCCTCAACTAGTAATGGTTGCAAAAGATGCTATAAACTTGATATAAATGCTTGTGCAACTAACCATGTTGAGCTAGAGAAGAAAGACAAGGAGATTCATAGGTTGAACATGATCTTGAGAAATGGTTGCAAGTGTAAGGTGCAACAACCAAAAGACATCCTCAAGACCGCAAGGCATCCATCCATCAAGGATGGGATTGGCTACAATAGGTATGATGGCAAGGCCAATGGAAGGAAGATGGTCAATGGGGTACCCTTTGTTAACTTTAACAAAGGGGTTCCTCTCTTTGACCTCATGAACAAGGCCAACAAGATGGCCAATCCAAAGGATCCACTTGCTGATGCTAAGATCAACAAGGAAAAGCAAGTGCAGGCCCCCAAGCAACAAAAGCCCATATCAAGAAGCTATACATATGATTACTTGTGTTGTTGGGGAGAGAACGACAAGATTGTTGTTAAGTATGTTGGTGCACTCAAGAAGAGAGAGAGATCATGAGAAATGTTTGGGTGCCCAAAGTTTATGTGACTAACCCCCTAGGACTCAATCTCACTTGGGTACCTAAATCAAGAACATAATCTTGTTTTGTAGGAATATGCCTTCGGTGGATCAAGTTGGGTGTTGGATAGTGGATGCACCAATCATATGACCGGGGCAAAAGAAATGTTCACCTCCTTCCAACCAAGCAACGATTCATGCAACAACATTGTGTTTGGTGACAATGGAAAAGGAGAGGTACTTGGTTTGGGTAAAATTGCTATCTCAACTGACAATTCCATTTCTAATGTATTACTTGTGCATTCGTTGAGTTACAATTTGTTATCTGTTTCTCAACTTTGTGAAATGGGTTACGATTGTCTCTTTACGGATAAGGGTGTGACCGTCTATAGAAGAAGGGATTCCTCTATTGCATTTAAAGGTGTGTTGAAGGGAAAGCTTTACCTAGTTGACTTCTCAACTAGTAAAGTAGAGCCTAAGACATGTCTAATGGCAAAATCTAGCATGGGTTGGCTTTGGCATCGCCGGCTAGCTCATGTTGGGATGAGGAACTTGGCCCAACTTCAAAGAGAAGGACACATTCTTGGACTAACCAATGTTTCTTTTGAGAAAGATAGGATTTGCAGTGCGTGCCAAGCCGGAAAGCAAGTTGGAGCAAAGCATCCAATAAAGAACATCGTGTCGACCACAAGACCATTGGAGCTATTGCTTATGGACCTCATCGGACCCGTTGCTTACCAAAGCATCGGCGGTAACAAATACGGTTTCGTTATTGTTGATGACTATTCTTGCTTCACTTGGGTGTTCTTTCGAGCAGATAAAAGTGAAACGCAAGGCATTTTCAAGAAGTTTGCTAGAAGAGCACAAAATGAGTTTGACATCAAGATCAAGAAAGTGAGAAGTGACAACGGGACCGAGTTTAGGAACACCAACATAGAAGAGTATCTTGATGATGAAGGAATCAAGCATGAGTTCTCCGTTCCATATACCCCACAACAAAATGGGGTTGTGGAAAGGAAGAATAGAACTCTTGTTGAAGCCGCAAGATCTATGTTGGATGAGTACAAGACTTCTCATGGCTTTTGGGCAGAGGCGATGAACACGGCGTGTCATGCAATCAACCGCCTCTACCTCCACAAGCTGAGGGGCAAGACGCCATATGAGCTTCTAACCGGTAACAAACCAAAGGTGCACTACTTTAGAGTCTTTGGCTGCAAATGTTTCATACTTAACAAGAGGGCCAAAAGCTCAAAGTTTGCACCTAAGGTACACGAAGGCTTTCTACTTGGTTATGGTACTAACGAACATGGCTACCGTGTATTCAATAATGCCACCGGCACTATTGAGTTAACGGTAGACATGACTTTTGATGAATCCGACGGCTCTCAAAAGGAGCAAGTCAATGATGAGCTTGTAGGTAATGAAGTGCCTCCATCCGAAGCTATCAAGAGGCTTGCAACTGGTGATGTGAGGCCCGTTGAAATACAAGATGATGAAGATGATCCATCACACACTCCACAAGATTCACATGTCCATCATGTGCATCCAAATGCGCATGATGAAGCTTCCGCAACTCCGAATTGTGGTAGTGTGGGTGATGTTCAAGTTGATGATCAAACACAAGCTCAACATGAAGTCTGACAAGATGATGGGGACATCAACACATATGACGAAGATGATGAAGATGGACCCATCCAAAGGAGATCACTTGTGCCACATCCAAGAGTTCATCATACAGTTCAACGGGATCATCCCGTTGACAACATACTGGGGAGCATACGGCGTGGGGTAACTACACGCTCTCGCTTAGCAAGTTTTTGTGAACATTACTTGTTTGTCTCCTCTTTGGAACCTCTTAGGGTGGAAGAAGCACTTGATGATCCGGACTGGGTGATGGCTATGCAAGAAGAGCTGAACAACTTCACCAGGAATGAAGTCTGATCCTTGGTGGAAAGGCCCAAGCAAAATGTGATAGGAACCAAATGGGTTTTCCGCAACAAGCAAGACGAGCATGGCGTGGTAACAAGGAACAAAGCACGATTGGTGGCTCAAGGTTTCACTCAAATCGAAGGTTTGGATTTTGAGGAAACCTATGCACCTGTAGCTAGGCTTGAGTCAATTCGCATATTACTTGCCTTTGCTACTCACCATGATTTCAAGCTATACCAAATGGACGTGAAAAGTGCATTCCTCAACGGCCCCCTCACCGAATTGGTATATGTGGAGCAACCACCGGGTTTTGAGGATCCAAAGTTTCCCAACCACGTTTACAAGCTCGACAAGGCGCTCTATGGGCTCAAACAAGCCCCTAGAGCTTGGTATGATTGCCTTAAGGACTTCCTACTCAAAAAGGGTTTTGAGATAGGGAAGGCCGATCCTACTTTATTTACTCGCAAAGTTGATAATGATATCTTTGTGTGCCAAATATATGTCGATGACATAATATTTGGTAGTACTAATGTGGCTTTTTGTGAGAAATTCAGTAGGATCATGACTAAAAGGTTCGAGATGTCCATGATGGGTGAGTTGAAGTACTTTCTCAGATTTCAAATCAAGCAACTCAAGGATGGCACGTTCATCAGTCAACCCAAGTATACAAAGGACATGCTAAAGAAGTTTGAGCTGGACAAGGCCAAACCCATCAAGACTCCCATGCCAACCAATGGACATCTTGATCTAAATGTGGATGGTAAGCCGGTGGACCAAAAGGTATATCGCTCTATGATTGGTTCATTGCTTTACCTTTGTGCATCTAGGCCCGATATCATGCTTAGCGTGTGCATGTGTGCAAGGTTTCAAGCTAATCCGAAAGAATGTCATACTATGGCCGTTAAGAGAATTTTTGGATACTTAGTGCACACTCCGAATCTTGGCTTGTGGTATCCCAAGGGCTCCACTTTCGATCTACTTGGCTATTCCGATTCGGACTATGCCGGTTGCAAAGTAGATCGGAAGAGTACTACCGGGACTTGCCAATTTATTGGAAGGTCTTTGGTGTCTTGGAGTTCTAAGAAACAAAATAGTGTTGCCCTATACACTGCCGAAGCCGAGTATGTGGCGGCCGGCGCATGCTGTGCTCAACTACTTTGGATGAAGCAAACACTAAAAGACTTTGGATGTGAGGAAACCAAAATTCTTCTTTTGTGTGACAATGAGAGTGCTATCAAACTAGCAAACAATCCCGTAAACCATTCTCACACAAAACACATAGACATCCGACATCATTTCTTGAGAGACCACGAAGCCAAAGGAGATATCGCTTTACACCATGTGAGCACCGAAAAGCAACTAGCCGATATCTTCACAAAGCCTTTAAATGAGTCAAGATTTTGTGCTTTGAGGAGTGAACTAAATATCATTGATTCTCATAACGTGGCTTGATGTCTTGCATATATTTGTTTTCACCTAGAGACCTAGAAAAATGCTTTGACAAATATTGTGTGTGATTTCAAAATCTATTTTGCATGCTTCACTCGTGTCCATAGTTATATACTGCTTGTATGAAATCTGGACATGTTTGGAGTGTGTGTAGTATACCACACAAAGTTCTCCTAGAATAGCTCTCTGTCCGTTCTGGAAGTGAACGGTCGGTAGTACCGCCATAAGGGTCGGTAGTATCGACCGTCGGTAGTACCGACCCCTATGGGCGGTAGTACCGACCGGGGTTTTACCCTGGTATAAATAGTCGCGGTGACTTTCCTTTCAACCCTATCCAGTCAAAAGTTTTTCACCGCGCAGCCGCCGTCAGCCCACTCCTCGCAGCCGCCGCGCCCTCTTCTCTTCTCGATCTCCCTTCTCCTCCACTCAATTCCAAATGCGTTCGGTGGGAAGGTGCCTTGGAGTGTGGAGATCGTCTTAGTGGTGTTCTTGAAGCCCGGAAGTTCCTCCTTCATTGGATTTCGACCTCTTCTTCACGAGTAGCAAGGTACTAGGGTGTTCTTGCCCGATCTCTCAATGTACCTTGTTCTAGGTCGATTCCTTTGGTAGGATTGCTCTATCTTATGTGTAGATGCTTCTAGGATGTATGGTTTGCTTGTTTATGGGCGAGTTGTGTGATTGGATCGAAGGAAACCGCACGCTACAGTGCGGTCGGTAGTACCGACCACTACGGGCGGTAGTACCGACCACACGTAGTGAGCAGTTTTCTTCCCCGATTTCGATCGTCATCTTTGCTACATCCTTTGAAGTAGTCTTTCTATCACCTTTGCCTCACTTTGGTCTATGCTACCTTTTTCTAGATGTCGCATAGCCGGAGGCCCTCTCATGCTCGTTCGGCTAGGGATGAGGAAGACGAAGAATATGTGGTTATGGAGCAAGGTGGTGTGCAGATTGGTGAGCCACAGCGGCGCAATCCCTCGCGTCGTGCTCGATCTACCGGTGGGAGCCAAGAGGACCTCTCTCGTCAGGTCCGTGGACGTTCGTCCGTGGGCCATGGGGGACGTCGGAGTGTTGATCGGGGCAGGGGAGCTGGCAGCAGTCATGCTGCTCCTCCGCCCCCAGTCAACGGTCCTCCAGGGCATCTGGACAGTGGGATTGTGGGTGGAGTGCCCAATGAGGTTGGAGCTGAGCGGGAGGGTCGTTCCATCGATCCTCGCGTTGGACCTCCGTCCCCTCCAACATCCGGGTTGTTGCTGATCAACCGGGTGTTTCATATGCATGGAGAGGCAGGTGCGTTGATGGTGAGGCCCGCTTACCCTGGCAACGTCATGGATTATTCTGACAGGAAGCGGGCGAATCTGTTGAGAAGCCAGCGTCTAGAGAACCCCTACCTTCTTATCAGAGAAGACTCAGTGGACAGGAGGTTTTGGTCCCGGTTTCATCAGGATTACTATGTGTCAGTATGTTGGAAGGGCTATTGTGCTAAGGGACATCCTCCCCTCTTTGAGCACAAGCGTCTGTCTATCCGGTCCTTGACTAACAAGGGCTCCAAAGAGATAGATGCTTTGGTTCAGAGGTTGGAGGAGTGGAGGATTCTTGGGTTGGTGTCTAGTGAGCGCAGCTACAACCAGGAGATTGTATGTCAGTTCTGGGCCACCCTGTTCATTGATCAGCCTGTGAAGGTGTTACACTGGATGACCCAGGGTGTACACTACAGATGTGACTTTGTCACCTTTGCCAGGCTTTTGGATTTTGATAGTGAGGATAGGAATGCACCCAGGCTATCCGAGATGTATGGAGATGGTATGTATCCTTCTGATCTGCAGAACTCTGGGATCTATATGCCTGGGAAGGTGGGGAACTTTCAGGTCAATGGGCTGAAGCCAGCCTACTTTGTCCTAAACAATCTGATGCGCCTCACCCTGGACCCCAAGAGTGGAGACAACACCAACCTGCGAAATGATGCTCCTAAGGTCCTTGTCAGATTCTCCATGCCAGATGTACGGTTCAGTATCTCACACTTTCTGTGGCAGAAGATTTCTGATGTATACAATGACCCGCACAAGGACCTGCCTTTTGCTCCTTACCTGATGCACATCATTGAGCATGTGGTTGGTGCCACTTTTGAGTATGATAGAACTTTGAAGGAGTACAGTGTCCGTCAGTTCTCTTCGACGGGCACGGGCAAGGAAAGGGCAGATGAAGGCGATGACGCTCCAGCTGCAGCAGCCGCTCCTGGCGAGGCTCGTGGCCAGGAGCCGGCTCATGAGGACATGCCTTCTGCTGCCGCTCCTCCTCCGCGTCGTGAGAGGCGTAGGAGTGGCGGTGTTCGCTACGCTCTCGGCAAGTTCTTCCAGTGGTGCTGCTATAAGGCCGAGCGCGACGAGCGACATCAGCAGGAGGTGCGTGATCACCTTGGTCTTCCTCCTCGGTCTCCGCTTCGACCCTTCTCAGATCCCTTCGCCGAGTACGATGCTCAGGACAGGCGCGACGATGACGACAACGATGATGATGACGATGATGATGGTGGCTACCAGCAGCAGCAGCAGCACGGTGGTGACGAGGCCAGCATCTTCTCCTCCGACATGTTTCAGCCGCTTCAGCACCCACCTTCGTACCAGCCTCCGCCCTTCTACCCCGACTACGGTGGTGGTCCGTCACATGCTTGTGGATCCTCTTCGTACCAGGGTGGCGGTGGTGGCTCTTATATGGGCTTTGCTGGCCCTGATGCCGATCCAGCTGGGAGTGGCGGTTTTCGCGACCCTTCTCCTCTGCTGGATCCTTCTTCTGCTCCTTCGTCGTCGTACCCAGGTGGAGATGTTGGTGCCAGTGCCTACTCTTCTCTCTTTGGTGGTCCGTATCCAGGTGGCTACTATTAGTTGTTTATGCTTATCGTGGCCTACCCTTTTTGGCATTTGATGCCAAAGGGGGAGTGTTAGGCTTAGGCTTATCATGATGTAATAGTTAGCCCGTGAGAGAGAGTTTAAAACTATGAGAACTAAGTGTGGTTTGCTACTTTAAATTTGTGATGTGATGAGGATGTAAAACATTTATGCTTAATGTTATATTCATGTATGGTTCATCCTCTATCGTTATGCTCATGTCATGGTTGGTGATTGTTGTTTTCGATATGGCTATGTGATTTGAGTCCTTTTCTTTCTTCCATAGCCATTCGTTTTCTCTTATTATATTGTTATGTGAATCACCATGCCATCTTATTTATGCATCACAAATGTTATATATGATGTTGTCACACACACTTAGGCACCCCACAATTTGCAAAATCCAGGGGGAGCTCTTATTCTTGTGTATGCAACCTTGCTCAAAGTTAAGGCTTGAAATTCATATCCAAAGCATACACTAAGGGGGAGCTTGAACTAAATTTTGGAAGTCAAAAGCTTCAATTCTTTCTATCCTTATTGTAAGCCTAAGTTGGTGGTCATCAATTACCAAAAAGGGGGAGTTTGAAAGTGCATTCGCCCCCAATGTGGGTTTTGGCTAATTAATGACAATCAAATTAGGGACTAACGGATTTATAAACGCATGTATGCAGGTGTTAGTCCTTAGAAAGATTTGAAATGTTGAAATCTCGTGAACAAAGCACATTGGATACATTTGGACAAAAAGATACCTAGCTCAAGTGGTGGATTAAAATTTTGATTTTAAACTTGAGTTATAGGTAAGCCGGACTATCAAGAGGGTCACAAATTATGTTGGCTAAATGTGGAGAAAAGTGCTCAATTCGACTATCTTTAGTTTGCTTGAGAGACACCGCATGATCACGATCACATAGAGGTAAAACTCTGTGGTCTGTAGTACCGACCATGGGTGGTCGGTAGTACCGACCAAGGCTGCAGCGCGCAATGCTCTCTGGATCCAGTTCTTTTTGAATTGGTGGTAGTACCGCCATTATGTCGGTAGTACTGGGCATCTAGACCCTTCTAACACCCTCTCTGGACTGGCTCAAAACTGACTTGGCGGTAGTACTGCTATAATGGTCGGTACTACCGACCCTCGGTGGTACTGACCCTGGTCGGTAGGAAAGGTTTTTCTGCAGACCTCTCTGTTCGCGCTCGGTTTGGCTTGGCGGTAGTACTGCCATATAGTCGGTACTACCGACCCTCGGTGGTACCGACCCAAGCCGGTAGAAAGTCAGATTTACAGGGCTCTCTGGACTCGCTCAGTTTTGACTTGGTGGTAGTACCGCCATATAGTCGGTACTACCGACCCTCGGTGGTACCGACTCTGGTCGGTAGTAACCGAGGGACCAAGTCCCTTTTCTGCGGAGCTCTCTGATCGTGGCCGTTTTGGCCTGGCGGTAGTACCGCCATATGGCCGGTACTACCGACCCTCGGTGGTACCGACCTTTGGTCGGTAGCTGTTTTTTAGGTCAGATCCAAATCTGTGCGTTGGTCAGTGACTAGTCGGTACTACCGACCATGGGTGGTCGGTACTACCGACCAGCCTCGGGACTGGGGGACTACTTATAGCCCTCCACTTGACTTTTGACCGTTACCCACTCATTCCACTCATTCATTGTGACCTACTTTCAGACAAAGCACTCTCCAAGCATTGACTACTCCCCTTTCTCTCCCCCTTTGCTCCTAGATTCATTCTCTTGCAAGATTTGAGCTAGGGAAGTGAGATTAGAGAGTGGGAAGCTTCGATCTACGACTTGAGCACTTGGTTTCCATCTAGCCGGCTTGATTTGTGTCTATTACTCTTGAGCTCTTTGAGCTCTAGCCAGTTAGGTGTTCTTCGTGGTAGCCCGTGTTGATTCATTTGTGAGGGCTCCCCGAAGTGTTTGTATTTCCCCTGTGATTTCTAGTGGAGAAACTCTAGTAGCCTTTGTGGTTGCTTGAGTGAGGCAAGGAGGTGAAATAGACTCCGACCTTTGTGGTCACCTCAACAACGAGGACGTAGGCACTCCTTCGTGGATTGGCCGAACCTCGGGATAAATCGCGTGTCCCGTGTGCTTGTTGTTGTCTCTACTTTTTATATTACGCTTGTTGTTGTGTTCTTCGTGTTCTTCCTATCCCTATCTCTTTCATAGGTTGGGAAGGCTCAATCTACATCAAGGGAAGCAACCAAGGCTCGGTGAGAGTAGAATTGCTATCTATCATAGTTAGGGAAGTGGGGTAGATTCTTGTATTACTTTCATAGCTCACATACATCGGATTTGTAGTTCCTTTTTAGGATCCCGGTTGTGCCGTTTGTTTGTGTCGGTAGTACCGGTGTTTTACACCCGGTAGTACCTACCCAAACAAACCGGCCTCTCCGGTTGTTATCTAACTACATCTTCTAGTTTGTGAAGTTTCAGATTGTTAAAAATCACATATTCACCCCCTCTAGGCTGATTTGATCCTTTCAGCTTCCCTTGCTCTTTCTCTGCTTTTCACGCCCCTGCAACTCCTTCTCTGCAAGCATAGCAAACTGAAACAATTGGTTAATAGTGTTAAAGTCCTTATAATCAACTATGTCCTGAATTTCCTCCCTCAAACTTGCATAAAAACGAACAATAGAGTCCTCGGGTCCCTCTACTATGCAACATTGCATCAAACCTTTCTGAAGCTCACCATAGTAATCCTGCACAGATTTATCTCCCTGTTCTAAACGCATCAACCTCTTACGTAGCTCCCTATGATATGATGGAGGCACAAATCTATCACGCATAGCAACCTTAAGTTCTTCCCAAGTTTTAGGTTGGCAATTATCTGCAACTAAACCAGTCCACCAAATGATAGCAAAATCTTTAAATTCACTAGTGGCTTGTCTGATGTGATGTTGCTCAGGCACAAGGTGGGCACTAAATTTTTGCTCTACTGTCATCTTCCAATCAAGGTATTCCTCAACATCATAATGTCCCGAAAAAGAAGGTATTGCAAATTTAACTTTAGCATAAGGATCTTTGGGAGTATGAATATGATTACCTCGCTGGCGGTTGAAACGTCGAGCGCCACCCATACCTGTGGTGTTTTTGTGAAGACGCTGACGTAATCTGTTTCTCATTGTCACTGCACGATCAATCTTCCCATCGGCATCATATACCTCATCACCAGCGTCGCTGCTATCAATATCTTCATCGGGTTGTGGCCTGGCTTCTAAGGCAGTTACCCTATCAGTTAAAGTGGATAGTCGTTTGTCCAATCTCTCAAGGGCGTTGCCGATCTTGTGGTCAACGAGTGCTTTGGTTACAGCCTTAGTAACAGTCTCGTTCATATCTTTTTGAGCATTAGTTAAAACCGATTGTAGTTGCTCTTGGCTGACACACTCTGAAAACTCTTTTGGCGAATTAACGTCTCCGTCGTCACTTGTCATTGTCGACACAAAAGACAAGCAGCAAAACAGTGAAAGTTATCCCTAATAATCCTACTACTCAGGTGGAGTGGTGCCTCTCAATCAAGAGCAGCAAAAGGTAAACACCTTACCAAGCTCTTACCAATGTTCTTATCCGCAAAGCAAAGGATACCAGGAAGGCGTGCGCGTGATTGCAGGGATGCAAAACCAGTGTTGTCCAGAAGAATCTGTGTAGCTTGGATGGCATAAAAAGAGACAAATATATATATGTGGAACACAGATCAGAAACATATAGTAATGCTGAATTATAGTCCAAAGTACTTATTCTTGTTGCCGGTCTAAAGTGTTCCAAGTGCTAGGTATGTGTGATAACAAGGTGGAGAAACAGGTATGATGGATAGCAAGAGCAACAGAAACAAGGAACAAAATAGCACACGCTTACACAACTCACTTTTGCCCTTCTCTATGTGCTCCTCTAGATATTGTTCCTCTTTTGCCCTTCTCCTTTTCTCTTTTTTTGGGCTGTCGTTTTTTTGGGAAAATTTGACTTTTTGTTTTTATTTTTTTGATATTTTTCTTTTACTTAGGAGCACAAAAGAAGTAAGCACAAAAAATTTGAGCTTAAACAAGTGAAAGACGTGGCCTGTGGAAAATTCACAAGATACGGACAAAATTAAGAAAAACCCTGTGACCACGAAAAGAGGATCTTGTGACCAGTTTTTGACCAAAATAAAATTTTCTGACCCCAGCAAGATAGGGGACAGACGGATCCGAAATTTTTTCTGATCGATTTCGATATATGGAACATCGAATTTCGAGTTCGTATGCGAAAACTAGACCAGTTTTAAGAACCCCTCTCCGAATTAGAGGACAAAACAGGAACAATGTGCGCAAAACTGGTCTCCCGGCTAGGGTTTGAAGGAAACGATGGGAGGAAAAACACAAACTGGACTCTGACACGACCTAACTAGCAACAAGACCTTGACTCGGACACAAACTCAACACAACGGACTCTGCAACCGAAATATGCAAAGGCTATGGCGCGGAAGGGTTGTAGGACAGAACAAAATATGGCACTGGACTATGGGACGAAGGCGAAAACACTCGAAACTAAAGATAGATATGAACCTGACGATATACCTGAAGCTTTGATTACCACTTGATGTGAACAAGGGTGCCCGATCTTCCGAAAGGTTCTGGTAACTCTCGATTTGTTGGAAACGAGACACAAGTCGATCCGGCTTCCGAACAACACGATCCGAAACCCCGCAATCGCAGCACCACGTCCCCTCTGGTTATCAACCGGCGTTGCACGGTTGACCTTGCCAAGAAGACTAAAGTCCTTGCCTGCGAATCGAAGAACACGAGCAAGAACAAAGAAGAATGCAACCAAATTGCAGATGTATGATTAATCTCACGAGTTGGGGTCTCACAAACCGATGAAACGGCGAAACTGTTATGAACAGAATAATCTAAGCAAAACCCAAAACCCTAACGAGGGTGACGGCTATTGTTTATAGTCCCTAAGGGTCGTCACCCCCCTGAACGTGCCCCTCTAATGGGCTCACAGAGGATACACGGTCCAACGGACCAAAAACGACGACGCAGCACCGAGACAGATTCTGTGCGCTGACTTGTTTCGACGATTCCCGTTGACTCTGGATGAATTTTGATATGACACCAGATCCATTGGTTAGCTTATCGAAATAGATTTCCAGCGATATCTGGTTCGTAAAAAACGGAGTCCGTACGCAACCTGGGTGACCAGTTTAGTGCTGACTGCTCCTGGACTCTGAAACTGACTCGAAGTCAACTTCGTCTTGGTCTCCAACTTGCATCAGGCGCCCTTGCTGGTATTCCATGCCTCCAAGCCTTCCCCTATGCATCTCTGGGTCCTCTCCATGGTTTCTAATCAACACATAATCATTAGGTAGCAATCTATTCTCAAAAACATTTAAAGTGTTACATAGGACGAATTCACCTCTAAATTTAGTTGACGCGCGCGAGCTCGTGTCATTGGACCATGATAACTCAGCGGAGGATCGTTGTGCGTATCCAAAGGATTGATGTCCTCATCAGAATCATATCCTCTTGGTAGTCGCAGCTTGAGTGCGAAAGTAAGCGGACCTCTGTCCAATTAGTATATAACAGGGTGAGTATTACTCCCTTTGTTCTGCCTTATAGGAACTAGTATCTACTTTTGTAGGTACCATATTCGCTATAGGCTGATAGCCGGGTATTAAACCGTACTATCTTTTGAGTTGTATTGAGCTCGGAGCTCGTAACTCGAGTATGGTTGCCGCTGAACCAATTTATCCGAGTAATATTATATATTAGTCGGTGAGATACAATAGCTAAAGCTTATTGTATCATTGAAGGACTTTATCCGACTAAGTAGTCATGATGAAGTGTAATAAAAAGTAAGTCATAAAGCTCTTGTTTCTAATGAACTTCAAACTTTATTAATATCTGGGAAAAAAGTACATTTGCCCTGAGTCGAATTTGTAGCATAATCCTTAGGTATGGAATTTCTTCAGATGCTCAATATTTCATGAATTTGGCAATGGAGAACCATCCTCAGTGACTAGTTCAAATGACCCGGGTCTTGTTACTTTAGATACTATGTAGGGTCCTTCCCATGGGCTCATAAGCTTGTGGCGCCCTGTGGTATTCTGAATCTTCTTCAGGACCATGTCGCCTACTTGGAAGGTACGGTGATGGACGTTCTTGTCGTAGTAGCGCCTCATCCCTTGAAGATATCTTGCTGACTGAAAGAGTGTGGCTAATCGGGCCTCTTCAAGGCTGTCGACTTCTAGTCGCCTTGTATGATCAGCCTCGCCTTCATTGTACTGCTCTGTTCGTGGGGAGTTCCAGATTAGGTCTGCAGGGAGGATTGCTTCCGTGCCATATACCAGGAAGAAAGGAGTTTGGCCTGTTGCCCGACTTCGCTGTGTCCGTAGCCCCAGACTACCTTAGGAAGTTCTTCGACCCACTTCTTGCCATGATCTTTTAGAAGGTCAAATAGCCTTGGTTTTAATCCGGCAAGAATGAGGGCATTTGCTCATTCAACTTAACCGTTTGATTGTGGGTGAGCCACTGATGCGTAGTCTATCTTAATTCCACAGTCGCTGGCCCATGATTTGAACTCAATAGCCGTGAAGGGGGACCCAAGATCAGTGATGATTCTATGTGGCAGCCCAAAGCGGTGGAAGATGCTCTGCATGAATTGAACTGACTTGGATGCATTGAACTTGACCAACGGCATGTACTCAATCCACTTGGTGAACTTGTCGATTGCGACATAGATGTATTCGAATCCGCCTGGAGCACGTTTAAGAGGACACACCATGTCGAGTCCCCAACATGAGAAAGGCCATGACGGAGGAATACAGATCAACTCATGTGCCGGTATATGCTGCTGTTTGGCAAAGAACTGGCATGATTGACAGCGGCAGACTATGTCTTCTGCATCTTTCAAGGCCGAGGGCCAATAGTACCCTGATCTGAAGATTTTTCCGACTAGTGTCCTTGATGCTGCATGGTTGCCGCAACACCCGGAGTGAACCTCATTTAGGATTTCTCTGCCTTCTTCTGGTGAGATGCACTTGAGGAGGACTCCAGATGAAGCGCCGCGTCGATATAGCCTGTCTCCAACTAGGACATAGTTTTTGCTACGTCTGGTGACCTGCTCTGCTGCAGTTTTGTCACTGGGTAGTTTATGCTCCTTGAAGTAGTCAATGAAAACTTGTGTCCAGTCGGGTGCTAGAGTTAGAATCTGAGCGGAGGGTGGGGGGTCGATCTCATCCTTCTCTTCGATGGAAGGGTTGGATATTTCATGTAAGAAGGTACCGCTGGGAACCAGGGCTCTATCGAAACCCAATTTTGCTAGGATGTCTGCTGCCACATTAAGATCCTGGGTAATATGAATGAGTTCTAACCCTGAGAAGTGCTTTTCTAGCTTGCGGACTTCAGCGCAATAGGCGTTCCTTGTTTCCTTGGTGCAATCCCAATCTTTGTTAACTTGGTGAATTACCATGGAAGAATCGCCATAGTCTAGGAGTCGCTTGATGCCCAATGCGACTGCTAGCTTGAGTCAGTGTAGTAGTGCTTCATATTCTGCTTCATTGTTGGTAGCAGGCCATAAAATCTGCAGGACGTACTTGAGCTGCTCTCCAGCGGGTGATACAAGTAGTACTCCAGCCCCTGCTCCACCGAGTTTTAAAGACCCATCAAAGTACATCTTCCAATGTTTAGGAATAGCATTGTGCTGGATCTGCTGTATTTCTGTCCACTCGGCGATGAAAGCAGCTAGAGCCTGTGACTTGATTGCTTTCCTTGGAGTGAACTTGATGTTGAGCACCCCTAACTCGACTGCCCACTTGGAAATTCTTCTGGTAGCGTCACGATTGTGGAGAATTTCTCCCAATGGAAAATCCGTAACAACTGTGATCTCATGAGCTTTGAAATAGTGCCGTAGCTTTCTTGAGAATATAAGTAGAGCATAGAGTAACTTCTGTACTTGCGGGTACCTGACCTTTGAGTCAGAGAGTACGTCGCTGATGTAGTATACTGGTCGCTGGGTGTGGTAGATGTGCTTATCATCCTTGCGCTCCACTACAATTGCTGTGCTCACAACATGTGTGGTAGCTGCAATATAAAGCATCATCAGCTCCCTGGGTTCTGGTGGCGTCAGTATAGGTGAATTGGTAAGGTATCCTTTGAGCTGTTCAAAGACCCTGCCTGCTTCTTCCGTCCACTGAAATTTATCGCCAGCCTTGAGTAATTTGAAGAAAGGTAGTCCCTTTTCTCCCGGCCGTGAGATAAATCGATTGAGTGCAGCCATACGCCCGGTGAGTTTCTGAACATCCCTGACTGAGGTAGGTGGCTTCATATTGATGATAGTTGTGATCTGCTTTTGACTAGCCTCGATGCCTCGATGACTAACAAGGAATCCGAGTAACTGGCCTGAGGGTACCCCGAACACACACTTCGTGGGGTTGAGCCTCCATTGGTATGCGCATAGTCGGGTAAAGGTTTCCTCCAGGTCTGATACGAGTGTAGTCGGATCCTTTGTCTTTATGACCACATCATCGACATAAGCTTCAGCGTTGCGGCCAATTTGGTCGCCCAAACAATCTTGGATGGCACCCTGGTAAGTAGCCCCTGCGTTCTTTAGCCAAAGGACTTGGTTTTATAACAGTAGGCTCCGAAGGAAGTTATAAACGATGTCTTGGGTTGGTCTTCTTTGAGCGCAATCTGATGGTACCCGGAGTAGCAATCCAGAAAGGATAATAGAGCGGAGCCTGCGGTGGCATCAACTATTTGGTCTATCCTTGGTAATCCGAAAGGATCCTTTGGACAGTGCTTGTTGAGGTCTGTGTAGTCGACACACATGCGCCACTCGGCAGAGTTCTTTTTCTTCACTAGTACTGGATTGGCTAACCACTCGGGGTGGAGAATTTCTCTAATAAACCCCGCCGCGAGTAGTTTAGCTATCTCCTTCTTGATTGCCTCTTTCTTCTCTGGTGAGAATCGTCGTAGTCTTTGCTTGATGGGTCTGGAGCCCTCTTTTAGTTCCAATTTGTGCTCAGCCAAGCTCCTAGGAACTCCTGGCATGTCAGCCGGTTTCCAAGCAAATATGTCTTTGTTTGCTCTGAGGAACTTGGTGAGCGCGAATTCCTATTCTTCAGATAGGTGAGCGCTGATAACTGCTGTCTTTGAGGGATCACCGGTTTCCAGGTCAATGGTTTTTGTAGAGATTTCTGTTGATGGTTGGATAGTGCCCGCCTTCTTAGTTGGGATTTCTACATCTCCAGGCTTGGTGTTATGTACCATCTGAGCATGTTCTTGTACTTCTAGGGCGAGTTGAGCTTTTTCGGCGATTTGGATAGCCTCTGTGTTGCAGTCGAATGATCGCTTCAAGTCACCCCTGAAGGTTAGGATGCCTTTAGGACCCGACATCTTCAGCAGGAGGTACGGGTAGTGAGGTACTGCCATAAACTTGGCGATAGCTGGTCGCCCAAATATGGCATGGTACGATGACTCGAAATTGGCTACCTCAAAGCTGATGTACTCAGTCCGGTAATTGGTTTGAGTTCCAAAAGTGACGGGTAGTATGATCCTTCTGAGTGGTACAGCCACCTTTCCGGGTACTATGCCGTAGAAGGGGGCGTTTGATGGTGTGAGCTGAGTTGCAAGGTCCAAGTTCATCTTGCGTAAGGTGTTTGCAAAGATGACGTTGAGTCCTGCTCCTCCGTCGATGAGTACTCTTCCCAATTTGAACCCGGCGACCGTAGGATCCAGGACTAGTGGGTAATGCCCTGCATTGGAGACATTGGTCCATTGGTCCGCTTGAGAGAAATTGATCGTATACTCGGACCAATCAAGGTATCTGGGGGTAGCCGGCTCTGTAGATATGATCTCCCGTAGGGAAAGTTTCTGGAGACGTTTGCTGTCACTGGTGGTTACTCCTCCAAATATGACATTGATGGTCCCTTTGGGGTGTTGGAAACCGCCGGCGTCCTGCTGAGGGTCTTCAGCTACTTTCTTCCGCTTATCTTTCTTGTTTCTATTAAAGTCAGAGTTCAAGCCTCGCTCCTTGAGCTGTCGACAATGCCTAGCCTGATGTCCTCCTTTCGGATGGAAAGGGCATGGTCCGTCGAGTAAGTCGTCAAAGGCGGATGGCTTGTTTCCCTTCTTCTGAGGCTCCATAGCTGCAACAGTGTTGTCCCCTGTTCTCTTGTGGTTGTTTTGCTGAGGTGCCTGGTTGCCTCTCTGGATGTTGCCTCGATCACCTTGCGTGTTCCTTTTGGGATAGCGTTCCTGTGTGCGTTCTTCTGTCGCTATCATGGAGTTTACTGCCCGATGAAACTCGTCGGTGGTGGTCGGGTCATGCTTGATGAAGTCTCTGTAATTATACCTTTCGCAAATTCCATTGCCAAAAAGGTCAATTACTTCTGTGTCTGTTATGTCAGAGACTGTGGACCGGATCTCTGAGAAGCGTCTGTAGTACTCTCGCATTGTCTCATTTTTTTTGCTGCTTGCAAGTCCTGAGCTTAGTCCGGGGATCTGATCTCTCGGGGACACCCGCAAAGTTCTCTATGAAGATATGATGGAGTTGTTCCCAGGAGTCAATGGACTCGGGCCTAAGCCTGTCGAACCAAGCAAGTGGCATTGTTTCTAGAGCCATGGGGAGAAAAAGTGCTTTGACGTCGTTGCTTCCTCCTGCTAACTCGACTGCTTGAGCATACAGCCTAAGCCACCGTTTAGATTCTGTCTTCCCATCGTACTTTGAATAGCTCCCGGGCTTGAATTTTCGTGGAAACGGGACTGTTCAGAGCATTTGGGAAAAGTAAGGGAAGCGATCGACTGCGTCAGATGCTGCAATGGCGACTCCTCGGTATGATGATTCGGCTCCTCCTTCAGCTTGATCAGGTTCTCGGTTGCCCAGGCGACTCATTACTGGTGCCCAGTCGAGTTGCTCATGAACAAGTCGCCTCTGGCTTGGGTGGGATGACGCTTGTTCATCTGCTAAGGACTCGAGGTTTCGTCCCTTGAGTTGTAGCGCAGTAGTCTGAAGCATGACCAAGCGTCGCTCTTCGTCAGGGGTGCAGTTGTTCTTGGCTCCCATCTCTGTCGCCAAAGCAATTATGTTCTGGTAGGTGTCTGATAAACCTTGTGGCCAGCAACCCTCATAAATTCAGGTTCGAGGTTGCGGGAGCAATCAACACGTCGACGGTTGTGATCATTTTGGGATTGATTCTCCTGATCACGTTGGGTGCGAGCTTGATGCTCTGCGTCCTCTTCCAGGCGCCTTCGGGTATTTTATTCCTCAAGTCGTACATTGTAGCGCTCTATGGCTTCCTTTCAATGCTTTGCTCGCCTTCTGCGAGCGTCTTTAGCTTGATTCTTCCTTATTCTTTCTGCCTTTAATGACTCAGTTTCTCTGGGTCCTTCTGGGTCGTTATCGGATATCATGGTCAAGGTTTCGTCATCGCGAAGGACATCTGGAGGAGTTGGAGGTCGTAGAGATGATTGATGTCCTGCGCAGGAGAAGAGAGCAAACAAAAAAATGAAATAGATCAATCGCCGGAGATATGTTAACAAACAAAAATCACCGGAGAAGAGAGCAAACAAGCAGCAAAGCAAGAACTCAATGAAAAAAATGAAGACTGACAGAGCTCGGGCAGCTGAAGAAAGTGGAAGAACAATTCAAATATAGGGAGGGACATTTAGTCCTGGGCCTTGTTCCTAGCCGGGGCTAAATGTTGGCATTTAGCCCCGGCTGGATACAGCAACCGGGGCAAAACCTTTAGTCCTGGTTGGTGTCACCAACCGGGACTAAAGGTCAATCTTTAGCCCCGGTTGGTGACACCAACCGGGACTAAAGGTCCCTCTGACAAATGAGCCGTTGGGCAGGGGAACTTTAGCCCCAGTTGGTGTTACCAACCGGGGCTAAAGACCTTTCTAGTCCCGGACGCAAATTTTTCCGTGACTAAAGCTGATTTTGCAAATCGTCCAAAGGCCTGTTCTCTAGTAGTGTGCCATGAATACTTCGCAAGTGAAGCCTTGGTTTGTTGATCCCGGTGTAGCCGACTCTAAAGTAGAGGCACTGGAGTTTAGCTCTATTGAGGTCTTGTGTTCCTCAAAGGGGAGCTGATGTCCGTGTTGATATGGAAGTTGTTGGTCAATTGTTCCAACCAGCCTGGCCGGAGCTGGCTGTAGTGGCCAATGGACAATGTTACCCTCCTTGGTAGAGCTGAAAACGAGTCCCTGCTGAGCTCCGGTCAAAGGAATCTGTTGAAACTCTTTGAATTTTGCATCAATCAGGTCTTGGAGGTTTTCAGCCGAGTTCCGCAGTCCAAAGGTGATGCCATGTCTGGTGTCCGAGTCCTTTTTTGCAGAGTTTGAGTCTGAGTAGGAGTCGGATGCTTTCAGTTGCCTCTCAGAATCTTGCGGATCTTGGATTGCGAGGTTTGCTAGGTTCCGGGTTAGATCTTCCATCTTTGGTGTGGCTTGCGCTTCTGATTCCGTGAGGAGATGTCAATGTAGCTTCCCTTGATCATCCACGATGCAAGTCCACGAGCCAAAAATAAAAATTGATCCCGCCGAGAACATGTTGACGTGGTTGGTCGAGCTCTTGATCGTTGAATCGCTGAGAGCCCCTACCTGGCGCGCGAGCTGTAGGTGTTTGTTAACCGGCAACTCGTCTTGAGAGATCTCAGATGATTTGTTCGGTGGGGATCGCGTTCGTAGAACTCGGCGAGTACACAGGGACAACGATTTATGCTGGTTCTGGCCGCTAAATAGCGTAATACCTTATGTCCAGTGCGGCGTGTGCCTTGTGTTATGATTCAGGATTCAATGATAATAGCCTGCGCCTGCTTCCCCTTATATATCCGGGTGAAGCATAGCACAAACCGAGTCCTAGCCGGTTACAACAAAGGAGTCCTATTCTAATTACAAGACTTCCTTTAAGAACTTGACTAAGTTACAGCGAGAGTCCTAATCCGAGTACACTTCGTATCAAGTCTTCGGATCTCCCGTGCCGTCCAGAATCAGTCGGACTAATCATCGTTTGATGATATCTCTAACATCCTGGTCCGTCATTGAGTTGTGGTGTATTAACGTGTTGGTGTGCATGTGCAACATGAGGACCTAAAATGATTGGTAGAAGAAACCGGTCAGCAAGGACTGGTTCTTCTACCAATCATTTTAGGTCCTCAGAGAGCTCTTCCAGAGTTACATTCAACACGTTCTCGTTGCTCATGGTCATGATCAAACGATTGTGGTCCCACCAGGCACTACTACAGAACAGGGTCATAGGCCGATTCTCAAAATCGCCTTTAGTCTCGGCGTTTTTGACCGCCCGGGACTAATAGACCCTTAGTCCCCGGTCGGTAACACGAACCGGACTAGGCCTGCCCCACGACTACTGGCGCAGAGCTGCCGGGCAGGGACACTTTAGTCCCGGTCCGTGTTTACAGCCGGGACTAAAGGGCACTCTTTAGTCCCGGTTGGTGCCACGGACCGGGACTAAAGAGTGTTAGCCACGGTTTGTGGCTTGCCCGCGGGATAAATGTCACCTTTTAGCCCCCAGTTTTTAATACAAACCGGACTAAAACTCCCCGGCTTATAACCTGCCAACTTCTTCCTCCCCCGAGCCAGAGATATTCAAATTTCAGTGAGCTTCTTGCTTGTTCTTGCTGTTCTATTGCTTTGTTCTTCATTTGTTCTTCATTGTTCTTTGTCTCCAGCGTCATTGGTGATCTTCTTTGACTCCGTCATCGTCTCTTTGCGTTTAGAGGTAACTATTTCCATCTCCTACCATTTCTTTTTGAATATGAGAGGAATTTAATTAAAATATATAGTTTGCAAGAACAACAGGGGAGTTGAGTAGTTTAAATTGGTTCATCACAATCACTTGATAGTTTTTCTACTGCTAGGAAGTATCCATTCTATATTTCATACTTATGCAAGACGAGTAATATTGAATTTTAGTGTCTTTTTAGTTTATTTTCTTTAAAAAATGTGGAATTATAATAGTTTGCAACAATAAATATAGAGAGTAGACAATGTGGAAATTGGTATTGTTATATCATATTTTTCGATTATCTAAACAAATAGGTAAATTTAGAGTCTTTTTTATTTATAATTGTTTTAGGAAAATTAGGAATTTGCATGTAATAGTTTAAAAAATGAGCATGGATATAGTAGATGGCAACTGTGCCGGTCCTCGCCTCTCATCATCGGGATCCGAGGCGTTTGCGGCCGGATCTTCCTCTCATTGCTTGCGGCGAGTGTAAAGCAGAAGATTGTGAAGGAGTACCGAGTGAGAAAAGAGGGAATCAACAAGGGCGTATATTCTACAAGTGTCCGGACCATGAGGTGGGTTATTATTTACCCGCATTTGATTAATATGGTTCATTCGTATCGGTTTTTGCTTGATGATGTTGTTTAAATTTCTTATTCTTTGTTCTAATTGCAGTGGGAGGCACCGGCTGATGTAAAGGTTGTACTACTGGGAGGAAGAGTACGTTCACGTACGAAATTCTGTTGCACAGGAGGTTGCCGCTGAAGGTGATGAGGCAGTGAGTTAGCGCAGCAGCCCATCCATGCTGATGAAGCGAATGATACGTCTATTTTAGTTGGATCGGACGCGATCTAATTATGTTGCTTAAGTGCATTTTATTTTTAGTTTTTTTAGTGCTAGCTGCGATAGTCTTCGTTGTAGTCAAGCTTGTTTGAATTAATCAATCATGTGATGTCATGAGTGTTGTGCAATAAATGAGAAACTACTAAGTGCATGGTTGTAATATTTAATGCAGATGTTTCACGCAATTGGATGTATATGTCGATCGCCGCTCCAAAGAGTTCATTGTTGGCGTGCACTATTTCTTAGTGTGGCTGAGGCAAACAAGCAAGATGGTTTCATGTGCTGCCCATGCGCCGTCTGTAAGAATTTGAAGAATATTCATGCCCAAGGACTCTTCATACGCATTGTTGAAGTCGGGTTTCGTAACAAACTATATTTGTTGGACGAAACATGGAGAAAGGGGGTTGTAATGGATGATGGTGAAAAGGTGAAGAAGAATTGGCCCACTGATATTATTGCTCAGTACGGTGCCTTTGATGATGATGCAGTGGGGGGAGATGGTGAAGAAGATGCGGCAGCGACAGAAGATGTGACAGCTGATGTTGATGCTCTTGGTGATGCCATTCATGATGCACCAAGTGAATGTGAAAGTGACAAGGAGAAGGTCAAGTTTGAGCGCATGCTAGAGGATCATAGGAAATTGTTATATCCCACTGCTGAAGATGGCCAAAAAAGCTGGGTACTACGCTAGAACTGCTGCAATGGAAGGCAAAGAATGGTACATCCGATAAAGCATTTGGGCAGTTATTGAGATAATGAAAAAGATGCTTCCGAAATCAAACGAATTGCCCACCACTACGTACGAAGCAAAACAGGTCATCTGCCCTTTGGGATTAGAAATCCAGCAGATACACGCATGTCCTAATGACTGCATCCTGTACCGTGGGGAGGAATATAGAGATTTGGATGCATGCCCGGTATGTGAAGCATCACGGTAAGAAGATAAGGCGAGATGATCCTGGCGACGTGAGGGTGAAGAACGTCCAAGCAGGAAGAAAATCCCTGCCAAGGTTATGTGGTATGCTCCTATAATACCACGCTTGAAACGTTTGTTCAGAAATAAGGACAATGCAAAGATGTTGCGGTGGCATAAAGAAGACCGTAAAGTAGACAATATGCTGAGGCACCCAGCTGATGGATCCCAGTGGAGAGCGATAGATAGAGAATTCCCAGAGTTTGCAGATGAGGCTAGAAACTTGAGGTTCGCTTTAAGTACGGATGGTTTTAATCCTTTTGCGGAGCAAAGCAGTAGTCATAGCACTTGGCCAGTTACTCTATGTATCTACAACCTTCCTCCGTGGTTATGCATGAAGCGGAAGTTCATTATGATGCCGTTGCTCATCCAAGGGCGAAAGCAACCTGGCAACGACATCGATGTCTACCTGAGGCCATTAGTTGAGGAACTTCTACTTCTATGGAAAACCAGGCATACGCGTGTGGGATGAGTACAAACAGGAACACTTTGACCTGCGAGCCTTATTGTTCGTAACAATCAATGATTGGCCGGCTCTAAGTAATCTTTCAGGCCAGACAACAAGGGATATAATGCATGCACACACTGTTTTGAAGACCTTGGTAGTTTATTTTTGAAAAACTGTCGGAAGGTCGTGTATGTTGGGCACCGTCGGTTTCTTCCTGTGGGCCACCCAGTAAGAAAGAAAGGCAAACATTTAAAGTATGGCAGACCACCAAACCAAGCCTCGTAACCGAACCGGAGATGATATACTTGAAATGGTGAAGGATACGAAAGTAGTATTTGGAAAGGGACGGGCAGCGAACCTGTTCCTAAAGACGCTTCGGGACACGCACCCATGTGGAAGAAGAAGTCCATATTCTGGGAGCTACCCTACTGGCATGTCCTAGAGGTCCGCCATGCGATCGACGTGATGCACCTGACAAAGAACCTTTGTGTGAACCTGCTTGGATTCATGGTGTCTACGGAAAGCCTAAGGATTCACTTGAAGCACGACAGGACTTGCAGCGCATGAAAGAACGAGACAACTTGCATCCGGAGAAGACAGATGACGGGCGCCAGTACTTAAGCCCTGCTAGCTACACTCTTAGGAGAAGAAAAGGAAAGCATGTTGAATGCCTTAACAGCATCAAGGTCCCATCTGGTTCTCCTCCAATATAGAGAATAATTAATGTGCCAGAGAAGAAGTTCCAAAACTTGAAGTCCATGACTGCCATGTGCTTATGACCCAATTGCTTCCTGTTGCTCTAAGAGGAATTCTACCTCCACATGTACATCTAGCCACCGTGAAGCTATGTGCATTCCTCAATTCAATTTCACAAAAGGCAATCAATCCAGAGGAACTTTCTACTTTGCAGAGTGATGTCGTTCAATGTCTCGTCAGCTATTGAGTTGGTGTTCCCTCCATCCTTCTTTGATATCCTGACACACCTCCTAGTTCACCTGGTCAAGGAGATCATTATTCTCGGTCCTGTGTTCCTACACACCATGTTCCCATTCGAGAGGTTCATGAGTGTCCTGAAAAAATATGTTCATACCTTCTCGGCCTGAAGGAAGCATCGCCCAGGCTACGGAACAGAGGAGGTCATAGAGTTTTGTGTGGACTTTATTCCAGACCTTGACCCGATTGGCGTTCCTGAATCGCGACACGAGGGCATACTCAGTGGCAAGGGAACACTAGGGAAGAAAACATATATCGGTACAGGAGACGATTACTTCGATAAAGCACTACACAGTTCTACAGAACTCCTCATTGGTAGATCCATATATCGAGGTACATAAGGATTTCCTTCGATCCAAGTGGCCCGGGAAGAGTGAATCTTGGATTACACGTCAGCACATGCAAACCTTCGGCGATTGTTGCGAAAACAATGTCAGGGTGATGACACATAGATGAGCAGCTTTATTTGTTGGCCAGACAACCATCGTGGATATATCACACGTACAAAGGGTACGAGATCAATGGGAATACATTTTACACAGTAGCCCAAGACGCAAGGAGCACCAACCAAAACAGTGGTGTACGCGTGGATGCCACGGATCCAAATGGGAACAAACAAACATATTATGGCCGCATACATGACATATGTGAACTAGACTACGCACCTAATTTTAAAGTCCCTTGTTTCCGGTGTAAATGGGTCAAGATGACCGGTACCGGAGGTGGGGTAACAGTCGACAAGGAGTATGGGATGACATCAGTGGACCTCAACAATATTGGGTACAAGACGAACCATTTGTCCTTGCCGCAGATGTGAGTCAAGTGTTCTATGTGAAAGACATGTCTACAAAACCAAAAGAGGGAAAATGATAACACTCGATCGTCAACGAGCCAAAGCACCATATAGTTCTTTCAGGGAAAGAAACATTGTCGGAATTGAGGACAAGTCAGACATGTCAGGTGATTATGAAAGAGATGATCGAATTCCGCCATTCAAAGTGAATAAAGACCCAAGCATTTTGTTAAACAATGAGGAAACTCCATGGTTAAGGATGATCATAACCAAGGGACATATGTCAAGAGGAGGTTCACAGTTGTGCCCGCTTAATAGTGGTTTGTAAATTATTATGTAATATTATTAATTAAGACTTCATTCATTTATATTGATAATGGATTTATATATATGTTTTTAGTAGTAGTGATCATTGATTTATGTGCTTCTCTAGATGTGAATCTCATACTATTTTTTAAAAGAAAGTATATCAAATATTCAATTTTCTGTTCAATTAGAAAGATTTAAGATATATTTAAAAAAACTAAATTTAAAAAATCTAAAAACTACTGCATCTGTCGCGTATAACCAAATTGGGCAATGATTGTTTAGGTTTTAAACAAAATTAACGTCCAAATGATATGAAAATAAATTTTCTATTGAAAGCCAACAATTTTTTAAATTTAAATTGAACATTACATTTTTGCATTAACCAAATATGAATGGTTATTTACATTTATATTCGTTATTATAAAAAAAAAGAATTTATGCTACAAATTTTTCTACTATACAATAAGGTTAAAGGATATACAACTGTTATTTTTAAGTAATTTTATGCCTACTGTCAATTTACTATACAATTAACAAGAATTACAACATATTTATATAGTGAACTTAATACAAAACCCAAAATACTGAAAACCCAAAAAAAGTGGCGGGAAAGAACCCTTTAGTCCCGGGCCGTCTTACGCACCGGAACTAAAGACCCCTTTAGTCCCGGTGCGTAAGCCCGCCCGGGGACTAAAGGTCCAACCCTTTAGTCCCGGGGCGTATTACGCACCGGACTAAAGACACTTTAGTCCCGGTGCGTATACGCCCCGGGCAAAGGCCCCCCCGGGTATATAGGGCACAGGGCACAGTGTGCCCTCCAATCTTCCCCAGATCGACGCCAGTATCCCCGCCTCCAGTCCGCGCCGCCGCCCCGAGCTCTCCTCGCCGTCGAGCCTCTCCGCTTCCGCACTCGGCCTCCGACGCCGTCCTCCTCCTCCTCTCCTCTTGTCCACCTCCGTCCTCCACGCCGCCGTCCTCATCCACTCCGCCGTACTCCTCCACGCCGCCGTCCTCCTCCGCGCCGGCCGCCCGTCATCCGAGCCGCCGGCCTGTGCGTGTGCAGTGTGTGATGGTGTGCGTGTGTGTCCAGTGTGTGTGAGAGTGTAAAAAAATATGAAAAGGTTAAATAGAAAAATTGATATATATATGTATATATATAAAGAAAAAAAGAAGAATATAAATAGATATATATATTTATCGATAATGAATATGAATTTTTCTATTTAACCTTTTCATTTCTTTTGTTTATAGAAAAAGGAAAATCATATATATATGTTTTTTAAAGTAACAAATAGATATATACAAATAATGAATATGAATAGATATATTTATAGAAAAGGAAAATCATATATTGTTTTTTTAAACGTAAAAATATGTGTTCGACATGTAGTCCTGGTGACCGCCGCACCGACCTCGCCGCCGTCCACTGTCATCCGCACCGTCGTCATCCTCGCTGCTGTCCACCGTCGTCGTTCTCGTCCACGGTGTGTACAAAATCATGTGACAAGGATATGTTTTAAACATGTATTTATTACTCTTAGAAAATGTGTTAATATAGAAAATCATGTGCCATGTCGGAACATGTATTTATTACTCTTTACGAAATATGATATTATTGTCATGTTAATTTTTATGAATTGTCATGTTATTTTATGAATTGCCTAAAACTCGAAACCCCCAAAACCTAAAACCCTAACCCTAAACCCTCGAACCTAAACCACTAAACCCTCAAACCCCGAAACCTTAAACCCGAGGACCAAAACCCTAAACCCTTAACCCCTAATTAAACCCGGTTTCGGTTTTCGTTTCACATACATGTATAAAGCTCCTTTAAGTGTTCGATCATATTGTATATATATTTTAATATTCACAGAAATGGCCGACCCAAATGAGAATGTGATGGAGGAGGGAAATGATGAATATCATCGCCGACGGCGATGACGGGAGTGAATACTTATTGAATTACGAAGACATGACCATGCAGATGAAAATCTCCCTGAACAACAAGTTGAGATGGAAGAAGGCAATACAGGCGAGGTATATATACAATGTGTCGTGTTAGGGTTTACATTTACTTTATTACTTGATTAGGTTTTATGTCAACTTGTATTAGGGTTTCATCTTCATGTTCTTTACTATATATAGCCCTCTGGATCGACGTCTGCGACAGGGCAGAGCAGACCAAAACGAGGACCGAAGAGGCCGTTGAAGGGCCGTCATGTAATCTCCGAATTCGATATGGCTACAGGCAACCACTAGGACCAATGCAAAGAAATATGTCTTTCACTGTGGGTCCTTGTGAGAGATCGGATTCCGATAAGTGCCCGTGAATGGAAACAGAGGCGAAGTGCTCCCGAGATCAGTTATGTCTCCAATCTTGACAAGCAGCTAGTCTGGGATGACGTCCAAGCTCATTTCTGTTGACACGAATGATGAGGAGCTGCTGAGGCGAATTCGGGAGTGGACAATGAAGAAGATGGCCACCCTTTTTCAGGACTGGAAGAAGAAATTGTACCACACCTTTGTGCTGAAGAACGAGACGCCAGATTTCAACTCTAAGGCGTATGTCAAGATAAGGGCCGATCTGGGATTGAATTTGTACAAGTACAAAAGATCACAGAGAGCGAGGCCCGGGTCAGAGTAAACAAACTGAATGCAGCTCAGAAGAATACCACCATCATTTAGGATCAGGGTGGCTATAAAACTGCCATTCCAAAGTGGGAGAGACAAGAACATGAGATGCTTGCCAGGGGGGTAGTCCCAGAGACAATAAGAAGAAATTGGAGTGAACGGTCCAGAAATTGGTTCTACGCTCATGGGGGAACCATAAACCCTAATGATGGGGAGCTTGATTGGGGCCCGCAAATTTCAAGAGCAGCACATAGGCTAGTTCAAGCACGAAATGCGGTGTTGGCTGGCGAGTTCAAGCCCAATAGAGAGAAGGATGAACTCACGTACGCGCTGGAGAATCCTGAGCACGGTGGGCGTACGAGAGGCTTTGGGGCCGTTTCGTGGCTACATTCGTTCGAAGCGGATCGAGAAAGTTATAGAAGCCGCCAAGAAAAGAAGGACGAGGAGGCAGAGCGACTCTTCAAGTTGGAGGAGTATGTTCTTCAAACACAAGAGCGTGAGAAATCTCGTGAAGAATGGATGCAGGAGGAAATCAAAAGGCAAGTGCAAGCGGCACTTAGTCAAATGACGAGTGGGCAAGGTACATCTTCACAGCATCCTCAAGCGAACATTAGCCCCCCAGGTCAGATGAAAAGCAGCTGCGCCTCCACGGAAGTACCAACCATTCAAGATGACTCCAAGCTACGCTTTCCCGTGGATGACGTTAAAGAACCTTTTACTACTTGTGAGCTGCACATTCCAGATGGAAATGCCACGAAAAAGGTGGCTGTCGGTGTTGTAACCCTATCGACCGCACAAGAACACCAAGAATCCATGGTCACCAGTGCCAGCCGGATACGCTAGCGTTTCGGTGGATAGGGTTGAGACAGGTTGTGGCAGCGTGGCACTGGAAATTGAAGGGGGAGATGGGGAGAAGACTTTAGGTGAAGCAGAGAAGACATTTATTTGCTGGCGCAAGCGCTTCATTATTATTCCTGGAGTGTCACCGCCGCAACTCCTCCACTACTGATCAAGATCCTCACCATAGGTAGTGTGCGCGTGAATGAGAAACAATTTTTATTACACTAACTTCCTATATGTATATATTAGTTGGATGCTCACATCATTCATGTTTTGCGTAGCAGGAACTATAGTCCAGTTCGTCATTATTCCCTAGTGCATCATAGTGCTGCGGGCGGTGACGATGTGTTGGAGGACACGGCTTCAACCCCCTCCTCCACCACGGGCTCCAACACCGCCACCGGCCCCACCATCTCCTCCACCGCGGGCTCAACGCCGCCCACCGGCCCCACCATCTCCTCCACCGCGGGCTCAACGCCACACCCACCGGCCCCCACCCATTTTCCTCACACCGCGGGCTCCAACGCCAACCACAAACCTCCACCGCGGGCTCCAACACCGCCACCGGCACCCACCGTTCTCCTCTCCACCGGCGGGCTCCAACCAACCCCTGCCTCCACCGCGCGGCCCTAAGAAGCGGTCCGCTGCCACGGAACCGAAGGCCCCACCTCCAAAAAAAGAAGGCTCCTGCATCAGGAAAAAATGCACACGAGAAATTAGCTTATGAAATGACTGATGAGGAGTTACAAATTTCGGTGAAAAAGATGTGAAAAAAATTTTTTAGATGAATCAACGAGCGGCTAAAGCGAAGAGAACCCAGAGAAGCCTTACCTCCTGTTAAACCCACAGGAGTTAAGGAAAAGGGGGACCAGCATGGTATCAAGATGCGTGAAGCCCGAAAGGCTCCGCGAAATCAGACTACGAAACGCTTCTAATCAAGTCTGCAAAGAACAACAATCAAGCACGAAGAAAGTGGGAAAGAGTGTTCCACAGCTTGGGGAAAATCAAGACCTTGTCCCATTATTTGTGAAAAATCAGTATGGTTCAAACATGGGCAGAGTACAGAGAAAATCTGGAGAGACCACTTTGTCTGAGATGGACTCAATGGAAAATTTTTTCATTGACAGCGGGTCTCCCATACGAGACGATTCAAAATATTGCTACGAGGCTGGAGTTTCCAAAGCGGAGTAGTTGATGAATGGAGGAGGAGAAAGAAATTTTGCATCGGGCAGGAGTCTAATGAACCCAATCACTTGCATGTACTTGGTACGCAGATGTTTGCAATCAACAAATGGTGCATGAGGCTTCTAAAGACGGTGATATAAATTGGATTTCTGTCGAATTCGGAACCATCACTACTCCGTGGCGATGACCTAATCTTAGTCCAGATGGAGGAATTACACAGCTATGCCATATGGAGCACTGGACAAATCGCTCCTTAGCTGCTATTGTTGTAAGTGTTTCTTTATAGTTTCATTTGAACTCTCTAGTATGTGTATATAGTATGTAGTATTCTTAAACACGTACTTGTGGATCGACTCGATATTGCAGGTATCAGATGACTCAGCTCAGAGATAAACATGACAATTCTGTTGGGTTTGTTGATCCATATGTTGTTTTCAAGGCTCCAACCCTTCAGGACTTGGAGCGATGAGTCGTGTATGAATCTCATGAGGTTCTTCGTGAACCAAAAAGATAGAAAAAATACTTTTCCATACAACTTTAAGTGCGTGAGACATATATAGTTAATAATAAGTATATGCACATTTTATTTTACTTAACCCTAATAATCTATATATATGAATCATGTGTATCAACAGCTTTCACTGGATACTGATGGTCATTGATCTCAAACACAGCAATGTGTTAATCTATGACTCGTTGAGCAAAAGCAAGTAAGAGATTACCAGATATGATAGACATCCTCCAAAGGTTTTTCGATCCCTAGCTTCCATGCTTAAAGTAGAGACTAAGCTTATATATTATACTAATTAATAAATAATGATCCAACTATTAATGTTTCATTGGCCGGATTAGGGTTTGGGAAAAATCATTGCTCGGGAACATATGAGTCAGTGTAGGCCCCCACTTACAATAAAGCACGACTACCAGTAAGTTTACACCTCGTCAATGTACGTGTATCTTTATTATATCATGTCATATATCATATCTTTATTACGAGATATAATCTTTTCATTCTACAGTGGATTTTGAGACAAAACAGGGGTACCAACTTATGTGGATTCTATGTTTGCGAGTACATGAATGATAGAATCAAATAGAATTCCTGAAGAAATCATCAAAGTACGTAACATGTTTCTTTTCATTTTTTATAGACTTAATATTGATAATATAGATATAACTAATATCTTCTTTAATTCCAATTGAAGACTGACTGGTTGAAAGCAAAAAAGTGATGCTACAAGACCAATTGAAAGCAATACAAGAGTCAATAGCAGGATTTCTTCGGGAACAAGTCATAGTCAAACGGCGAGTTCTACTATAATACCGACGAGCCGTTGATTCCAAACAATGATGATCATTTGTATGCCCTGTTAGATATTTAGATGGAGTACGATTGTAATAGGTTTATAGTACTAACTTAGAGTACAACTTTTGTAGATAGATATTTGGACAACTTCTACATGTATATATATTGCTTGTAATTTTATATGTATATATTATATATATATATATGTAGTTTATAGTTCAATTATATATGCATGCAATAAGCTTATTGTGTTATGCTGCTAATATATATAAATTATATATATTAGCAGCAAAGAATACATATTAGAAAACCTATTTAAATAAATAAACAAACTAAAAACAGAACTGAAATGAAAATAAAAAAGAAAAAACCAGGGACCCTTTAGTCCGGTTGGTGATACCAGCCGGGACTAAAGGGTGCTGCTGCGGGGCACCGCTGGCAGCACCCTTTAGACCCGGCTGGTATTACCAACCGGGACTAAAGGGTGGGCTTTAGCCCCGGTGGCTGGAGCCGGGACTAAAGGGGGGGCCTTTAGTCCCGGAAGCGTAGTAGTCCGGCTCGGCAACCGGGGCTAAAGGCCCTTGCCGACCGGGGTTAAAGGCATGTTTCTGTAGTAGTGAGGCGTGCCAAAAGATGTGTTGACACTAAAATTTGTGTCTTCGAATGTCAAGCGCACTACGAGGTCCTCAGAGACCGCGTGGAGCAAAGGGTCCTGATCTCCTGAACCTCCAAAGACGAAGCCGGTCTTGGTGCAACTGAATCTGGGGCGTGCCAGTCAATTTGACCTGCAATTGACAAGGAAAAAGAAAATGATATCAAATCATGGAACCTGCCGGTTTGGTGCCAGACAGTTCCATAATGTACGACTCTGAAACAGCCATTATCAGAGGAAATTAACTAGAAAGTCAACTCCTAACAGTGCAAAAATATATAACCATTGAAATTATAGAACGGCTACTCAAGATATGCAAAAGAACAAGGATACAACTAGCCGATCTAACTTAACTTATGGGAGTATATGATTCTACATATGCGGCAAAGCCAATGCAAAAACTAACTGATCGACTAACTATGTTAGCAATTCTGGTCGTTAACAGTGGTGTGTTTCCATGCAGCCATAATAATGACCAGATCGACAAAATAGCTTAATTATCAATAGTGGGGTGTCTCCATGCAGCCATAATGATAATCAAGCTAAACTACGTCCAATCATAATCAGTAGATCTACTAGTTTTTTAGATTGGCGCATGCGTATACGTTATGAGCGAAAGCATAACTCAATCGGCTATTTAGCCGATACAGGGTCCATGAAGCACGAACAAGTTCTATCTATCAAATTATGGTTTGATCTAAAACTAAGCAAATCTAATTTGATATACCTATCTGTGGGTTCGAAAATACAGCCATAAAAGCATATAAATCAAATTTTTTTGAACTACTATCAACTATACTGGACAAATATCTCGAACGCATAGTTTGTAACAATCGAGATCGACAAGTTAGCTGATATGAATCTAGATCGGCTTTTTTGTCAAGATAGGCGTGGGATTGCTTTGAGCAACGGATCTAGGTAGCGTTTAAGCTTGAGCTGACTTGTCAATCTCAATTGGGCAAGATATTGTTGTAACAAGTAAAATTAAATGTATTCCCCCACGTTGGGCTTAGTTATTAAATCGTAGGGCTCGTTGTGCTTTGTGCCTGATCAACCTTTTGGTGAGTTCAGGGCGGGTATGCCCCATAGTAAAAGCCATAGTAAAGTTGTTCTTAGTATTGCCTTAGTAGAGGAGATCACACTTATCCTCTCTATCGTTTATCCCCTACCTTTGATCCACCCTTGGATAGTCTTAGTTCTTCATTAGATCACTTCGCGTTCCTCGTGGAAATTCGATACCTTGGAATACTCCTAGGTGAAAGCTACAATTGACATCCGTGCGCTTGTGGATTTATCTGTTTGCCCTATCAAGTGTCAACATACACCATGTGGTTCGATGGCTAATCGGTCTCACACACCGAGCCTCTCAATAGGCGCCATAAGAACCTACCAATGGAGGGATGTTGAATGACATGAGCAATCCACTAGAGTTGGAATTAGGCACTCCGCTGGGGAACCACAACAATCCCACACAAATATCGCCTTCATTGGGGGTGGACACAATCACCAAATCCCCTCACCAATCAATCCACCACCAACCGTCTAGGTGATGGCAATCACCAAGAGTAATAAGAAATCAACAAACACAACAATCACACTAGTGCCACAAATATGAATCACAAATGCACAACACTAGGGTTCCACCTCCTCTCATGAGCATGAACCAACCATGGAGATGGAGAGGAGATGGATGAAGAGGATCCTCTTGGAGCTCTCAAATCGATCTATGGAGCTTGCTCTCTCACTGCTTGCACCTCAAATCAATGGAGTGAGAGAGGGAGGATTGGAGCCCTTTTTCTCTTCTAGGGTTTGTAAGAGGAAGAAGAAGATTGGAAAGCAAATATGTGTGAGACATTTTGCAAAAGGAGAACCCTGCAGCCCCAAAATAGCAGCCAACCAAACTGACCGTGAAGGCTCGGATTGGTGACAAGAGGGGGGGGGGGTGAATGAGAGCCTCAAATTTCTTTTTGAGAAATCTTCGGCCTCTGTCCCTGAAAGTCACCCAAAAGCAAAGGCATGAACGAGCGGCTAGTTCATGACCCAACAGATGGGTGGATACCTTAGGAGATGTCCTAGAGGTACAGCGGAACTACCGGAGAAAGCCGATGAGCAAGCACCAAAAGAGCGAGGCAAAAAACAGCATTTCATCAGGATCCCGGACTGTCCGGACTTCTGATCCCACACTCTCCGCCGCTAAGTGTCGGACTGTCCATGCCTGGGGGCCGGACTGTCCGCTGGTCAAAAACCAGAAAACCAACTGTTCGGAAACAGTTCTGGTCCAGGCCCGAACTGTCCGCGACCTGGTCTCGGACTGTCCGCCAGTCACTTGACCGAGAACAGTGCCAAGCTACGCGGTTCTATATGTACAAAACCCGATGGCCGGACAGTCCGCTATTGGGGGGCCGGACAGTCTGCCATTGTCCAGAAAAAGCAAAAACTGCTCGGGTCAAAACCAAAATTGATTTGATCTCAACCAAATTGAACGGTGCTACAACCAACTTCTCCCAAGTGATCTGCTATGTGTTGGGGAGCTAATCCTAGGAAATCATCGCTCCAAACCAACTCAATCAAGATATATCTAAAGATCACTAGAAAAGGGGGAAGAAGAACGAAGACCAAAGTGAAATCAGCCCGCTCTATGTGCTCATGAGGTTAGAGAGCAAATCCTTTGGTAGAAAGATGACACTCCTGTCCTAGCACAAGATGATTCAAGTGAAATAAAAAACCATCCCTCGGATTGGAAGAACGAGTCAATTCACCGAGGAGGCAAAGAGAGAAACGCGAAGAACACAATTCGAAAACGCAAATTCAATCTCGATTTCAACCGGAACTCATCCCCACGAGGAGATAAAGGGATTACAGTCCCTTTTCCTGAGAATCACGAAATACACAGAGGAATTGTTGTCTCTGTAGATCGCAAGCAGCTAGAGGAAGAAACCCTAATAGAAAATAGAGTCTGTGTGAAAATGAAATGAAGCTGCAAGGATGGGGAGGATGGAGGGGCTGTCATCTTTATTTATAGTCCTAATACAATAGTCCCCTTATACTCCTAGATACAAGAGCAAACTAGCCAACCCTAGGGGTATTCTCGTCCAACTCTATTAAGGCTTCATCCGACGGCCACGCGACCTACCATCCTTCGATTCGCCTCGACGCAAGCTCCAGGATGCCGCCACGTGCCGTCCTGTCAATCGCCGCACCTTCTCACCGATAGCTTCGCCGCAATGCAAGCCTCTCGGTGTCGTCACGCGTCGACCGTTCCGCATAGGAACCTCCGCCCGGTTTTGAGGCCCAAACCGGCAAACCGTCGCACCCAGGTTTTGAGGCCCAAACCTGGAAACCGTCCACCTCGAGTTATAGGCCTAAACCCAGAAACCGGCCACCCTGAGTTTTGAGGCCCAAACTTGGAAACCATAGCAGGCAGTTTTTCGTGGCTCTACTACCAAATCCGCGCCATAGACGAAGTGTGGTTCTCATACCCCGACCACCGACACCGATGTCGATGCATGTCCAGCCTCCACACCGAGCACAACGCCTTCGCCTTCCTCCCTGACTTGGCCGATGGCACCCGCACCTCAATGTGAGCCTGTGTTCCGCCACTCCCGCCAAGTGCCATGATGCCATCGTCTTCCTCTCGACTCGACCGATGCATTTCACATCCCCATGTGCTCTCGCTTGCTGAAGCCAAGTGCCAACTACCACAGCTGGTCCTCCAGCCCTCCGGTCCGTCAGTCCAATCCTCACGTCCGTCATTCCACGCTCTCGGTCCGTCGGCATGGCATGTCTCTACTTTACCTTCACCTCACCGTCGAGCACTGCCTTTGAGCTCCACACCTGCACAACAACACAGCCAAGAGACACATGTCTTTGCTCACTGCTCCCGGTGAGCCTATTGACCAATCGCTCATCACTCAGGGTGGAACTACAAGGGCACATATCAACCTTGTGTTTGCAATCTCCCCCTTGATGAGTGCATTGTCAACACATAGTTTCAAAGCTACATCAAGAAAAATCAAAAGAAGAAGAAGGAGAGAGAAAGCTCACTCAAATGCCCCAAAAGCTAGATTAAAAGCCGAAGAAGGGCAAATCGAGTTAAGCAAAGCTTGGTCCCCAAAGACATGGGCAATGACTCGACGCAACCAAGCAAAGGATCATAGCAACAACTCTTCAAAGAGCAAAACTCAATCAAAGAGAAAAGGATTGAAGCAAAACCTCACCAAAAGAGCTGAAAACTCGATCTCGAGAGCGAAAGACATGGTTCCCAAAGACATGGGCAGCGGCTCGACGCAAACAAATCAATAACAAGCTAGTCCTCAAGAAGAGGCAGAAGAGGGTTCAACACCACTAGCTGAAAGATCCATACCAATCAAAAGCATATCAAGCGAAAACTGCTAGTCCCTCAAGATAGAGACACAGAGGCTCAACACAACTAGCAGGCTCGGAACCAATCGAAATCAGCAAGAAGCAAACGGACTACGCAAAGAAGCAGCCAAGCAAAGCCACTCCCCCTAGACACATGCCTAAACCAGAAACTCCCCCTCGCTAACAGAACTCCCCCTTGGAAAGTGATGCACTGAAGATTGCAATATGCCACCACTAAGAACATTTAAAGAAAATTCTCCCCCATGGGGGCATATGCAATCCACCAAGTTATACATTGGAGCACAAACAGGAGGAACAGAGCTAGGCCATTGTAACACCCCGGTGTTTAATTAATTAAAATAAATTAGAATTTAATTAGGAAAATGGCCAAAAACCTATATGGAGGAAAAAATCAAACCAGATGTTTGTTGCATTCATGCCGTTGCACAATTTTTTAGGGTGAAAAAGAATTTTTGTTAAAACCCGAATAAGGCGTATCGAATTTATTCTATTTAGAAAAGAAATAAAAATATTTTGGAAGTTTTGCAAAATCAAACTCAAATTTTATTTTCAAAACCTAGGGAAAATATTTTTTAAAACTTTCAAAACTTGTTTGAATTCAAACTGAGTTGAGATTTTGTTTTCCAAAAGAATTTGCAAAAGAATCTAAAAAAGGAAAGGCAAAGGGCCTCAGTCCCTCTCCCATTTCCCCTTCAGCCCAACCCTTCTTTCTCCGCGGCCCGACCCCCTCTTCTTTCAGCCCACCCTGGCCGCCCGCTCACCACCAGCAGCCAGCCCGCCTCCTCCCCTTTCTCCATTTCAGCCCAGTGGCCCACTCCTCCCTCCTTCCCCCTCCTCTCCCTCCCGCCTTGGGCCGGAGCCGGCGTAGACTCCCCGCTCCCAAGCCCCCTCCCCGGCCCAGCTAGCGCCGCATCTCCCCTCACCGCGTGGCCCGGTCCTCCCTGCGCTCTCTCCTCTCGCTCTCACTGCTGAGCGGACCCCGCGTCCTCGCTCACTAACGGATGGGTCCGACCTATCGGATCTATCCCCTTCCTGCACCCTACGGAAGCAGCCGCCGCACCGCCTCCGCACCAACAAAGCCGCTCCCTCCCCGCATCTCTCGCTTAGCGCGCCGAACAGACCACCGCGAAGCCCGCAGAGATCCCAGTCTGCGCTCGCGAAGTCCTTGCCAGCCCCAAAAGCCGAACCCTTCCTCTCCGTTTCGATCCGCTCGGTAGCCGCCATAAGCGGGCACCCCGAGCTCGTCACCACCTCCCTCTCGACCCTATAAGAAATCCCGTTAGGGTTACTCGCACCGCATCACGCGCCGCCACCATACCCTCCCTCTCCCTGCCTTCTCCCTCTATCTCCAGTGACCATCGCAAGAGCCGCCATTGATGACGCCGGCTCGAGCTCCGAATCCCCCCCCCCCTATGGCCTGCTCCCGGCGACGAGAACCTCACCATCCGAACCGCAGTAAGGTCCTCTCTTGATTCCACCCCTTCCCACGCTCTCTACCGGCCTCTGTCGCCAAACCGAGCGATTTCTGACGAGCTCTGGCCACCCTGGCCATGGCTCCGCCGTCCTCACTCCTCTACTGAGCCATCCCTGGCGCTAACGAGCCCTCCATAGAGTCCTAGGTGAACCCCTCCTTCCCCAACACCTCTTCGCACCGTCCCCCGTGCTCTCTTGGCCGGCACCGAGCGCTCTGGCGAGCTCCGGGGCCCTCCCATGGCGCTCCGCCGCCATCAGCCTCCTGGACGGCCGCTGCGCCGCCCTCTTACTCTCTCCACCTTCCCTGCGCCGTTGGATCTCATCCGAACGACTGAGATTAGAACCCTCTCCACGAAGCGGTATAGACCGGGCTATGGCCGCGTGGACTCGGTCCACCGCTCCGCCGCTCCCGCGTCCACCGCACAGGTGGCACACACCGCCCCAGTGACGCGAAGCCGCGTGGCACCAACTCACCCCCACCCCGCCGTGTCAGCGGTCAACAGAGCCAGCTGGTGCAACCGACGACTCGCACAACGACACGTGGCGCTGAGTCAGCCGCTGCGCAGCAACGCCGACCGACCGTGGCACTTTAACAGAAAAGACCCTCGGCTTTCCCCGAATCAACCCGCCATCCTATCTCCTTGTTCACTGAGTCTTGGAAAACATTCAATTTCACCCCTGCAGTTCCCCTTAAATGAGGCCCAGTCCATCGCCATTTTGCTTTTCAGTTTTATTTATTTAAAACCCGAAAATGACTTCAGTTTATTTACAGATTTGCCACCAAACTTCAAATGCTTATAACTTGCTCGTTTTTAACTCCGATTTGACCCGTTCAAGTTGCGTTAGATTCGTCCGTCGACGAGTCTACAGCAGCTATGTAATCCATTTACGTTCTGTTTTCCTACTATTTGATGTACTGTTATTGTAGTATGTTGTTGTGGGCCATGTTTGATGTTTGATCCAGCGAGTGCGAGCTACGTGGAACCCCTGGATCAACATTGTGCTTTCGTCACTCCAGACCCTTCTCGTGATCCAGTTGATCCGACCCAACCCGCAGTCAATTGTCCTTGAACATCTTGCACCTACTTTTATTTTACTTTTGGTATTAGAGTAGTTAGATCCTGTAGATGCATGCAGAGTCTAAATTTGAATCCCATGATATGGTTTACTAGATCTTGTACTATTTTCCTTGTCACCTGGTTGGGATCATATGGGTAGAAGTCATGCTTAGCCATGCTGTCTTGGGATGGGATGGTTAATAATTAATTCTGATTAATGATATATGGAATATGTGGCTGGTAATGTTGTAGTATGGTGAGTAGGTAAATCTGGCAGGATGGACCGTTGGTGGGTGTGGTGCCATGTGACTGGCGTACGGTTGCCGTGTGACTCGGCGTTACGGTTTGCCATGGGACTTGGCGTTGGTTTGGGTTTGTGGTTTGTTATCCTGCCGGGATCCCTAGGACCCGGTTCTTGGACAAGTAACCCGGCAAAACAGCGCAAACCATGAGGCCTATATGGCTCTGGGACTGGCTAATTAATTAGAGAAGCCTTATGTCGTTATTAGTTACATATGGACATGGGACAGGGCTTCTTCTATGCAGGATACTGCTTGGTATGGGAGTGATTCCCAGGCTCGGGCGCCAGACCTGTTGTAATTACGGAAGGTAGCTCTACGTCGTGACATATGGAACTAATACGCATAGGAGGACTCTTTGTAACGGCCTTGTAGTGAACCCTGCCGACTCACCTTGGAAGTGGGTCAAGAGGCTAGCTACCTCAGGCACAAGGGCAACACGACTCATCGGTAAAGATGTGCAAACTCTGCAGAGTAAATAAACTGATATATCAACCGTGCTCACGGTCAAGAGCGGGCTTGGACTTCTTCGAGATTAGTTGGTTACTGGTTACTGGTTCGGATCATCTGATGGACTTCAGGTGTGGTTTGCCTGATGGACTTCAGGTGTGGGTGCTAGGTGCGACTCCAAGTACGGTTGCTTGGTGTGACTCCAAGTGTTGGTTGCTCGGTGTGACTCCGAGTGTGGTTTGCTCGGTGCGACTCCGAGTGTGGTTACTGTTACTTTGGAGACTATGGTTATAACCTAGTAAATAGGTGCATAGGAAATAGGATTTAATAGGATGTGTTGCTTTAGGCGCTTGAGTCAAACAGAGTCAGCCTACCTTTGTTAATAGCCTCATAAGCATTTATTTCCTACACTTGCGGAGTACATTTCGATGTACTCACCCTTCCTCTTTGTCCCCCCTGCTACCCCACCCAGACGTTGGAGTCTACGCGTACACCGAGCAGGAGTACCGAGAAGACAGCGGATACGACCCCGACAACTTGCACCCAGAAGACGGTGGATACGACCCCGACGACCTGTACTAGGATGGCGCAGCCCCCGGTCGACCTTCCGGTGGAGATGGCGTCCAGTTTCCGCGAGTCTACATTAGAGTTAGACTGAGAGTCTGTACTTTTCTTTCAGACCCGAGGGTCATTTTTGTAATAATGTTCGATATATTAATAAAGCATTGTTTTGATATTTACTATGATGTGGATATATGTATGAAAATTGATCCTTGCATACATATATTGTGCTCCAATTTTGTTCTTAAAATTGGGGTGTGATAGCCATGCCTATCGAAGCAAACACATGCACATTAGCCTAAAATGCATGAAAATGCACAATGCAATAGCTTCAAGCATATAGTCATTAGAGTGAAAAGATGCTCTAAAGAATGTTGTCTTGACAACTAAGCAACAAGAATAAGTTGCGGATACATGGGTGTATGCCGAGTCTCGAGTGATGAGTGATTGCCAACTGGGATGATGCGCATGTTCTTTGGCTTGTGTTGTGCAGGTGTCGAGGACGGATACAGTGATCGAAGGCAAGGTGAAGGTCAAGTAGAAACGTGCCGTGCCGATGGACCGAGAGTGGCGAAGGGCGGACGTGAGGCTTGGACTGAGGGACCGGTGGCCTGAGGATCAGCTGGGGTGGCTGACAGCCTGGGACAGCGACGAGCGAAGACTTGCGGTGACGGTGTTGCTCGGGTCGAGGACCTGGGGACACGTGTCGGTGGACGGGGTGCACGAGCGGTGCATCCCCTCTATGGCTCGGTTTGGTGGTTGAGCGACAGAAAAACCACCGAGTGGACAGTTTCCAGGTTTGGGCCTCAAAACCTGGGCGCTGATGGTTTCCGAGTTTGGGCCACAAAACTCGGGCTGAGGACGGTATCCAGGTTTGGGCCTCAAAATCTAGGCGCTGCGGGTTTCTGAGTTTGGGCCACAAAACTCAGGCGATGGACGGCTGGTTTCCCGGTTTGGGCCTCAAAACCGGGGGTTGGTCGTGAAGGAAGGTTTCCCGGCTTGGGCCTCAAAACCGGGGGTGAAGTCCGAGAAAAGGACAAGCGACACGTGGCGGCACGTGGCGGCAATCGGTGAGGTTGCGTCGAGGCAACGCTACCAGTTGTGCCGGCGTGGCCGTCGGATCACCACCTACCACGAGTTGGTCCAAAATAACCCTAGGGTTTAGCTGGTTCACTCTGTAATTAGTTAGGGGTAGAGTGGGAACTAGAATTAGGATAAGTAGAGGGAGACACCCACCTCCCATTCTATCTCAGTCATTTGCTCTTTGCTTCTAGGGTTTCCTGCTCTCCCAATCCCCTGCTGTAGCAAACTGAGATCCACAGAGAAGACAATCATACCTCTGTGTTCGTGAGATTTTGAGGATGTGAGACCATAATATCACTATTGTAGCGTGTGGTAGCCACACGGTTACAAATTTGTGGTTGTGATTTGCGTTTTGGTGTTGTTCTTCGCGGATTGCTTTTTGCCACGATTTTCCCGTTGATCGATCTCTTCACTCATGGCGTCTTTTGCGATTCCATTTGAACTGAGTTTTTCTAGATCGTAAGGTACATCTTTCCACCGAAGGAATTTACCTCTAACCTTACGAGCTAGTAGATCGATAGATTTTCGTTTTGGATCGAGTTTTGCTCCTTTGCCCCGAATTCTTCCGATTCACCGATTTGAAGTTAGGTTCGAGCCATGATCTCTTTGAGATAGCTCACTAACCTCCTTGGAACTCCTCATACAAAGTCTAAGCCTTAGAGCTTTTGATTCGGAGGAGATCGGGTTGAATCCACGGAAGAACAGTGCAGTTTTACGGGCATTGGACGCTCGCGTCGGGAGCATCGGACGCTGTGTTCATCACATCGGACGCGTCCGATGCCACGTGTGGTCTGACAGTGTTTTTGAAGGAGCATCGGACGCTGACCATCGGAGCGTCTGTTGTCATCGGACACACCGGGGGTCTAGCATCGGACGCTAGGGTTTCACTGTAGCAACGTCCGATGCATGTCCAGTAAGGTTCCAGACAGGGTCATTTCTGTGATAGAACCGACCAATTTATACCAGATTAAGCACCGAATCCCCACTTTCCCAGAGATTACAGGTACTTAAGCTCGTACAAACCCGGTTGTCCGGAAATCTCGAAGGATTTCAAATCATTCAACTTTAGCCAAGATCGTAAAAGATTAGCGTACATGTCCACGAGGTACATTCAGTTCGCACATAGTTCAAATACATCGAAGTTCAACAGTTATTACAAACCATAGTTTGAATTTCGAAAGCGGAAGCAACATAGTTTTAAACATAAGTTCTCAGTTCACAATACGGTGCCATGCCTGATCAGTCCACAAAAGCATCAGGAGAGAATAAGAGTTGACCATGCCCATGGTCTAGTCACCACCCTCGACGGGGTACAGACAGTTCTCGCAATAGCCGAAGAAGCATTGCCCATCTGCAACAACAAGGGGAAGAACCCTGAGTACGAGAAGCTACTCAGCTAGACTTACCCATCATAAACCACAAATAAACGACACCAAGGAGTATGCAAGGCTGTATCTGGGATTGGCTATACTTACTCTTTTGCGTAAAAGCCTTTTTATTAATTAGATAATCAACATTAGGGTATTAGCAGTCAATTTTATGTAATCAACCTGATTAACTAGATTTGCAATTGATCTAGAGCAATCACTTGGCTAATTAATCAAGCAAGAGCGACTATTTCATCAATAGCCTTTCAGATTCAGCACCATAACCATCTTTAGTTCCATAAGTTACTACAGTAACACATGCCCAGTCAAGTTACTCACTAACCAGGAGCGATGGCGATTATAATCGATTCCTACCCAGCTGCGGACAAAGATGTCGCACACTCCCCCGATCACACCTTGCCAGGCAGCCGTCGGTGAAAACTTCATGAAATTCGAGAACACAACACGCGGGACGGTCATGGGCCCTTCTACACTGGGGGTTATCTCAATGCCAGGTCGCTCAAGCTATAACTGCCCACGGTCATGCCAGGTCAATCAGGCCCTGCCTGTCCACGGACCATGCCAGGTTGCTCAGAATAGTTGCCCACGGTACATATAAGGCCCTGGGTGTTAGGCGTCAACATCTCCATCACCGGCTCGAATAGCCCTACTCGGCTTCACGGGAGGTACTCAGACGTACTCCGTTAAGTGATTGACGCGTTCAAAATGACTGAGGTGTGCCTTCGTCGGGTCCTAATCGACACAGACGGGAGACTACTAGCACACAGAACCCATGTCCTGCTGCCCCTACATCCCGCTCGGTCTCAGATTAATTATCATATGGTTATCTCCATGATAGCACCAGGCTAGTCATGATTAATATCCACCTATATGCGGGAGATAGGAAATCACCCGACTTTTAGCGGTCTAAGCAGACTAAGCAGAAACGAGCCCAGACCTAACAAGGATATCAATATAGTAATTGCAGGTGGACAAGGATAAGTAAGTAATGCATCAACGGTATCACTCAACTCCTATAACCTAATGCAACAAACATATCAGGTTAATTTTGTAATTGCATTTGCAAACCATAGGAGTGGGATGCTCCGGGGCTTGCCTCGTTCAAAGTCGGAGGGACGATGGTCGCGGCACTCAGGCAGGTCCTCGCCGTCTCCTTCTTCGGTCCTCTGGTCCTGGGTCTCCTCCGGACACGGCTCCTCTGGTGGCGGGTTCTGGACTTCCACTACCGACCCTGTATGATGCATAACACATATAAGTAATATGAATGCACATGGAATGCATGGGGATGCAACATGGAACAAGATAACTCAGGAGATAAGCACATGTCATCTACTAAGATAACTCAGGAGATAAACACATGTCATCTACTGCGTTCTCTTCAACAAGGTAGTCACATCAAACTAGTGATTACAAAAGACCTAAACATCCAACCAAACAATTAACCTACCAAATTAGTTGGTTAGGATTCACAATTACCACAACAAGCACTTCACTTAATTAATTTATTCTCCTTTAATTGCTTGCTGAAATAAATCCATTTAATCAAGCCTATAACAGCAACCCATCCTAGACAGCTTCAGAAAAATCTACAGAATTTATTGGAAGTTAACAACACATAAACTAGTCCTCTGTTCAAATCTCAACCCATTTGGACTTAAACTCCATCCTCTATGAAAAAGACAAATTCTACCATGAAAATGTGCTTTGAACTACACACCCTAACAAAAGGTGTCAAACAGCAAATTTCCCAATTTTCTACTGAACTTCTTAGCACAAAAGCAGTGTATAAAAATTCTCAGGTTCATATTCATCATATTTTAATTACTACAAATTAATCAAAAAACAGCATTTCATCACTTTAATTATTACTACCAAAATATTCCACAGAACAACATCATATTATATTTTTCCCAGAAACTATTCATCAACACAAACCTAACAAAACAAGAATCACATTTTTCTGAGCAATACACAGATTACTATGCATTTAACAAGATTTCAGCCTAAACATGAATTAAATATAACTAAACATAAATCTAACACAAACTGGACATAATATATTTTTCATGCATAGAACTCATCACAACAAACTTAACAAAACTTATTTCACCATTTTAGCATTGACAGAACTCAAGATATGAATTAAACAAGCTAATCAAGCATTTCTGAAATCTATTTAAACAAAACCCTGAAAAACCTCTTTAACCTAAACTGCTATACGCACCCAGACTATTGCACCCAAGACACTGACAGCTGGGACCCGAGCCACTGACTGGCGGGACCCCGGGTCAAACCGACCCCACCTGTCAGCCTCACAGAAGCAGGGGAAGGGTTGACCGCGGCAAAGCTCGCCGGCGGCGACCTCCCCGACGAAACGAACACCACCACCCTACTCCTCTCCTTCTTCCGCACCCGACGGTACCACACATAGGCCTAGCGCATGCTCGAATCGAGCTCGCCGGCGACCATGGTGGACACGGTGGCGCGGCCATGTTACGCCGGCCGGCTCCGGTCATCCCGAGCTAAACCAACTCTCGATTCCTACTCTGGCGACCTTCACAACCCTATCCTGAGGCTCAAAAGCCAGGGTTCCTACTCCGAGCATCCGTGACCACGGCCATGCCGACTCCGGCGACCATGGCAGACGGCGGACGCGGCGTACCGTCACTACCAAACCCTAATCGGCGACTCGTGAATGCTAGCTAGGACAAACGGACGGGCACGGAAAGGGGGTTGGCCACGGCGGACCGAGCTCGCCGGCCATGGTGGACATGGCGCGCGTGGCGTACCGCGGTCACCAAACCCTAACCAGCCAAACCGTCACCTTCTACCTCTTCTACGAACCTCACTGACCCTCGAACGTGAGCTAGGGCGACACGAAACCACGGGAAGGAGGCCGGCCACGGCGAACCGAGCTCGGCGGTCATGGCAGCCATGGCGGCGGCTCATCCGGGGCTTGCCTAGGGTTTCCTACGGGGCGCTAAGGGTAGCAAGAGGTGCGGGGGCTCATGGCGAAGCTTTGTGGGTGGTTGGGCTTGCGGCGAGGCAGCTGGACGACGGTGAACGGCAGCGGCGCTCTGTTTTTTCCTTTTTTCCGCCCGAGCGACGGCGAGAGCAAGGGGGGGCAGGCAAAGCGGAGGGAGCGACTCTGGTCTGCGCGAGCGCGTGCAAGCGGCCTTTGTGCTCGCCATGCCGTGCGCGGATGCCCGGCTGCCCGGCCGGCCGTCGCGTGCCACGCGGCGGGCGATGCCTGACGCGGTCGGCCACGACGCCGCGCGCGCTCTCGGCCGAACGGCTGGTTCAGTGGCCATCAGGCCGACTGACAGCCAAACTTTGTGCGCGATTAACTCCTAATCCACTCGGTGAAACGCTAAACCACTTGTTCCATTGAGTAGAGCTACATGCCAACTACAACTTTGGTTATAAGATCAAGCTTTGGTTCGGCCTAGATTGCTCTCAGGAAAGCTCCAAAGATCGCTTAGCGAAACTGATTCGGCAGTTAGGACTTAGAAGAATTTACTAAGTCTAAACTTCCCCATTTCTGCCTTGTGGGTCCCAAAACACCTTGTTAAACTCATTTTCATGAGTTTGCCCTTAAACACTTTTTGTTCTACTCTAAATTCTACACACTTTTGGTTAAGGGCCCACAGCCATGCAAAGCTTCTAACAAGGAGGTCCCAGTTAGTCAAACAAAAGGACTCCTAGGGCTCTATTAAGGCAACTAGGGTTAGTGACTTGGTTAGCCATAATGACCAACACAAACCTAGCTTCATTTTGACTCCTCCACAAGGTTCAACTACTTAGAAGACTCACACCCTCCAAAGGCAAGTCAAACAAGCATCACACCAAGCATAGCATTACAAGCCAACACATGAAATGACACTTTACAAAAGAATGCAACATGATGATGATGATGCTTATGCTCATGAGATGTCAAGTTATGCATTTAGGGTTGCTTAACACCAGGGGTGTTACAATTTCGCATCGGACGCGTCCGGTGCTTGGCCATCGGACGCCGGCCAGTGTCCGATGCAGGTGTTTCTGTGCTGATTCATCCGCGGTTCGTTCGTCCGTTGTCGGTTTTGATTTCCGGCTTTTGCGTTGGGTTTCTAGAGTTGTGTAGTGTTTTGCTGTGCTTCTTGGAAGCATCCACCCTACATCTAGGGTCGTGGACACTCACAATCTCTAGGTTTGCTCTTAGGGTTGATTCTCGAGACAGTGGCAACAAGTTTCTGACAAGAAATTTTGAAGCTCCCATTCACCCCCCCCCCTCTGGTCGCTTTCTGGTTGCACTTTCGATCCTTCAACTGGTATCGGAGCGGGTTAAGGATCTTCCACCTTAGCCAGTCCTAGATCCACCGAAGGCGACATGGATCGCGGCGTGGGCAAACCGCCGTTTTTCGATGGGACGAACTATGCGTATTGAAAGATACGCATGTCGGCCTATCTGCAGAGTTTGGGTGCTTCCATCTGGGATATTTGCAACTCTGCCGATTACGTGGTCTTGGCTGCTCATGTTACTCAACATCAGATTGATGAGCATGATGCCAATAGCTGAGCCTGTAATGCTCTTTTCTCATGTTTAAGCATGACGAAGTTTGATCGCGTTTCTCACCTCGCTACGGCTCGGGAGATTTGGGCTACCCTCATGCGTTTCCATGAGGGAACCACTCAAGTCAAAACCCGTCTCTATGAGTCGCACAAGAGAGAGTATGAGAACTTTCGACACATGCCTGGCGAGAGCATAGAGAGTTTATTCGCTCGCTTTCAGGTGATTGTCAAAAGGATGAGGGCTAACAAGGAGCTGTTGCCTTTCGACGATCATAAGAGAGCTTTGAAGCTTTTGCACACTCTTGATCTATCGGTGTGGGACTCAAAGGTTCAGGCGATCATCGAATCACCTAACTATGAGACTCTCACATGCGACGAGCTCTTCAGTAAGCTCAAGTCCAGTGAGATTGATGCCATGGCGAGGGCTTCTTATGAAAATCCTTCTGGCCCGTCGATGGCTTTGCTTTCTGGCTCTTCTGCTAACCCCTCTGTAGGATTTGCACTCTCTTCTCTTCTTTCTGTCACAGAGGAGCAGCTGGAGTTCATGGGGGATGCTGAGTTGGCCCTGCTTGCTAACCGGTTCTCGCGGTTACACAACAACCGCATGAATCATCGCCGCGGAGGAGGACGCTCGGGTTGTTTCGAGTGCGGCGACCCCAACCACTTCATCGCTAATTGCCCGAAGAAGAACAAGCAAGTCTTCGGCAAGGCGGATCATGGGCACAAGTTTGACTCTGGCAAGCGCAAGGAAAAGCACGTCCCCACGAAGCACAAGCGGAAGGGTGGCTTCAACAAGGAGTACATCAAGACGAAGTACTTGGAGAAGGCCCAGGCTGAGCAACGTGCTTTCTTCGCCACGCTCAGCGATGTCGACGACTCAGATGACGACTCTGCTTCCTCAAGCGAGGATGAGTCCGAGAAGAAGAAGAGGATCGAGGACAAGCTGAATGGCCTCTGCTTCTTCGCCTACAACGAGGGCTTCTGCACCATGGCCCTCGGCAAGGAGGTCGACGGCGAGCTGGAGGAGATCCCTCGGAACGACGACGACGACACCTCCCAGGTATCTCAGACCCCCGATGAGCTTTCTGCTGAGGTCGAGAAACTTACTGCCGCCTTCTTAGTCAAGATAAGCTGCTTAGGCGTGCTGCTAGAGAGCGGAAGGAGTTTAGGCAGAAGTGGGAGGATACGGTGAAGGAACTTGAATCTGTCAAGTCCACCGTTGTTGTCACCGAGGAGGAGGAGTGTGAGATGTGCTCCACACACATGACTGATCTTCTCACTTTGAGAAGTAAGTATGTTGTGTTGGTAGGAGAGGTGGATGAGTTTAAAGCTAGATCCTCGCTGTTGGGTGCGTGCAAGTCCTGTGCGGGCTTGCAATCCGAGTTGGCAGAGAAGAATGCCAAGATTGTGTCTCTTGGGAAGGCCAGCTCGGGTAGCACTTGTGTGTCTAGTTGCGCTTTGTGTGGGGGTTTGGAGATGGAGATTGCGAATGTGCAGCATGACAAGATGCAAACCGAGGAAGAAAACACATACCTTCGGACCATCTTGTCATGGGTGTGTAGTGGTGAGCCACAGCTTGGGATGATGATCTCCCAATTCAAGCGTGCTGCTGGAGGTCCAGGTGTAGGCTTTGCTCAGGGTGTTGAGTGCGCTTCATCTTTTGGCAAGATTGGAGAGTCGAGTGGTCTGAACCCGTGTGAGAAGCCCAACTCCACCACTAATCCCAAGCTTACCAAGATTCCACCCAAAGAGTCTCTCAAGCCTAACACCAAGGATGGGGTGTTTGTTGAACCTCCGAGAGCTCCACCCAAGAAACAGTCGTGGGCTCCAAAACCAAACCACCTCAAGAACAAGCTAGACACAATGCCACCTATTCAAGAAGAGCTTATGCCACAGAAGGGCAAAGTGATCCACACCCACTACCGTGAGTACCAACAACCCCCTATGAGAGCGGTGAGGTACCATTGTGAGCACTGTGGGAGAGATGGACACTTGAGTGAGTTTTGCTTTCGGCGCAAGAGAGAGGCGCGCCGTGCAAAGGAGATGAACAACACGGACATGTACCATCCTTTCCATGATGTACATGTGCCGAATGTTCAGAAGCGTGCTGCCCGGTGGGAGCCTGCAGTTGTGGGCTATGGACCCCGTGGCGGTGGCTTTGTAGTTGGGCGTTTTCCCCCATCGTGTTTTGAGTATCACGATGGACACTCTTCCCTTAGCGGACCACGTTTTCCTCTACGTGGTGATCGCTCTTCCCGTAGGCATACTAGGAATAGTTTTTCTGCTGACCGTTCTTTTGAGCAGCCAGCCCAACACTGGTATTCTTCCTACTTCACTAACCCCAGTGTTGGACCGTATGCTCACCCTATGTCTTTTTATTGATGTAGGTAAAACGATTAGAGAACGTTTGGTTGGTGGATTTCGGGTGTTCGAGACACTTGACCGAAAATGCCAAGTGGTTCTCCAGTCTTAGTCCGGTCGCCGGAAAGGAGTTTATCACCTTCGACGACAATAGCAAAGGTAAAAGTGTTGTCTCGTGGGTTAGTGCGAGTTAATGAGCACTTTGTGTTGCACGATGTTGCTCTTGTTTCTAACTTGCATTTTAAACCTTCTTTCTGTTTCGCAACTTTTCGATGATGACTATGAGATTCGTTTTAAACCGAATCTCAGTCGCATTTTGGATCCTCAGGGTAATCTTGTATGTTTGATTTCGCCCTTTGGAAAAGTCTTTCGTGCGAATTTCTCGAAATCGTTTGGAATTTCTCATTGTCTTTTGGCTGGACCTTCCTCCTCTGATCTTTGGAAGTGGCTGTCGACGAAATATGGTCGATAGCCCACCTAGGGGTATGCCCGAGGTGGTAGATTAGCAGAGAAGGCGCGTGGAACGACGATCCGGACGTGACACAGGAACGAAACTAGATGAACACCAGGGTTTATCCAGGTTCGGGCCGCCGAGTTCAGCGTAATACCCTACGTCCTGCGTCGAGTTATCTACTCTGTATATTGATGAATGTGTTTTTTAGAGGGGGTCCCTGCTCACCTTATATAGCCACGGGGAGCAGGGTTACAGATCTTTAGGAGATCGGATCTCATGATAAAATAAGGAAACCTAGTCGATTACAAGTCCATATCGTGAAGGACACGATATCTTTCCTAACCGACTACACTTCCTTACTTTCCGGTTCTGAGAAGGCCTCCGCGCCATTATCCATTTAGCCGGGCCGCCTATCCGACCAGCCAAGTATTAATGCTGCGGGCCTTCATAGCGAGTTGGGCCGGCCTTCACAAAGCAGCCCAAGTCTAGCCGTGAGGGTACCTGGGTTTATACCCCCACAGCTAGTCCCCGAGCACATTGAATCTTGGAGCGGTGAAAAAAGATCTTGGCAGCATCCCTGAGCAGCTTCAAACTTCAAACCTAATCTTCGACCAGGTTCTAATCTGTTGTCTTTGGCATATCATGAACCCACAAGATACGATGTGCTCTTAAAAAAGAAAAAACGACTTCTGGGAGTCTAGTGAAGTGTGTCCACTTTATGCTTTTAGAGCATAACAATTACTCAGTCTTTGAGACAAATCATACTGAAATTCACCTACATACTCACCGACCAGGTGAAGTGTGTCCACTTAGTCCCCGAGCTTGGCAATAGATGACTCGGTCATGTAATGCCAAGGTCAAGAAAATAACGGCGAAAAAAAACATATACATGCGCGACCAAGCGCCATGTATACACGGTAGTCCCCGAGCTTGGCAATAGATGACTCGGTCATGTGATGCCAAGGTCAAGAAAAATAACAAGGAAAATAAACATATACATGCGCAACAAAGCGCCATGTATACACGGTAGTCCCCGAGCTTGGCAATAGATGACTCGGTCATGTGATGCCAAGGTCAAGAAAAATAACGACGAAAATAAACATATACATGCGCGACAAAGCGCCATGTATACACGGTAGTCCCCGAGCTTGGCAATAGATGACTCGGTCATGTGATACCAAGGACAAGAAATAAACTGTAGGCCCGTGAAAGAAAAACGATGCCATATGCCATCAGATGCAGACAAGACTACCAGCTTTTTACTGTCATGTTTCACTTTAAAGTGTACCCTCCCTGTCCTTTCCTCAACTTTGACCGTACGCCGTCATATAAAGTAACATTTACTCTGTTGAACCCGTGACATAATATAATCTGCCTTTTGAATAGACATGGTCCATGGGCCTCGGCAACTCGGCTATAAATATAGCATCATATAACCTTTGCTTTGCCCATCAGCCATGGAACCAAAACTTCAAACATCCGATGGGTCGACAATTAGTGTTGCCGAACTAGTGAATCCGCCCGGGTTAGATTTTAATGCATAGTACGAAGTTCCTGGTAGGATTCTTGTGAGGGGATAGTTTGTTAGAGCTGTTCCCAAGTGGTTGTGAATAGATAGGGACAACAGAGTTCCTGGGAGGATTCTTGTGACGTTGGCAATAACTCTAAGCCATCTTGTCACATACTGAGTCCTCCAAGGTCCTCCAGGCTTGAGCTTGTTACCCCGGCAACCAACCTAGTTTCTAAGGAAACTCGAGGGTGCCAGGGTGATAGTCTTGCCGGTGACGGGTTGTGGGAATGTTGCTTGTTCTGAAAACAACGCAGCTCTATTACGTGCATAGATGCAGCTGGCCACCTGACCAGTCCCCAGCTTTGCTAAGAAAGCTGGCGGAGAAGCCGACCAGTCCCCAGTTGTTGGCGCAAAAAGTGACACCTCGCGCCAAGCACACAGCAAGCCGAAAAGCTGGCTTCAATCGGGTGCCCGGAGTATGTTGATTCCGGAGACGTGCCAGTCGGTTTGACCTGAAAACCAACAAGGGATAGAAACGTGAGAATACCTCTGGAACATGCCGGGTGAGACCAGACAGTTCCATATGTACGGCTTTGAAAGCCAATCACGACGGCACACAACTATAGAAGCTGTCTGTCAAAACATGTTTATAAAGTCATTCGGCAAGTATGAAAACAGAGTATGTAAAGCATATTAACTGCCGAATGCGCATGTAAAGAGAGACATGCTTGAACAAATTGAGGATATTATAAACAGATAACTTGCAAAAAATAGATCTATTCAAATAACACATGCATAGGCTAATCCAACTAATCTGCCGCACGTTTAGTGACGGACCAGGATGTCAGAGATAGCATCAGTTGATGATTACTTCGACTAATCCCGGGCGGCACGTCAGATCCGAAGGCTTGTTACGAAGTGTACTTGGATTAGGACTCTCGTTGTAACTTAGTCGAGTTCTTAGAGGAAGTCTTGTAATCAGAATAGGACTCTTCTGATGTAACCGACTAGGACTCGTCCTGCGCTGAGACGTACCCGGATATATAAGGGGAAGCGAACGCAGGCTCCAGACGATCAAACATTGAATCATAATCATACACAAGGCACACGCCGCACTGGACGCAAGGTATTACGCTATTCAACGGCCTGAACCAGTATAAATCACTGTCTCTGTGTACTCGCCGAGTCCTACGAACGCCGATCCCCACCGAACAAATCGTCTGAGATTACTCAAGACGAGTTGCCGGGTAACAAACACTGACAGCTGGCGCGCCAGGTAGGGGCTTTCGGCGATTCGACGACCGAGAGCCCGGCGAACCACGACAACATGTTCTCGGCGGGGGCGATTTTCGTTTTTGGCTCATGGACTTGCGTCGCGGATGATCAAGGAAAGTTACATCGATAACTTCATTCTGAATCAGAAGCGCAAGTCACGCCAAAGATGAATGATCTCACCCAGAACTTAGCAGATCTCGCAATTCAGGATCCGCAAGATTCCGAAGACCAACTAGAGGCATTCGACTCCTACTCGAACTGAAGTCCCGAGGAAAAGGACCCGGATGCTACTCACGGCACTACCTTTGGCATGCAGAATTCTGCTAAAAATCTTCAAGACTTGATTGATGCAAAATTCAAAGAGTATCAACAGATACCTTTGACAGGAGCTCAACAAGGACTCGTCTTCAGCTCCACTAAGGAGGGTAACATTGTCCACTGGCCAATTCAATCCGCTCCGGCTAGACTGATTGGCACAATCAACCAGCAACTTCCATACCAGCACGGACATCAGCTCCCCTTTGAGGAACACGACACCTCAACAGAACTAATCTCCGGCACTTCTACTTTCGAATCGGTTACGCCAGGATCAACAAACCAAGGCTACACTCATGAAGTCTTCATGGCAGGGCATCAGTCATCTCGATGACCTCCAACCCCCCAGATGTCTTCGAGGATGATGAAACCCTGAGTATGATATCTGATAACGACCCAGAAGGACCTGGAGAAACTGAGTCAATAAAGGTTAAGAGAATCAGGAGGAATCAAGCTAAAGAAGCTCGCAGAAGGCGAGCAACTCATCGCAAGGAAGTCGTAGACCGTTACAACGCACGACTCGAGGAGTATAATACCCGGGTGCGTCTAGAGGAGGACGCGGAAAATCAAGCTCGCGCTCAACGTGACCAGGAGTATTAGTCACAGAACGAGCACAATCGTCGACGAGCCGATTGCTCCCGTAATCTCGAGCCTAAATTTATGAGGGTCACGGGCCATAAAGTCTTCCAGACTCCGTACCAAAACATCCTGGCTCTAGCTATGGAGATGGGGGCCAAGGCCAACCGCACCCCCAACGAAGAACGGCGGTTAGTCATGCTTCAGACTACCGCACTTCAACTCCGAGGACGGAATCTTGAGTACCTAGCCGATGAGCAAGCTTCATCTCACCCAAGCCAGAGGCGGCCTGTTCAAGAGCGACTCGGTCGAATCCCAGCAAGGAGTCGTCTAGGCCACCGAGTACCTGATCAAGCTGAGGGAGGAGCTGAATATTCATACAGAGGAATCGCAGTCGCAGCATCCGACGCAGTCGATCATTTCCCCTGCTTCTCCCAAAGGCTCCGAGCAGTCTCGTTCCCGCGAAAATTCAAACCCGGGAACTATTCAAAGTACGACGGGAAGACAGAACCTAAATTATGGCTCAGGTTGTATGCTCAAGCCGTCGAGCTGGCCGGTGGAAGCAACGACGTCAAGGCACTCTATCTCCCAATGGCTTTAGAAACAATGCCGCTTGCTTGGTTCGACAGGCTTAAACCCGAGTCCATCGACTCCTGGGAACAACTCCATCGTATCTTCATCGAAAACTTTGCGGGTGTCCCAGAGAGATCAGATCCCCGGACTAAGCTCAAAACATGTAAGCAACAGAAAAATGAATCAAGGCGGGAATACTATAGGCGCTTCTCAGAGATCCGCTCCACAGTATCCGACATCACAGACAGAGAAGTAATTGATCTCTTTGGCAACGGCATTTGCGAAATGTACAATTACAAAGATTTCATCAAGCAGGACCCGACCACCGTTGATGAGTTCCATCGGGCCGTAAACTCCATGATGGCCGGAGCTAATCCACCGCATGATACCACTTGCTATAAGTCTACACCACTTCTTATAATTAGATTAATCCACCGCATGATACAATCTAATTATAACAAGCTAAAAGCATGCATATATTCGAACAGATCTATAAAAGCTCATTACTCGTATAAGCATAACCAAAATCGACAAACCAGCCGAATTGGGGTCCATGAAGAAGGAACAAACAAGCAAGCACGATCAAACTGATCTAAAACCTGCATCTGCCGCACGATACCTAGCTTTATCAAAGTCTAATCGTAAATAACATGCATGAATCCGCAACACTGAGGATCCACCGCCTTGTAGAATAACCGACCGCATAGGCATTCACCGAAACCCTGAGGACCAAATAGTCGCCCGATTGCTTGCCGAATCCTTTCTTCTCTGCTGGCTGGGCCCACTTGCCATATCCTCGTGCGTGCGAAAATCTGGTGTTAACATATGCCCCCTAATTTTGGGATAAATATTTATTCCAAAATTTCTTTTCCTTGCATATTGACGTGGAGTCTCCGGAAGCATCCACCTTCACACGTCATAATTGCGACACTTGCCGATCCATCTCCCGATGCACCTTTAGGATTCCTTAAAGTCTCCTTTGACTCTGTTTCGGCTTGTGTTTTCCGAACTCCTCTGCTCCATTCTCAAAACTAGAAAACCCTCTTTTCTCCCGTTATCTCCTAATCAACTAGAAGATGTCTTCTGAGGCGAGCCGCCATAGCTCTGAGTTCGGAGCTTCCAGCACCTCTAGGAGGAGGTTTGTCCTTATCGCTTTTTGTCCCGAAAATGAAGCAACCGTTCATTGCTGCTCTTGTTTAGGAGGACCGGCGACGACCTCGAGGACTTAACTCAAAAGATCGTAGATCTTCAACTCGACCTAGAGGGGAAGGACCGGGAGATCACCCGAATCTCTCGGGAGCGCGACGTCGCTCGGGAACGAGCCATCGGTAAGCATTTTTTCATAATTTCCTTCTTTATTCACCTTTTTCGCCTTTATTCATTCTTCCTCTTTTCAGCTTTGGTAGCCAAACTCCATGCCCTTGAAGCCGCCATCACGAAGCTCGCCATAACGGCTGATGTAGCGGGTACGACGCCCCTGAAGCGGGTGAATGAGGTTAACCGAATTCTCCCCGTCATCTCCAGGGCCGGTATGGGGTACGGCGCAGCTCTCGCACTCAACGCCGTGAGGATCCACTCTGGCGCCGATTACCGCAGATTTGATGTCTGCGAGCTAGAACTGGAAGATAGAGTAGAACATTCTGTGGATGACATGAAGGAAACTGGAACAGATCTGGCCGACACTTTTGATCATTTTCTCCCGATTAGGCGTAGGATGGAGTGGACGAACTGATCCTCCTTACTGTAATCTTGCATCCAGTCTTTTGTAAATAAGAAGTCCATTTGTTCGCTCCTTCGAAACCAATCTGTGATTGATCTTTCGGGATCAATGCGTGTTTCGCTTCGTGCACCAGCCATTAATTTTATCTTCACTATAGCAGCGATGTTTACTACATCGGCTATTGCTGATAATCGCATCAGATACCTTTGTCTTGCGGACAATTGTTGTAATCGGTCATTTTAGATCCAAAGTTCCGGATTTCTCTTAGCTTTCCGATCCATGATGACACCAAGGTAGTATCTCTTAAGGGATTTTCCGGTCTTCAGCTCTCTGCTCTCATCAATCGGTAACGTGAGTTCCCAAACTACTAGTTAAAACTGAACAACTCTTAGCCGAATCCTATCGGCTTTCTGATTCTGGAGTCATGACCTCTTCCAATCGTCAAAAATCCGGCCTGGCCCAATAACGGTCCATAAGCCATGAAAACCCTACTCCGATGCTTGGTCCTCCAGTGTGCAAGCCATGGTTCTATAAATATGACCCCACACAAGCTGCCACTCTTATCTCCGGTCAAATAGTTTGACTCGCAAAAATTTTCATCTCTCGGCTTCTAGCTCAAGCCAGAGAGAAAATCTCTTGCTTGCGTTTCCATCAATGACAGGCAAAGGTGACCACGGCAGGCACCCTAACGGAGATGAAGCAGGAGGAAGTCGAGCATTAACTCACCGGCGCCATAGGTAAAAGACTAGTCCCCTCCCCCCTTGCGATAGCTCTTCTTGCTCATCCATCCCTGATCCGTCGTCCTTCTCAGGATGGGGTCTTCTTCCAGCCAAGCTCTGTAACGTCCCGCCTCCTCGAGGCCAGGCCCGCTTACATCAGGCAGCTTTCATAGGACCTAGACTATCCCCACAGACCAACACCAGTCTTTTCTGCGCACTTTGTCCTTACTCATGCGTACCCGGGAAAGACTTCCCGGTCGGTCACCCATCGCTCCAAGCCAAGCACGCTTAACTTTGGAGTTTTTAGGAGATGGGCTTCCGGAAAAGAAGTTGCAACTTATTGGTATGAGTATTCTATTAATCCTATTAAGCCCTGAGCCGAGATGTTACAATCTCACCCCCTTAAGAGATCGACGCCCTCGTCGATCAATCCCAGGCCAGGAACGTCCTCTCTTGGCCACGTCCGTATGCCCAATGCCAGCGCATATGCCATGCTGTGTGACCACTCCGGATCCACACCAGCCATGCGCACTATGCCTGCGCAACTGCGACACACGCGCCCGTGAAATCGCGAGAGTCGGCTCTGATACCATTCTGTAACGTCCCGCCTCCTCGAGGCCGGGCCCGCTTACATCAGGCAGCTTTCATAGGACCTAGACTATCCCCACAGACCAACACCAGTCTTTTCTGCGCACTTTGTCCTCACTCATGTGTACCCGGGAAAGACTTCCCGGTCGGTCACCCATCGCTCCAAGCCAAGCACGCTTAACTTTGGAGTTTTTAGGAGATGGGCTTCCGGAAAAGAAGTTGCAACTTATTGGTATGAGTATTCTATTAATCCTATTAAGCCCTGAGCCGAGATGTTACAAGCTCGAGTTCCTCTTCCAGAAACGGTAACTCCAATAACTTCTCAATCCTTTCCCTAAGCCATCAGATTTGAATTTGATGATTCATTTGAGCGGACCTGTCTAGATGCTCTTCGGTACCGCGAGGAAAGGGATAAGGTCTGGAAGGAACTGGAAAATGCATCCAAGAAGCATAGTATCGTGGAAGCTCAATGGGCAAACCAACGGAAGCAAATCTGTAGCATCATCATAGGTTAGCAGAGCCTTGGTCCTCTTCTTCTGGTTGAGCTTGCCTTGCTTGACGCATCCCTTCTTTTGGTAGCCCTTTCTGCAGAGAATGACCGTTTGAAAATAGCAGCGAACAAAATTGCCTTCAAAGTGAATGCTCATGGGGACTCAGCCAAAGCCCGTCTGGACGCCGTGGATGGTCGTATAGATCAGGCCGTCATCCAAGGTGTGCATGTCGGGGTTTCCCTCGGGCTATCAGCAATGAGTTCTTGGACCAAAGAAGATTACTCTTTCCTACCAGTTGGCTTCGCAAGCGGGGATCCGGATGAATTTGAAGACCTTGAGATCTATGGTAACCATGCCGCTGCTATTGTCGAGATTACTGACCCGCAATCCATTGTGAACAAATTATTTCAAGAACAGTTTGTATTAGGATAAATCTATGAATGAAGCTTGTAACATATGAAACTTGTTCCCCTCTAAATAATGTCTATCTACATCTTCGACCATCCCAGTGATTTTCTGATTGCAGCATTTCTTCAGAGAAAACGTTTCCCGAACGCATCACGTCATCTTAGCCGACTAGATCTCATTTTTATGTGTCATGTCACTCGGCATCTTATTTACTGCACTTCACCTTTCTCTTCTCCCGATAAACCTACCAACTTCGAAAAAATGCTAAGGTCACCAGGGTCATGAATATTCTTGCGCTAAAGACGATATAAACAATACCGGCTATAATTCAAATTCTTAGAACATTTTTTCTGCTAAAGGCGATGTTTTTTTACATCGGCTGTATATAAATATCCTTGAATCCGCTCCACATACAATTTCCACGCATTCGGCTTTTAACAAATAGTGCCAAAGCTTAGCTCACGAGTGACGCATATATGAACAAAATTTCTTTACAGCCGAATACCCTTCTCTGGGTCTAACATTTTCGGCTAAAGCTAGCTGCTACTTATCTTTTCCCTTTAAACATAAAATAGGGGCCGATCCTACTACAAGGCTATCGGCCGCCACGTACAACTTGAAACGATCACCAAGTTGTGGAAACGCGTTCATATATTCTTCAATTTCATCAAAAGCTTCTGTTGTATGTCACCTTGCACAAATTCCTCCTGATCTTTTCTTGAGCTTTGGCAATGGAGAAATAAACAGAGTCCTTTAAAAATCCATCAACCTCAAAACACGCTCGAGATCCAAACTTGCACACATTGGTCCTATTTCGGCTCCATTCACCAACACTTCATTCCTTTTCAGCCGACGCGAAACTTAGTCTCGACTTTCTCCATCACCATCAGTTGGATTCAAAAATTGCTCTGAGAGCCGATTGTTTGAATCGGCTGTTGGTCCTCGTCGAAAACATTCACAGGACCTGCTTCCCAAGCTCTTCCAGAGAAGCACTCGACACCATCATATTCCCAGTAGATGGGTTCTGCATTAGCAATACTCACCGAATCATCAGCATGGACAACTTCAATGTCATCTCCGATCCACTGGATGAGGAATTGGTGCATGGTTGACGGTACACAGCAATTTGCATGTATCCAATCCCTTCCTAATAGCAAACTGTATGCCCCCTTGCCATCAATGACGAAGAAGGTAGTGATCAAGGCTTTAGTTCCGATCATCAACTCAACATGGACTGCTAGGTTAATGGCTTGCCATTGACATACCCTCTCAAGTGTCGATGCTTAACTGGTTTATCAAATACTGCCCGTTGAGCAAAGACGAGATGAGCCAACAAATCCTGAAATTCATCTTCATCGAAATCCGAATACACCTCGTCTTGGACATCCTGTTCTTCGGGAGCTATAAATTCTGATGGAAGAAAGAAAGCCATGCATGCATCAGCCGAACGATCACCTCCATCCGGCTTCTCTTTAGGTCGCCAAACTCGCTTTATCTTAGCACTTGCCTGCTCTAACTCTCTGTTTCTTAGGCGCTGCACTCTCCTTTTCTGGCTTTTCCTCAATCCTGGTGGACACCACTGTCCTTTCTGCCAGACATACTCGCGGTATTCTTCTTCTCCAGTGCGAGCCTAACTTCGATCGGCAAATCCTTTTCCCTGCCGATCTTCGGAATTATTTATTTTTAAACGCCGATCGTCCTCAAGGACTCGTGCCCCAAGCCTTTCATGGACAGAACGGCGGTTGACTCGAGACTGCCTATACTCGGAGTACAGATTACTGCACTCAGGGCAGTTGTTCTTAACAGGCAGTTTCAAGCCTTCATTCCAACAATACTGGAAGAACGAGCATTCCCAATGAGATTGTTCTTGCTCCCTCATATCTTCTCGTTCTTCTCGGTACATCTCTTCCTCGTACCTTCGTTGTTTCTCCAGGAACATCTGCTCTTCATAAAGTCTCCGCTTCTGGTATCGTTCCTGTTCCTGACGCCGTTTATTCAACAGAATACGCGTCGTGACCCTGGGTCTGGAAACTTCACCCGTCTCAGTCCGGCTATTTTGGAACCGAACCCTTTGCTGAAGCTCTTTATTTGTAATCTGCTGATTAGGGTCAACGGCACCAGCTTCCCTCGCTCTGTCAGAGGTTAATACTTTCATTTTGCTCTTACCCCTGGGATCAACTGCATTGGCCATATTAACAGAGAAGGACACAGTATTCTATCCAAAAGGGCTACCATCAACTTTCATCTTTCCATCAAACCTCAGATGCCCGTCATGGATAGCTTTCTGGATCCACACTCTGAACACTTGGCAATCGTTTATGGAGTGGGAGCTAGTATTATGGAAACCACAATATTTCTTGTCCTTGACTCCTTCAGGATGCAGCATAGGATGACCTTCCGGCAACTTGATGCGTCCTTCCTTCAACAAGTACTCAAATAATTTACCTGACTTGGAAACATCAAAGTCATAAGTACCTTTTTGTTGCCTCAGCCATCGCTGGTTGACTTGAGTCGGCTCTTTAGCCCAGACTATCTCGGCTGCAGCTATTTCATCTTCGTCATCGTACTCAGTTGCCTCTTCCAGAAAAGCCTGATACATCTCGGCAGCCACATCACCCTTCTGGAATTGATTATTCCTCTTGAATCCCTGGGCTTGACTACTCATCGTTGCCTACCTCTGTGATAACTGCCCGAGGTCATCAAACTCCATGCTGAATAGTTTCTCTTTGATACTCGGCAACATACCAGCTATGGCTATCCCCGACAATTGGTCATCCGGCAAATTCAGAGAATAGCAAAGATTCTTGGTTTCCCTAAATCGGCGCAGATATTCTTGTGGCATCTCACCAGGTTTCATCATCAGGCTCATGAGATCGACCAACTTCTTCTCGCTGGTACCCGTAAAGAAATATGAGTGGAATTTCTGTTCTAGCTCTGCCCATGTATTGATAGAATTTGCTGGCAGAGAAGCAAACCACGAGAAGGCTGGTCCTGTCAATGACAATGGGAAGTACCGAATCCTCCAAGCTTCATCCGTAGATGCTTCTCCATGTTGCATCAAATAGCGGCCGATGTGCTCTATAGTACTGGTGTCATCCTGGCCCGAAAATTTAGTAAACTCAGTAGGAGGCTTCACCCTTGGAGGAAGTGCTACCAGATTGTACCACTCTGGGTAGGGAGACTTGTAAGCGTACGACTGATTCTTTGGTTTTAGGCCGAATTGATTCTGCATCATATCAGCCATCCTATGCATGATGAGGTCAATATTCGAATCAGGAGCTGCTTGTGCTTGCCCCCAGGATGTAGTCCTGCCGAACTCTTGTAGCCTGGATTTGGAAGAGCATTAATTGAGCTATAATCGATGAACTCCTGATATCCATCTCCAAACATATTCCTTTGTATCCTGTTTGCTGCAGGAGACACATTAGAAGCAGATTGCGGGACATTCCCTGTCGTGCAGAACGTGACCTGGCCATAAGTCTGGGGAGGTTGTTGCGTCTCATGAGGAACCATCCCACCTGTGCTTGGGCCAGCTCTGCCTTCTTCGGCGATCCTTCGACGTTGAGGTACCGGGAACAACAATGGTCCTTGCATTGGACCAGCGGCTTCTTCAAAATGTTTATCTGCTGCTGGACCGAAAATGCTAACCATGATAGCACGAAAAGTATTCAAGAAAGTTGCCTGATGATTGGTCATGGCTTCTGATACAGCTTTGTATACTAATTCGGTCATTTTTCGGATAGCTTCCTCTTCATCGCTGCCAGATGGCTCAGATTGGCGATGAGGAATGATCTTTGGGAATGCCTGCTTCTGGAAGACCTTGCCGCTCTTGTTCTTGGAAAAAGTCATCAGGCACTCGCGCTGAAGTTCATCACAAGTTTCCTGTACTAAACTTTTCAAATCTGGCGGCAAGTCATCCATGGTCACATCCAGAACCTGATCGTCGTTGATCTCAGGCATCTTGAAACAGAGTTGTCCCACCGGGCGTGCCAAAAAGTGTGTTGGCGCGAAAAGTGACACCTCGCGCCAAGCACACAGCAAGCCGAAAAGGTGCCTTCAATCGGGTGCCCAGAGTATGTCGATTCTGGAGACGTGCCAGTCGGTTTGACCTGAAAACCAACAAGGGATAGAAACGTGAGAATACCTCTGGAACATGCCGGGTGAGACCAGACAGTTCCATATGTACGGCTTTGAAAGCCAATCACGACGGCACACAGCTATAGAAGCTGTCTATCAAAACATGTTTATAAAGTCATTCGGCAAGTATGAAAACAGAGTATGTAAAGCATATTAACTGCCGAATGCGCATGTAAAGAGAGACATGCTTGAACAAATTGAGGATATTATAAACAGATAACTTGCAAAAAATAGATCTATTCAAATAACACATGCATAGGCTAATCCAACTAATCTGCCGCACGTTTAGTCTTAATAAACCCGTCGAGCATAAACTCAGGCGAAGCTAATCCACCGCATGATACCACTTGCTATAAGTCTACACCACTTCTTATAATTAGATTAATCCACCGCATGATACAATCTAATTATAACAAGCTAAAAGCATGCATATATTCGAACAGATCTATAAAAGCTCGTTACTCGTGTAAGCATAACCAAAATCGGCAAACCAGCCGAATTGGGGTCCATGAAGAAGGAACAAACAAGCAAGCACGATCAAACTGATCTAAAACCTGCATCTACCGCACGATACCTAGCTTTATCAAAGTCTAATCGTAAATAACATGCATGAACCCGCAACATGTAACAATCTGGATTGAAAGTTTGATCCGGCCATCATGGTCTTATGATTAGCAAAGCACAAGCAAACTTGTGGAACAAGGCCGAACAAAAATCGATCTAGATTGGGCAAAAAGGTGTTACAAGAATTTAATAATTAAAACATATAAGACATGATAACTTAATGAATCTATCAGATCTGCCAAATCTAATAGAGCCGTTAACTATTTTTACTCATGACTTAATCCGCCGCACGATACAAGGCACAAGCAAAAACTTCGCGTCATAAGCTTGAGTCTGCCGCACGATACTAAGCTTAACATACGAGACTACTTGCATCATATCTAAATCCACCGCATGATACTAGACATGATAACAAGGTTGCCGGTACTTACGGAGGTCGACGGATCGATGATTCCTCTCGAAGAACTCGACGACACGACTAAGGACTCAAAGGTGGCACGAGGCCGGTTTGTATTGATGTGGTTGTGAACAATTTTACAATGGTCGACGGCTTATTTTATACCCCGGATGAAATATGAGTCCTAGACGATTACGATTTATGCAATAAAATATGGAAAGATACAAATCTTATTCCTAATCTTTTCGGCGTCCTCCATTGTCACGTGTCTTCTCGTGCAAGCCGGCTTTGCTTGCAACATCCATCTCCCGAACGGAGCCACCGCCTTGTAGAATAACCGACCGCACAGGCATTCACCGAAACCCTGAGGACCAAATAGTCGCCCGATTGCTTGCCGAATCCTTTCTTCTCTGCTGGCTAGGCCCACTTGCCATATCCTCGTGCGTGCAAAAATCTGGTGTTAACACCAGTATGACTGGTGGAGCTAGTCCTGAAGCCAACGCAGCTCTGCCACGTGTGTGCCTGTAACTGGTCATCTGACCAGTCCCCAGCTTTGCTAAAAAGGCTGGCGGAGAAGCCGACCAGTCCCCAGTATAACTGGTGGAACTGGTCCTGAAGCCAACGCAGCTCTGCCACGTGTGTGCCTGTAACTGGTCATCTGACCAGTCCCCAGCTTTGCTGAGAAGGCTGGCGGAGAAGCCGACCAGTCCACAGTATGACTGGTGGAGCTGGTCCTGAACCCAACGCAGCTCTGCCACATGTGTGCCTGTAACTGGTCATCTGACCAGTCCCCAGCTTTGCTGAGAAGGCTGGCGGAGAAGCCGACCAGTCCCCAGTATTACTGGTGGAGCTGGTCCTGAAGCCAACGCAGCTCTGCCACGTGTGTGCCTGTAACTTGTCATCTGACCAGTCCCCAGCTTTGCTGAGAAGGCTGGCGGAGAAGCCGACCAGTCCCCAGTATAACTGGTGGAGCTGGTCGTGAAGCCAACGCAGCTCTGCCACGTGTGTGCCTGTAACTGGTCATCTGACCAGTCCCCAGCTTTGCTGAGAAGGCTGGCGGAGAAGCCGACCAGTCCCCAGTATAACTGGTGGAGCTGGTCCTGAAGCCAACGCAGCTCTGTCATGTGTGTGCCTGTAACTGGTCATCTGACCAGTCCCCAGCTTTGCTGAGAAGGCTGGCGGAGAAGCCGACCAGTCCCCAGTATAACTGGTGGAGCTGGTCCTGAAGCCAACGCAGCTCTGCGACGTGTGTGCCTGTAACTGGTCATCTGACCAGTCCCCAGCTTTGCTGAGAAGGCTGGCGGAGAAGCCGACCAGTCCCCAGTATAACTGGTGGAGCTGGTCCTGAAGCCAACGCAGCTCTGCCACGTGTGTGCCTGTAACTGGTCATCTGACCAGTCCCCAGCTTTGCTGAGAAGGCTGGCGCTTATTACTATTTTAATTTAATAAAAAAGAAGATTTGATGTATCGTAGAAGACTGAACTCTTGGGCCGGTGAAATGGGCCGTAATGATTGGTATCGTACGAATGGCCTTTCTTTGCGGCGAATGAAAATCCTGAAGAGTCGCGCGGTAGGGTTATAAATAGAACATATATGATGAATGATTGACATTGATAAGGAAGGTTTGAGGCTTTTACCCGGTTTAGTCCATATCTCGCTATGCGCGTATTGTTTATGACTAACCGGTGGCGTGAGTTGTGTGGTGTTTCTGTGTTGGTGTGCGTGTGCGACATGTGTCTCTTGGCTGTGTTGATGTGCAGGTGTGGAGCTCGGATACAGTGGTCTATGGCGAGGTGAAGGTCAAGTAGAGACGTGCCGTGCCGACGGATCGGGAGCTGTGAAGGATGGGCGTGCCGTGCGGCGGACGTGCCATGCTGATGTACCCAGAGCGATGAAGGGCGGGCGTGAGGCTTGGACTGACGGACCAGAGGCCAGAGGACCAGCTGTGGTAGCTGGCACGTGGCATCGGCGAGCAAGAGCACATGGGGATGTGCGGTGCATCGGCCGAGTCGGGAGGAAGGCGCTGGAGTCGTGTCACTTGGCGGGAGGTCGGACACGGGCTTGCGTGCGGCGCAAGTGCCGTCGGCCAAGTCAAGAAGGAAGGCGAAGGCGTTGTGCCCGGCATGGAGGCTGGACATGCATCGGCATCGGTGCCGATGGTCGGGGTGTGAGAACCACATCCCGTCTACGGTGCGGGTTTGGTAGCTGAGCCTCAAAAAGCTACCATCGACGGTTTCCGAGTTTGGGCCTCAAAACTCGGGTGGACGGTTTCCAGGTTTGGGCCTCAAAACCTGGGCGCGCGGGTTTCCGAGTTTGGGCCTCAAAACTCGGGGTGGACGGTTTCCAGGTTTGGGCCTCAAAACCTGGGCTGGCGGGTTTACCGGTTTGGGCCTCAAAACCGGGGGTGGTCCGAAAGGACGGTCGACGCTTGGCGGCGTGGAGAGGCTGGCGCGGCGGCGAAGCTATCCACGAGGAAGGCGCGGTGGTCGACGGTGGCGGCACGTGGTGGCATCAGGGAGGTCGCGTCGAGGCGAAGCTACCTGATGTGCGGGCGTGGCCGTCGGATCGAAACTGTCAAGTCTGGACGGTTTTACCCCTGGGGGGTATTTGGGTTGAGTGCTTAATGTAAGGGCGTTTTTGTCTTCGGACGTGCGCCTATATATATGAGGGGGGCTGCTAGGGCAGCCGCCATCCTTGGGAGTTCTTGGTGGTGTCTCTCTCATTTTGTTCCTGTGAGAGTAGGCTAGGGTTAGGGAGAGTTGGCTCTTGTTCTTGAGCTTTTTGCCATCCAAGCTTTGTGTTTCTAGGATTGGCTTGTAGCCCGACACCAAGTGATTAATCAATCTTCCATTCATCTGAATCCAAGGATCAAATTCGTGGTAGAATTCGCGTTTTGAATTTGTTCTTCGCGTTCTTCTTTTCTCCACGATTTTCCCCTCTCCCGATCTCCCTCTATGCTGCGTCTTTTGCGATTCCGTTTGAATCAACTTGTTCTTTGAAGTGAGGAGAACATTTCCACCGAAGGAATTCATCCCTACCCTCACGAACAAGTAGATCGCGCCGAAATCGTTTTCGTTCTTCGTTCTTCCCCTTTTCTAGTGTTCTTCGGATTTCTCATGGATTAGTTGGGTTGAAGCGATGATATCCTAGGATTAGCTTCCCAACACGTAGAAGAACACTTGGGAGAAGTTTGGTTGCAGCCCCATTCGATTTGGTGAAGATCCAATCGATTTTGGTTTTGTCCCGTGAGGACTTTGGGGTCTCTGGTCAGTGGCGGACTGTCCGGCCCCCCAGTGGCGGACTGTCCGGCCATCGGGTTCGGCCAGACCAGAACAGCGCAGCGCGCATTGCTCACGGTCACTTTGACCGGCGGACAGTCCGCCGTTAGTAGGAGGGGACAGTCCGCGAGTCGAGCAGTGTGAGGCCAGCAACGTTGCTGTCTTTGCAACTTGGCCGGCGGACAGTCCGCAGTGTTAATCGCGGACAGTCCGCGAGTCGCGCAGGGGAGTCCAGCAGCGGTGCTGCTTTTGTTCTTTGGCCGGCGGACAGTCCGGCCCCCTAGTGGCGGACAGTCCGGCCCTCAACGGATAGTCCGAGACCAAGAGTCCGGACAGTCCGGGAACTGCCTGTAGGTTGCAGTTGAGTGCGTTTGCTCTCCCGGCTTTTCCGTTTCGTTTCCGGACTTCTCGTTTGCTCCTAGAGTTCACCTAGGAACCTCTCTACATATCTTTGCTACATGTTAGCATCGGTATTTGGAGGAATCCCGACGTAGCCCTCTATCTACGTTTGGGAGTGGGTTGTTTAGGCACGAACTTGTCTTGGGGTTTTGAGAGTTTTGATTTGCTCTCTTGTGTGGTGCCTCGATGTGATCCTAGGGATCATCCACCCTCTTTTCGAGGGTCGTGGGCATCACGTTTGAGTCCGAAGCTTTTGGGGTTGATTTTATTGGGACAGAGGCCATAATTTCGAGAAGAAATTTTTAGGCTCCCATTCACCCCCCCCTCTGGTCGCCTTGCTATAGCATTTTCGGTCCTTCAATTGGTATCAGAGCCAGTTAAGGATCTCTCTACCTTAACCGGTTCTGGATCCGCGAAGGCGGCCTTTTTAGAGTGGTTTGGCTTCCGACGTGGTTTGCCGAGGTGTTGAGTTTTTGCTTTGCTAACACTAACCGTGCCTTTAGAAATGGCACCAGCTTCTTCTTCTAGTGTGTCTTTGTCCACAGGTTTGTTTGATGGACACGCAATTGATAAGGTGGAATGTGAGGTGGATGATTTGTTGGACTTCCTCAGTGATGATGAGCACTCAAACGAGGATATTATACGCGAACTTGGCAAGGCCAAGAAAGGTACACTTGTCGCTAGCCTTGGGATTTTGTCCCAACGTTTTAAGATTTGTTATGAGTATAATGATAGACTTGATGAACACTGTGATACCTTGCGTAATAAAATCGAGAAGTTGAATTGCTCCATCACTAGGCAAAAGAATGGTCTTTTTCATTGGAAGTCTAGTGCACCTTCACCTTGCACCTCTTGTAGCGACATGGTTAGGAAGAATGATGAGCTATGCTTTTCTCTTGCTAGCTTAGAATCTGAAAATGAAACATTGAAATCAAATGCTTCCATACCATGTCTTGTTTGCTTTGACTTGCGCAAGGACCTTGTTTATGCTAAATCTGAAATAGCCTTGCTTAGGTCAAAAGCTTCTTTGCCATGTGGTTCTTGTGAGTTTTTGCATGCTGAAATTGATAAACTAAAATTGACTCACACCACATGTTTAGATGAACTTGAGCATGCTAGGGCTGAAATTATTGAGATAAATGCTAGGCCTTGTAGCTTGTGCTCTTTGAATAAAGATGCTTGCCTTGCTTCTAGTGCTATTCATGATTCTTTGCTTGATGTGAATGGTGATGTTTCTTCCACCGATTTCATTTGCACATCATGCATTGATTTAGAAAAAGAAGTTTTGGCTTTGAAGGTTTTGCGTGATGATATGAGCGCTAAGTTGGTTGAGCACAATGATATGAGTGCCAACCTTGAAAAGGAGATTGAGCTCTTGCGTACCACATATGCCGAGTGCATTCAGAAGGAGATGGAAAACTTAAGAAACACTCCTTGTGGTACTTGTGACCGCCTCATGTTTGAAAATGAGGTTTTGGCCAAAAGATGCAAGAGTCTTTGTGCTAAGTCTTTTGAGTCACGCATTTCTTCCAACTCCGATGTTGATGTTTCCAAGTCTGCATCTTTGCAACCGGAGTTGAGTTCTTGTGTTGCGCGTGAGTCTCTTGACGATAGCACTTGTGCCAAGGTTTCGGATAGCTCTTTCATAGCTACTCCCAACCTTGCTGTTTCTTCGAGTGATGTCCAAGGGACTTCTCTTGACAAGGGTGCTTCTCATATTTTTGGGACTCGTGCTCCCAATCCAGTTTTTCATTGCACCTTTTGCAAGAAGGAGGGACATTCACTCGATTTTTGCTTTCGCCGTGTCAAGCACGAGCGGCGAATTCGAGCTAAAGCTTTTAGGAAGCCGCGTAGCCTTTCCCATGGCACGTGTGCTCCTAGTGTTGGCACCAAGTGGAACATTGATGCTTCTTGTTCTAAGTCCCAAGGGACTTCTCACTTGTCGGAGAATGGTGTGCCTTCCAGTAGGCCTTTGTACCATTGCTCTTTTTGTGAGAAAGATGGGCATCAGGAAAGCTTTTGCTATCGGCGTGCCAAACGTTTGCGCCAAGCTCGCTCTTCTAGGAAGGTGGTGGGTCATAGCCCTTCTCATGGCATGAACGCTTGTGCTCCTAGTAAGAAGCCCATTTTTGTTGATGGGATTTATGACTCCTTTTCTAGTGGGATAGGTCATGGTCGTGGACATGCTTCTAGTGCTTCTTCCCTTGGTCCACGTCATGCTTTTCATGATGCTTCTATTGGTTCTTCTACAAAAACCTTGGAAGATGTTTGCCTCTTTTCCCGTGGTATGACTCGTTCTTCTCCTCGAGTTGTCCTTTTGAGGAATGCTTCCAAGGGTGTTTCACAATTGCATTTGAACCAACATTTGCATCATGCTAACCCACATGATAAGTTGAGATTTGTGACCAAGTCCTGGATTCCCAAGTACATGCTTGCTAACCCTTCGGGATCCAAGACTCGGGTTACTTTGTCCTCTTATGTGTAGATATGAGGACGCGGGGTGGAGAACATGCGCCTGATGGGACTTGGTCTTTTAGATGTGACCAAGATTTGATGGTTCTCTACACCCCGCTTAGATTTGCCTCCAAAGAGGCTTTTGCTACTCGGTGAGCTTTCTTTTACACTCATACCTTGTACATCCATGATCTATGTCTTGTGGTATGAGATGGTTCTTCATGTGCTCACTTGTATAGTTCTTACATGTACATTCTCTTTTGTATCATGTTTTTGCTTTAGTCTAGCATGTGCTATCTTGTATATCATGTCATGCTAGCTTTGTGTACAACTTTGGTGGTTAATCCACTTTTCATGCTAGTCTGTGATCCTCTTGAACATTATGCCATGCTTTATCATACTTTACCATGAACTCTTCCTGTAGAGGTATGATGTTCTTTAGGTACCACTTTTCAGGTGCTAGTTTTGTTTAGCTACATGTATCCTGTTGATATGATTAGTTCGAGCACTAGCCTTTCCACAATTTTATCATGTTACATGCTTTTGGATCTATTGCTATCATTATCTTGCATTATAGCATGTGTTGAGGTTAGGCTGTGATTGGGTTGATCATGTCTTTAGGCTGCATTCTGCTATACAGTGCTTTATCCTGTTGCATGGTAGTCTTGACTAGGTTGAGTTCAGATCTCCTTGCGGTATCATTCATAGGTAGATCTCTTTTTGTTGAGAGTTCACCTTATGCTTATCATGTGACTAACCGTTTTCGTGGAGACCTTGAGGTCACACTGGACGAGACAACGCCTTGTGTTTCTTCTGCTTTTGAGTGTGCAGGAGAACAGGAGCCTGGAGAGAGCATTCCGGCTCACGGACCCGATCCCACTTCTTCCACGACTTGGGGTTCCATTCGAGCAGCTCTCCAGCAAGCACTAGCAGCACCTGTGGGAGCGACAGCATCAGGCAAGGGGGAGACGACTTCGGCGAGGCAGGTGCCCCGAAGATTTCAGTAGATTCAGGCGTCCCCTCGAGTATCACACCAGCAGGCGGTCATGCGCTTAATGAGGTACCTCCGACACACCTCTAAGTTCGGTTTTTGGTACACTCCTTCATCGACCTCTTTCTGCTGTGTGGTCTTTTCAATGTGGATTTTGCTGGCTGTCGCTTGAGCGTTTCTTGGCTCTTCTCTTATGAGTCTGGTGTGTGTTTCCCTTTTAGATGGGGAAGCATTTTGCTTGTTGTATCTCACTTGGACTTCTCCGGTACCCTTTTGGTTTGGGTCCTTCTTCTTAGGCTAGTTTTGCTTTGTCTTTGATAGACTAGCTTTGCATGCATCTCATCATGTACATCTTGCATTTTAGAGCTTCATGTCTAGAGCAATGAAAATGAGATTATGCTGTATTTGGTATGCCTTGTTTATACATGATGATGCTTGTAGCTTAGGCTCTTTTTGATCACTTGATACATGTTATGAGCTAAGCTATTTTTGCAAATGGTGAACTTGACTAATCAACTATGGAACTTTTAAAATTGTTCACCATTGAGATTGGCAACTAGCATGGGTAGGATATGTTGAGATCACTTGTGCTATCTTTTGTATGCTAGGTTGCTATGTCTCTTGCACTGAGTCTTTCACTTCCTTGGATTGTACATATTTACTTTGTGCTTAAAATTTGATCCAAGTATTAGTGATTTGAAAAGATCGAGATGGGATTGCATGTGTCAGCACATCACGGTATCGAGACTGTTTCTCATTGCACATTTGAGTTAAACTTGAGCCGTGTAGTGTAAGACCGAAACTGGTGCTTTAAGCTTCCGATTGCTTTTCTTGCATAGGCTTAGCCCGGTTGAAAAGTTAGGCAATGACCATGCTTTTAACCTCTCGCAATCACATGCTTTTAAATATGAACTTGTGTTAATACCGCTGCAATCTCCGATGAAAATTTGAAAATAACACAAGTTTATGCTTCATTCTATTGCATGATGATTGAACTTTGCTAGGGGTAGTTCACCTTTTATACTTGAGTTAGCACTTGGTTGATTTCCTGTCTATCCATGCTAATTGCTATTTTAGTGGTGAACTCCTTTTCAAATGGCTTAAAACTGCTCATATGCTTAATTGTTCATATTTCGTATTCATTTGATCAGTTTGAGCCTTTGCTAGCATTTGTATTGATTGCTACACTTTCAGGGCAGCACCCTTTTGAGCATCTTTTCATTCCGATTGCTATACACTTGAAGTTGTTGCATTGTGCATATCATGCATTTTTAGCTTAGTGTACATACCCCCAGCTCCGACACACTTTGTGGTCACTTTCAGTGCTTTTCATAGCCCCCATATGCTTTTGGTTGATGACTTGTCTTGTGTTTGTGTCAACTTTTGGAAAAATGTTAAAACCCCTCAGCATGTTCCCTTTTGTCAAGGGGGAGAAGCTGTTTGCAAGGGGGAGCTTGAGTGTTGGCACAAAGGGGAGAGTCATGCATTTTTGGGGAGAGCTTTGAGCAAGGGGGAGTTTAGTTCTCTTTTATGTTCTTCTTCACTCGGTTTAGCTCTTTTATGTGTTTCAATTGGTATTCATCTCTTGGTATGGAATGCAATTGGTGTCATGAGCTTTGTGCATAGCTTTTGTGTATAGGCTTGCTTTCAGGGGGAGTCGCTTTTGTCTTGCTGCTTCTCCGCGTGCTCCGAGTGTTTGTGCTCCATTTAGTGTTGAGCCTCTCTTGTGGTTTCTATCAGTCGGTATCGAGCCTGCTAGTCGTATTGAGCCGTTTTTGCCTCTGTCTAGAGGGACTAGTAGTTTTTGCTTGGTATTTTCGATTGGTATGGACCCTTCAGCTAGTTGCGTCGAGCCTATGTGCCTCTGTCTTGAGGAACTAGCTGTTTTCACCAATTCTTGGCTGTCTGTGATCAGTTTTGCGCTCTTATGTGTTGTTTCAGCCTCAGTTGGTGTTGAGCCTTGAGCTAGTGGTGTTGAGCCATTTTCTGTCTTTTCTTGAGGGCTAGCTCATTTTTGACTTGGTTGCGTCGAGCCGTTGCCCATGTCTTTGGGAACCAAGTCTTTTGCTCTATGTGATCGAGTTTTGCTCATTGTTGAGTTGTTGCTCCGATCCCTTACTTGGTTGCGTTGAGCCGTTGCCCGTGTCTTTGGGGACCAAGTTATGTCTCATGACAAGTGATTTTGTTCTTTGCCCTTCGATGGCTTTTGATCACTTGAATGAGATTTTCGGTTATGGTATCTCAAACCATCTCTTGTGCCTAGTTTTTGTCAATTCAATCATCAAGGAGGAGAAAGAGAAAGAGACAGAAAAAGGGGGAGAAATTGACCCAAAACCAAGTGGATAAGTACCTTGGTCTCTCTTTTGTGATGATTGTTTGACAATTTTATTTGAGATTGGTTTTCGAGTGCCTTTTGGGATTCATGAAACTCTTGTTTATCTTGACTCTTCGGTTGTGTGGAGGCTTTGCCCGCTTTTCCCGTTTCTTTCGGGACCGAGAGCTTTTATTTGGAGTTTTCATGAGCCTTCCTCATTTCAAGTAGCCTTGTGTTTGCTTTTGCTTGGCTTTTGGGCACTTGAATGAGGCTTGCCTTCAAACCCTTCCTTTGTGGTTTATTTTTAGTCAATGCATTCATCAAGGGGGGGATTGAGAACATATATGATGAATGATTGACATTGATAAGGAAGGTTTGAGGCTTTTACCCGGTTTAGTCCATATCTCGCTATGCACATATTGTTTATGACTAACCGGTGGCGTGAGTTGTGTGGTGTTTCTGTGTTGGTGTGCATGTGCGACATGTGTCTCTTGGCTGTGTTGATGTGCAGGTGTGGAGCTCGGATACAGTGGTCTATGGCGAGGTGAAGGTCAAGTAGAGACGTGCCGTGCCGACGGATCGGGAGCGGTGAAGGATGGGCGTGCCGTGCGGCGAACGTGCCATGCTGATGTACCCAGAGCGAAGAAGGGCGGACGTGAGGCTTGGACTGACGGACCAGAGGCCAGAGGACCAGCTGTGGTAGCTAGCACGTGGCATCGGCGAGCAAGAGCACATGGTGATGTGCGGTGCATCGGCCGAGTCAGGAGGAAGGCGCTGGAGTCGTGTCACTTGGCGGGAGGTCGGACACGGGCTTGCGTGCGGCGCAAGTGCCATCGGCCAAGTCAAGAAGGAAGGCGAAGGCGTTGTGCCTAGCGTGGAAGCTGGACATGCATCGGCATCGGTGCCGGTGGTCGAAGTGTGAGAACCACATCCCGTCTACGGTGCGGGTTCGGTAGCTGAGCCTCAAAAAGCTACCATCGACGGTTTCTGAGTTTGGGCCTCAAAACTCGGGTGGACGGTTTCCCGGTTTGGGCCTCAAAACCTAGGCGCGCGGGTTTCCGAGTTTGGGCCTCAAAACTCGGGGTGGACAGTTTCCAGGTTTGGGCCTCAAAACCTGGGCTGGCGGGTTTACCGGTTTGGGCCTCAAAACCGGGGGTGGTCCGAAAGGACGGTCGACGCGTGGCGGCGTGGAGAGGCTGGCGCGGCGGCGAAGCTATCCACGAGGAAGGCACGGTGGTCGACGGTGGCGGCACGTGGCGGCATCAGCGAGGTCGCGTCGAGGCGAAGCTACCTGATGTGCGGGCGTGGCCGTCGGATCGAAACTGTCAAGTCTGGATGGTTTTACCCCTGGGGGGTATTTGGGTTGAGTGCTTAATGTAAGGGCATTTTTGTCTTCGGACGTGCGCCTATATATATGAGGGGGGCTGCTAGGGCAGCCGCCATCCTTGGGAGTTCTTGGTGGTGTCTCTCTCATTTTGTTCCTGTGAGAGTAGGCTAGGGTTAGGGAGAGTTGGTACTTGTTCTTGAGCTTTTTGCCATCCAAGCTTTGTGTTGCTAGGATTGGCTTGTAGCCCGACACCAAGTGATTAATCAATCTTCCATTCATCTGAATCCAAGGATCAAATTCGTGGTTGAATTCGCGTTTTGAATTTGTTCTTCGCGTTCTTCTTTTCTCCACGATTTCCCCCCTCTCCCGATCTCCCTCTATGCTGCGTCTTTTGCGATTCCATTTGAATCAACTTGTTCTTTGAAGTGAGGAGAACATTTCCACCGAAGGAATTCATCCCTACCCTCACGAACAAGTAGATCGGGCCAAAATCGTTTTCGTTCTTCGTTCTTCCCCTTTTCTAGTGTTCTTCGGATTTCTCATGGATTAGTTGGGTTGAAGTGATGATATCCTAGGATTAGCTTCCCAACACGTAGAAGAACACTTGGGAGAAGTTTGGTTGCAGCCCCATTCGATTTGGTGAAGATCCAATCGATTTTGGTTTTGTCCCGTGAGGATTTTGGGGTCTCTGGTCAGTGGCGGACTGTCCGACTCCCCAGTGGCGGACTGTCCGGCCATCGGGTTCGGCCAGACCAGAACAGCGCAGCGCGCATTGCTCACGGTCACTTTGACTGGCGGACAGTCCGCCGTTAGTAGGAGCGGACAGTCCGCGAGTCGAGCAGTGTGAGGGCAGCAGCGTTGCTGTCTTTGCAACTTGGCCGGCGGACAGTCCGCGAGTCGCGCAGGGGAGTCCAGCAGTGGTGCTGCTTTTGTTCTTTGGCCGGCGGACAGTCCGGCCCCCTAGTGGCGGACAGTCCGGCCCTCACCGGACAGTCTGATACCAAGAGTCCGGACAGTCCGGGAACTGCCTGTAGGTTGCAGTTGAGTGCGTTTGCTCTCCCGGCTTTTCCGTTTTGTTTCCGGACTTCTCGTTTGCTCCTAGAGTTCACCTAGGAACCTCTCTACATATCTTTGCTACATGTTAGCATCGGTATTTGGAGGAATCCCGACGTAGCCCTCTATCTACGTTTGGGAGTGGGTTGTTTAGGCACGAACTTGTCTCGGGGTTTTGAGAGTTTTGATTTGCTCTCTTGTGTGGTGCCTCGCTGTGATCCTAGGGATCATCCACCCTCTTTCCGAGGGTCTTGGGCATCACGTTTCAGTTCGAAGCTTTTGGGGTTGATTTTATTGGGACAGAGGCCATAATTTTGAGAAGAAATTTTTAGGCTCCCATTCACCCCCCCTCTGGTCGCCTTGCTATAGCATTTTCGGTCCTTCAATAAAGACAAATACCGCCTATTTTGGCACTTACCCCCAACCGTTGCCATTCCCCATTTCTTGCCTACCGTCGAATCTTGCACTGTAGCCCTAGATCTTGAGCAGCGCACTCGGCGGCGAAGTTCGCGTTTTTCCGGCAGATCGAATGGCGCGGAAGGCGAAGAGACCTACAGCAGCGACTGCTGTGAGGTTGGATCAAGAATGGGCTCCGTCTTGGAGTACGGAGGAGAGTATCGGCCGTCTCGTCGCCGGCGACCTTCTACCGGACAAGGTGACCATCGGGTGGAGGGCACCCACGGGTGAGACCTATCCCCAACCTAATGTTGACGAGATAGTTGTCTTTGAAGATTATTTCATTAGGGGGTTTGGTCTTCCTTGCCATGCGTTCCTCCGTCGACTGCTTGATTTTTGGGGGATTGGGATTTGTAATCTTGGTCCGAATTCCATCCTGTCTGTGTCCATTTTCATTTATTTGTGCGAGGCGTATCTTGGGATACAACCGCACTTCAACTTGTTCTGCTATTTCTTCCAACTGAAGAAGAACAGTCACGGTTCTCGCATTGCAGGGAGCGTGTACATTCTGATGCGCGAGGGAATGGCATCCGAGTATGTCAACGTCCCCCTTGAAAGTAATGTGAGCGGTTGGCAAGAAAAATGGTTCTACATGACACAGTGCCAGACGCCAGCTGTAAGTTGTGATGTGGGGAAATTAGTAGAGTCGAGTTGGACCTGGTCGGCGAAACACTCCACCAGTGATATGGAGCATGTCCGAGAACTGCTTGGTCTGCTGAAGGAGATAACCGCCGACGGGGTCCAGATTACGCCGAACTTTATGTACCGTCGGGTGCTGCCGTGTAAGGAGAGGGTACGGCCGGGTTATGAGTATGCCAGACGGCCTGACCCGACTCGCGAGAGCGCCGAAGACTTGGAGACCAAAGAGTTGGAGAGGCGTGTTCACGTGGTGCTCCAATTCTCGGAATGGAAAGCACCAAAGAAGGTTACGCAGCCATTCAGCTTGGCTCAACCTGTTAAAGATGTAAATGCCAATTAGTCTGCTAAGTAGTGTCTGGGCTGTTGCGGTGTTCAAGATATTTTTTTGCATTGTTTCGCAGGATCGCTCCATCGTGTACGTCTCAGACGTGCCGTCGGCTGACTGGTCGGAGGGAGTTGACCCAAGGCCTGGGGCTGGCCGACCTCCACATTCCCAGGCTAGGGAGGCGGCGACTGAGGAGACGAGGAAAGGAAAAAAGGCTGCGGATGCGGCTGATCCACGAGCTGCGAAAGCTATGGGTAAACGTGTGGCTACCAGTCGTAAGGCTGCCACGAGGTCGTCGACGCGGGCTGATGGCCCTTTGGAGATTTTGGGCGGCGCGGCTCCCAAAGCTTCCGAGTCCCTTCATGACTGGGACGACGATGATGACGATGAAGAGCCGCCTTCGCCCAAAACGTGTCTGCGTCGAGCAGCCGACCAGGACCGTATTCCCGGCGCAGAACACAAAAGGGCTCAAGCTGAAGGGGGGTCTGCGCGTTAGTGACCTGTGAGCATTCGGCTTCCTTTGTCATGAGTTTATGGCTATTACCATATTCTTGACTTCTGTGCTTGTTTTCATGTCAGCGACCCCGTGCCAGAGGTTGATCCTGTTAGTGATGACAGGGTCCCCGAGGCGACCAGTGCCTCGGTTGCGGGGTCCGAGCAGGTTCGGGAGGAAGCAACGACGGGCGGGGCGCTGGTCGGAGGGGATGATGGTTGTGGTGGAACCGATGAGCGCCCGACTTCGACCAGCGCTCAGGGGGCCGGGCCAAGTGACGGGAGGTCCTCCGACCAGGGGTTGCCGGATGAGCGACACTTTGATCGTGCGGAGCCATATGGCTCGACCCAAATTCCCTTAGAGACTCCGCTTCCTCCTCCGGAGGGAAACGCACTTGGCGCAGTTGGGCGTGCTGTGGATCCCGCCGGAGCTGAGGAGGTGCCGGTGGCTCTAGAAGAGGACGTTGTGGAGATTCGTCGCCCACCGAGATCTCCTGAACGGATAATCTGAGTGGCACGCCAGCGGGCTGGCGAGTGGGTGTTTCATGAGGAGAACACTGACAATCGTTCGATGAAGAACTTTGACCGGATGCTTAGCCAGCTCCATAAATATGCGCAGGTAATCATCCGAAAAGTGTGACGCTTGTGAAGACGAGTTGTGTAGATACTGAATTAATTGTGTTAACTTGCAGGGATTGTCGGACTTATCTGAGGAGCGCCGCAAATGTTTCGAATCCATCGGCCCTTTGCTCGATGCAAAAGAAAAACTTGAAGAGGCATGCACACAATACCGAGCAGACCTTGACAGTGCCCGTCAGACTGAGGTCGAACTGCGCGGAGCTGCAGAGAGGCAGTCGTCCGAAATCGCGCGGCTTCGTTGTGAAAATGAGGGTGATAACCACAAGCCACCGACATATATGGCGTTCTGGGCTTGACTAACTTTGTTGGAACAAAGCTTGCATCACAGGTCGCTGTTGAGAAGCTGAAAGCACTGGATAGCGAGGCTATGGCTGCCGCGGAGAAGACACGAGCCGATGATCTGGAGAAGGAGCTTGAAGGTAGCTTGTTTAGTCTTTTTTGAGTCAATGCATATTGCTATCTAGTTAACTGTGACCGACTGTTGTTGTTGATTGTCGTAGGGAGGCGTCGGTCTTGGCAAAACCAAATTGCGATGGTCTGCCAAGATGTGAAGACCTGGGAGGCACGGTGTCATGCCATGGTTCGAGGGATCGCTCCAGTTCTGAATGCCGTATACGCGACTGGCCAGCCCAGCGATCTTCTGCCTAGACCAGCTGGTATGCTGGAGCAGTGTGCTGGATCGTGGGCAGCTATGAAAAAGTTTGTAGTTGGTGCGGGTGAGCAGGTTGCCGCGTTCGTTCTGGTTGTTGCGCAAGCGCATTATCCAGGGATCGACGTGAAGAGACTGGAATGCAGTTTTCCCAGAAACACGTCAGAGACTCAGGCGTCCGAGCTCAATGAGCAATCCAGGGAGACGGCTGCCGTTCTTGTAAAGGACCTGGATCTGTTTGAAGAGCTTGGGGAGCCCAGCGCTCCATAAGATCATCAGCGTATTAAGTTAGTTTTTGCAGATAATGAACTGTTCTAGACGAAGGGAAAAATATATTGTATCTTCGTCTATTGTTATTTTTGTTCGTTTGTCTGGACTAGCGTGCAATGAAAAGAGAGAAACATAATTGATTAGGAAGATGCTAGTGACATTTTATTGATAACATGCTATGAAAATACAGGGGTAAGTACATATCTTTTGGTCCTTAGGTGGCTATGCATAAAAACGCCAGAGCTGGTCTATATGCCAAGAATTTGGGACATCAGTCCCATTCAGGTCGGTTAACCTGTATGAGGTAGGTCTTGTAACTTGCTTGACGAGATAGGGGCCCTCCTAGTGAGATGAGAGTTTGTGCAGTCCGGCGGTATTTTGGATTCTTCGCAGGACCAGATCTCCGACGGCAAAGAATCTTTCTTTGACATTTCGGTTGAAGTATCTTCGCAGCCCTTCGATGTATTTTGCGGTTCGGACGCACGAGTCCATTCTTCGTTCCTCAATACAATTGACTTCTAGTTCTCTGGCCTGGTCGGACCTGTCCTCGTCGTATTGCTGTGTATTATATTCTTCCGCCCGAGCCCAACTCTGAGCTATATTAAGTAGTTCTTCGACCGTTCTTGGTTCCTTGTGTAATAGCTTATTCCTAAACCCTTCGTGATGATGTAATCCTCTGATGAAAGCCGAGATAGATTCGTCATCAGTAACGTTGGCTACCCGGATTCGAGCATCAGAGAAACGACGGATGTATTCTCGTAACAGCTCGCCAGGGCGGTCTTTGACGCGCTCTAGGTCATATTTGCTGGCAGGCTGCTGAACAGTAGCTTTGAAGTTAGATATGAATGCCTTTTTCAGGTCGGACCAACTGTCAATGGAGTCAGAAGGGAAGCTCAGGAGCCACTGGCTTGCAGCTTGATTAAGGACCATGGGCAAATAGTTGGCCATGACATCTCCTCCTCTGCCGGCTGCCCATACTGTAGTTTCATATAGCATGATCCATTGACGAGGATCTGCCTTTCCATCGTACGACCTTAGGTCGTGGATCTTGAAACCCCTTGGCCAAATGATAGACCAGAGCCGTTTCGTAAACTGTCTAGGACCAGTGAGGGTTTGGTCTAGGAGGCCACGCTCGCGATCCCATTTCTTACGTCTTTCCATCTCTTGATGGAGCCTTGTGTCCTTAGAACCCTCAATGTGATTGCGTAGATCGGACCTTTCAGTGATGTGGTCGCGCAAGTCCCGGGGCCCGGCACTTGGATTATTCCTGGCACGGTGGTCGGCTCCGTCGTCTTGGCCGCCTCTACGATTATTGCGATCGTTGCGGCGATCCTGATTACTGCTGGCCTCTAGGCAAGGGTCCGGATCCCTGCGACTTCTTCTAGATCCGGTGGGAGCGGCGTGAGATGGTCCTACCAACTGGTATAGGACTTGTACCAGAGACGCCTTCAAATACGCACCGAGTTGCTCGAGCTGTGGTGTCACCGGGAGATTCTCGACCAGGTTCATCGCCATGGCAAGATTAGCTTGGGGGGATCTGTGGACTTGATGGTTATCGCACATGTCGAATGCATCGTATAGGTTTCGCTGTAAGCGCTGTCCACCATTAGCCTCAGCTGCTCTCCGAGTAGCTCTGTTAGCGTTTCTGGCTAAACGCTGGGCTTTGGCCTCATCTATTTCCCCATCCACGGCCGGCTCATCATGGCTTATAGCGAATACTGAGCCCCCATAATGCGGGAGGGGCCAGAAACCCGGAGGATAATCCGGCGACCGATCTGTTGAGTTGGATCTGGTTGATCCGTCGTTTGATGCAGGAGCGGAGGTTAGAATTGCCATGCAAACATTGCCGCCAGATTGCTTGAGATTGGACGACTGCTTATCCGGAGTACGCCGGTTCTTGGTATGACTCTGGAAGAGTCCCATGACTTGCTCCTCATATGTCGAGGCCGAGTTTGTCAATCCATGAGGAAAGACAGGAGCGAAAAAGCCATGCTTCGTCCTGCTCGGTTTAGACTTCTAGGGAGGGCAAAATAGGGCGGAACGACCCGCAGGGGTGGAAGTGATGACCAGACCGGTTTGAAGTTGTGCATGTCTCCTAGCACGAGCCGGTCATCGAGGTTGTTGCCACTCTCCTTCGTTATACTCGTGCTGAGGCGAACGATCTCCGATCGAGTTTGCCAAAGCGAGAGTTTCGGCGATGCCCGCCGTGACCCGATCGATGGATTCGATCAGGTCGGAGTTGTCGATGCGCCGCCCTCGGTAGCGGGGAAGCGCCGTTTTGTTCGGGGGCTCCGATCTCGACGTCGGTGCTCCCAGTAGTTGAGATGCTTGGGGCGTCTCCATGCTTCCGACGACTAGGTCACCTCCGGTGACCCACGAAGGAGACCCGACGGTGAACGTCAAGCCCGCCAGAAGATCCATGGAAATCGGGAAAGAAACCATCCGAGTCGTCATGACGTTCGCACGCACACTCCCCACGGTGCGCGCCAGCTGTCGACGAAATATGGTCGATAGCCCACCTAGGGGTATGCCTGAGGTGGTAGATTAGCGGGGAAGGCACGTGGAACGACGATCCGGACGTGACACAGGAACGAAACTAGATGAACACCAGGGTTTATCCAGGTTCGGGCCGCCGAGTTCAGCGTAATACCCTACGTCCTGCGTCGAGTTATCTACTCTGTATATTGATGAATGTGTTTTTTAGAGGGGGTCCCTGCTCACCTTATATAGCCACGGGGAGCAGGGTTACAGATCTTTAGGAGATCGAATCTCATGATACAATAAGGAAACCTAGTCGATTACAAGTCCATATCATGAAGGACACGATATCTTTCCTAACTGACTACACTTCCTTACTTTCCGGTTCTGAGAAGGCCTCCGCGCCATTATCCATTTAGCCGGGCCGCCTATCCGACCAGCTAAGTATTAATGTCGCGGGCCTTCATAGCGAGTTGGGCCGGCCTTCACAAAGCAGCCCAAGTCTAGCCGTAAGGGTACCTGGGTTTATACCCCCACAGTGGCATAGGAGACTTGGTCACCTGAGCTTCGACTTGCTTGCAAGGCTTAGCTCACTTGGCTTAATCCGATGATTGCCCAAGTTGTGCATGGAGAAGGATCTTGTTTTCCATTCTTGTATACACGGGAAGATGGTTGCCGCTCCCCACCGTCCAGTGACTCAGGTCATGACCAAGCGACCTGGAGAGCTTTTGCATATGGACCTTGTTGGTCCGGCTCGGGTGAGCTCGGTTGGGGGGAAGTGGTATGTGCTTGTTGTTGTTGACGACTTTTCGAGATATTCGTGGGTCTTCTTTTTGACTAAGAAGACTGAGACTTTCTCTTTTGCTCGCAATCTGATTTTGCGTCTTCAGAACGAGTTCCCTATGAACTCGAAGCGAGCTATCCGTAGTGATAACGGTTCCGAATTTAAGAACTCGGATTTTGAGAAGTTTTGTAACTCTTTGGGTTTAGAGCATCAGTTTTCTTCCCCCTACACACCGCCACAAAATGGTGTTGTAGAGAGGAAGAATCGGACCCTTATAGAGATGGCCAGGACGATGCTCGATGAGCATAGGACTCCTAGGCGATATTGGGCCAAAGCTATGAGCACAGCATGCTACATTTCCAATCGCATTTTCCTCCGAGCTTTCTTGAAAAAGACTTCTTATGAGTTGCGTTTTGGAAAATAGCCCAAACTGAGTTATTTTAGAGTTTTTGGTTGCCACTATTTTATACTCAAGAAAGGCAACCTAGACAAGTTTAAGTCTCATTCTTCTGACGGTGTATTTTTGGGTTATGGCACTCATACTCGAGCATATCGTGTACTTAACCTTGATACTAACCGAGTCATGGAGACATCTGATGTCACCTTCGACGAGACCATGGTTTGTCCTTCTTCTCGTTTTGAGCGTGCAGGTGATCATGAGGTTGGTGAGCCTCTTTTTGATGACGAGGACGAGGGTGTTGAAGGGATGGATGATCCAGCACTACCTCCACCTGTTGTGCCGCCAGCATCGGCCTCTACTATGACGACTCAGGACCCCAACCCCTCCTCGTCGACTACTTGGGGGTCGTGGGATCCGCCACCTCGAGCAGTACCTTTTGTACCCGAGGAGGCACCAGCTGCTGTTGAGGGGGAGGTTTCTTCAGCTCGGGAGGAGCCACGACACATTCAGCGCCAACACCCACCTCAACAGATGATCGGTAGCATCGGCGAATGTGTCACTCGGTCAAGGTCACAACAAATCTCTCACTTTGCTCATTCTGTATTTGTTGCTGATTTTGAACCCCGAGATGTTGGACACGCTTTATCTGATCCTGATTGGGCAATGCCATGCATGAGGAGTTAGAAAACTTTGAAAGAAATCAGGTTTGGGTTTTGGTTCCACCTCCTTCTGAGTGTCACCCTATTGGTACAAAATGGGTTTTCAAAAACAAACAAGGAGAGGATGGCCATGTTGTGAGAAACAAGGCCAGACATGTAGCCAAGGGGTATAGTCAGAAGGAGGGGATAGACTATGAGGAGACGTTTGCTCCTGTAGCTCGTTTGGAGGCGATTAGGATACTCTTGGCTTTTGCTGCATCCAAAGGGTTTAAACTTTTTCAAATGGATGTCAAGAGTGCCTTCCTAAACGGCTACATAGAAGAAGAGATGTATGTAAAACAACCCCCCGGTTTCAAAAATCCCAAGTTTCCAAACCATCTTTTTAAACTTCACAAAGCTTTATATGGTTTGAAACAAGCCCCTAGAGCCTGGTATGATAGGTTAAAAACCTTTTTGCTTGCTAAGGGTTTTAAAATGGGATGTGTGGATAAAACGCTTTTTCTCCTCAAGCAAGGAAATGACACTCTCTTGGTCCAGATTTACGTGGATGATATCATTTTCGGTGGTTCTTCTCACGCTTTGGTTGCCAAGTTTGTAGACACTATGAGCAGGGAGTTTGATATGAGCATGCTGGGCGAGTTAACGTTTTTCCTTGGGTTTGCAAATCAAGCAATCTCGAGAGGGAACGTTTGTGCACCAGGGTAAGTATACCAAGGATATCTTGAAGAAATTCGATATGGGTGAGGCCAAGCCTCTTCCAACACCCATGTCGACCACGACGGCCCTGGATGCGGACAAGGATGGAGAAGTTGTGGAACAGAAGGAGTATCGGAGTATGATTGGGTCGCTGCTGTACCTGACGACGACACGCCCAGACATCCAGTTCGCGGTGTGTCTTTGCGCGCGATTGCAGTCGTCCCCGCGCACCTCTCACCGTCAGGCGGTCAAGCGCATTATGAGGTACTTATGCTTCACTCCAGAGTTTGGGATTTGGTATTCTGCTTCCTCCACCCTCTCCCTTTGCGGTTATTCTGATGCCGATTTTGCTGGTTGCCGGATTGAGCGCAAGTCCACTTCTGGGACTTGTCAGTTTATTGGTTCTTCTCTTGTATCGTGGTCTTCTCGCAAGCAGTCTAGTGTTGCCCAGTCTACCATGGAGGCTGAGTATGTTGCTGCGGCTAGCTGCTGTTCCCAATTGCTTTGGATGATGGCCACATTGCATGATTTTGGTCTGAGCTTTTCTCGTGTTCCTTTGCTTTGTGACAGCACGAGTGCTATTAGCGTTGATAAGAACCCTGTGCTGCATTCTAAGACCAAACACATTGATGTGCGCTTTCATTTTCTGCAAGAGCACTATGAGAAGGGTGATATCGACCTTTGCCATGTCGATACTCATCATCAGTTGGCAGATATTTTTACCAAGCCTTTGGACCAATCAACTTTTGCTAGGTTGAGAGGTGAGCTTGGTGTGTGTTTCCCCTTTTAGTTGGGGAAAACATTTGAACATGCGCATCATCCCAGTTGACAATCACTCATCATCCCACGTATCCGCAATCTCCCCCTTGATGAGAGCATTGTCAACTACCAACACAAATCATAAGAAAGAAGAAGAAGGAAGAAGAAAGGAGAAGTAGAGAACTCGTCCAAATTTCCCAAAAGCATAACAAAGCCAGAAGAAGGTCAAATGGAATGAGAAAAACAACTTGGTCCCCAAAGACATGGGCAACGGCTCCACGCAACCAAGCAAAGCAAAGCTAGCCCTCAAGAAGAGGTAGAACAGGCTCAACACCACTAGCAGAAAAGCTCGATACCAATTGAAATTCAAGCAAAATAAGAACTAGCCCTCAAGAAGAGGCGGAACGGGCTCAACACCGCTAGCGAGAAAGCTCGATACCAACTGAAATAGCAAAGGAGCTCGATACCAAGTGAAGAGCATATAGGCAAAGTCGCTAGTCCCTCAAGAAAGAGGCAAAGGCTCAACACAACTAGCTACCAAAAATGTTCCGAATCAATTGGAAAAAAGCTCCAAACCAACCAAGCAAACTCCCCCTCCAACAGTGCACACAACTAGGACATGCATGATTTGTCAAATTTGCTCAACACAACTAGCTACCAAAAATGTTCCGAACCAATTGGAAAAATGCTCCAAACCAACCGAGCAAACTCCCCCTCCAACAGTGCACACAACTAGGACATGCATGATTTGTCAAATTTCTCCCCCGTAGTTAATAATGGACTATCAAGCAAATTTCTCCCTTCAAATGCATATGAGTCAAAAATGCAAGTTAGTAGCTTCAGGAATACAGTCTATAGAATGCCAAGATGCTCTACACAGTGCTGAACCGATGACTCATCAACATACACAACATGCTAGCAAAGGCTCAAACTGATCACCAAATACGAAATATGAACATATGAGCAACGTGAGCAGTTTTAGCCAAAAAGTATTCACCATCAAAATAGCACTAAACATGTATAGACAGGAAATCAATCAAGTGCTAAACTTGTATACAAGGTGAACTACCCCTAGCAAGGTTCAATCATCATGCTATAGAATGAAACATAGACTTGTGTATTCAAATTTTATCGTAGTTGCAGCGGTTAAATTACACAAGTTCAAATTTCAGCATATGATTGCGAGAGGTTGACAGCTTGTCAATGCCTAACTTTTCAACCATGCTAAGCCTATGCAAAAGCAATCAGATGCTTAAAGCAACGGTTTCAGTCTTACACTACACAACTCAAGTTTAACTCAAAGTGCAGTGAGAAACAGTCTCGATACCGTGATGTGTTGACAAGCAATCCCATCTCGATCTTACCAATTCACTTAACTTGGTTCAATTTTATGACAGAATATGAACATACCAAACAAGTGAATGACTCAAAACTAGAGACATAGCAACCTAGCATATATGAAAAGCACAAGTGATTTCAACACATTCTACACATGCTAGTTGCCAATCTCAATGGTGAACAAATTTCAAATTTTATGTTCATTAAGCATGTTCATCATTCATAAAATAGCTCAGCTCACAATATGTATCAGTGATAAGAAAGAGCATAAGCTACAAGCATTATCATATAGCATCAGAGCATACTAGACAAAGCATAGTTACATTCTGAAGAATATAGTCATGAAGCTCAAAAATGCAAAGATGCATGATGCAATGCAAAGACTATTCTACTCAAAAACAAAAAATGGAACAAAGCAAAAAGAGTCAGTCTATGATACACAAGACAAAATGTTTCCCCCATCTAAAAGGGGAAACGCACACCAAGCTCACCTCTCAACCTAGCAAAGGTTGATTGGTCCAAAGACTTGGTCAAAATATCTGCCAATTGATGATGAGTATCAACATAGCGAAGGTCGATATCACCCTTCTCGTAATGGTCTCACAGAAAATGGAAGCGCACATTAATGTGTTTTGTCTTAGAATGCAGCACGGGGTTCTTAGCAACGCTAATAGCACTCGTGCTGTCACAAAGCGAAGGAACGCGAGAAAAACTCTGACCAAAATCACGCAAAGTGGCCATCATCCAAAGCAACTGAGAACAGCAACTAGCTGCAGCAACATACTCAGCCTCTGTGGTAGACTAGGTGACGCTAGACTGCTTGCGAGAAGACCAAGATACAAGAAAAGAGCCAATAAACTGGCAAGTCCCAGAAGTGGACTTGCGATCAAGTCGGCAACCAGCAAAATCGGCATCAGAATAACCGCAAAGGGAGAGGGTGGAGGAAGCAGAATACCAAATCCCAAACTCTGGAGTGAAACGAAGGTACCTCATAATGCGCTTGATCGCCAACCGGTGAGAGGTGCGTGGCGACACCTGAAAGCACGCGCAAAGACACAACGCGAACTGAATGTCCGGGCGTGTCGCCGTCAAGTACAGCAGTGACCCAATCATGCTTCGGTACTCCTTCTGGTCCACAGCTTCTCCATCCTCGTCCGCATCCAGGGCCGTCATGGTCGACATGGGTGTTGGAAGAGGCTTGGCCTCACCCATATCGAACTTCTTCAGGATGTCCTTGGTGTACTTGCCCTGGTGCACAAACGTTCCTTCTCGGGATTGCTTAATTTGCAACTCGAGAAAGAATGTCAACTCGCCCATCATGCTCATCTCAAACTCCCTGCTCATAAGATCTGCAAACTTGGCAACCAAAACGTGAGAAGAACCACCAAAAATGATATCATCCATGTAAATCTAGACCAAGAGAGTGTCATTGCCTTGCTTGAGGAGAAAAAGCGTTTTATCCACACATCCCATTTTAAAAACCTTAGCAAGCAAAAAGGTTTTCAACCTATCATACCAGGCTCTAGGGGCTTGTTTCAAACCATACAAAGCTTTGTGAAGTTTAAAAACATGGTTCGGAAACTTGGGATTTTCAAAACCGGGGGGTTGTTTCACATACACCTATTCTTCTATGTAGCCGTTTAAGAAGGCACTCTAGACATCCATTTGAAAAAGTTTAAATCCTTTGGATGCAGCAAAAGCCAAGAGTATCCTAATCGCCTTCAAACGAGCTACATTAGCAAAAGTCTCCTCATAGTCTATCCCCTCCTTCTGACTATACCCCTGGGCTACAAGTCTGGCCTTGTTTCTCACAATGTGGCCATCCTCTCCTTGTTTGTTTTTGAAAACTCATTTTGTACCATTAGGGTGACACTCAGGAGGACGTGAAACCAAAACCCAAACCCGATTTCTCTCAAAATTTTCTAACTCCTCATGCATGGCATTAACCCAATCTGGATCAGATAAAGCGTGTCCAACATCTCGGGGTTCAAAATCAGCAACAAATGCAGAATGAGCAAAGTGAGAGATTTGTTGTGACCTTGACCGAGTGACACGTTCGTTGATGCTGTCGATCATCTGTTGAGGCGGGTGTTGGCGCTGGATGTGTCGTGGCGCCTCCCGAGCTGAAGAAACCTCCCCCGCCACAGCAGCTGGCGCCTCTTCGGGTACAAACGGTACAACCCGAGGTGGCGGATCCCACGGCCCCCAAGTAGTCGAAGAAGAAGGGTCGGGGCCGTGAGTCGACATAGTAGAAGCCGATCCTAGCGGCACAGCAGGTGGAGGTGGTGCTGGATCATCCATTCCTTCAGCATCCTCGTCCTCGTCATAAAAAAGAGGCTCACCAACCTCATGATCACCTGCACGCTCAAAACGAGAAGAAGGACAAACCATGGTCTCGTCGAAGGGGACATCGGATGTCTCCATGACTTGGTTAGTATCAAGGTTAAGTACATGATATGCACGAGTATGAGTGCCATAAACCAAAAATACACCGTCAGAAGAACGAGACTCAAATTTGTCCAGGTTGCCTTTCTTGAGTATAAAACAGTGGCAACCAAAAACTCTAAAATAACTCACTTTGGGTTGTTTTCCAAAACGCAACTCGTAAGAAGTCTTTTTCAAGAAAGCTCTGAGGAAAATGCGATTGGAAATATAGCATGCAGTGTTCATAGCTTTGGCCCAATATCGCCTAGGAGTCCTATGCTCATCAAGCATCGTCCTGGCCATCTCAACAAGGGTCCGATTCTTCCTCTCTACAATACCATTTTGTGGCGGTGTGTAAGGGGAAGAAAACTGATGCTATAAACCCAAAGAGTCACAAAACTTCTCAAAGTCTGAATTCTTAAACTCAGAACCATTATCACTTCTAATAGCTCGCATTGAGTTCTTAGGGAACTCATTCTGAAGACGCAAAATCAGTTTGCGAGCAAAAGAGAAAGTCTCGGTTTTCTCAGCTAAAAAGAAAACCCACGAATATCTCGAAAAATCGTCAACAACAACAAGTACATACCACTTCCCACCAACCAAGCTCACCCGAGCCGGACCAACAAGGTCCATATGCAAAAGCTCTCCAGGGCGCTTAGTCATGACCTGAGTCACTAGATGGTGGGGAGCGGCAACCATCTTCCCATGTCTACAAGAATGGCAAACTAGATCCTTCTCCATGGACAACTTGGGCAATCCTCGGATTAGGCCAAGTGAACTAAGCCTTGCAAGCAAGTCGAAGCTTAGGTGACCGAGTCTCCTATGCCACTTCCAAAGATCAGAAGAGGAAGGACCAGCCACAAGACAACGAGAAATTCCAAACAACTCCGAGAAATTCGCACGAAAGACTTTCCCAAAGGGCGAAATCAAACATACAAGATTGCCCTGAGGATCTAAAATACGACTGAGATTCGGCTTAAAACGAATCTCGTAGTCATCATCAAAAAGTTGCGAGACAGAAAGAAGGTTAAAATGCAAGTTAGAAACAAGAGCAACATCACGCAACACAAAATGCTCATTAACTCGCACCGACCCACGAGACAACACTTTACCTATGCTATTGTCGTCGAAGGTGATAAACTCCTTTCTGGCGACTGGACTAAGACTGGAGAACCACTTGGCGTTTCTGGTCATGTGCCTCGAACCACCAGAATCCACCAACCAAATGTTCTCCAATCATTTTACCTACATCAATAAAAAGACATAGGGTGAGCATATGGTCCAACACTGGGGTGAGTGAAATAGGAAGAATACCAGTGTTGGGTCGGCTGCTCAAAAGAATGGTTAGTAGAAAAACCATTCCTAGCACGCCTACGGAGAAAGCGATCACCACGCACAGGAAAACGTGGTCCGCTAAGGGAAGAGCGTCCATCGTGATACTCAAAACACATTGGAGGCTAACACTCAACAAAGCCACCGCCACGGGGTCCATATCCTGCAAAGCTAAGATCCCACCGGGAAAAACCTCCCTGAGGCCTAGGACCTTGAGGCATTGGACCTCTAGGCCTAGCAGCTCTCCTCTGAACATTCGGCACATGTGCATCATGGAAAGGATGGTACATGTCCGCATTGTTCATCTCCCTGGCACGGCGCTCCTCTCTCTTGCACCAAAAGCAAAACTCCATCAAGTGTCCATCTCTCTCACAGTTCTCACAATGGTACCTCACCGCTCTCATAGGGGGTTGTTGGTACTCACAGTAGTGGGTGTGGATCACTTTGCCCTTCTGTGGCATAAGTTCCTCCTGGATAGGTGGCATCGTGTCCAGCTTGTTTTTCAGGTGGTTGGGCTTGGGAGAGCACACTTGTTTCTTGGGTGGAGCTCTCGGAGGTTCCTCATACACTCCATCTTTGGTGTTAGGCTTGAGAGGCTCTTTGGGTGGTATCTTGGTATGTTTGTGAGTAGTGGTGGAGTTGGGCTTCTCAGTCGGGTTAAGACCATTAGATTCTCCAATCTTGCCAAAGGAAGCAACACTCTCCATCCCCTGAGTAAAGCCTACACCTGGACCTCCAGTAGCACGCTTGAATTGGGCAATCACCATCCCAAGCTGCGGCTCACCACAAGACACCCATGACAAGATGGTCCGAAGGTATGTGTTTTCTTCCTCGGGTTGCATCTTGTCATGCTTCACATTTGCAATCTTCATCTCCAAACCCTCACACAAAGCACACCTAGACACACAAGTGCTACCCGAGCGGGCCTTCTCAAGAGACACAATCTTGGCATTCTTCTCTGCCAACTCAGATTGCAAGCCTGCACAAGACTTGCACGCACCAAGCACTGAGGATCTAGCCTAAGCTCATCCACCTCTCCAACCAAAGCAACATACTTCCCCCTCAAAGTGAGAAGGTCAGTCATGTGCTTGGAGCACATCTCACACTCGTCTTCCTCAGTCACGACAACGGTGGATTTGACAGACTCAAGTTCCTTTACTGCGTCCTCCCACTTTCTGCTAAACTCCTTTCTCTCCCTAGCGGCAAGCCTAAGCAATTTATCTTGACTAATGAGAGTAGCAGTAAGCTTGTCAACCTCAGCAGAGAGTTCGTCAGGAGTTTGAGATACTTGAGAGGTGTCGTCGTCATCGTTGTCGTCGTTCCGAGGGATCTCCTCTAGCTTGCCGTTGATCTCATCGCCGAGGGCCATGGTGCAGAAGCCCTCGTTGTCGGTGAAGAAACAGAGGTCGTTCAGCTTGTCCTCGATCTTCTTCTTCTTCTCAGACTCGTCGTCGCTTGAGGAAGCGGAGTCATCATCCGAGCCATCGACGTCGCTGAGCGTGGCGAAGAAAGCACGCTGCTCAGCCTGGGCCTTCTCCAAGTACTTCTTCTTGATGTACTCCTTGTTGAAGCCGCCCTTCCGCTTGTGCTTCGTGGGGACGCACTTCTCCTTGTGCTTGCCGGAGTCGTACTTGTGCCCATGATCGCCCTTCCCAAAAGCTTGCTTGTTCTTCTTGGGACAGTTGGCGATGAAGTGGTCGGGGTCGCCGCACTCGAAACATCCAGAGCGTCCTCCTCCGCGGCGACGGTTCATGCGGCTTTTGTGAAACCATGAGAACCGGTTGGCAAGCAGAGCCAACTCATCGTCTCCCATGAACTCCAGCTGCTCCTCCATGACAGAAAGAAGAGAAGAAAGTGCAAAGCCTCCAGAGGGGTTAGCAGAAGAGCCAGAAAGCAAAGCCATAGACGGGCCAGCAGGATTCTCATAAGAAGCCCTCGCCATGGCGTCAATCTCACTGGACTTGAGCTTACTAAAGAGCTCATCGCACGTGAGAGTCTCATAGTTAGGTGATTCGATGATCGCCTGAACCTTTGAGTCCCACACCGATCGATCGAGAGTGTGTAAAAGCTTGAGAGCCCTCTCATGATTGTCGAAAGGGAACAACTCCTTGTTAGCCCTCATCATGTTGACAATCACCTGAAATCGAGCGAATAAACTTTATATGCTCTCGCCAGGCATGTGTCGAAAGTTCTCATACTCCCGCTTGTGCGACACGTAGAGACAGGATTTGACTTGAGTGGTTCCCTCTTGAAAACGCATAAGGGTCGCCCAAATCTCACGAGCCGTGGGGAGATGAGAAACGCGATCAAACTCAGACATGCTCAAACAGGAGAAAAGAGCATTACGGGCTCGGCTATTGGCATCGTGCTCATCGATCTGCAACTGAGTCACACGAGCAGCCAAGACCACGTAATCTTCCTTGTTGCAAATCTCCCAGACAGAAGCACCCATGCTCTGAAGATAGGCCGACATGCGTATCTTCCAATACGCATAGTTCGTCCCATCAAAAAACGGTGGTTTGCCCACGCCGCGATCCATGTCGCCTTCTGTGGATCTGGAACCAGCTAAGGTGGAAGATCCTTAACCCGCTCCGATACCAATTGAAGGACCGAAAGTGTTATGCAGAGGCGACCAGAGGGGGGGTGAATGGGAGCCTTAAATTTCTTTTCAGAAACTTTCGACCTCTGTCCCGAAAATCAACCCCAAAAGCAAGACCGACTCGAATGATGTCCATGACCCAAGAGATTGGGTGAATGTTCCCTAGGAACACAACGGGACACCACAAATGTTCCCTCACCCAAGTTCACGCAGGTTAACTAGTGACAGGATGAACTTTAGGTAACCTAGACCTCCTCTGAGCAACGCGAGGGGGATTCAGGCTATTTCAGAAAGCGGGAAGCTCGATTTCAGTAGAGCGCGAAGTCGGGAATCCAACGCAAGAAGCGGAAACCAAAACCGACAACGGACGAACGAACCACGAACGAAAACGTGCGATGCTGCACTGACCGGACTCACTAGAGTGTCCGGTCAGTAGGCATCGGACGCGTCTGGTCTGGCAAACACAGATTTGGGACCTCTCTGTGTTGGACCGGACTCACTGAGTCTGAGCGTCCGGTCACATAAAACACCAACGATGAACGGTACCAGAGACGCGTCCGGTCACAGAGGAGAAGAGCGTCCGATCAGAAATAGTACGGTGTACAGTGAACACATTCAACGACCGGACTCATCGCCGAGCGTCTGGTCAGCCCGAGCCATGCGTCCGGTCACTCTGAAACTGGGTTGTTCCTCCACCGATTCGACTCGATCTCACCCAAAATGAATCTTCTATGGCTCAAACTTGGTGAGAAGAGTCACAAGGAGGATAGTGAGCTACTCCGAGGAGATCATGGCTCAAACCTATCTCCAAATCGATGAATCGAATTGATTCGGGAAAAGAGAGAAGAACCTCGATTCAAAATGAAACTTGACCGATCTGTTGCTACAAGTGATTGGAGTGCAATTCCTTAGGTCAAAAGATCACAAACCAGTTCGTGCACAAAGTGATTCAAACAAAAACAAAAACCAACTCCCAGAGAGAAATAACGAGACAAATCTCCGTGAGGGCAAAAAATGAAAACGCGGAGAACACACAAGCAAGAACGCGACTCGATCTCAATTTCCAGCCGAAACTCCTCCACACGAGGAGACAACGAGATTACGGTCTCGTTTCCTCAAAAAGCAAATACACAGAGGTATGATTCACCGTCTCTGCGGATCTCAGTAGCTACAGCAGGGATGTGGGAGAGCAGGAACTCCTAAGTGAAAGTAGCAAATGGCTGAGATGGTTTGGGAGGTGGGTGTCTCCCCCTACTTATCCTAATTCTAATTCCCACTCTACCCCTACTAATTACAGAGCAAACCAGTTAAACCCTAAGGTTATTCTGGACCAACTCGAAGTAGATGCTGATCCGACGGCCACGCCCGCACAATAGGTAGTTTCGCCTCGACGCGACCTCACCGATTGCCGCCACGTGCCGCCACCGCTCTGCTCGTCCTTTTCACGGACCTCGCCCCCAGTTTTGAGGCCGAAAAAGGGAAACATGTCTTCACGACCAACCCCCGGTTTTGAGGCCCAAACTGGGAAACCCCGCCTTCCATCGCCTGTGTTTTGTGGCCCAAACTCAGAAACCCGCCAGCGCCCAGGTTTTGAGGCCCAAACCTGTAAACCGTCCTCAGCCCGAGTTTTGTGGCCCAAACTCGGCAAACCCGCAGCACCCAGGTTTTGTGGCCCAAACCTGGAAACTGTCCACCGGTGGTTTTTCTATGGCTCAACCACCAAACCGACGCTATAGAGGGGATGCACTGCCCGTGCACCCCGTCCACACGCAAGTCTTCACTTGTCGCTGTCCCAGGCTGTCAGCCACCACGGCCGATCCTCAGGCCACCGGTCTGTCAGTCCAAGCCTCACGTCTGCCCTTCACCGCTTCGGGTTGATCGACATAGCACGTCTCTACTTGACCTTCACCTTGCCTTTGATCACCGTATCCGAGCTCAACACCTGCACAACACAAGCCAAAGAACATGCGCATCATCCCAGTTGACAATCACTCATCATCTCAAGATCCGGCATACACCCATGTATCCGCAGCATCTTCGGTGGTTTCCAGCCCACTTGCATTCTTTAGGTGGGCTTCTTCTTTATTTCTTGATTTTACGCCTGGCCGGAAAGCGTATTCTTCTTGCCTTTTCCATAGTATTCTTTGATTACTCCTGCAAGACAAGTGAATCACCAAAACTTGTGGAACTTGTTAGATATAAAAGCCTTAATTCTAGTTTGGTGACCTTTTTATGTGGAAGTTGGTGGTTATAAATAGGCAATAAGGACCACCAACAAGCTCCCCCACACTTACTCTTTGCTCGTCCTCGAGCAAACAAAAATGTGATTATGAAGCATGACTTTTAAAAAGATATGATGCTAGCATAAAAATTACTCCATGTCATTCCTCGTACCTGTGGATTTAGAGTGTCTACCATGTTGCCTTGAGCGGCTGAAAAGTGGAATGGCTGAGACACCAAGTCATCACTTTCCCTGTATGAAGCACACTTGGAGTTTTTGTTGTAACTTTTTTTTGCAATTGAAAACTTAGCTTATACTTGTCCTCAAATGGTACTCTCATGTCACTCAATGGTATATATATCCTTACCAAAGGCATTTTGAATTTTCCTTCTTTTTCATCCTACCATCTAGAAAGGCTTATGTGGAGCTTTGGGTAGGGATAAAAAGAGAGGCATACTTGCATCACATTATATTGCTAAGTCAAAAACCGGATCCAAGGAGATGCAAGTCATACACTTTGATCAAGATGTGCAAGTGTGTGGAAATATTTGGTGGCTAACCTAATTCTACTTTGCTCCTTGAAACATCATCTCTTTTGTTGAACATTTTAGAACATATGCTCAGGATGACATGGGCTATCTTCTTCTTCTCTTTTTTTAGGTGGGTATAGAGATACCCCTAATTCTACTTCGGGCACTTGCCCATTTTTTTCATATACCCTCTTTTTTTTTCTTTTTTTTTCTTCTTTTTCATAGCCCATGCTTCCTTCACATTTTTTAAAAAAATTCAAAAGAGATACTTTTAAGAACTTGGAGCTTTATTCCAATAAAATATTTTTTGTGTTCATTCCCTATGTAGGAATAGAACATTTTTGGGTGGATGGAAATAGATATGTTTTTGTGTAACTCTCAGTGTAAGAGTCGGCATTGTTATATCTAGGTGTTCGTGAATCTTGATCATGGGTGCATGAAAAGAATCTCAACAAGGGTCACAACAATTTGACAAAGATCAACATGATAACAAGCAACATATGTTTCAAAGTTTTTGCAATGTGTAGTATTATATGGCTCTAGTAGGATATTTAATCATTGAGGAGAAGTATTGGCTATAAATTTTTAAAGTTTTAGCAAAACAGAAATTATCCAAGAGCTTACATGAAAGAAAGGATTTTTTAGTCTCACCATATCTCACTTCACAACAACTTAATTGACATGTTTTCCTAAATAAGATGTGTCCACAAGCAACAAGTATATGAACTAGGAATAAACTTTATACCGGCCAATCTTTATAAAGACACGTTCCATAATTTCGCAAGATTTTATTTTTTCGTTTTTAAGTTTGATTAGCATGGTTGGCATTTTTGAACATAATCAAACTTATAGGATCATGACATGGGTGAGGGTATGGAGTGCAAACCGATGTGCCCGAGAGATGACGTGGAAGGGTCGGGTCCCCCACACTTGGAGCATCTCCTAAGTGTTTAGTGCGACTCCCATGTCTATAGACATTGTTCGTCCTTCGTTCCTGTAATTGTTAGCAGCAAAAAATACCCGAAGGGAACCTTGTCTAATTCCAAGATGTTTTTTGTTGGAGTTAGATAGATTTTATTAGAATAGAAGGTCCTCTTTTTATTTTTATTAAAGACTTGGTTATTGGATTTATTTTTAAAAGTATATAATTTTTTATTATGATCATCATTTTTTTAAGAAGGATTTTTTTATCAAAAAGGAATTGATGCATAAGTATTTTTTTTGAAACTAAGATTAAAACAAATTTATTATGCAAAGTTTTTTTTTCAAAGGTGTAATTGTTTTTAGTTTTTATATGCAAGGAAAATATATTGGTTAAAATTTAAACATGCAAAAAATTCAAATTAAAAGTTGCATGGAAATCAAATATGAGATCCATACTGATTTACCTATCGGCAAGGGCTCACCGTTTTAAGTCCATTGAGCAGGACTTCTCCATTTAATGTTTTTTCAATGTGCATCATTCAATCCTAGAGATGGATGAGAATGATGTCACTTCTTTGTTTCCGTCATGGCATTGTGATCTTCGTGTGGTTTCGGCTTGGCGGGCGCTTGATTATCTTTCTCCTTTTTTTCTCTTTTTGATCAAGGTTTCATCCCTGCAAAAGATTAGTGCACTATGCATACCCAAGGGACTTCACAAAGGTATTATGGTTGATCTCAAGATTGCTCTCAAAACTAACGAAGTATTGTTGTTCAAATTTAATTAGCAAAGAGAGCTGATTTTTTTGAAACCTTTGTCTATTCAAAGTTCACCGATTAAATCTTGACATACCTCCTGTTTTGAATTCCTCTCAAGAACCTACCCTTATGAATTTGATGATTCCTGCAAGGGTTAGTCCATACATACAACCAAGGTCTGTACTAGCAGTTTTAGTTCAAAAACCAAACTAGACTCCATGTCCAATTTGATTCAGGTAGGCAAATCAACCTAAGCACCATGCTTAATTTAACAAGCCTATAGATACATGATCATTGCATCCAAACTTCAAACTAAGCACCATGCTTAATTCAAATGATGTTTGACCAACATCCAAACCAAAACATATTAGAATAGAAAAAAGGTAGCATGTGAATGATGAACATGAGATTCATTTGTACGAGAGTGAGAACATTGAATGATGGCTCAGAAAACCATTTTTTATGCAATGCAGATGCAAACGAGATAAGTGAATGCAGTTCAAATAAACATGCCATGGATTTGAACAGGGAATCTAATCGAGCGAGTGATATGCATGCAAATCTAGGCTCTAACTTTTTCCTCGTAGTGCGGACCATCTAACAGTATCATAACAACTAGCAAAGCCAACATATGATCCGAGATGATCCTATTTCACATCCGTCTACTACAAAGCTATACTAAGAGCACCGAATAGATACATAACAACAAAATTGTCATCTACCTAGACTAGGCATGGCGCCCGAATACAGCTCAAAGACTAGGAGCCACCCAAAGAAAGCACTAGATATGATGAAATAAACAAACATGCAGTGGTGAAAAGAAAATAACAATGAGAATGTTTTTATTGGTTCTCACATACCTTGATCGATTCATCTCTCACAATCTATGATTGGATTGTGAGTGATGTGGTGTAGTAATCCGTCACCAACGATGTTCTTTTAATTACTCTTGATGGCGACCTTCTCTCCATCTGCATAGGGTTAGTATGTATACAAGTATATATCTACCTATGAGATGACAGGGTGAATGTTTGATTGATTATGAAAGATTGGGCACCCTGGGCTCGTGATTTTTTTTAAATACCCACAAAACTAGTGACAAACTAGATTAGCAGATATCAAGGTCAACTATTAAATTCTTTACGCCAATTACTTCCCCGGCAATGGCGCCAGAAAGCTTGTTGGCATTTACTAGCGTCGGTACCAAGATTAGAGTTAAACCTTATCCCCGGCAACGGTGCCAGAAAGCCAGTTGGTATGTGTAATGCATACAGACAAATCCGCAAGCGCACGGATACCGTTGTAGCTTTCACCCAGGAGTATTCTAGGGTATCGTATTTATATCATCAGGGAAGTAATGTGTAAATAGTTTAATAACTGACGATCATGTATCTAATAACTTAGTGTACCGACTAGATTAAAGTGGGGGCAAGTGATAGCATATATGATTGATTGGTAAATGATACACCGAAGAACTCCATAATAAGATAAACAACGGACAAGCTTAGTTGGGAGGTCGTCGGAAGAGTTCAAGGTTCCTATATACTTCTCCTTTAGTGTGGTTCTAATCTAGATCTAACCCAAGGGATTAACTAAAGCAAAGGTCAAGCATAAAGATCACACCATGACACTTTGGAGCAGCAGTTCCTTTCCGGTTCTCGAAGAGACTGGGAAGGGGTAACTCGGAGAAGGCCGCCAAAAGCTCTAGGAAACACCAACCCGAACGTGGTGGAATACATAGGCCTGGTCGGAGCTGTCACCTCTGGGGCTACCACAACTATCGGTGGGGTTGGGCACAACCTCAGGTAACCGATAGTCTAGACACCACGTCTATACTACCGATTACTACTCTAGCCACATATAATAACTAGAGCACTCGGTCGAGCGGAGATCCCATGCAAAGGTGCAAGACATTAAACTAACCATGCTTTAGCTAAAACATAAGATAAGAACTAGATAACCATGTAAGCAATTCAAGTAATTAGAGAAGATAGATATATTGAATACTCGAGTCTTATAAAGAAGCGATACAAGATTATACCGATCCTCCGAGGACTGCTCCGGAACTTGAGCATCTCTCCCTCACTCTCAACTAGAGCTATTCTACTACTACATCTTGGCAATATGATGAAGAGGACTCCTTGTGGAGTGTATGATCTCTATGATGATGATGATAATGAAGGTGGAGAGGGCCTCTTTATATAGTGGAGGTGCCTTGGGGGAGTGGAGGACCTCTCCTCCTCATTTGGAAGGTGCAAAACCGACCTCCTAAGGTTCATTGAACCTGGACACCTACATAACCGACCTATGCATGGAGGCATGTAACCGGCTGAGGAGGTTGGTGGCCAGTTGGGCCAAGGGCGGTGCACCCGCACCCCTGGTGGGCCCAGTGGCCACCGCCTTTGCGTGGTGGGCCCTTGGCATGATGTACGTTGCATATTCGGTGGTTTCCAGCCCAATTGCATTCTTTAGGTGGGCTTCTTCTTTATTTCTTGATTTTATGCCTTGCCGGAAAGCGTATTCTTCTTGTCTTTTCCTTGGTATTCTTTGGTTACTCCTGTAAGACAAGTGAATCACCAAAACATGTGGAATTTGTGTTGACGGAAGTTATAGCATGTTTTACATTATCAAAATACCGTCAATAGGCCTCGGTTCAAGGAAGAATAGCATATCATGAGCATATTTATCACTAATAAGTTCCACTTGTACTCTTAGCTTGTGAACATATAGGAGATGGCAAAATGAACAAAATGAGGCCAGGTGGGCCCACCAAGGGGGTCGGGCGACCCCATCTTTGGGCCACCTCGGCCATGGTGACATGGCATGATCCAAGAGAAGCATGTTCAAGCCAATATCAACCATTGGATCAAGAATGTGCTTTTGCTCAATGGTACAAGATGAGAAGCACATGGATTCATGGGTCCACACCGGAAACCAAATGCAACCAACTTCACAAGACTTGCTCCATGACATGTGGGGTCACCAAGGGAGAGAAGAAGGTGGGCCAGCCCTGTCATAGGGGGGTCGGCCGATCCCCCCTTGGTGGGACCAAGCAGCACTATTTATCAGGGTGACATCAGCACCTTCTAGAAGATGTACCCCGGGCCCACATGTCAGAGATAGGGGTCGGCCGACCCCATGGTGAAACCCATCCAATGTCGGTTGCTTGCACATGTTTCACACGTGAAGAAATCAAGGCCATACATCCATGGCGGTTACAATGACGGTGGATCCAAGGGTTGAGAGATGGGGAGCACACGGATCGCTGACGTGGCGCCGGAGTAGCCCCTACTCTACCTCCACTATAAATAGAGGCCTTCACCCTCTCATTCTACACACCCTAAGATATCTCACACATCTCCACTCTCAAGGGAGATCAAGCAAGAGTAGTAGTAGTTAGTCTAGAGTGGGATTTAGAGTCGAGTCGGGCGAAGCTCGGGTCTCCGGAGTCGTCTTCTGGTTATCTGGTATAGCCCTTGTATCTTTCTTCTTTTGTAAGACTTTATTTATTTAATATATTATTCTTTCTTTACTTTACTTTGCATTTACTTAAGTATTTACTTTCCAAGTATTTATTTAAGTATTTACTTAGTGCAAGTCTATATTTATATAGTCTTGTTGTGTGCTTATCTTAGTTCTATAGTTGTCTCAGTTAGATTGATTTCCTTTAAATAGCTTCTTGTGTGTGCGTCATCGTCCTATCTTAGGATAGGGGCTTTAGCTATTTTGATCGATAGCTAAAGGTGTAGATAAGTGTGAGCGTGGTGCACATACTTCATCTTATCTTTGACTACCGCTGGCTTGCACGGACAGTAGGGGCGCATGGGCAAAAGGTGACAGATTTTGCCTGGCTACCTAGATCCCCTCACGTGAACTCAGGCTACTTCTTAAAAGGTAAGGCGTCCATAAGCCAAATATCCGCTTGAGTACTGGGTTAGGTGAACAACCTTCTATCGCTTTACTCTCTCGTTTATCCCTCTCACACAAGTAGCAAGGCGTCAATCTAGTTAAGTCATCTATTTAATTAGGATTAGTTCACAGGAGTAAAGGTAGAAACATAGGAGTACTTTATACTCACTCGTTGTCCTCCCACCTAGCTAACTCTACTAAAGTTACCTTTCATATCATATACTCTTTGCTCAACTTATTTATCTTATCTATCTATCCTCCCTTATATCCACTTACCCCCTTTTGCTTCTCTAATTGATAATAGAGTATAGTAAGACTAAAGGATCTATCTTTCCTCTCTCTACATCTTTCCTAGCTTGCTTTCCTTTGGGATAAAATAAATAACGATACCTTGGAATACTCCCGGGTGAAGTGCTACATCGGTATATTCTGTGCGCTTGCGGAACTATCCAATAGTCAATAGTTTTACCACCAAGACACTTCTAGCGCTGTTCCTGGGGTTAGGCTCCATAGTCTAGTTCTAGTGGTTGCGTTAAGAAGTGTTAACAAGCGTTTCTGGCGCCGTTGCCGGGGATAGATTAAAACTCTATTCTTAGTAGCGACGCTAAGAAATACCAACAAGCATTTCTGGCGCCATTGCCGGGGATAGATTAAAACTCTATTCTTAGTAGCGACGCTAAGAAATACCAACAAGCATTTCTGGCACCGTTGCCGGGGAAAGCAACCGCCTAGGAGTTTAGAGAGAGTGAATCCGGAGTCTGCTATTTATCAGTTATCAATTAGTATAGGGGCTAACCCCTCACCTGTCTAGTTTCTTTCCATTATCGTGAAACTAGTAGGTGTATGAGCGGTTTCCAACTGCCGTCAAACTTCATTGAAAATCCCGAGCAGTTGTTGAGGAGGACTAGACTTCGTCAAGTTCCACCTCAGAGGTTCATCTCGAACCAGAATCCGTTCGAGGAGGAAGTTTCTGCACCAGCTAGAAGAGAAGCCATGGCCCAAAAGACCATCTCCGAATACTCTGCGCCCTCGGCCGACAATGTCGCCACGGGTCCGCAGCTTAACTTGGGGGATGCGACTTTCGAGCTCAAGCCGACTCTCATCAACATGGTGCAAACCAATCCATTCTGTGGGAAGCCGCATGAGGATGCCAACGCCCATCTCCAACACTTCTTGGAGGTATGTGGTACCTTCACTATGAAGAATGTGTCTGCAGACGCCATCCGTCTTCGTCTTTTCCCGTTCTCGTTATTGGGAAAGGCGAAGCAATGGTTCTACGCCAACAAGAGTGAAGCCAACACTTGGGAGGAGTGCGCCAATGCGTTTCTCAAGAAGTTCTACCCGATGGGCAAGACTAGCGCCCTTCGTGGAAAGATTTCCAGCTTCCAGCAACAAGCTGATGAGACGATTCCTGAAGCATGGGAACGTCTACAAGAGTACATTCGCGCCTGTCCTCATCATGGGATAGAGGAGTGGCTTATTGTAACACCTCAGGTGTTTACATGAATAAAATGTTGTCATGTCATCATAAGCATTTCATAGCATCATGTGCTAGCTCACCTTGAGATGCATTCACTAAAATGAGTTTAACTCCTAATATGTGAGCATTTCTGTTTATATGCTTGTGATGCAGCTCAAAAACCTAATTTAGAATGTCATTATGAAATAACTTGAGTTCATTCCCATTTGACTAAAGTCATGTAAAGGCATGGATCTGAGTTCAACAATTCAAAAGAATCCAAAATCTATTTAGTTAAAACTTGGAAAAACATTAAATTCCTATATAAGTAATTAGCCCTTTTTAGTTAACTCAACATCTGTGCATAATTAGGGGTTGACCCTAAAGCTTTTTGGTAGATCTTGAGGAGAGGTACAACTTTGGTATTCAAAGTTTTCAAAGTTTCTGTACAAAATTTCATGTAATTATGAATTTACTCAAACCCTGGAAATGGTCCCCTTTTTACTTTAAACTTGTATTCCAAAAACTATTTGAAATCTGGGTTTGAGATCTACATCAAAGTTGTAGAGAATTTCAAAATGAACATTTCATACATTGACCATTTTTCAAGTGTCAATGCAAAATCAAAAGTAATTTTGCTTTTACTGCAAAACCCTAGTTCTGTCCCCTTTTCAAATTTCCAATTTGAAATCAATTTGAACTGTTTTGATCAAATTGACCTATTTCCATTTGGAATCAGCCATAGGGTGTTAAAGCAAAGTTGTGTAACTTTTCAAACTCTACCTTTCATATATTGGCAAAATTTGAAGTTGTTCAGGAAATTCAAAAGTAATTTTGAATTCAGTTTGGTCCAAATTTGATTTTGAACTTTATTTCAAAATGTATGCAGAATTTGACTTTGGTTCTTAAAACAAACTTGTAGAACACAAAATTTGGAGCAACTTTTGTTTTAAAAGTTTTTGGCATGCAGTACAAAAATCTGGAGATTTTTGAAAGGGGATAGTTCTGGTACTGTAGCTACAGGAGGGGGGGGGGGACCTGCCAGAGCAGGGCAGGCCGCCGCGTGTGCCGTCGCCGTGGCCTGGCCAACTCCGCGCCGCTCCGCGTGTCTAGCCACGCACCTGGCTGCTTGCTTGCTTCGCTCCGCGCGGTGGCAAGCTCTGAGAGCTTCTCCATCTCCCAACGTCCCCGTCCGCCACCTCCTCTTTCTCCTCCTCTGTTTCCAGTCAAGCTCCGACGAGCTTTCTCTCCGCCTTCGCTGCGTCCTTGCACTCTCCATCTCCCAGCTAGCTCCGCCTGCATCCCTTGCGTCTCCTGAGCTAGCTAACCCGAGCCCTAGAGCTTGTAATCGCCGTCGCCGCGGTCTTCTTCCTCGTTGCCGGCAGGGAGCCGCCGCAGGTATCGTGATCGTGGCCACGACGAGCCAGAGTTCCTCCGGTTAATCTAACCTGTGCTTTAGCTTCGTGTTGTGTTGTAGATCACGTTCGGCTCGCTCTTGAGGTCTCTACAGCTCTGGCTTAAGCAGTCCACGGAGGTTGCGGTCGGTGCAAGCTCCGCCATCGCCGCCGCCGTAGTCAACCTCGGTCCAGTGCTCCCCGAGTCAAGATAAGGTGCGCATCGTAGTCGCAATGAGTTCCTAGGCGTGTTGCGCTCCGTAGTTTGGTCTCTACCGGGTCATCTTGGTCGGTTCGCGTGGCTCGCCGTCGGCGCAAGCGCCGCCATGGCCGCCATCGTGGACCATGATGTTCGGGGTCATCTCCAAATGAGTCTGGGTGCGCATCATGGTCGCAGAGAGTGCCTAAGTAAGGTGCCGCTCTTAGTTTGGTCTTTAACGAGCCTTTCTGGCCGGCGTAGCGCGTCGCCGCCGCGCTCGACCTGGCCGAGCCGCCATGCTCGCCGGCAAGTGCCTTCCGGTGACCTAGAAGCCTAACCATCTCCTCCAGTGGGTTCGCGGGGTTGAGCTTCGGGAGTTAGTGGCCTCGCCGTCGTCGGGGAGTCCACCGCCGGCGAGAGAGACCGACGGTCAGCGCGGCCGAGCGGCCGGTCAAGGCCGGCCGAGCCCTGGTCTGGGCGCGAAGGGGAAGAAGCAGAGGCTGACGCCTGGGGCCCGGTTGTCAGCGGCTGTGGGCCGAAGTTGGGCCGAGCCCAGTAAGGGTTAGAAGGGTTTTTCTTTTTCTGAAATGGGTGAATAGTGTTAGGTTTTGTCTTTTTGATATCTTTTTGTAGGAAGCTCCAAAAATTGTGAAAATTTTTGTGTAGCTTTCTCAAGCTGCCTAATATTTATGAAAAATATGAAACTTGAGTTTTGCATAAATTTTAAAATTGACTTAAATAGGTATTTTTATTAGTAAATGGACTTTGATGATTTTTGTAGGCTTATTTAATGGTCCAAAAATCATGAAACTATTTTTGTCACAGTTTTGAGCTAAAAATGTATCATCACAAAAATTTTGAGCTCTATTGGAGAAAATAAATTTTTAATCTTATTTCTATGCCTTAATTAATCATTTAACTTTTATGGTTTGATTTAATTCTGCAGACTTGTATGTTGGTTCAAAAAAATGTGACAGTTGTTTTACCACTGTTATTTGATATAATTTATCATCTCTAAAAAGTTTGAACTAATTTGGGCATAGTTTGCTTCACAACGTAATTTCGTGTTAATTAAATTACTTTCTTTAGGAATAAGTGATATTGTTTAACACGAAAACCTATGTCTATTTATGGTAAATTTGAAAGTTAAGTTAAGTGAATTATCTTGATCTGCTGTTTGATGCAGACAAGCTTCACTCATTTAATCATGTATGTTTGTGCAAGTTGGTTTGTTGGTTTGCAACTGTACCGTGATGGAAAGTTGTTGCAAGATAAATGTTTATAGCTTAGAAAATTTCCATCTTTACCATGATCATGTCAAGAGCATTCCATTAAGCATGCACTCTGTTGTCGTGTAGCTTCCGAAGTGATCGAGTGTCCGGACGAGGTTGGTCCGGAAAGTTCAGAGTATCCAGTTGATCCGGATTATCAGGAATTTCAGACCCTTCCGGTCAACGAAGGCAAGTCCCGGTTCATTTAACCATTTCCTTGGTTTTGCAAATTACACTTACTTTCAATAACCTGATGCATTAGGGGTTTAGCCAATAAATGCTTTAAACTTGTTGATGCATGATCAACCTTGTTATTGATATATCATTCCTTGATACCTGCTTTACACAAATGATAGAAATGCTCAGCCTTGCATTCTCACGCTTCCGATAAATGTTTTGATACTTATCGTTTTGGAATGATCAAGAGAAAGAAGTAGGGTTAAGACCAGACGGGCACATGCATCGAACCTTGGGTTAGTGTAGAGTGACCCGGATGTGTCAGTTTAGGGTTAACCGTTGTTGGCCTCCTAGATTGAGAAACTGTGAAGTACCGATCATATGCTACGGTAAGCTCTGCCTTGGTGGTTCTTAAATGAGAACGGCTAATCGCACACTGGGAGTGGAGAGATGGCGGGAGTACTAGCTACCCTCGTGGGTTAAAGTCCCGGATTGGAGGTGTACAAGTACTCTCGGTTGGCGCGGACCCGGTCTTGTTTGGAGGATCCGAGGTTAGGGAATGATATATGTGTGATCGAGGGTCTACATATGTCATATGATCATGGAAAACTCCTAGATCTGGTTGAATCGGTTCGAATCGTCATGCTCCTCGGTTATGGAGACTCAATCTACTGACCTGCACCGTAGAATGAAAATGGGACTGGTTTAAGAAAGAATGATAATGATCTTTCATTAATGTTCATATTTCAGTTCTTAACTATGTACTTAAATGATTAAGAAAAATTTGGATCTAGGATTACTCTAGTAAGCTTTTATGCAACTGAAAAGTGTTGTTGAGCCTACCCAAGCCAGCATACCTGTTTCTTCTCTTTTCTTGTCGGGTAAGCCTTGTTGAGTACCTTTGTACTCAGGGTTTGTTAACCCCTGTTGCAGGTGACGTTTACGAGCAGCCTTGCTTCGAGGCTTGTTGCGTGACCGTCATTGAGGAGGACGTGTCCGGGGAGGAGTAATGCAACCCTTAGGCGGGGTTGTCTGTGTGATATACAGTTTTAGTAATGTTGTTTTCCACTACCTAGGGTAAGGTTTGAAACTATGGTTTGTAATAACTACTCGAGTTTGAACAACTGGTTTGTAAGACTTATGGTGTAATACTTCCGCACTTTTATCTTTGATGTATATTATCTGTGAAATGTTGTAATACTGCCATGACTCTTGCAATGATCCTGGGAGTGTAAGGAAACGTGAATGAGTCGGGTTACCCGATGACACGTGGTGGGTCTTTTGGGCTATTGGGGCACAGTGTATGACTGTCTGAGGTCGGTAGGACAAGGACAGATACATGTGGGCCCTAATAATCCAGAGGGTTCCGTCACAGCTGGTATCGGAGCGATCATTGCAGCAGTCTTGGAGTATTGTTGCAAAACTTCAAAATGCTTTGAGTCAGAACAAATTGCAAATCTAGTTTGATCCAAAATGTTTTTGACTTACCCCGTTCATGCTATTCGATCTATGTTCTGTTTTAAGTAATGGATCGTAGATTGTTAAGTGGAACAGCATGTTAAGCTAAGCCTTAATTTGAAATTGTTGTTCAATTTCTACTCTTATGTAATGGAGTATAATTTAAATTTTATATGCTTTATGCGTAAGTACGTTTCATGCATCATGCTTAATCAACTTGTGGTATGTGGTATAGTTGGGTAAGGGTTAGAATCCAATCCTGTCTTGCTATCCAAAAAGTATTTTCCTTTATCTGCCTAATTCAAAATCTTATCTCACTAGGATGCCGCGCGGTAAGGAGACAGCTCGCAAGAGTACTGGTCCTGATGGTGTACCCAAGCACCCACTTGCACCTCGCAAGGAGGAACGGTCTAGCAGCAATCAGGAAGTTAATGAGGACTTACGGGCAGAGGTCCATGAGTTAAAATCCAAGTTGGCCGCCACCTCTCGGGAGAAGAGCTTGGCACTTGCCAAAGCAGGAGGCATGAAGATCAAGCTGGAGACAACCAATAGAAGCATGGTTAATGCAGAAAAACTCATGACTAAAATGCTTGGAGAAAGGAACGCCGCTTGGCAGCGAGAAGATAACGCTTTAGCCTGACTGCATGAGTTGGAGGCGTATGTGACGGATATAGAAGCATTCAATGACCAGCTGCATGAGGAAGTCCATGTGCTGTATGATCAACTCCATCAACCTCCACCTCCAAATGCAGCGGAAGATGAGATGGGTACGCTCACTGATGAGGAAAAGGTAGAGGGGCAAAGTTAGGAAGATCCTGATATAGTTGAGTCTGCTGATGACAGCGACAGTGAGAGTAAGGGTGACGAGTGAGTCGTCTCCCATCAGAGTGTCAGGCATGGATCTTGAACCCTAGAGGGTAGGGGCTGTGTAATACTCTAGCTTAACATGATCCTAACTTAGTTGAATCATGTATCAGTCTTGTTATGCATGAATCATGTAACATAAGTGTGTATGCAGTACTGTTTTTGTATCATATCCAGAAATCAATAAAGTTTGGTTTGTTTATGAGCAGATGCCTCGTACCCGTGCCACCGATGGGGCTGGTTCGTATCATGCTGGGGAGGATGTCCCCCATGCACCCCCAGTTCCACCCACCTTGGCAGAAGCCATTGCTGCACTCATGCAGGCTACCACCGAAAATGCCCGTCTGATACGGGGTCTAGTGCAGAATGCACCCCATGGGCAGCATGGCCGACATAATCAACAGGGCCAGGAAAGTACTTATCAAGATTTCACCGAAACCAGGCCACCGGTATTCACAAGGGCAGATGAGCCTTTAGAAGCTGCAGATTGGCTCCGGACGATGAATCAGAAGTTTGGGCTAATCCATTGCACTGAAACACAGAAGCCATCCTTCGCAGCCCAGTAGTTAATGGGAGCTGTGGGGACTTGGTGGGCAAACTTTGAAGCTGCCCAAGCTCCAGGACACCGCATTACCTGGGATGAATTCTCGAGAGCTTTCAAGGCTCACTACATTCCAGCGGGGGTAATGCGAATGAAGGCCGAAGAGTTCTTAGCCCTCAGGCAGGGGGATCAGCCAGTACAGCAGTATATTGGCAAGTTTAACCATCTGTCTCAATATGCTCTAGATCACGTGAACACCGATGACAAGAAGCGTAGTTGCTTCATGAGGGGGCTGAATACAAAGATGCAGAAGATGCTGGCAATGTGTGATGATAATATATCCTTCAATGATGTGGTGAATAAAGCTATATCTGCAGAAGAGAAGCATCTCAAGCATCTTGAAGCTAAGAAGAGAAAGGGTGGGAGTTCGACTGGATCGTCTGGTGGCAATAAGAAGCGCCAGCGTATCATATACCACCCCATCCAGCACAACCGTCCACCATACTGTCCACCGTATCGTCCACCCCCGCAACCACAAGCCAGCTCACAGCAGTCATCTGCTAGAACTGTTGTGAATCCTAATTATCCACGACAGCCGAATGCCCCTGGCATTCGAACCCAAACTCCCCAGAACCACAACTACCCATGCTATAACTTTGGGAAACCGGGCCAGTTCTCCCGTAATTGCCCGTATCCCAGGAAGAGTATCCCCAATACTCCACAAGGGCAAAGTGGTTAGAATTCCCAGCAGTGACCATAGCAACAGCCACATCAGAATCAAGGCCGCAATAACAATCAGAAAAATAAGACCGTCCAGAAGACTGGCCGGGTATATTATGCACAAGCGGCAGATATTCCTGAAGGGGAACCCGTCATGATGGGTATGTTTTCAGTCGCTCACCATCCTGCCGTATTACTATTTGATTCTGGTGCATCGCATACCTTTATCAGTAAGCATTTTATTGAAAAACATGATATACCCACTGGGGAAGCTCAAGAAAGTTTCCTTATACACACACCTGGAGGTCGTATATATACAAAGGAAGTGGCGCATCAGGTGCCCGTAGAATTTGCCGGGCATACTTATCCCACTAATATGATAGTAATCAAGGATCAGTATATAGATGTGATCCTAGGGATGAACTGGATGTACCAGCAGAAGGCAATATTAGATGCCTTGCATAGAACAGTCAGGTTGATCATACCCAATAGCACTTCTGAACTCTTTATCCAACTTCCTATTCCAAAGAAAACTGTTGATCAGATGTGCAGCAGCGTCTATGCAACAACAGTTAAAGAGGTTCAGGATATTCCAGTAGTCAGTGAGTTCCCGGATGTGTTTCCTGAAGACTTGCCGGGGTTACCACCAGACCGTGATGTGGAGTTTAGCATAGAGCTAAAGCCAGGAACAACACCAATATCTCGACGAGCCTATAGAATGCCACCTAAAGAACTGGCAGAATTGAAAGTTCAGTTGCAAGAATTACTTGATAAGGGTTATATCAGACCTAGTTCATCACCATGGGGCTGTCCTGCTTTGTTTGTCAAAAAGAAAGATCAAACCTTAAGGCTATGTGTGGACTATCGTCCGCTTAATGAAGTAACAGTGAAGAATAAGTACCCATTACCGCGAATTGATCTTTTGTTTAATCAACTCACGGGTGCCAAGGTATTTTCCAAGATAGATTTGAGATCCGGGTACCATCAGATAAAAATAAGGCCGGAAGATATTGCTAAAACTGCTTTCACCACCAGATATGGCCTGTATGAGTATTTAGTCATGTCCTTTGGGTTGACCAATGCTCCAGCTCACTTCATGTACCTGATGAACTCCGTGTTCATGCCTGAACTAGACAAGTTTGTAGTGGTATTCATTGATGATATTTTGATATATTCCAAGAATCCACAAGATCATGCTGAACATCTCAGAGTAGTGTTGGGCCGTCTGAGAGACCATCAGCTATATGCAAAGTTCAGTAAATGTGAGTTCTGGCTAGACAGAGTTCCATTTCTGGGTCATGTGTTATCGGCCGAAGGTGTAGCTGTAAATCCAGATAAAGTACAAGAAATCCTTGAATTGGAGTCCCCCAGAACTGTTCATCAAGTTCGCAGTTTTCTGGGTATGGCAGGCTATTACCGAAGGTTTATTCCAGACTTCTCCAAAATTGTCAAACCTATAACTGAGTTGTTAAAGAATGAGGTCAAGTTTGTCTGGTCGGGTAAATGTGAAGAAGCTTTTCAGAAACTAAAAGAGTTCTTGACTACAGCTCCAGTCTTAGCCCAGCCCAATATTGAGAAGTCGTTCGATGTGTACTGTGATGCTTATGGTATCGGGATTGGTTGTGTTTTGATGCAAGAGGGCAGAGTAATAGCTTATGCATCCAGGCAGCTGAAGCGTCATGAAGAACACTATCCAACTCATGATTTGGACTTAGCAGCAGTTGCCCATGCCTTAAAGATTTGGCGTCATTACCTCTTGGGCAACACTTGTCACATATACACCGACCATAAGAGTCTGAAATATATCTTCACCCAGTCAGAGCTGAATATGCGACAACGAAGATGGTTAGAGTTAATCAAAGATTACGATTTTGAAGTGCACTACCATCCCGGAAAGGCAAATGTGGTAGCCGATGCTCTTAGTCGGAAGGTTCGTTGCAATTGTACCACTGTCAGACCAATAGATCTTGCTCTCTGTTCTGAGTTAGAAAAACTGGGTATTCAGATGATCACTCAAGGCAGTTGGTCTAATATATCAGTTCAGTCATCTATCAAAGACCAGATTATAGCTGCTCAGAAAGAAAATAAGGGTATTGTTCACCTCAAAGAGAAAGTTAAGGCAGACAAAACTTCTTGTTTCTGAGTTGATGAAGCAGGAGTGGTCTGGTTCAACGACAGACTGGTCGTTCCGAAGAGTCCTGAGTTGAGAAAGCAAATTCTTGATGAAGCTCATCTTACCCCGTTTGTGATTCATCCGGGGAGTACAAAAATGTACCAGGATCTTAAGCAAAGATTCTGGTGGACTAAGATGAAGATTGAAATTGCAAAGTATGTAGCTAGATGTGATACTTGTCAGAAAGTCAAAGCCATTCATCTTAAGTCAGCTGGTGAACTGCAGCCATTGCCAATTCCTGCCTGGAAATGGGAGGACATCAGTATGGACTTTATTGTTGGTCTGCCAAGAACATCCAAGGGCTATGACTCAATTTGGGTCATAGTAGATCGACTGACCAAAGTTTCACACTTTATACCAGTCAAGACCGCCTACACGGCACCAACATATGCCAAGCTATATTTTCAGAGAGTTATGAGTTTGCATGGAGTTCCGAAGACTATTGTTTCAGATAGGGGTACTCAGTTTGTTTTGAAATTCTGGGAAAGTCTCCATGAGTCTCTGGGCACTAAACTCTTACACAGTACAGCTTACCATCCACAGATAGGGGGTCAGACTGAAAGAGTAAATCAGATATTAGAAGATATGCTCAGGGCATGTGCTCTTAACTTTCCATTTAAGTGGGATGAGTGCTTACCCTTAGCAGCGTTCTCATACAACAATAGATATCAAGAGAGTATCCGTATGGCACCATTTGAAGCTTTATATGGCAGAAGGTGTCGGACTCCGTTACATTGGTCCGAACCTGGGGAAAGATGGTTCTTTGGTGTCGATCTAGTTCAAGAGACCGAACAGAAAGTCAAACTCATACAAAATAATCTGAAGATAGCACAATCCCGACAGAAGAGTTATGCAGATAAAAGGCGTAGGCCTCTGACGTTTGCCAAAGGAGATTTTGTGTATCTGAAAGTGTCACCCATCAAGGGCGTTTATCGTTTCGGGGTCAAAGGAAAGCTTGCTCCCCGTTACATCGGACCCTTTCAAGTCCTGGCCAAATGTGGCAAAGTGGCATACCGTATTCAACTACCAGCTCATCTGTCAGAAGTTCATAGTGTGTTTCACATCTCTCAGCTGAAAAAGTGTCTGCGAGTTCCTGACCAAGTAATTGAGATTGAAGGGGTACAGCTTAAGCCTGATATGACTTACTCAGAGTATCCCATCAGAATTCTCGATCAGCGAGATAGAGTGACTCGACGACACAATCTCAGGTTCTACAAAGTTCAATGGAGTCGGCATTCTGAGGAAGAAGCGACTTGGGAAACCGAAGAATTTCTGATGGAGCAGTTTCCTGAGTTCTATGCAACCATACAGTCAGGGCAGTAAAAGAGGTTGACCAACAGAACGTGTTCCTAGTTTTGTAAAAGTTTGTAATCTTTATCCTCGTACCCCTCAACTTTAGTAGTTGACTTAGTTTATAGTTAAATCTCGGGTCGAGATTTCTTTTAGGGGGAAAGGATGTAACACCTCAGGTGTTTACATGAATAAAATGTTGTCATGTCATCATAAGCATTTCATAGCATCATGTGGTAGCTCACCTTGAGATGCATTCACTAAAATGAGTTTAACTCCTAATATGTGAGCATTTCTGTTTATATGCTTGTGATGCAGCTCAAAAACCTAATTTAGAATGTCATTATGAAATAACTTGAGTTCATTCCCATTTGACTAAAGTCATGTAAAGGCATGGATCTGAGTTCAACAATTCAAAAGAATCCAAAATCTATTTAGCTAAAACTTGGAAAAACATTAAATTCCTATATAAGTAATTAGCCCTTTTTAGTTAACTCAACATCTGTGCATAATTAGGGGTTGACCCAAAAGCTTTTTGGTAGATCTTGAGGAGAGGTACAACTTTGGTATTCAAAGTTTTCAAAGTTTTTGTACAAAATTTCAAGAAATTATGAATTTACTCAAACCCTAGAAATGGTCCCCTTTTTACTTTAAACTTGTATTCCAAAAACTATTTGAAATATGGGTTTGAGATCTACATCAAAGTTGTAGATAATTTCAAAATGAACATTTCATACATTGACCATTTTTCAATTGTCAATGCAAAATCAAAAGTAATTTTGCTTTTACTGCAAAACCCAAGTTCTGTCCCCTTTTCAAATTTCCAATTTGAAATCAATTTGAACTGTTTTGATCAAATTGACCTATTTCCATTTGGAATCAGCCATAGGGTGTTAAAGCAAAGTTGTGCAGCTTTTCAAACTCTACCTTTCATATATTGGCAAAATTGGATGTTGTTCAGGAAATTCAAAAGTAATTTTGAATTCAGTTTGGTCCAAATTTGATTTTGAACTTTATTTCAAAATGTATGGAGAATTTGACTTTGGTTCTTAAAACAAACTTGTAGAACACAAAATTTGGAGCAACTTTTGTTTTAAGAGTTTTTGGCATGCAGTACAAAAATCTGGAGATTTTTTGAAAGGGGATAGTTCTGGTACTGTAGCTACAAGAGGGGGGGAACCTGTCAGAGCAGGGCAGGCCGCCGCGTGCGCCGTCGCCGTGGCCTGGCCAACTCCGCGCCGCTCCGCGTGTCTGGCCACGCACCTGGCTGCTTGCTTGCTTCGCTCCGCGCGGTGGCAAGCTCTGAGAGCTTCTCCATCTCCCAGCGTCCCCGTCCGCCACCTCCTCTTTCTCCTCCTCTGTTTCCAGTCAAGCTCCGACGAGCTTTCTCTCCGCCTTCGCTGCGTCCTTGCACTCTCCATCTCCCAGCTAGCTCCGCCTGCATCCCTTGCGTCTCCTGAGCTAGCTAACCCGAGCCCTAGAGCTTGTAATCGCCATCGCCGCGGTCTTCTTCCTCGTTGCAGGCAGGGAGCCGTCGCAGGTATCGTGATCGTGGCCACGACGAGCCAGAGTTCCTCCGGTTAATCTAACCTGTGCTTTAGCTTTGTGTTGTGTTGTAGATCACGTTCGGCTCGCTCTTGAGGTCTCTACCGCTCTGGCTTGAGCAGACCACGGAGGTTGCCGTCGGTGCAAGCTCCGCCATCGCCGCCGCCGTAGCAAACCTCGGTCCAGTGCTCCCCGAGTCAAGATAAGGTGCGCATCGTAGTCGCAATGAGTTCCTAGGCGTGTTGCGCTCCGTAGTTTGCTCTCTACCGGGTCATCTTGGTCGGTTCGCGTGGCTCGCCGTCGGCGCAAGCGCCGCCATGGCCGCCATCGTGGACCATGATGTTCGGGGTCATCTCCAAATGAGTCTGGGTGCGCATCATGGTCGCAGAGAGTGCCTATGTAAGGTGCCGCTCTTAGTTTGGTCTTTAACGAGCCTTTTGGCCGGCGTAGCGCGTCGCCACCGCGCTCGACCTGGCCGAGCCGCCATGCTCGCCTGCAAGTGCCTTCCGGTGACCTAGAAGCCTAACCATCTCCTCCAGTGGGTTCGCGGGGTCGAGCTTCGGGAGTTAGTGGCCTCGCCGTCGTCGGGGAGTCCACCGCCGACGAGAGAGACCGACGGTCAGCGCGTCCGAGCGGCCGGTCAAGGCCGGCCGAGCCCTGGTCTGGGCGCGAAGGGGAAGAAGCAGAGGCTGACGCCTGGGGCCCGGTTGTCAGCGGCCGTGGGCCGAAGTTGGGCCGAGCCCAGTAAGGGTTAGAATGGTTTTTCTTTTTCTGAAATGGGTGAATATTGTTAGGTTTTGTCTTTTTGATATCTTTTTGTAGGAAGCTCCAAAAATTGTGAAAATTTTTGTGTAGCTTTCTCAAGCTGCCTAATATCTATGAAAAATATGAAACTAGAGTTTTGAACAAATTTTAAAACTGACTTAAATAGGTCTTTTTATTAGTAAATGGATTTTGATGATTTTTGTAGGCTTATTTAAAGGTCCAAAAATCATGAAACTATTTTTGTCACTGTTTTGAGCTAAAAATGTATCATCACAAAAATTCTGAGCTCTATTGGAGAAAATAAATTTTTAATCTTATTTCTATGCCTTAATTAATCATTTAACTTTTATGGTTTGATTTAATTCTGCAGACTTGTATGTTGGTTCAAAAAATTGTGACAGTTATTTTACCACTGTTATTTGATATAATTTATCATCTCTAAAAAGTTTGAACTAATTTGGGCATAGTTTGCTTCACAACGTAATTTCGTGTTAATTAAATTACTTTCTTTAGGAATAAGTGATATTGTTTAACATGAAAACCTAAGTCTATTTATGGTAAATTTGAAAGTTAAGTTAAGTGAATTATCTTGATCTGCTATTTGATGCAGACAAGCTTCACTCAATTAATCATGTATGTGTTGTGCAAGTTGGTTTGTTGGTTTGCAACTGTACCGTGATGGAAAGTTGTTGCAAGATAAATGTTTATAGCTTAGAAAATTTCCATCTTTACCATGATCATGTCAAGAGCATTCCATTAAGCATGCACTCTGTTGTCGTGTAGCTTCCGAAGTGATCCGGATTATCAGGAATTTTAGACCCTTCCGGTCAACGAAGGCAAGTCCCGGTTCATTTAACCATTTCCTTGGTTTAGCAAATTACACTTACTTTTAATAACCTGATGCATTAGGGGTTTAGTCAATAAATGTTTTAAACTTGTTGATGCATGATCAACCTTGTTATTGATATATCATTCCTTGATACCTGCTTTACACAAATGATAGAAATGCTCAGCCTTGCTTTCTCACGCTTCCGATAAATGTTTTGATACTTATCGTTTTGGAATGATCAAGAGAAAGAAGTAGGGTTAAGACCAGATGGGCACATGCATCGAACCTTGGGTTAGTGTAGAGTGACCCGGATGTGTCAGTTTAGGGTTAACCGTTGTTGGCCTGCTAGATTGAGAAACTGTGAAGTACCGATCATATGCTATGGTAAGCTCTGCCTTGGTGGTTCTTAAATGAGAACGGCTAATCGCGCACTAGGAGTGGAGAGATGGCGGGAGTACTAGCTACCCTCGTGGGTTAATGTCCCGGATTGGAGGTGTACAAGTACTCTCGGGTGGCGCGGACCCGGTCTTGTTTGGAGGATCCGAGGTTAGTGATTGATATATGTGTGATCGAGGGTCTACATATGTCGTATGATCATGGAAAACTCCCAGATCTGGTTGAATCGGTTCGAATCGTCGTGCTTCTCGGTTATGGAGACTCAATCTACTGACCCGCACCGTAGAATGAAAATGGGACTGGTTTAAGAAAGAATGATAATGATCTTTCATTAATGTTCACTTTCAATTCTTAACTATGTACTTAAATGATTAAAAAAAAATTGGATCTAGGATTACTCTAGTAAGCTTTTATGCAAATGAAAAGTGTTGTTGAGCCTACCCAAGCCAGCATACCTATTTCTTCTCTTTTCTTGTCGGGTAAGCCTTGTTGAGTACCTTTGTACTCAAGGTTTGTTAACCCCTGTTGCAGGTGACGTTCACGAGCAGCCTTGCTTCGAGGCTTGTTGCGTGACCGTCATTGAGGAGGACGTGTCCGGGGAGGAGTAATGCAACCCTTAGGCGGGGTTGTCTGTGTGATATACAGTTTTAGTAATGTTGTTTTCCACTACCTAGGGTAAGGTTTGAAACTATGGTTTGTAATAACTACGCGAGTTTGAACAACTGGTTTGTAAAACTTATGGTGTAATACTTCCGCACTTTTATCTCTGATGTATATTATCTGTGAAATGTTGTAATACTGCCATGACTCTTGCAATGATCCTGGGAGTGTAAGGAAACGTGAATGAGTCGGGTTACCCGATGACACGTGGTGGGTCTTTTGGGCTATTAGGGTACAGTGTATGACTGTCTGAGGTCGGTAGGACAAGGACAGTCACACGTGGGCCCTAATAATCCAGAGGGTTCCGTCACACTTATCATCCAAGGTTTCTACCATGGCCTGACCGGTATGGCCCGTAGTCACCTAGATGCAGCCGCTGGAGGGGCATTCTTACAACACAATGTGAGAGATGCCAAGGACCTCATAGAGAAGATGGTAACCAACCAAGGTTGGAATGAGGAACGTCTTTAGCCAAAGAAGAGAGGTGTTCATGCTCTCAATGAGGTGGACATGCTCTGCACGAAGATGGACCTCCTGATGAAGAAAGTAGAAGAAAGTTCCAAGAGGGAACAAGAGGTCGTTCATCCTTATGCAACCGCACGAGCCGTCGAAGCCGACCAATGGTGCGAGGTATGCGGAGGCAATGACCATTTGGGAAATAATTGTCCCGAGACGAAGGAGGAAGTGAGCTTCATCAACAACGCCAACAACAATGGGTACCGGCCCCAACAACAACAACAAGGATGGAACCCGCGCCCCTTCTACCAAAATCAAGGTAACGGTTATAGCAATAATTTCAATAATTCTTATAATAACCAACCTTCTTTAAGAGATCTTGTCTTAGGCCAATCTAAAATAAATGATAATATTAATAAAAAGATGATGGCTAATGATAAGATTCTTGAAAATATAAATGAGAAACTGGATAGCTTTCATTCTGCCATGAAAAATCAATTGAGTTTTAACAAAATGCTAGAAACACAATTAGCTCAACTAGCAGCAGCTGTCCCATCCTACGAGCAAGGTAAGATCCCAGGGAAACCTGAGGATCCAATAGAGGGTGTTAAATTAGTCACTACGAGGTACGGTAAGCCTCCGCTCCGGTCAAACTGGGGTTATCTACTTGATCCACCCTTCATCACCAAGAAGGAAGATCCAGGCCTGCCGACCATCACCTGCCAGATTGGACCACAAGTCTTCCACGACGCCTTCTGCGACCTTGGATCGAGTGTCAACATCATGTCCAAGGTAACATATGATAACTTACTAGGGGGACCTTTGCTCCCTACATTTGTTCGTTTGCAGCTGGCCGATCAGACGCTACTATTCCCCGAGGGACTAGCAACGGACATTCTCATCAAAGTCCAAAACAGCTACGTCCCCGTCGATTTCCTTATATTGGACATGGGATCCAATCTAGACGTCGCGATCATCCTGGGAAGGCCGTTCCTCAATACGGTTAACGCCGTCATCTACGTGGGATCCGACCAACTTCACCTCCAATTCCCGGAATATAAGGTAAAGTGTCCATTCAACGGTTATAAAGCTAACATGCAGGTGAAGAACAAAGAACCTCGAGACAACAAACATCATCATCGTCACCCACGCCGTAGGAACAAGAAAAAGAGCGAGTCGCCCAACAAGGCCGAAGTAAAAGAAGAACTCACCGACGAGGTGCAACCACGGTCTCCATCTCCGGGACCGACCGAAGCACCCAATGAATGACATGATGGAGAGGTCCTGCTCTACGGACCTGAAACATGGAGCCCTCGCTGGTAAGGTAAATCAGTAGTTATCTCATATTTAATTTTTTATGCATCTCAATTTTTTTGCATTCAATTGCATACTTAGTTAATTCTGCATATTTCATTTCGACAAAATAAATTTCCATGCTAGTAACACCTTGATAATGACTTGCAATAAAACTAAGCCGTGGGACCAACCCAAGGTGGGGTCGGCCGACCCCACCAGTGGGCCCACTAGCACATGCTCTATCTTGGCTTAGTACCCTGAGTATGATACAACACTTTGGTGCTTAAGGAGCATCCAAGGTGGGATCGGCCGATCCCACCATGGTACCCTCCTGCACCCTGCTGTATTCCACTCAGTATGCTCATAAACATCATGCATATCAACAAAGCCAACATCTGAAAAGAAATGGTCCTTTGCTTTACTCTTTAAGCATGAGATGTTCCTCTTTATGTTGGATGCTCATGGGGACCACAACAACCAGCTAAAGGCATGTCTTAGTGCTCTCATGGTCCATGGGAATCACTTTAGACATTTCTCCACTTTGGCCATTCATTTTTTCTCTTTCACCAAACACTAAGCAACAGAATCTCTGAAATTTGTGTCAACTTTGGACCAAACATAGCTACATCTTTGCTAGACACATGATGACACAAAGTTTAAAGGTTGAGGGGACATGTAGAGGGGTCGGCCGACCCATGTGTTGGCCCATCCTGAAAATGTGTTTTCTCACTTTAGACATGTCCCCTTGCCAAAGTAAAGCATTGTCCAAAGTTGCAAGGAGGGGGGTCGGCCGACCCATGCTATGGGTGGTCACCACATGCCCTTCTCCACCTATATATACCCTTGCATTGTGAGCTCAACTCCACACCAAAACCACCAGAACCATCTCGAGCTCACAAGTTCTTCCTTTCCTTCCTTAGTTGCAAGTTCATTCTCAAGTTTAGTTTAGTAGCAGCCATCCAAAAACCAAAATCCCAAAAATAGTCCCTATTTCATAGTAGTGGTAGAAGCTTAGTAGCTTATCTTGTAGTAAGATGAAGAAGTTGCTTGCCTCCCATTTCAAAAAGTCCAACAAGTGTGAGAGTTCTTCCCAAGAACCTCACCATGCTAGTGCTCATGAGAGGAGAGAGGTGGAAAGAAGTGAGCTAGTACCCTTCATTCCCCTAGCAAGAGTAATGGAGACCGAGAGTGGCCTCAGGCTAAATGACGAAGAGGTGGGGAAATTCTTCACTCTTAGTGAGTGTAGTTTCTCACACACAAGTATCATTGATCCGGCCCTCTTGCAAGAAACAGGTATGGATTCAGAATTTTATGCTATTTTCAATACCATTGGTTGGGGAGGATTCTTTGAAATTCTTGAATTTGGCATAGAGAACCTAACCATTGAGTTTTTATGCACGCTAAAAGTGAATAATGATGGGATAGCATTTCGAATGTTTGGGATGGAATATGACCTGACTTGGAGCACAATAAACACTGCTTTAGGATTTGATCACTCTTGCCAACTTGATGTAGACCATGCTTTTCATTATGACAAGAATGCTTTCAGGTATGCCATTACTGGCTCTAGTGATTGTTCCAACTCCTCACCACACAAAATTCATAACCCAACCTTACGTTTCATGCACTACTGGCTGTTCACCACTCTTTTCCCTGGCATGAGAGGAGCTTTGGTAAGTGATGATGAGCTGAAACTACTTTATGCCATGGTTAGCAAGGTTAAAGTTTCACCTGTTAAAATGCTAGTGAACTATTGGCTTAGCTACATAAAGCCTAGGAAACCCATATACTTCACATCATTCATCACACGCATAGCCGAAGCTTTGGGTGCACTAGAATCCCAAACTTTTGAGTACATTGAAACCGTGAGAGATGTTGTGGAAGAAAGTGTATTTATTGGTTGCAATGTACTCAAAAGGGGTCCCAAGGGTGAACTAATAATGATTTATCTAGGCCATACAGTCGAAATCACTCTCCCTTGTGAGGGACTTCGATTGTATGTGCTTCGTACGCTAACCTTTGATTTGGACCCGGAAGAAAGAGCCCCAAAAGTTGCAGGTACTAGCAGGAGGACAAGGAGAGTGTCCCGTGCTACTCAAATGGAACAAGGCGGACCTTCACATCAGGCTGAAGAAGTTGAGGAGGGAGATGAGGCAGCCTCTATGGACATTTCAGGGTCTTTGGGGAGGCCTCCTCGCTCACAGGACACTCCTCGCTCTCAAGACACTCCTCGCCCACGGGGCAGAGGAAGGCAACATCAAAGGACGTCGATGGACGAGCTCATAGACAACATGGGTGCGATGAACATCGAACAAGAGGCAACATTGCTTCTTGCACAACAAAATGCCCAACTCTTGCGGGCCATTCAAGAAGAAGAAGCACGACGTTGGGCCGGGTGGTACCAGCATTATCCACCACCACAGTAGGCAAGAACCAAGCTTGGGGGAGATCCTCTCCCCCACCAAGGTAAGTCCTGTATCTTAAGTTATTTACGTTTCAATTAGTTTTCTCATTGCATTTAAAAAATAATAATAATAAAAAAAATAATAAAATACCAAAAATATTTGCTTAGTATTCCCCTTAGCACATATGTCTCATATATGTCTACCTTCCCCATGGAAATGATGACTAGTTGCCTTGCTAATGTTTCTCTAGTGCCTAGTTTACAACTTAGTATTTCTCTAAGTATGGATCACTTAGCTCATTTAAACCATCATGAACCTAAAAACTTTGTGGCTTGCAAGTGCTAAAACTAAGTCTAAGTTGTTGTGAGATATGATATAGTGAGACAAGAGCTGCTATAATATTGTTCTAAGCATGATAGATTACCGGAGAATTTATTCCTAAAATGATCAAAATCTTAATTATTCATCAATGGTGATAAATTCCTACCACAGCCATATATGCTTTACATGTTTACAAACCTTCTACATAGGCTATTTGCTTTGTATTGAGTGTTGTCAAGTCTTATTGACCCTTGTTAAGAGACTTTTCATGCTCCTAAGATCAAGATCACGTACACACCTCATATACATGCTGCTTCTACACTGGAAGTAAGCAAAAACATGCCTTTCATTTCCACCAAATAGGTTGCTTCATACTCTAACTATTAGGAAATCTCTCTCAATTATTTAGTAGATGAGACTCAAAAGGCTAGGCAAAATAAAGATGAAAAAAAAAGATGGACAAGTGAAAGTCCATGAAAAAAAAACAAAAAAAAATGCTAGCCATGTCTCATTAGAAAAGAGAGAAAAAGAAAAAAAAATATAGAGACATAGATCTTATCAAATAAAGAAGCAATCTAGTCCACCATACACCACACACTTACACATCTTGATCTGGGAGTATGGCACTTCTCTTCAAGGATCCGAGCCTTGACTTCGCAACAAAATGCAAGTAAGTATGCCATCTTCTTTCATCTCTACCTTGAGCTACACATAAGCCTGTTTAGAAGTAGGACGAAATAAAGAAGGCAACACTTATCATATGCCTTGGTGAGGAATTATACACCATTTGAGCGACATGAGAGAACCATATGAGGAACATTAAGTCTTTCTTTTGAAAAATATTGCAAAACCTCCGGTATGAAACTTGCTAAAAACAAGAAAGTTAGTGCTCAAGTCAAACTGTTCTATCTTTCAACCACCTAAGACAAAGGAAAAGACATAAGCCCCATAGAGTACTAAGGTAATATGGGTGATTTACATACCTAATTTTTCCATTCAAAGAAAAGAACTTTGTTGTGCACATGGAACTCTTGAAATGTGATGCATAGTAAGAAGACTGATCCACCGAGGCCAAGTTTGATTGTTTGCTCGGGACGAGCAAAGGTTAAGCTTGGGGGATCTTGTTGACGGAAGTTATAGCATTGTTTACCTTATCAAAATACCGTCAACAAGCCTCGGTTTCAAGAAAGAATAGCATATCATGAGCATATTTATCACTAATAAGTTCCACTTGTACTCTTAGCTTGTGAACATATAGGAGATGGCAAAATGAACAAAATGAGGCCAGGTGGGCCTACCAAGGGGGTCGGGCGACCCCATCTTTGGGCCACCTCGGCCATGGTGACATGGCATGATCCAAGAGAAGCATGTTCAAGCCAATATCAACCATTGGATCAAGCATGTACTTTTGCTCAATGGTACAAGATGAGAAGCACATGGATTCATGGGTCCACACCGGAAACCAAATGCAACCAACTTCACAAGACTTGCTCCATGACATGTGGGGTCACCAAGGGAGAGAAGAAGGTGGGCTAGCCCTGTCATAGGGGGGTCGGCCGATCCCCCCTTGGTGGGACCCAGCAGCACTATTCATCAGGGTGACATCAGCACCTTCTAGAAGATGTACCCCGGGCCCACATGTCAGAGACAGGGGTCGGCCGACCCCATGGTGAAACCCATCCAATGTCGGTTGCTTGCACATGTTTCACACGTGAAGAAATCAAGGCCATCCATCCATGGCGGTTACAATGACGGTGGATCCAATGGTTGAGAGATGGGGAGCACACGGATCGCTGACGTGGCGCCGGAGTAGCCCCTACTCCACCTCCACTATAAATAGAGGCCTTCACCCTCTCATTCTACACACCCCAAGATATCTCACACATCTCCACTCTCAAGGGAGATCAAGCAAGAGTAGTAGTAGTTAGTCTAGAGTGGGAGTTAGAGTCGAGTCGGGCGAAGCTCGGGTCTCCGGAGTCGTCTTATGGGAGTCTGGTATAGTCCTTGTATCTTTCTTCTTTTGTAAGACTTTATTTATTTAATATATTATTCTTTCTTTACTTTACTTTGCATTTACTTAAGTATTTACTTTCCAAGTATTTATTTAAGTATTTACTTAGTGCAAGTCTATATTTATATAGTCTTGTTGTGTGCTTATCTTAGTTCTATAGTTGTCTCAGTTAGATTGATTTTCTTTAAATATCTTCTTGTGTGTGCGTCATCGTCCTATCTTAGGATAGTGGCTTTAGCTATTTTGAGCGATAGCTAAAGGTGTAGATAAGTGTGAGCGTGGTGCTCATACTTCATCTTATCTTTGACTACCGCTGGCTTGCACGGACAGTAGGGGCGCATGGGCAAAAGGTGACAGATTTTGCCTGGCTACCTAGATCCCCTCACGTGAACTCAGGCTAGTTCTTAAAAGGTAAGGCGTCCATAAGCCAAATATCCGCTTGAGTACTGGGTTAGGTGAACAACCTTCTATCGCTTTACTCTCTCGTTTATCCCTCTCACACAAGTAGCAAGACGTCAATCTAGTTAAGTCATCTATTTAATTAGGATTAGTTCACAGGAGTAAAGGTAGAAACATAGGAGTACTTTATACTCACTCGTTGTCCTCCCACCTAGCTAACTCTACTAAAGTTACCTTTCATATCATATACTCTTTGCTCAACTTATTTATCTTGTCTATCTATCCTCCCTTATATCCACTTACCCCCTTTTGCTTCTCTAATTGATAATAGAGTATAGTAAGACTAAAGGATCTATCTTTCCTCTCTCTACATCTTTCCTAGCTTGCTTTCCTTTGGGATAAAATAAATAATGATACCTTGGAATACTCCCGGGTGAAGTGCTACATCGGTATATTCTGTGCGCTTGCGGAACTATCCAATAGTCAATAGTTTTACCACCAAGACACTTCTAGCACCGTTGCTGGGGTTAGGCTCCATAGTCTAGTTCTAGTGGTTGCGTTAAGAAGTGTTAACAAGCGTTTCTGGCGCCGTTGCCGGGGATAGATTAAAACTCTATTCTTAGTAGCGACGCTAAGAAATACCAACAAGCATTTCTGGCGCCGTTGCCGAGGATAGATTAAAACTCTATTCTTAGTAGCGACGCTAAGAAATACCAACAAGCATTTCTCGCGCCGTTGCCGAGGATAGATTAAAACTCTATTCTTAGTAGCGACGCTAAGAAATACCAACAATTTGTTAGATATAAAAGCCCCTATTCTAGTTTGGTGATCATTTCATGTGGGAGTTGGCGTTTATAAATAGGCAATAAGGAATGCCAACACATCCCCAGGCACGGAGCCAGGAATGCCTGTTGACATTCCTTAGCGTCATACACCGAGTATGTTGGTTCCTAGCGATGCTACCAAAGGACGTCAGTGTCAGCCTCAGACGCAGCCACTCTAGCTACACATCCGGTATCGGCGCCGAAGTGCAATGGCACTTCATATACGAAAACGTGTGACTTTAGTGATGGCCTGACAGGCTGGCCTGGTAAACCAATTCGTTTACAGACAGGGTCCGGAAGCGCACGGGATTACCGTTGTAGCATTTCACCAGAAGTATTCCAGGTATCGTTATTTATATTTTACCACTAGCAAGGCTAAGTGCGAAAGGATTCAAGATATATCCATGACAAGAACATAATACGTGCATAGTTGACCAATTAACCATACCAACAGGATAAACGGTGATTTGGATAGTGGGATCAACACACACACATTGCCTAAGATATATGGAGCTTCTACAGGGATAGAAGAAAGAATAAAAGAATAAAGAATATCCTATAGAGAATGGATCTGAACAAGGCCATGTTAATGAATTAAGTATACATGTCATAATCAAGTTAACATTAGTGCTAAGTATTGACTGGATTAGGAGACCCGCGAACACTAGTCTTCCAGCAGGATACACCAGGCAATTTAGACTCCTACCCCAAAGCCGAACGTGGGGGATTACAAGGGACGGACAGGGCTGTCACCACTTGCCGCCTACCCCTCAACCGTGGACTAAGCCAGACATTCACCCAACACCATATACCCGAGAACCACTCTCGCGCACATGAAGAAAACTTGCACCCCCTCAGGTCCCAACCCTACGGATTGACAGGAAAAGGGCACCAGCGCGCTTGAAGGCACGACAAAACACCACCCAACACATATCACTAAGCTATCAAGATCTAAACATGTTGAATGAAGAACAGTATTCATGTTCATGATGAACAAGGGTCTAAAACTATGAACTAGCTCTAGAACGATGAACAATGAACAAGAACATGACTCTAAATCAAGAACATAACAATGTCCATCATAAGAGAAAAAGAACAAGTATGAAAAGAGGAACTTAGTATTCATACCAAGTTGATCCTTACAACTCCTCCTTTCTTGCAAGTAGTACTTGCTCCAACTACTAGAAGATCTAAACTAAGGTAAAGAGCTCCAAATACAAAGAGGAATGACTAACAAATGTGTTGATGTGTGTTGACCTATTTGAGAGGGAGCTCTACCCCTATATTTATACTACAAGAGGTCGGTTCCGAGAGATGTAGAAATGGAAACCCCAAGGAACCGCCTATGCATGCCGCCATGCAACTGCCGTAGAAGGTCGGTGACCAGTGGGGCCACGGGCGGTGCGCCCGCACCCAGGTTGTGCCCGCACCCTTGATGGGCCCACTGGCCACCATCTTTGCGTGGTGGGCCCTTGGCTTGATGCATGTTGGTGTTGTGGTGGTTTCCAGCCCAAATGTTTTCTTTAGGTGGGCTTCTTCCATATTCCTTGCTTCTACGCTTTGTTGGAAAGCGTATTCTTCCTGCCTTTTCCATTGTATTCACGTTTGTTACCTGTAAAGCAATGATTCTCCAATATAAGTGGAAATAGGTCAAGGTGATAACATATGTATGCAAGTATGCTCTGTTTTGTACTTGGTTGGCTTATAAAATTTGTTGGTAAGCACTGCCAACAAACCCCCCAAGCTTACCCCTTGCTCGTTCCGAGCAAGCAGTACAACTTTAGGTTGTTGATCAGGAGTTGCTGCAATGCCGATCATTTCTCAAAGTTGCTATGTTTATAATTGAGAATTCTTCTTTGATTTAAATAAATTGGCATTCTACTCACCCTTTTACCTTGTCACCTATGGGGCGTTGTAGCAATCTCTGAGTCTTTGGCGGTTGCGAGACCGACCGATTTTCATAGGCCTGCTTATCTTTTATTCCTTGATCCACTATCAATCCGGAGGTTTTAAAATATTTTGAAATTCAAAAGATAGTTCCTCAAATGATACACCCGATCACTCATTGTGTATTTGATCCTTACCAAAGGCTTTTGGAAGTTGCCTTACTTTTCCCTACCAACTATGAAGGCTTATGTGGAGTTTTAGGTACAGGATAAAGTGGGGCATACTTGTATTACATATTTTGCTATGTCAAAGATCGAACCACATGAAGATTCAAGTCATATACCTTGATCGAGATGTGTAAGTTTGTGAAAATATTTTTGTTTCGAGCTCCTTAGTCAAATCTTTCTCTCTTTTTGGTATCTTGAGTGTACGGGATATCTTTCTCTTTCTCTTTTTTTCAGGTGGGTATTGAGCATACCCCTAGTTCTACATCGGGCACTTGCCCATTTTTCCAACATGCCTTTTGGCATAGATTATTTTATTCTCTCTTTTTTTCATAGCCCGTAACTCTTTTTGTACTTTTTGTGTGAGAGAGAAGTGACAAGTGGATGGAGCTTTATTTGGTGGATGGATGGATGGATGTTGCGCATAACTCTCGGTATAAGAGTTAGCAATGTTTCGTGGAGTGTACGTGAATCTCGGATCATGGGTGTATGACAAGAATCTCAACATAGGTCACAAACAATTTGACAAGGCTCAATGCAATTACAAGTAGCATATGAGTTGAAGGTTTTTCAAATGAATAACTCATATGGATCTGGTAGGATATATGATCATTGAGGAACTTGTAATTTTAATATTTTGAAAATGAAAACTCCGGATGTCAAGTGTTACTTAGAACAAAGTCATAGCAAAGTCTATTTCATTGAATCAAATCAAGCAACAACTTTTAGACAAGGGTCATGCTTATGCTACCCACGGGTTTCAAGTTTATTGGATAAATAGTTTTTAGCCAATAAACTTAAATGTCAGGGAATTCTAAATCATAAACTAAGCAAGGTTTGAAATATGAAACAGAGCAACTATAAATCATTTCAACAAGGACGTAACAGAAGCACGCTTGTCATACATATGTGAGTGGAATTATATTATTATATATTGTTTTTAGTGCGAAATTGAAAATTCAAATTTTAAATATGCAATGCAAGATTTAGAAAGGGAAATATGCAATGCAGATACAAGATACAAGGTACCTGGGGTGGCTCCACCCCCAGCTACGGACCCTGGGGTTAGTACCCCAGCGACCCCCAATACGCAAGCTGCTGCTCTTGCTGCTGTCGAAGCAGTGCATGGACTTGGCGCATTTCTTCAAGTGACTCTGTCTGTCTGGCGTCGAACTGGTCCTGTCTAGCGTCCCATAATTGGTTCCACTGGGCTTGTTCATTTTGGGAGCCCTGAATTTTATCGGTGCGGATCTCCAGTCCTTCAATCCTCGTGTTCAGGCCTTCCAAGGTGATGGATTGCCTTGGTGGGACTGAAGGTGGCAGCCCTTTAGAATCTGATGACTCGGCCCATGTGCCTTGGTCCCAAGCTACAGGGCTTCCTTCAGGCCACTCCATACCAGCCGAACACTGTCAGGGTAGGTCGTCCCAGCCAGGCTGATATCCGGGAGTGAACCCAGGTACCTGCCCGGTGGGATACCATCCCTGCATGGCTGGCCGTGGAGTGGGCACTGATGGTGCCTGCGAGATTGATCCTGCTTCTTGCCTAGTTCTGCTCCTGATTGCCCTGCGAGATGATGTACTTTTTTCGGGCTTCCTCTTGTGAAGGAAGGGTAAATTCCTGACATTTATAAGCGAGTTCCGGGTGAGGTAACGGATACTAGTTAATAAATCCAGGGAAAAAGTATACTATTGTTCCATCTTCTTTCACTATTAGGTTATGTCCTTGTATCTGGTATGCTTCATTGATGATGGTGCGGGGGATGGGGATGTACGAAACATCATGTCCTTCCAACGCACCAACACTCTCAGCAATACGAGTTACAAGAGACGTGCAGGATATAGACGTGGAAACCCGAAACATCTCTAGCACGTGTAAAAACATTTCTCGAGCATGAGCAATTGTAATTTTGTGGATAATCGCAAAAAGTAATCTTAGTTCATCATTTCTAACAAAACGAATGTCCTGGCTAGGAAACAGAGTCATAGATATCCAACGATGTATAAGCCTCAAAGTGGGATGGTGAATTTGCATGTTGGGAGGCAGGAACTTGCCAACTACCATTTAGACAGAAATTTCGCCCCAAAACTTGTGGCCATTAAAACTCTTAAGTGAGTGGCCTAGATCGATAGAGCATTTAAGTGAGTGGCCAAGATCGATAGAGCATTTCTTATTAAACCGACATGACTTGCAAAATCCTTCCATGGTACTAAGTACTCAGTGTTAAACATGCGGAAGATAATGCCATTTTCTACCTCTGTTGCGGTACATAAGAATTGGATGGTTAGGAAACGGGAGCCTTCCTCATAGAGGGGGTCAACCTTTTCCTAACCAACCGCTTTGAAAATAGCGCGGAATTCGGAATCCATACCTATCTTCTCGAGGAGGTCGGGGTCGTACTGCGGCGTGTGGATGAAGGTACGGTCCTGGAGGATCGCGTACACCTGGAACTCTCGTTCTCCATCGAGGAAGACGTTGGGGTTGTCTGCGCTTGTTGTACCGGCTTGGCTTGCGGTCGGTGGAGAATCTCCTCGTACCGAGCTCTCCTCTTGGTCAATGGAGTAGGGTGCGCTTCGGCTTTCGCGAGCGCTTCTCCCCGTCGCTCTCTTCATTGCACCGAAGAGAGCTCTTCCTAAACCCTTCATGATTTTTGTGGAGTGGAGCTAGAGAGGGGTTTTGGACAAGGTCTTGCTGCTAGTACCTTGCTCAAATTTTGTGGAAGTGGTATGATAGTGAAGTATGAAGCTAGGAGATGGAGTGTGAGTGAGGAATGTGAAGAAGTGAGGATGAGATGAGCTCAACTAGCACCCTTGGTATTTATAGAGTTGGTGACCGGCCAAGGGGGAGAGACGGCAACGGCTAGGAGCTGTTGGCCAAGTTTGGGAGCCGTTGGGCTCTACCGTGGTGCGCCCGCACCAGTGCGCACCCCTGTGGGCCCCACTCGACCCACCTTCAGCTGGCAGCCTCCAATGGCTAGTTGGAGCAACTAGCCGTTGGTCTCCCACTCCAGAAAATTGTTTTCTCCCAGTTTTGTAAATTTCCACAAAATTTGATGCTTTTGAATTTTGTAAATATTTTGGAAAAATAAGAATTGGTAATATAAAAATTATTTTATATGGAAAATGATTTTTAAATATTTTTCCATGCATTTTGAAAAAATTGATTTAATAACAAGTAATTCTAAATTTTGAAAATGTTTCTTTGCATGGTTAAAGTCAAATATGAATTTGAAAACATTAAAATGAATTTTTGAAAATGGATAACTACCATTTTACCTCTGGTCGAGGACATACCATTTATAGCCTAGTAGTAGGGCTATACCTCCTCTACTTTCCCGAAGTAGAAGCTTCCGACCCAGGAGAGTGAGGTGGTTGCTTCTTCTTCCGCCATACTGGCCATTTCTTGGGCGAGGGTGGCGGAGTAGGCGTGATGGGCTTCAGGTTCTTCACTTTCTGCTGCTTCCATGCATGTTCACGGCGGAAGTATCCGTTGAACCGACATCGGATGGTCTTTTCAGGAAGCTGAAAGTTAATCCGTCCTCTAGAGACAAATATCACGGCGTTAGCCGTGTTCAAGAATGGTCATCCTAGAAGGAGCGGGACATCGTCATCTCTTCCTGTGTCCAGGATGACGAGGTCGACGGGGATGTAGCTATCCTTGATGCGGATCAGGATATCCTTAGCCACCCCCTCTGGCCTGCATATCGTGTTGTTAGCCATTTGGAGTGTAATGTTGGTGGTCGACAACGGACCACCAAGGATCTCCTCGTATACCGCCTTGGAGAGGATGTTGACGCTTGCTCCAAGGTTGCAGTATGCGTTGCGAAACTTGTGTGCCCCTATGGCACACTCGATGGTGGGTCGGCCCAGATCTTCCTTCTTTGCCATGAAGGGTGATCAAGATAGTAATGATAAACGGGCCAACTCGGGGGCTTGCTGTACCTTGCAGTGATGAGCTTGACAGACTCGAGGAGGGTCTCAGGTTGCCCTGGGTTCTTCCACGAGTCGTTGACTGGGATTGCCGCCGCAATCTAAGCTAGTTGGGTTTCGATCATCTTGTCGAAGCTCAGTTGGTTCTTCACTGCTGAGGCCAGGCCCTCGATCTTGGAGTTCATCCCTTCCAGGGTCTTGTCGTTGTGGGCAAGCCTCTTGGAGATGCATTCGTTGATCTTTGCTTTCCCTAACACCAGATCCTTGAAGGTGGGTGTGTTGGAGTTGTTGGAGTTGTAGCCCTGGTTACCTCCCTGATATGGAGGCCGATGTTAATTGTTCCACGAGTTTCCACCCTGCGGGCGAAACCCGTTGTTGATGTACGCAACATCTTCGTGGGTCTCGGAGCAATCATTCCTCGAGTCCCCGGTTTCTCCACACACCTCGCACGTCATGTGCGCATCCATGGCTTGGACGGTACCTCTTTTTCTCTTGCCGCCATCTTCTCGTCCAGCCGCTTGAGCAGAAGATCTATTTTTGCGAGAAGCATATCCGCCTCCTTTACGGTATGCATGCCTTTTTGTGACTTAGCTTGGGGTCTTCCATCCCCCCAAGCTTGGTTCACCATCACTTTGTCAATCAGGGCCGTAGCCCCATTGACAGTCAGGGACATGAATGCCCCTCCAGCTGCAGCATCCAGGTGCCCCCTTGACATGGGCATGAGGACCTCGTAGAAGGTTTGGAGCACCAGCCATTCTTCCATCCCGTGATGGGGACATGCTGCAATGTATTCTTGCAGCCATTCCCATGCCTCGGGCATGGACTCTGTTGGGTTCTGCTGGAAGCTGGTGATTCGTCCCCTCGGAGTAGTTGTTTTGCCCAAGGGAAAAAACTTTGCAAGGAACGCCGCCGAACATTTGTCCCAGGTGGCGACATCTGTCGAGTTCTTGTAGAACCACTGCTTCGCCTTCCCCACGAGGTTGAAGGCAAATAGTCGGAGCATGATGACATCTAGAGTGATGTCCTTGATGACGATGGTGTCACAGAGCTCCAGGAAGTTCTGAAGGTGTCTGTTCGCGTCCTCGCTTGGCAAACCACAGAACAGGTTTGCCTACACCATGGTGATGAGGCCTGTCCTCAGCTCAAAAGCCTTGTCACTAGTGTTGACAGCGGGCCCAATGGGCACGTTGGCAACAGTGGGGATGGAGAAGTCACGCAGGGTCTTGGCCATGATGAGAGTTCAGCTTGGTGCAGAAACTGGTGGTTCTTCTGTCGGAGGTGGAGCTGCGGAGGAGGAAGAAGATTTCTTCTTTCTCCTGCCGATACCTTCTGGGTTATCAGTGAAGTTTTCCGGCACAGCGAAACCACGTATACACTATCCTATTTTCATCCACAACAGAAGAAAATAGTAAAAGGTTATCCTGCATGATCAATTAGCAATTATACATATATTAGTTCATGATCATGTTCTATCTGAATCTTTTGTATCTATGCCTTCCCCGGCAACGACGCTAGAAATGCTTGTTGGCATTTCTTAGCGCAACCACCGGATGATAGGTTTAGGGTCCATCCTCGGTGATCACGCTAGAAATACTTACTGACATCTCTTAGCATCATCACTAGGGTAGGCCATCATCCCCAGGCACGGCGCCAGGAATGCCTGTTGACATTCCTTAGCGTCATTCACTGAGTATGTTGGATCCTAGCGATGCTACCAAAGGACGTCAGTGTCAGCCTCAGACGCAGCCACTCAAGCTACACATCCGATATCGGCGCCGAAGTGCAATGGCACCTCATATACCAAAATGTGTGACTTTAGTGACGGCCTGAGAGGCTGGCCTAGTAAACCAATTTGTTTACACATAGGGTCCGCAAGCGCATGGGATTACCGTTGTAGCATTTCACCGGGAGTATTCCAAGTATCGTTATTTATATTTTACCACTTGGAAGGCTAGGTGCGAAAGGATTCAAGATATATCCATGACAAGAACGTAATATGTGCATAGTTGACCAATTAACCATAGCAGGAGGATAAACGGTGATTTGGATAGTGGGATCAACACACACACATTGCCTAAGATATATGGAGCTTCTATAGGGATAGAAGAAAGAATAAAAGAATAAAGAATATCCTACGGAGCATGGATCTAAACAAGGCCATGTTAATGAGTTAAGTATACATGTCATAATCAAGTTAACATTAGTGCTAAGTATTGAATGGATTAGGAGACCTGGGAACACTAGTCTGCTAGCAGGATACATCGGGCAATTTAGACTCCTACCCCGAAGCCAAACATGGAGGATTACAAGGGACGGATAGGGCTGTCACCACCTACCGCCTACCCCTCGACCGTGGACTAAGCCAGACATTCGCCCAACTCCATATACCCGAGAACCACTCTCGCGCACATGAAGAACACTTGCACCCCCTAGGGTCCCTAACCCTACGGATTGACAGGAAAATGGCACAAGCGCGCCCGAAGGCACGACAAAACACCACCCAACACATATCACTAAGGTATCAAGATCTAAACATATTGAATGAAGAACAGTATTCATGTTCATGATGAACAAGGGTCTAAAACTATGAACTAGCGCTAGAATGATGAACAATGAACAAGAACATAACTCTAATTCAAGAACATAACTCTAATTCAAGAACATAACAATGTTGATCATAAGAGAACATGAACAAGTATGAAGAGAGGAACTTAGTATTCATACCAAGTTGATCCTTACAACTTCTCCTCCTCTCTTGCAAGTAGTACTTGCTCCAACTACTAGAAGATCTAAACTAAGGTAAAGAGCTCCAAATACAAAGAGGAATGACTAACAAATGTGTTGATGTGTGTTGACCTATTTGAGAGGGAGCTCTACCCCTATATTTATACTACAAGAGGTCGGTTCCGAGAGATGTAGAAATGGAAACCCCAAGGAACCGCCTATGCATGCCGCCATGCAACTGCCGTAGAAGGTCGGTGACCAGTGGGGCCACGGGCGGTGCGCCCGCACCCAGGTTGTGCCCGCACCCCTGATGGGCCCACTGGCCACCATCTTTGCGTGGTGGGCCCTTGGCTTGATGCATGTTGGTGTTGTGGTGGTTTCCAGCCCAAATGTTTTCTTTAGGTGGGCTTCTTCCATATTCCTTGCTTCTACGCTTTGTTGGAAAGCGTATTCTTCCTGCCTTTTCCACTGTATTCACGTTTGTTACCTGTAAAGCAATGATTCTCCCAATACAAGTAGAAATAGGTCAAGGTGATAACATATGTATGCAAGTATGCTCTGTTTTGTCCATGGTTGGCATATAAAAGTTGTCGGTAAGCATCGCCAATAGCGTTCACGAAGTCAGCAACCACCGTAGCCACCCCTAAGAGTACGTCAAGTTGGTTCTGGAGCTCTGCATTCAAACAAAAGCAAGAAAACTGGAAGTAGCCGATTCAGTTATATTCAAGATCAATCGGCTAAGATTCAAGCAAGCGGTTACAAAGACCAAGTGAAATAATGAGATTACACATGAGATTGCTGAATCAGTTGATGTGTGAGATCAAAGACAACAAAACAAAAAGATCTGAGATGATTATACCTACTACCATGGCGTCGGACGCCTCCAAGTGCTCCATCGCAGTGTTGAGGTGCGCATGGAGGACAGCCAGTTCGTCCTCGGCGTGGGCATCCCGGCGGCGCTCTTCCTCCAGGAGGCGTCGGGTGTTGGAGTATTCCCGGATGAAGCGCCATGCGTCTTCATCGAGTGCAATGTTGCGCTCTGCCGTGGGCTGACTAGGGCCTTGTTCGTCCACCTGAGGATTGAAATTGTGAAAAGAAGAGTTAGGGTTTTCTCGAAAACAACCGACTTCGAATCTAAAGGGGATCCAATGAAAAAGGTCTGTCACCTAAACAAGCGACGACGGGTCGTCGGGGTGCTGTTGCTGGAGCCTTCATCGGCGGGACATTTTCCGTGGGGGTCTGCCATGGATCTTGCTCGTTAATGGTCGAAGAGGAAGAGTCGGCGGTTTGGAGGAGAGCAAAGGCTGAAGAAAGCAATGGATGCGTATTGTGTCTTGAAGCCGGTGGTTTCATATTTATAAGTGATAGCAAGAAAGCGAAGAGGCGCCGGTTTGAGAACCTTCAGATCTGAATCCTACGGTGAATCAACTAAGTGGCTGATGAAGGACCGTTTGAGTACCGATCAGCTAAAATAGCTGACGGGGGTCGAGAAAGCTTTAACAGAGTAAGCTGTAACGACAATCTCATTCACAAAGCATTGGGTTGAAAGTAAAGATTACAGAAATTCTATGAGCGTTGGTTCTCAAATATATAGAATTACATGTTCAAAGCCAATTTTAACGCGTCAAGGGCGTTTAGGCGGAGGCTGTCTATATCGCCTATCTTCTTTTGTTCTTCTTCACTTTAGCATGGGATTGGGTTCTTCTTGATTCTGATGTCTTGAAGCTCACCGTGAAGAAGTGTCATATTTTTCTTCTGCTCCAGAAGCATGATTGCTTGGGATCTTTGCCAAATTTTCATCTCCAATTGTAATTTGTTCATTGACAGCTTGGAGTCTGCTTAATAGCTGGTCCCTTTCAGACTTCAGGGAAGACCGATTGCCGATGTTGACGGTAGAGTTGGTGTTCAGCTGATCTATGGCATCCTTCACAGAGACCATATTGGAAATACATTGTTGCTCTTTTTCTTGTAACTCAGCCTGGGTTTCGTGTGCCATAAGTTTGGCCTTGGCTTCAGAAAATTCTGGCTCGAGAAACTCTATATGAGCAACAGAAACTAAAGTCCTCTTGAGATCAGCTGGTATATCATTCTTAACTAAGTCAAAGATGTCCCTGACTCCTCTTGCATCTTGCACCAGATCGGCTATATTAGCTTCTAAAAGGGGAAGCAACATTTAAAGCGGAGACTTAGTTTCTTTAGAGAATTTGCTTGAAGATTCTGGTGCAGTTGTTTCTCCTTCATCCATGTAGTCCTTCAGATCAAAAGGAATGACAAGAGAAGATGCTTGTACCTGTTCCTATACAGATAAATATGTATGAAATTATGAATGGGGAATGTTGAAGAGAAGGGATGTTATTTGAAGTACCTATCTGATTGGGATGATTTGTAAGTCAAGAGTAGCCGATGAAGGTCCAGGTAGTGTCTTTGAAATGAGTTTTTGTTAAGATAAGATCTATTACTACAAATAAGAAGGTAATCGGCTAAAATTATACCTGGAGACTTTGGGATAGCTTCCTGATAGTTGTCAGGAGAAGGGGGCAGGTCAAGCTCTGTGTTATGGATTTCAGCATCTAAAGTGTCCCGCTCCTGGAACAAAGGAAGAAGAAAGATCAGATTCAGAGTTTGAATATAAAAGAGAGGAAAGCAACTTTTCTACCTCTATGGTGACATCTTTGACTGGTGGTGGTTGACTGTCTTCAGAGATCTTTATCTTCTTAGATGTAGTTTTAGATTTTTTGGCCTTAGAAAGACCAGCTCCCTTTATGAAGGCACTGAGGGGTTGGTTGTCAAACACCAGCAGCTTTTCTGTTCATTAAATCCTTTAGAGTGGGGGCATCCCAACCAAGTCTTGGATTTGTGCACCAAACATTGTAATTTATTTGAGGGGGAGTCCAGCTGATTAGAACCTGAAAATATTCATATTGTCAGAATAAGGAATGTTGAGATATAAAATTTGGAAAAGAAGAAGGATGAAGCATACCTCATCATTTGCATGGAAATCTAGATCTAAACTGAAACAGTAAGTAGAAGGGACCTCATTAAAAAGATGAAGGATCCATTGTTGCCACCAGTTGTTGTAATGAGAAAAGCAAAGGGTTGGCAGTTCCATTCTTTAACAATATTCAGAGAGATAGATTTTTCCAGTTCAAAGATTCTATCATATTCTATTGCTTAAGATATTGCTTCCCTTGGTTTCAACTTGTCAGCAAACAATAAGGCTGGGGGCACTTGGCCAAAACCCATCTGCCTAGCTACTATGGCAGGATAGTGAAACTCATAAGAAGTAGGGGGCCTTTCTCTACCATGTCGGACCTCAGTAGGCAAAAGACAAGGTTTCACAAGATGACACAAAATTTTTAGGCTCCCATTGTCACATTCGGTCTGAAATCTAAAAGAGTATGGATTTTCAAACTCTGGAATGTCTAAATATTGAAACCAGTCAAAGATAGCAGCAGGGAAACCCTGGCAGAAGATTTTGAAGAAGTAACTGACTGATTCATCAATGACCACCATAGTTGTAGCCTCACCAAACGAAGTGCATCTTCTTGTCTTATCCCTATCGGCTAATGTTGGTGGTGCTTACCGACAACTTTTATAAGCCAACCAAGGACAATACAAGGCATACTTGCATACATATGTTATCACCTTGACCTATTTCCACTTGTATTGGAGAATCATTGTTTTACAGGTAACGAAAGTGAATACAGTGGAAAAGGCGAGAAGAATATGCTTTCCGACAAAGCGTAAATCCAACAAACAAGGAAGAGGCCCACCTAAAGAATGCATTTGGGCTGGAAACCACCGAAGACACAACATGCACCATGTCAGGGGCCCACCACGCAAAGGCGGTGGCCAGTGGGCCTACCAGGGGTGCGGGCGCACCGCCCTTGGCCCCACTGGCCAGCGACCTCCTATGGCAGTTGCATGGCGACATGCACATGTCGGTTGTGTAGGTTTCCATACTTAGCTCCTCCAAACCGACCATGTAGTAGTATAAATAAAGGGGTAGAGCTCCCTCTTCAACATAATCACACATTTACACATTTGTCATTCATTCCACTTTGTATTTGGAGCTCTCTACCTTAGTTTAGATCTTCTAGTAGTTGGAGCAAGTACTACTTGCAAGAGAGGAGGAGAACTTGCAAGAGAGGAGGAGTTGTAAAGATCTACTTGGTATGAATACTAAGTTCCTCTTTTCATATTTGTTCTTGTTCTCTTATGATCAACATTGTTGTTGAAGGACCGAGAATGCTACCAAAGGCGACCGGAGGGGGGGTGAATGGGAGCCTAAAAATTTCTTTCAAAACTTCAGCCTTTGTTCCAATGAATCAACCCCAAAAACTTCGGACACAAACGTGATGCCCATGACCCTCGGAAAGAGGGTGGATGATCCCTAGGATCACAGCGAGGCACCACCAAACAGAAGCAAACCAAAAGCCAAGAACTCCGAGTAGTGTTCTTCCCAAAAACCTAGAGAGCTTCCAAGGTGATCTCTACGAGCAAACGAGAAGTCCGGAAACGAAGTGGAGAAACCGGGAGAGCAAACGCACTAAAACTCAACACACAGCAGGATCCCGGACTGTCCGGACTGCTGGTCCCGGACTGCCCGCGACTACCCTGGACTGTCCGCGGGTTCCTGGCGGACTCTCCACCGGCCAATCTCCCAAAAATGCAAAGCTGCTGAACCTCCCTGGTCGGTTCCCGGACTGTCCGCGACTCACACCTGCGGACTATCCGCCGGTCAATCTGAACCATAAACAGTCGTGACGCGCAGCCACTGAACTGCCTGGACCCGACGCCCGGACTGTCCGCGCCTATAGCGGCGGACTGTCCGCGACCTTGCAGAGAGGGCGATTTTGATCGCCTCTCTCCCAAATCTCCTCCAATCCGATCCAAATGAAAATCCCTCGATCTCAAACTTGGAGAAAATGATCCCTAAGTAGTTGGAAGACTATCCCTAAGAAATCATCCGCTCAAATCAACTCAAACTCTAGGAAATCGAAAGGGAAGGTGTAGGAACGAAAAAGTCGCCATGAAACTTGAATCGACCCGATCTACTTGTTCGTGAGGGTTGAGATGAATTCCTTCGGTGGAAATGTTCTCCTCACATCAAAGAACAAGTTGATTCAAGTGGATTCGAAAAAGACGCAACGTAGAGGGAGATCGAGTGACAGGAAAATTGAGACAAAAAGCAAAACGCGAAGAACAAATCAAGAACGTGAATCACAATTGTTGGTATAAATTAATGCACACTCTACTTTATCCGCAAGCGCACAGATAAAATCTACCGATGTAGCACTTCACCAGAGTAACCCAGTTTTAATATCGAACCCAAAGGAACGGATAGCGATGAGTCTCAAGTGTATAACCCCTGAGTAACTAACAAGGACAGAGAAACTAAAAGTATAGAGGGGATCACTAAGGTTATCTAAATCCAACTTAAGAGTGATATGTTTATTATTCTTAATGGGGAAGTTGCCATAAAAGGTCACAACAGAGTATGATTCTTTTATGCAAATGTATAATCCTACCAGGCCTACACACGGGTAAGTGGACTATAGAAGAATCAACAAGGCTATAAGAGTCACCCTTGCGAACTACCACTACTACCGGCGTTATAGGAGGTAAATATGAGCTATCAAGTCTAAGCACTACGCTTATACTATCCAACTACTCTAACTCTAGAGCGACTAGAATTAAAGTACTCAAAAGAGAGTCATAAACCTTAAGAACAATAAGAACAATGGCTCAAACTTAAATATAGATGTTGATTACCGAAACAATCATTGAAGCAAGTTGATGAAGAACTTGAATCCACAGGTACGAGATGAAGAAGTTGATCCGACAGGCCGGAGCTTCCTCTTGATCTCTTCCTCTCTCTCTGTCTTCTAGTTCTAGAATAAGACTAGGTTCTAATCCTACTAGAGGGGTATCTAGTCTTCTACTTGAAAGCTAACTCTTGATTACAACTAGATGGACTAGATCTAATTCTAGATGAACTAGAAGAGATTCATCTAGGAGGACCTCTACTTCTACATTGGAACCCTAATTTCTGATGTGGAGATGAATAATGAAGAGGGAGATGCCTGGAGAGAGGGGTCTGGGGCTGCTTATATAGCCCTGAGGGATCAACCGTGGCCGTTGGATCAAACCAACTTAAGGTACGGCTGAGATGCATCCTAGAGGTCGGTGGAGGAAGCTTGCAGAAGACGGAAGCCAGCGGGCCCGGGGGGAGACCGACCGGTCTAAGGGTGGGACCGGTCGGTCCCACCTGGCGGCCTCTCGAGGTGTCCCGCCTCGCGGTGTCCTTTGGTGTCCTCTAGAACCTTCTGGAATATTCCTGACATGCCGGTTGCGTTATCTCGTGTCGGTTTTCTTCTAGGGGAAGCTATCAGTGCTGTTTTCCTGGTTTAGTCCCTGCAGAATCATAGTTCACCAAAACTCGTGGAATATTGTCAGTTGAAACCCTAAACCTTTGTTGGTGATTGTATTCATGCCCTTTTCATATTTATTTATCCTTTAATTTTGATAGATAACCAGTGTCAACAACAATCTCAATTCCTAGGTGAAATTCGTCCCCACGAGGAGACAACGGGAATCCGGTCCCGTTTCCGCAAAATCAAAATACATAGAGTTATGATTAAGCCGTCTCTATGGATCTCAGTAGCTACAGCAGGGAATGGGAAGCAAGAAACCCAAGAGTGAAAATAGCAATGGCTGAGATAGTTTGGAGGGAGGGGTTGCCTCTCCTAATATAGCCTAATAGAATTATTCCCCTTCTACCCTTACTGCTAATGAGCGAGTAGGCTAACCCTAAGGGTATTCCTGTCCAACTCGAAGTGTAGTCGATCCGACGGCCACGCCCGCACATCTGGTAGCTTCGCCTCGACGTGACCTCACCCGATGCCACCACGTGCCGCCACTCGTCGTCCGTCGTTTTCCTGGACCTCCCCCCGGTTTTGAGGCTAAAACCGGGAAACCAGTCCTCAGGCTGAGTTTTGTGGCCCAAACTCAGAAACCCGCCATCGCCCATGTATTGTGGCCCAAAGCTAGAAACCGTCCTCAGCCCGAGTTTTGAGACCTAAACTCGGAAATCGGCCAGCACCCAGGTTTTGAGGCCCAAACCTGGAAACCATCCACCTGGTGGTTTTTCTGGGGCTCAACCACCAAACCGACGCCGTAGAGGGATGTACCGCCTGTGCAACCCGTCCACCCACATGTCTTCACTTGACGCTGTCCTAGGTTGTCAGCCACCACGACTGATCCTCACGCCACCAGTCCGTCAGTCCAAGCCTCACGTCCGCCCTTCACCGCTCCGGGTCCATCGGCACGACACGTCTCTACTTGACCTTCAACTTGCCTTCGATCACTGTCTCCGAGCTCGACACCAGCACAACACAAGCCAAATAACACGCGTATCATTCCAGTTGACAATCACTCATCATCTCAAGATCTGGCATAAACCCATGTATCTGCAATCTCCCCCTTGATGAGTGCATTGTCAACTACCAACACAAATCATATGGAAAGGAAGAAAAGAAGAAAGAAGAAGCGAACTCAACCAATCGACCAGAAGCAACGCAAAGCCATGAGAAGTCGAATGGAGTGAGCAAAACAACTTGGTTCCCAAAGACATGGGCAACCGCTCGACGCAACCAAGCAAAGCAAAGCTAGCCCTCAAGAAGAGGCATAATGGGCTCAACACCGCTAGCGAGAAGTTCAGAGCAAAAAAGCCAAAACATGAGTAAATCAGCTAGTCCCTCCAGAAAGAGGCAAAGGCTCAACACAACTAGCTAAAACCTGCTCCTAACCAATTGAAAACTCATCAAGCGAGCAAACTCCCAAACTCCCCCTAGACATGAACTCCCCCTTCAACAGTGCACAAAACTAGGACATGATTTGTCAAATTTCTCCCCCTTAGTTGTTAATACACAAAACAAGGCTAAACAGGGAAGCCTGAACGAAAAGAGCAAATGCATATGAGTCACAAATGCAAGTTAGCAGCTTCAGGTTTATAGTCTATAGAATAAATAGATGCTCTAAAGAGTGCTGATCCGACTACTCAACAACAAGTATAAATGCCAGCAAAGGCTCAAACTGATCACAGAATACGAAATATGAACATATGCGCATAGTGAGCAGTTTTAAGCCATCCCAAAAGGGTTTCATCATCAATATAGCACCAAGCATGCATAGATAGGAAGTCAAGCAAATGCTAAACATGTATACAAGGTGAACTACCCCTAGCAAAGTTCAATCATCATGCTATAGAAAGAAACATAGACTTGTGTTTTCAAATTTTATCGGAGTTGCAGCAGTGATTATACACAAGTTTGAATTTTCAGCATGTGATTGCGAGAGGTTGAAAACATGACATTTACTAACTTTTCAACCGAGCTAAGCCTATGCATAAGCAATCAGAAGCTCAAAGCAACAGTTTTGGTCTTACACTACACAGCTCAAGTTTAACTCAATGTGCAATGAGAAACAGTCTTGATACAGTGATGTGCTGTCAAGTAATCCCATCTCGATCTTTTCAATTCACTTAGACTTGGTTCAATTTTGACAGAATATGAACATACCAAGAAAGTGAAAGACTCAGAAATAGAGACATAGCATCCTAGCATATAGGAATAGCACAAGTAACTTCAACACATTCTACCCATGCTAGTTGCCAATCTCAATGGTGAACAAGTTTCAAATTTTATGTTTGATTAAGCATATTCACAGTTCTGAAAAATAGCTCAGCTCACAACATGTATCAGTGATCAACAAGAGCCTAAGCTACAAGCATCATCATATATCATCGGAGCATACACTAATCATAGCATAGATTCATTCTAAAGATTATAGACATGAAGCTCAAAAAAGTAAAGATGCAAAGATGATAAAATGCAAAGACTAAACAAGAGCAAAACAAAAGAAGTCAGTCTATGATACAATTATCAAAATGTTCCCCCCAACTAAAAGGGGAAACACACACCAAGCTCACCTCTCAACCTAGCAAAGGTTGATTGGTCCAAAGGCTTGGTAAAAATATCTGCCAGTTGATGATTAGTATCGACATGGCGAAGGTCCATATCACCCTTCTCATAGTGGTCTCGCAAGAAATGAAAGCGCACATCAATGTGTTTGGTCTTAGAATGAAGCACGGGGTTCTTAGCAACGCTAATCGCACTGGTGCTATCACAAAGCAATGGATCTCGAGAAAAACTCAGACCAAAATCACGCAAAGTGGCCATCATCCACAACAACTGGGAACAACAGCTAGCCGCAGCAACATATTCAACCTCTGTGGTAGACTGAGCGACACTAGACTGCTTGCGAGAAGACCAAGATACAAGAGAAGAACCCAAAAACTGACAAGTCCCAGAAGTGGACTTGCGATCAAGTCGGCAACCAGCAAAATCAGCATCTGAATATCCGCAAAAGAGAGAGGGTAGAAGAAGCAGAATACCAAATCCCAAACTCTAGAGTGAAACGAAGGTACCTCATAATTCGCTTGACCGCCTGACGATGAGAGGTGTGCGGCGACGACTGAAATCGTGCACAAAGACACCACGAACTGAATGTCCAGACGTGTCGCCGTCAGGTACAACAGCGACCCGATCATACTCCGGTACTCCTTCTGGTCCACGACTTCTCCCGCCTCGTCCGCATCCAGGACCGTCGTGGTCGACATGGGTGTTAGAAGAGGCTTGGCCTCACCCATATCGAACTTCTTCACTATGTCCTTGGTGTACTTGCCCTGGTGCACAAACGTCCCTTCTCGGCAACCCGAGAAAGAATGTCAACTCACCCATCATGCTCATCTCAAATTCCCTGCTCATTGTATCTGCAAACTTGGCAACCAAAGCAAGAGAAAAACCACCGAAAATGATATCATCCACGTAAATCGGAACCAACAAAGTTTCATTGCTTTGCTTGAGGAGAAAAAGAGTTTTATCCACACATCCCATTTTAAAACCCTTAGCAAGCAAAAAGGTTTTCAACCTATCATACCAGGCTCTAGGGGCTTGTTTCAAACCATATAAAGCTTTGTTAAGTTTAAAAACATGGTTTGGAAACTTGGGATTTTCGAAACCGGGGGGGTTGTTTCACATACACCTCTTCGTCTATGTAGCCGTTTAGGAAGGCGCTCTTGACATCCATTTGAAAAAGTTTGAAACCCTTGGATGCAGCAAAATCCAAGAGGATCCTAATTGCCTCCAAATGAGCTACAGGAGCAAAAGTCTCCTCATAGTCTATCCCGTCCTTCTGACTATACCCCTGGCTACAAGTCTGGCCTTGTTTCTCACAACATGGCCATCCTCTCCTTGTTTGTTTTTGAAAACCCATTTTGTCCCAATTGGGTGACACTTAGGAGGAGGTGGAACAAGAACCCAAACTCGATTTCTCTCAAAGTTTTCGAGCTCCTCATGCATGGCATTGACCCAATCCGGATCAGATAAAGCGTGTCCAACATCTCGAGGTTCAAAATCAGCAACAAACGCAGAATGAGCAAAGTGAGAGATTTGTTGTGACCTTGACCGAGTGACGCATTCGTGGATGTCGCCGATCATCTGTTGAGGAGGGTGTTGGCACTGGATGTGTCGTGGCGCCTCCCTTGCTGAAGTGACCTCCCCCTCAACAGTAGCTGGTGCCTCCTCGGGTATCACTAGCAAACCCCGAGGTGGCAGATCGACCAGCCCCCATGTAGTGGAAGAAGATGGGTCGGGGCCGTGAGCAGTCGTGGTCGAAGTCGATCCAAGGAACAGCAGGTGGAGGAAGATCTGGGTCATCCATCTGTTCAGCTCCATCTTCCTCATCATCAAAAAGAGGTTCTCCAACCTCATGATCACCTGCACGCTCAAATCTAGAAGAAGGACAATGCATGGTCTTGTCGAAGGTGACATCGGATGTCTCCATGACTCAGTTAGTATCAAGGTTAAGTACACGATATGCACGAGTATGATTACCATAACCCAAAAATACACCGTCAAAAGAGCGAGACTCAAACTTGTCCAAGTTGCCTTTCTTGAGTATGAAACAGTGGCAACCAAAAACTCTAAAATAACTCACTTTGGGTTGCTTCCCAAATCGCAACTCATAAGAGGTCTTCTTCAAGAAAGCAGGGAGAAAAATGCAATTGGAAATATAGCATGCAGTGTTTATAGCCTCGGCCCAATACCGCCTAGGAGTCCTATGCTCATCGAGCATCGTTCTGGCCGTCTCAACAAGGGTCCAATTTTTCCTCTCTACAACACCATTTTGTGGCGGTGTGTAGGGAGAAGAAAAGTGATGCTCTAAAGCCAAAGAGTTACAAAACTTCTCAAAATCCGAGTTCTTAAACTCGGAACCATTATTGCTACGAATAGCTCTCATCGAGTTCTTAGGGAACTTGTTCTGAAGTCGCAAAATCAGATTGCGAGTAGAAGAGAAAGTCTCAGTTTTCTCCGCTAAAAAGAAAACCCACGAATATCTCGAAAAGTCATCAACAACAACAAGCAAATTCCACTTCCCACCAACCGAGCTCACCCGAGCCGGACCTACAAGGTCCATATGCAAAAGCTCTCAAGGGCGCTTGGTCATAACTTGATTCACAGGATGGTGGGTGTTGACATCTATTAACTATCATTATTTACTGTCAACAATACTTGAATAAATGTCAAAAAGGATTTCCAACTTATAAATAAGAGGTTTAAACTAACAAATTCCATGAGTTTTGGTGATTCTACATTTTCCAGGGATTAAACAGGAAAACCAACCACATTGCTTCCCCAAGAAGGAACCTGACGCAGATTTCTTCATCGCCACGTCGGGATATTTCTAGAAGACTCCAGAGGACATCACCAGACACCACGAGGCAGGGAACCACAGGAGGCTGAACTGTGGGACCGACCGGTCCCACAGGGCCCACCGGTCGGTCGGCCACAGAGCCCCCACGCCTCCGTCTTCTGCAAGCTACTCCCACCGACCTCTAGGATGCATCTCGACCGTACCTCGCGTCGGTTTGATCCAACGATCGCGATTCCTCGCCCAGGGCTATATAACCAGACCCCTGACCCCCCTCCAGATCATCAGGCAGATCAAGATCAGAAGACAAGACAGAAATTAGGGTTTCTAGAGAGAGAGAGTTAGAGCTCTACATCAAGATTAGAGTTTAGTCTAGTTAGATTCAAGTAGAGGCAGGCGACTTCGTTGGCATATCCGGCTAGAAGCTTCGTCTGAGTCTCCGGATCATTGTCGAAGACTCGGTAATTTGTATCTTTATTCGACTTTATGCTACTTTAATATATTTCAGTTTATTCAGTTTTGGAGTTTATTCTAGTTATATATTTAATATAGATCTGATTATGATAGAGTTTATGATCATGTTCGTAAAGTACTTAGCTTTATTCCGGATAGAGTTAAGTGGTCAAACTGGTGTAAACATGGTGTTTGGGCTAAGTTTACCTGCGAATACATCCTATGCTCTGGGTCGAGAGGTAGATCGCAGGAGTGACAGTCCTGTTGAGTCCTTTGTAGTCCTCCCTCCGAGTGTAGATCTTAGTAGGACGCAGTTGCAAGTTAGAATTCATTACTCTATTCTTGATTCTAATTTAGTAATGTCCCTTGATCATGGATGATAGATTAATTAACTATAAATGATTGTATATTAACTAGAGTAATCGCTAGGTTTAGTAAATGTGAAGTAACTTAGGATTCGAATCTCTTAATTAATCACCTGACTCTCTGCTTGATCTATGTAGTTCACTCTATCTCTAAAATTCCTGTTTTTTATCAATTATTATCTTTACCTTGTCTTACCCCTGCTTAGACATGTGAGTGATGAATGAATGATAATCTTTGCTAGTTCCCAGCTTCGTTTCTATCTTTGGTAAAATATAAATAACGATACCTAGATAACCTGGGTGAAATGCTGCTACAACAGGTATATTTATCTGTGCGCTTGTGGATAAATATTTGTTTATATCTTCTGAGCTAGTGTCACATATAATTTACATTTCTAGTGTCATGTTGGCGATGACAACTTGACATTAAGTGATGCTAGGAGTGTCCTGTACATTTCTGAAGGCTTTTGCTGGAATCAGTTCATTAAAGTTTATTATGAGCAATTGCATTAAGAAGTGTCAACAATGGGGAGCAGCAACCATTTTCCCATGATTACAACAATGACAAACAAGATCCTTCTCCATGTGCAGCTTGGGCAATCCTCGGATTAGACCATGTGAACTAAGCCTTGCAAGCAAGTAGAAGCTCAAGTGACCAAGTCTTCTATGCCACTTCCAAAGATCAGAGGAGGATCCAGCCAAAAGACAACGAGAAATGCCAAAAGACTCCGAGAAATTTGCACGAAAGACTTTCCCAAAGGGCAAAATCAAACATACAAGATTGCCCTTAGGATCTAAAATACGACTGAGATTCAGCTTAAAACGAATCTCATAGTCATCCTCAAAAACATGTGAAACAGAAACTAGGTTAAAATGCAAATTCGATACAAGAGCAACATCGCGCAACACAAAGTGCTCATTAACTCGCACGGAACCACTGGATAGAATCTTACCTTTGCTATTGTCACCGAAGGTAATAAACTCCTTTCCGGTGACTGGACTAAGACTAGAGAACCACTTGGAGTTTCCGGTCATATGCCTTGAGCACCCGGAATCCACCAACCAAACATTCTCCAATTGACTTACCTACATCAATAAAAAGACATAGGGTGAGCATACGGTCCAACACTGGGGTGAGTAAAACGGGAAGAATACCAGTGTTGTCCCGGCTGCTCAAAAGAACGATCAGTGTAAAAACCATTCCTAGCACGCCTACGGGGAAAGCGATCACCACGCACAGGAAAACATTGTCCGCTAAGGGAAGATCGTCCATCGCGATAGTCAAAACGCGGTGGGGGGTAACGCTCAACGGCAAAGCCACCGCCACAGGGTCTATATACTACAAAAGTAGGATCCCGCTGGGCAAAACCTCCTTGTGGCCTAGGACCTTGAGGCATTGGACCTCTAGGCCTAGCAACCCTCCTTTGAACCTTCGACGCATGTACATCATGGAAAGGACGGTACATGTCCTTGTTGTTCATCTGCTTTGCACGATGCTCCTCTCTCTTCTGCCGAAAGCAAAACTCCCTCAAGTGTGCGGATACATGGGTGTATGCCGGATCTTGAGATGATGAGTGTTTGTCAACTGGTATGATGCGCATGTTCTTTCGCTTGTGTTGTGCAGGTGTCGAGCACAGAGACGGTGACCGAAGGCAAGGTGAAGGTCAAGTAGAGACGTGCCGTGCCGATGGACTCGGAGCGGTGAAGGGCAAACGTGAGGCTTGGACTAACGGACCGGTGGCCTGAGGATCGGCCGTGGTAGCTGACAGCCTGGGACAGCGACAAGTGAAGACTTGCGGGTGGACGGGGTGCACGGGCGGTGCATCCCTCTACGGCGTCGGTTGGTTGTTGAGCCACAGAACAAACCACCGAGTGGACGGTTTCCAAATTTGGGCCTCAAAACCTAGGTACAGCCGATTTCCGAGTTTGGGCCACAAAACTCGGGCTGAGGATGGTTTCCAGGTTTGGGCCTCAAAACCTGGATGCTGGCGGGTTTCTGAGTTTGAGCCACAAAACTCAGCCGATGGACGACAGGTTTCCCGGTTTCGGCCTCAAAACCAGGGTAAGGCCCAGGCTTCCCGGTTTCGGCCTCAAAACCGAGGGCGAGGTCCGTGAAATGGACGGAAGGCGCGAGGCGGCACGTGGCGGCATCCGGTGACGTCGCGTCGAGGTTAAGCTACCTGATGTGCGGGCGTGGCCGTCGGATCTACATCGACTTCGAGTTGGTTAGGAATACCCTTAGGGTTAGCCTGCTCGCTCAATAGCAGTAGGGGTAGAAGGGGAATAATTGTATTAGGCTATATTAGGAGAGGCAGCCCCTCCCTCCAAACTATCTCAGCCATTGCTATTTTCATTCTAGGGTTTCCTGCTTCCCATTCCATGCTGTAGCTACTGAGATCTGCAGAGACGGTGAATCATACCTCTGTGTATTTGGATTTTGTGAAAACGGGACCGGTTTCCCGTTGTCTCCTCGTGGGGACGAATTTCGGCTGGCAATCGTGATTGTGATTTGCGTTTTGAACTTGTTCTTCGCGTTCTTCATTTCTCCACGATTTTCCCATCACTCGATCTCCCTCCTCGCTGCGTCTTTTCCGAATCAACTTGAATCAACTTGTTCTTTGATGTGAGGAGAACATTTCCACCGAAGGAATTCATCTCAATCCTCACGAACAAGTAGATCGGGTCGATTCAAGTTTCGTGGCGCTTTTTCGGTTTTTGCACCTTCCCTTTGGATTTCCTGGAGTTTGAGTTGATTTGAGCGGATGATTTCTTGGGGATAGTCTCCCAACTACCTCTTGATCATCTTCTCCAATTTAGGGATCGAGGGATTTTGATTTGGACCGGATTTGGGAAGATTTGGTGAGAAGGCGACCGAAATCGCCTTCACTGTGTGTTCCCGGACAGTCCGCCGGTTGTACCACGGACAGTCCGGGTGTCAGGCTTCGGTCAGGTCAGTGGCTGTGTGATTCGGTCGTTTTGCTTTTGGTTGAACGGCAGACAGTCCGCCGTAGTCGGTCGCGGACAGTCCGCGAGTCGACCAGGGAACTTCAGCAGCTGTGCTGTTTTGGGGATTTTGCCGGCGGACAGTCCGCCCTCCCCCCACGGACAGTTTGGCAGTACCACAGACAGTCCGGGACTGTACCTGCGGACAGTCTGAGAACTCGCTGTGTGTTGGTTTTTAGTGCGTTTGCTCTCCCGACTTTTCCGCTTGGTTTTCGGACTTCTCGTTTGGCCCTAGAGTTCATCAAGGAACCTCTCTAGGTATCTTTGCTACTTGTTAGCATCGGTATTTAGAGATTTCCCAACGTAGTCATCCATCTTTGTTCGGGAGTCGGTTTTTGGGGTTGAACTTGAGTCGGAGTTTTCGGTGTTTGGCTTGCTCTCGTTTGGTGATGCCTCGCTGTGATCCTAGGGATCATCCATCCTCTTCCAAGGGTCGTGGGCATCACGTTTGCACTCGAAGCTTTTGGGGGTTGATTTGTGGGACAGTGGCCAAAGTTTCGAAAGAAATTTTTTAGGCTCCCATTCACCCCCCCCTCTGGTCGCGTTGCTTTAGCATTTTCGGTCCTTCAAAGTGTCCATCTCTCCCACAGTGCTCACAGTGGTACCTCACCGCTCTCATAGGGGGTTGTTGGTACTCACGGTATCGGGTGTGGATCACTTGGTTCTTTTGTGGCATGAGCTCCTCTTGGATAGGTGGCATGGTATCTAGCTTGTTCCTTAGGTGGTTTGGTTTTGGAGCCCATGTTTGTTTCTTGGGTGGAGCTCTTGAAGGTTCCACAAACACTCCATCTTTGGTGTTAGGCTTGAGAGGCTCTTTGCTTGTTATCTTGGTCAATTTGGGAGTAGTGGTGGAGTTGGATTTCTCACTCAGCTTAAGACCACTAAACTCACGAATCTTCCCGAAAGAGGTAGCACTCTCTACACCCTGAGCAAAGCCAACACCTAGACCTCCAGCAGCACACTTGAATTGAGCAATCATCATCCCAAGCTGCGGCTCCCCACAAGACACCCATGACAAGATGGTCAGAAGGTATGTGTTTTCTTCCTCGATTTGCATCTTGTCACGCTTCACATTAGCAATCTCCATCTCCAAACCATCACACAAAGCGCAGCTAGACAAACAGGTGCTACCCGAGCTGGCCTTCTCAAGAGACACAATCTTGGCATTCTTCTCTGCCAACTCGGTTTGCAAGCCTGCACAAGACTTGCATGCACCCAGCAACACGGGTCTAGCCCTAAGCTCATCCACCTCTCCAACCCAAGCAACATACTTCCCCCTCAAAGTGAGAAGGTCAGTCATGTGCTTGGAGCACATCTCACACTCATCCTCCTCAGTCACGACAGCGGTGGACTTGACAGACTCAAGTTCCTTCACCGCATCCTCCCACTTCTTCCTAAACTCCTTCTTCTCTCTAGCAGCAAGCCTCAACAACTTGTCTTGATTAAGAAGAGCAGCAGTAAGTTTGTCGACCTCAGCAGAGAGTTCACCGGGAGTTTGTGATACCTAGGATGAATCGTCATCGTCGCCATTCTGAGGGATGTCCTCCAGCTTGCTGTTGACTTCATCGCCGAGGGCCATGGTGCAGAAGCCCTCGTGATCGGCGAAGAAGCAAAGACTGTTCAGCTTGTCCTCGATCTTCTTCTTCTCGGACTCATCACCGCTTGAAGTAGTGGAGTCGTCGACGTCGCTGAGCGTGGTGAAGAAGGCACACTGCTCGACCTGGGTCTTCTCCAAGTAATTCTCCTTGATGTACTCCTTGTTGAAGCCACCCTTCCACTTGTGCGGATACATGGGTGTATACCGAGTCTCGAGTGATGAGTGATTGTCAACTGGGATAATGCGCATGTTCTTTGGCTTGTGTTGTGCAGGTGTCGAGCACGGATACAGTGATCGAAGGCAAGGTGAAGGTCAAGTAGAGACGTGTGAAAGGATCAAGATGTCCAAGAGGGGGGGTGAATTGGGCTTTTCTAAAATTTCTTGCAATAATAAAACCTATCAAGCCCCAATTAACCCCCTAGTGTCTAGAAGTGTGTTTGACAAGAATCAATCGCACAAAATACTATCGCTAAACCAATTCTACTCTAGCATGGCAATTCAACTTATGAGAGAACAACAAGTAAATGCGAAATTGAATTGCTCAAAGGTAAATGCGTAGTAAAGAGAGTAGAGATGACTCGACGATCTTTTTGCCGAGGTATCGAGGTGTCGGCACACCCCCCTAGTCCTCGTTGGAGCACCCGCGCAAGGGTATTACTCCCCGTTGATCCGCGCAAGGATCAAGTGCTCACTACGGGCTGATTCTTTGCCACTCCGGCCCGGTGAATCGCTCGCTACCGGTCACAACTTGGCTTGGGTCATCCACAATGCCTCCAGATGATCACCAAGCTCTTCGATCGCCACCAAGCCGTCTAGGTGATGCCGATCACCAAGAGTAACAAGCAAGAACTCTCACTTGACCAACGCAAGGCTAATGAGATGGGTGGATGCACACTTGCTACTCTCTATTCACTAATGAGGTGTTTGATCACTCATTTATCAAATCTCTCAACCTCACTAGGCCTCTTGCACTCACTTAGAATCACAATGTGTTGGACAACCTTTCAAATGAGCAAGAGTTACAGCATGAATGAGGGGGGGGCATATTTATACCCCCCAACTCAAAACATGCACGAAGGGGTAAGCCCAGCCAGTTATACATTGACCGGACGCACCTGTCGGGGTGACCGGACGCGTCCGGTCAGTGCCTAACGGCTACATGACGTTGGGCCTGACACCTATACGAACTGCTGACCGGACGCATCCATGCGTCCGATCACCACTGACCGGACGCGTCCGGTCATGAATTTTCCTCTCTGGAACCTCTCTGGATGCGACCGGACTCACCCTCCTGGTGTGTCCGATCGATTGCTGAGGGTGAGTCCGGTCGCAACCAGACTTACCCCTCAGCGAGAGCTACTGACCGGACGCATGACCCAGCGTCCGGTCCCTAGGGTTCCAGCGTCCGGTCGCTATTTGAAGTCCAAAACGACTTCGGTTTGCGACGCTCCCTTCACGAACTTTCTTCCTTATGATCTTAGGGACCTTTCTAGGCTACCTAGGCCTTTGGTTAACAAGTGTGCACCACACCTAACTCAAAAGTCTCACCTAGGTCAAGCTACCCATTCAAACCCCTCTTTATAGTACGGCCAAAGATAAAACAAAGACCTATGCTACTCTAAGTGTCCTTCAACACCAAATGACACTTAGAACTAGCCTATCACCGTCTTCGTCGTCCATCCTTTGAAAACCGAACGAATTCCATCATTAAGGGGGCATGAATACCATAGTGCCCTCACGATCATCATTACCATGACCTAACTCAACTGTTTCTGCAAAACACACGTTAGTCATAGTAATTTACCGTTGTGATCCAATCACTGAAACCCACTAGGGGCCCAGATGCTCACAATCTCCCCCTTTTTGGTGATTGATGACAACCTCAAGTATGTTTGAAAGAGAGGTGAGGTTTTCAATAGCTTGGTTCATATAAGCATGTGACAATAAGATCAAAAGGGGTTAGGCATGCTTATACAAACCAAGTCCACATAAGTACTCAACATAATAAGAGTTAACACAAGTACTTATGAACAAGCTCATTTATCGGAGTATAAGTGCGGAAGCAAAGTAAATGAGCATAATCAAGTGACATGTAGAAAAATAATGAGTTAAGCATAACATGTCACAACTGAACATAAACAAGTGACATGGAGTATATAGCAAGTGAAGCATATCATGTCACATCCAGCATATCACGTCACAACCAAAAGACATACACATATCGTACAAGTGCCAAAAGATAAACATGTATGCATATGAGTGCAAGATCATACAAAAGAACCGAGACCCTCTCACAAGCTCCCCCTATGTCTAACATACGCTCTCTCGCCCTTTGGCATCAAAGACCAAAACCTAAGGGTCGGAAGGCGGGACGGGAGCAGACGAGTCGGGCGACGAGGTACGCGGAAGAGTCTCAAACTGAGCGAGGTAGGCCTCCTCGTCGGACGACGAACTGTGAGCTGGCTGACCCTCGGACACTGGACGTGGAGGTGAAGCAGTCTGGGTCTGCTCAGCTGACACGGGAGCGGCCTCTGGCGCTGGAAGCTCTGGCTGTGGAGGCTCTGACGCTGGAGGAGGGTCCACGGGCTCGGTCACTGCCACTGACACGGTCATCGAAGTCTCAGGTGCTGAGCTGACAGGGAGAGTCTGACTCTGATAGACCGGTGGCTCCGAAGACGCTACTGAGGAAGGAAAGGTCTCTGTAGTACCAGTAGCGGGAGCAGGAGCTGGAGCAGAGGTCACTGGCAACTAGAGCACTGGCGGGGTGGGCAGGCCGGTGAGCTCGCTGAAAGAAGCCTCCAAACTCCTAGGTGTCATGAGAACCGACTCTGTCTGAGTGGGAGTGAAGCCGGAGTGAATCGGTGTGAACCCTGGCTGCTGGCCTAGCAGAGGTGAGAAACACTGCGGGTACTGTGGAAAAGGTGAGACCGTCAACGAAGGAACTGCCGTGTAGAACGAGGTCGATGGCCCGGGCTGCTGCAGCTGAAATTGAGGCGGCTGAGGTAACTTTCGAAGAGTCGCCATCCTCTCCATGAAGGCAAGTGTCTGTGTCTGGAGCTGAATCATCTACCTCTGGAGAGCGTCCTAGCGCTCCTGAGCCTGTGCTGCGGCCACTGCCTGTGCCTCTGCCAGTCGAGCCTGCTCCTATGCCTGTCGTCGCTGCTCCTCGGCCTGACGCTGAACCTCCTCAGACAGTCAAGACTGCTGCTGCTCCATCCGAGAAAGAATGGCTAGGAGTGCTGGATCAGAGCCGGCCATACGCGAGGAGGAGGTTCAGCGTCCCCAGCAAACGTACTGGCCATTGCGTCCAAGAAGATCTGCTAAACCAGGTAGATATGAGAGCATAGGACAAATGGCCTCCCCAGCAACTACGACTATAGTCTCCAGCGGACAAACGCAGTGTGGACGGATATGGACGCCGCTGTTGACATAAGCCCGGTAGAAATCCTCCTGTATAACAGTGTAGAAGCCCTCAGCGGCCTGAGGGTGCCTGGCAGCTGGGAACCACTCCTCGTACGGGATCAGATGAAGTACCTGTAACTGACATGCCATCGCTGCCCGCAGGTCCAAGTGCTCCACAGGTGGGGGTCCCTGTGGCCTCGGAGGGGGTCGACCACCCCGCTTCTGCCCCTCAGGTCGAGGAGACACCTGAGTGCGAGAGCGGGTGGACCTGCGGAGTGGCTGCGGAGCTAGCTGCTCCTCTATCTGACCCTCTGCCTGGGTCTCTGTAGCGGAACTGGGGTCTGGAGCGGACCCACTGGCTATAGCTACGGCGAGAGCTGAAGCGGCCTCTGACGGGAACTGAAAGTAGGGAGGAAGAAGCTCAGCTGGGTCGTCGAGAGAGTACTCGTGATCCTGAATCCTGACGACGCCTCCCTCAGTCCGAAGCACAGCCTGCACCTGCTGCTCTGTAAGAAGGTCGCGAATCCTCTGACCGCTTTGCGGACCATTGCTCTGACTCTCCTGAGCTAAAGCCGGGTCGCGAATTTGAAGACCCCCTGCCTGACCACCCTGCTCTGCCCGCTCGGCTGCTCGAGCTGCTGCAAGTGCCATCTCTGAATCACGGTCAAGACGCTTGTGCTTCTTGGACACCAGCTTCTGCGGCTTCTTCCCCTTGTCGCCACAGGGAGGGCGCGGGGGAGGAGGATCGGCCCCGGGACCTCCGCCGACGTTCTTGCAGCGTGCCATCGCAACAAGAACAGAACCACTGCCACTGACGAGACCTGCTGCCACTAAGTACCACTGTCAAATAAACCAGAGAACTGGACTGAACCTCAGAGGCTTGGCCTCGTTCCGTATCCGCGAGCTTGGCCCCAGATTTAGCTGTCACTGTGACACTGCTCACGGATGCGGTCCCGACTCGCTACAATAGATAGATAGGGATATATATAAGCACATAATCTAGAGATAAGAGACCTATCGGAAGCAAAGCAAGAGGAAAGCGAGAGACGAGGCGTGGCTTTGCTACCTGATGAGACGCGACAAACTAACGAAGCGGGAAGACGGGACCGACACGTGCGGGCACCACGACGACTCGCCGGAAGGATCTGCGTGAGTATTAGGGCAAAAACACAGTTAGATGGGCATGAACATCGGTGGAAACATTGTGTCGAGCAGGTTGCATACATAGGTAATGGAGCGAGGTGGGGAGCTCACGGGGTAGTGGATTCGGCGGGATGAGGAGGTGCTTGCCGGAGAGAGAGCCAACGGGGACGAGGAGCACAACCGCCGGCGAGGGATGGCTCCGGCCGGGCGCGCCCGAGGAGGAGTGTGGGGCGGCGGCACGGGCGCGTGGAGGGGTGGGAGGTGTGTTCGGCGGTGAGGGCGCGGAGCAGCGGCGGCGCGGGCGCGGGGGTGCGGCGGCGCAGGGGGGGGGAGGAGAGCGGCGGCAGGGGTTATGGCACGGGGACGATCGAGCTCGGGCGCGGCGAGGAAGGAGAAGAGTGAGGGCCCACGTGTCGGTTAGAAGACCTTATTGCGCTCCTTAAGTTACGATCGGACGCTTCGAAGAGTGACCGGACGCACAAGGCCCCAGCGTCCGGTCACAAATAGAGAGGTCCAAAAACGCAAAATGCGCGACCAGACGCGTCCTGTCGCATTTGACCGGACGCACCAAGCGTCCGATCGCTCGCCTGCTAACGACCGGACGCACGAGCATTTGCCAGACCAGACTCGCCTGAGTTACTGTTCACGTGCACGTGGAAGGAACTAACCGGACGCACCAGGAGCGTCCGGTCGCTGCGTCCGGTCATAGGGGAAACCCTGTTTTGACTCGATTTTTCGCGCCGACTTCTCCCAACCATGTTCCAACTCAAATAAGACGCAAATAAACACCAGTTGGAACCTAGAGGAGTTACCTCTCTCAAACCCTCACGTCTTTCAAATATTTTGCCATAGGCTAATTTAGTTTTCTAGATAAGATAGGCAATAAAAACCGAGGAGACAACATGTGGCCACCAAAACTAGGGGTCTCAACCATTAGGAGCCTCAAATGCTCCCCCTAGTGGTGGACGAACACAGCGGTTGCTCAAAGCATAACCGAAAAGAAACGACAAAAGCAACAAACATGCATATGCAATGCAATACGGAATTTGAATCTAGGTTGCTTGTCAAGTTTGCTCATGGGTAAGCTTCTTCACACGCTTTTTAGGGCAGTTATCTTAACCACGTCTAACAAGCCTATGTGCATAGCATAATTTAAACAAGGCATATTATACAATGCAATGCAAAGACAACCCCCTTTCACCTTTTGACAAAGTTACTTAGATCAAGCACATTTAGCTCACTTCGCAATCTACAAAGAGTGTTTTCATCTAGGGGTTTTGTGAAGATATCCGCCAGTTGATCTTCGGTTCTAACTCTCTCTAAGGATATATCTTTCTTGGAAACATGATCTCTAAGGAAGTGATGGCGAATATCTATGTGCTTTGTGCGAGAGTGTTGAACCGGGTTGTTAGCAAGCTTAACCGCGCTCTCATTGTCACACAACAAAGGTACCCTTTCTAGAACCACACCATAGTCTAAAAGGGTTTGTTTCATGTAAAGGATTTGTGCACAACAAGCACCCGCGGCTATGTATTCCGCCTCGGCGGTAGACAAGGCCACACTTTTTTGCTTTTTAGAACTCCATGAAACTAGTGATCTCCCAAGCAAATGGCATCCTCCGGATGTGCTTTTTCTTTCTATTTTGCAACCCGCGTAATCCGAATTGGAATACCCAATGAGTTGGAAGTTAGCTCCTTTGGGATACCAAAGGCCAATGCTTGGGGTGTGCTTTAGGTACCTAAGGATTCTTTTCACGGCTATGAGATGTGATTCCCTAGGATCGGCTTGAAAGCGAGCACACATGCACACACTAAACATGATATCGGGCCTAGATGTGGTCAAATATAACAAGCTACCAATCATAGAACGGTAGAGAGTTTGGTCAACCGGGTTACCTCCCACATCTAGGTCGAGATGTCCATTTGTTGGCATTGGAGTCTTGATAGGCTTGCAATCATCCATGTTGAAGCGCTTGAGGAGGTCTTTTGTATACTTCTCCAGAGATATGAAAGTCGCCTCCTTCAATTGCTTGACTTGGAAGCCTAGGAAGAATGTGAGCCCTCCAATCATGGACATTTCGAACTCCTTCGACATCAAGTCACCAAATTCCTTGCAATATGCTTCATTTGTTGACCCGAAGATGATATCATCAACGTAGACTTGACAAATGAAGATCTTTCCATCAAGCTTCTTGGTGAATAGTGTGGTGTCGACCATCCCAATGGTGAAGCCCTTCTCAATGAGGAAGTCCCGGAGGCGCTCGTACCATGCTCTTGGGGCTTGCTTGAGCCCATATAGCGCCTTGGACAACCTATAAACATGATTAGGATATCTAGGGTCTTCAAACCCGGGAGGTTGATCAACATAGACTAGTTCATTTATGAAGCCATTTAAAAATGCACTTTTCACATCCATTTGATATAATTTAATGTCATGATGTGATGCATATGCAAGGAGGATACGAATAGCTTCGAGTCTTGCAACCGGTGCAAAGGTCTCTCCAAAATCCAAACCTTCAACTTGAGAGAACCCCTTTGCTACTAGCCTTGCCTTGTTTCTAACAACCTTGCCTTGATCATCTTGCTTGTTCCTAAACACCCATTTTGTTCCAATGACTCTTGCGCCTTTGGGTCGCTCTTCAAGTGTCCAAACTTGGTTGCGGGTGAAGTTGTTTAATTCTTCATGCATAGCATTCACCCAATCCGGATCACCTAGAGCTTCATCTATAATGGTAGGCTCAACAAGAGACACAAAGGAGTGATGTTCAATATATAAAGCAAGTTTTTGAGATCGAGTCATTACACCCCTTGTTGGACTCCCTATGATGAGTTCTTGAGGATGAGCTTGTAGTAGAGGAGTAGTCCTTTGATCAACCACTTGAGGGGCCGCTTGTGGAGCATCAACATCTTGAGCTTGTTCCACCATTTGATCATGGGAGACATGCGTATCTTCAAATGGATCTCTCCCTTCTTTGTCATCAACATGTGGTACATTTGATGAGGATGGCTTGTCTATGACTTGCACATCATCATCATCATCTTTAGGCTTGATGGCTCCAACCGGCATGTTCTTCATGGCCTCCCTCAATGCTTCATCACCTACATCATCAAGATTTTCATGCTCTCCTTGAGAGCCATTAGATTCATCAAATTCCACATCATATGTTTCTTCTACCATCCCGGTGGCATGGTTGAATACTCGATATGCTTTGGACTTCAATGAGTAACCAACAAGAAAACCAATATCACATCGGCGTTGAAACTTCCCTAGGTGTTGGCGCTTCTTGTAGATGTAGCATTTGCACCCAAACACTCTAAAGAATGATACATCCGGCTTCTTGTTGTTGAGTAGCTCATAGGGGGTCTTGCCAAGGTGACGATGGGGGAACAACCGGTTTGATGCATAGCAAGCGGTGTTGATTGCTTCCGCCCAAAATCTTTCCGGTGTAGTGTACTCATCTAACATAGTCCTTGCTAGGGTGATTAGTGTTCGGTTCTTCCTCTCAACTACCCCATTTTGTTGTGGTGTATATGTTGCGGAGACTTCATGCTTGATCCCGACTTCATCACAATATTGCTCAATGTGGGTGTTGTCGAACTCTCTTCCATTGTCACTTCTTATCTTCTTGATCTTCAAGTCAAACTCATTTTGGGCTCTCTTGGCAAACTTCTTGAATGAAGGGGTTGCTTCGGATTTGTCATGAAGAAAGAATACCCAAGTGTATCTAGAATAGTCATCAACGATCACTAGGCAATAGAGATTTCCTCCCAAGCTAGCATATGTTGTCGGCCCAAATAAATCCATGTGAAGTTGCTCTAACTCTCTTGATGTTGATACAAAGGCTTTGGTTGGATGAGTGTTTGCAACTTGCTTGCCGGCTTGACATGCACTACACAATTTGTCCTTCTCAAACTTGACATCCTTCAAGCCTCTAACCAAATCCTTCTTCAATAGCTTGTTGAGAGTGTTCATTCCAACATGTGCTAATCTTCTATGCCATAGCCAACCAAGTGATTGCTTAGTGAACAAGCATGTCTTCAAGTTGGCATCTTCGGAGGTGAAATCCACTAGATAGAGATTGTTGTATCTAAAGCCTTTGAATATCACTTGTGTATCATCTTTCTTGGTTACAACCACTTCCTTGTCGGTGAACAAACATTGAAAGCCAAGATCACATAGTTGCCCAACGGATAGCAAGTTGAAGCTCAATGATGCAACTAGTAGCACATTGGAGATGGTATGATCATTTGATATAGCCACTTTGCCCAATCCCTTGACATTGCCCTTTGAGTTGTCGCCAAATGTTATCTTTTCTTGGTCATTGACATTCTCTTCAAGTGAGGTGAACATCCGGGGATCACCAGTCATGTGTTGTGTGCAACCACTATCAATCACCCAATGAGATCCACCGGTCTTGCAGTTCACCTACACACACAAGAAATCAAGCTTGAGCTCTTGGGACCCAAACTTGTTGAGGTCCCTTAACCTTCTCCACTAGAGACTTTGCAACCCATATTTGTTTTGGCCTATTCTTGTTAGGAGGCCCCATGAACATGACTTTCATCTTGCCACTAGAGTCTTGTCTAAGCATGTAGTGAGCATTGAAAGCAAAGGGCCTAGCATGCTTGGGCAAGGGTGTAGGTTTAGGCTCTTCACAATTATGAGCAAAGTGTCCTTCTTTTCCACACTCATAGCATCTTCCAATCTTCTTCTTCTTTGGCTTAGTGATGCTCTTGCGTTGCTTCATCTTCTCTTCAAGGAAGCCAATGCCATTTCTATTGGTCTTCATGACGGTGTTCATGAGTAGCTCACTTTGAAGACATTGTCCCTTGGTGAATTTCTTCAACCCGGTGGTGAGATGCTCCTTCTCTTTCTTGAGCTTGTCATTCTCTTGTTGGAGCTCTAATTGAGATGGTGTCATCTTGTAGTCTCTCTCCATCTTCAATCTCTTGTTCTCTTCTTTTAGCATGTCAAGCTCAAGTGTCATGCTATACTCGTCATCTTGGGTCTCAACAATGACTTGCTTTGTGGTTGCAAGCTTCTCTAGATCAACCTTGAGCTTTGCATTCTCATTCTTGATCTTGATATAATCATCATAGTGATCGGCCACAACCACATTCTTGCCCTTGCCACTAGCTCTTTGCTCATCATGCTCACTAACCAAGTCCTCACAAGATGTTGCTATGTCACACTTAACAACAAGGTTAGGAGCATCATGTGTCTCATGTGAAAGCATATCATAAGCAATAGTGAGAGTATCATAATCTACTTTCACTTGAGTGTATTGTTCTTTGAGCAATTGATAACTAGTGGTAAAGTCACTATGCACCTTATCAAGTTTCTCATTTTTAGCTTTGAGCTCTTTGTTAGAGGACTTGAGCTCCTTGATAGTGGATGACATAGTAGCAAGTTCATTTTTTAGCTCATCACTAGCATGAATAGCATGATCACATTTTTCAACAAGAGATTCATTTTCATCAACAAGCTTTTCATTTTTAGCTCTAGTCTTTCTTATGATTTTAGAGTAGTCATTTAGCAATTTGACAAGTTCATCATAAGTGGGAGCCTCAAATTCACCGTCACTATCACTATCACTAGAGTCATCATCGTTTTGTACCTTCCGGTCACCCTTGGCCATAAGGCATAGGTGTGTAGATGATGATGGCGATGGTGGTGGTGGTGGTGTAGAGGAGCCAATGACTAGAGCGGCCACCTTCTCCTTCTCATCATCACTATCTTCATTTGATGAGCCACCGGAGGAATCAATGTCGGTGAGCCAATCACCAACAATGTAAGCCTTTCCACCTTTCTTGTGGTATTGCTTCTTCTTCTTGCCATCCTTCTTGTAGTAGGGCTTTTCATCCTTCTTCTCATCTTCACTTGATGAGTCATACTTCATGCCCTTGTTCTTGTTCTTGTAGCTCTCTTTCTTGGGCTTGGTGCATTGATAAGCAAGATGGCCAAGCTCACCGCAATTGTAGCAATCCATTTCGGAGATTGGCCTCCTCTTGCTACTTGTGAAGAACTTCTTCTTCCTTGAGTCAATGTTGACTCCATTCTTGTGAAGCTTCTTCAACATCTTGGTGGTCCTTCTCACCATGAGAGCAATGTTGGAATCATCTTCTTCATCACTTGTGCTCTCATGATGCACCACAATAGCCTTGGACTTGCCCTTCTTGTCATGGCTAGCTTTGAAGGCCAAGTCCTTCTTCTTGTCGGTGGAGGAGTCACCACTTGGTGTGATGTGCATGTACATATCATGCGCATTGATCTTTCCCAAGATTTGAGTTGGTGTAGCGGTGGAAAGATCACCTTGATGTAGCACCGTCACGATGTGTCCATACTTCTCAATTGGAAGGACACAAAGAATCTTCCTCACAACATCGGATGGTTGCATTTGTGTGAGGCCAAGTCCATTGAGTTCTTCTACAAGAACATTCAACCGTGAGTACATTTCATTTGCACTTTCATTAGCATGCATATCAAAAGAGTGAAGCTTTTGCATAACTAAATGATAGCGTTCCTCATGCTCACTCTTGGTTCCCTCATGGAGCGCACAAATGTTTTCCCATAGATCATGGGCATTTTTGTGGTTCCGAACACGGTTGAACACATCTTTGCAAATGCCTCTAAAGAGAATGTTTTTGGCCTTTGCATTCCATTTCTCATTTTCCTCCTCATTAGGAGTGAGGCTTGTGCCTTCCTTGGGCTTGGCAAAGCCGGTTATGGCGGCATCGCGGCATTTCACATCAACCGCTTCTAGGTACGACTCCATATGGATTTTCCAATATGGAAAGTCGTCTCCGATCCCTCAAACATGGGAGGTGGTCCATCACCTCCGGACATCTTAACTCTAGGCGGTTAAGCCTAAATCGAGAGCACGAGGCTCTGATACCAATTGAAAGGATCAAGTTGCCCAAGAGGGGGGTGAATTGGGCTTTTCTAAAACTTCTTGCAATAATAAAACCTATCAAGCCCCAATTAACCCCCTAGTGCCTAGAAGTGTGTTTGACAAGAATCAATCACACAAAAGACTATCGCTAAACCAATTCTACTCTAGCATGGCAATTCAACTTATGAGAGAACAACAAGTAAATGCGAAATTGAATTGCTCAAAGGTAAATGCGTAGTAAAGAGAGTAGAGATGACTCGACGATCTTTTTGCCGAGGTATCGAGGTGTCGGCACACCCCCCTAGTCCTCGTTGGAGCACCCGCGCAAGGGTATCGCTATCCCTTGATCCGCGCAAGGATCAAGTGCTCACTAGGGGCTGATTCTTTGCCACTTCGGCCCGGTGAATCGCTCGCTACCGGTCACAACTTGGCTTGGGTCATCCACAATGCCTCCGGATGATCACCAAGCTCTTCGATCGCCACCAAGCCGTCTAGGTGATGCCGATCACCAAGAGTAACAAGCAAGAACTCTCACTTGACCAATGCAAGGCTAATGAGATGGGTGGATGCACACTTGCTACTCTCTATTCACTAATGAGGTGTTTGATCACTTAATTATCAAATCTCTCAACCTCACTAGGCCTCTTGCACTCACTTGGAATCACAATGTGTTGGACAACCTTTCAAATGAGCAAGAGTTACAGCATGAATGAGGGGGAGGAATATTTATACCCCCCCAACTCAAAACATGCACGAAGGGGTAAGCCCAGCCAGTTATACACTGACCGGACGCACCTGTCGGGGTGACCAGACGCGTCCGGTCAGTGCCTAACGGCTACATGACGTTGGGCCTGACACCTGTACGAACTGCTGACCGGACGCATCCATGCGTCCGATCTCCACTGACCGGACGCGTCCGGTCATGAATTTTCCTCTCTGGAACCTCTCTGGATGCGACCGGACTCACCCTCCTGGTGCGTCCGATCGATTGCTGAGGGTGAGTCCGGTCGCAACCAGACTTACCCCTTAGCGAGAGCTACTGACCGGACGCATGACCCAGCGTCCGGTCCCTAGGGTTCCAGCGTCCGGTCGCTATTTGAAGTCCAAAACGACTTCGGTTTGCGACGCTCCCTTCACGAACTTTCTTCCTTATGATCTTAGGGACCTTTCTAGGCTAAACTAGGGCTTTGGTTAACAAGTGTGCACCACACCTAACTCAAAAGTCTCACCTAGGTCAAGCTACCCATTCAAACCCCTCTTTATAGTACGGCCAAAGATAAAACAAAGACCTATGCTACTCTAAGTGTCCTTCAACACGAAATGACACTTAGAACTAGCCTATCACCGTCTTCGTCGTCCATCCTTTGAAAACCGAACGAATTCCATCAATAAGGGGGCATGAATACCATAGTGCCCTCACGATCATCATTACCATGACCTAACTCAACTGTTTCTGCAAAACACATGTTAGTCATAGTAATTTACCGTTGTCATCCAATCACCGAAACCCACTGGGGGCCTAGATGCTCACAACGTGCCGTGTCAATGGACCGGGAGCGGTGAAGGGCGGACGTGAGGCTTGGACTGAGGGACCGGTGGCCTGAGGATCAGCTGTGGTGGCTGACAGCCTGGGATAGCGACGAGTGAAGACTTGCGGGCACGGTGTTGCTTGGGTCGAGGACCTGGGGACACGTGTCGGTGGACGGGGTGCACGGGCGGTGCATCCCCTCTACAGCGTCGGTTTGGTGGTTGAGCCACAGAAAAACCACCGAGTGGACGGTTTCCAGGTTTGGGCCTCGAAACCTGGGTGCTGATGGTTTCCGAGTTTGGGCAACAAAACTCGGGCTGAGGACGGTTTCCAGGTTTGGGCCTCAAAACCTGGGCGCTGCGGGTTTCTGAGTTTGGGCCACAAAACTCAGGCGATGGATGGCTGGTTTCCCGGTTTGGGCCTCAAAACCGGGGTTTGGTCGTGAAGGCTGGTTTCCCGGTTTGGGCCTCAAAACCGGGGGCAAGGTCCAGGAAAAGGATGAGCAGAGAGGTGGCGGCACGTGGCGGCAATCAGTGAGGTTGCGTCGAGGCAACGCTACCAGTTGTGCGGGCGTGGCTGTCGGATCACCACCTACCACGAGTTGGTCCAGAATAACCCTAGGGTTTAGCTGGTTCGCTCTGTAATTAGTTAGGGGTAGAGTGGGATCTAGAATTAGGATAAGTAGAGGGAGACACCCACCTCCCATCCTATCTCAGTACTCTTTCAGTCATTTAATCTTTTCTTCTAGGGTTTCCTGCTCTCCCTATTCCCTGCTGTAGCTACTGAGATCCGCAAAGAAGACAATCATACCTCTGTGCCCGTGAGATTTTGAGGAAGTGAGACCGTAATCTCACTATTGTAGCGTGTGGTAGCCACACGGTTGCAAATTCGTGGTTGTGATTATTGTTTTGTTCTTGTTCTTCGCGGGTTGCTTTTCTCCACCTTTTTCCCGTTGATTGATCTCTCTACTCGGTGCGTCTTTTGCAAATCCATTTGAACTGAGTTGTTCTAGATCGTGAGGCACTTCTTTCCACCGAAGGAAATCACCTCTAACCTCATGACCTAGCAGATCGGTCGATTTTTCATTTCGGATCGAGTTTTGCTCCCTTTGCCTTGAATTCTTCCAATTCACCAATTTGGAGTTAGGTTCGAGCCATGATCCCTTTGGGATAGCTCACTAACCTCCTTGGAACTCCTCATACCAAGTCTAAGCCGGAGTGCTTTTGATTCGGAAGAGATCGGGTGATTTTCGTGGAAGAACAGCAGGTTTCGGGGCGACCGGACGCTTGACACGGGATGACCGGACGCTCAGGTTCAAAGTCCGGTCGTTGAATGTTTGTACTGTGATCTTTACAGTTTTCGACCGGACGCTCAACTTAACACTGACCGGACGCAACACTGTCACTGTTCATGCATTTTTGTCTTCTTGACCGGACGCTCAGCTCTTGACCGGACGCTCCTCTTCAGTGAGTGGTCAGGAACAAAGAGCTCCCAAATCTGTTTTGGCTTGACCGGACGCGTTCGGTGGTCACTGACCGGATGCAGGCAAAGTCCGGTCAGGTGTGTTCTGCGCTGTTTCGTTCGCGGTTCGTTCGTTCGTTGTCGGTTTTGATTTCCGGCTTTTGCGTTGGGTTTTTAGAGTTGTATAGTGTCTCGCTGTGTTTCTTGGAAGCATCCACCCTACATTTAGGGTCATAGACACTCACAAGCTCTAGGTTTGCTCTTAGGGGTTGATTCTTGGGACAGTGGTGACAAGTTTCTGAAAAGAAATTCGAAGCTCCACTACTGGAGAACAGGCCTTTGGATGATTTGCAAAATCAGCTTTAGTCACGGAAAAATTTGCGTCTGGGACTAGAAAGGTCTTTAGCCCCGGTTGGTAACACCAACCGGGGCTAAAGCTCCCCTGCCCAACGGCTCATTTGTCAGAGGGACCTTTAGTCCCGGTTGGTGTCACCAACCGGGGCTAAAGATTGACCTTTAGTCCCGGTTGGTGACACCAACCGGGACTAAAGGTTTTGCCCCGGTTGCTGTAACCAGCCAGGGCTAAATGTTGGCATCTTTAGCCCCGGTTGGTGTTACCAACCGGGACTAAAAGGTTTTGTCCTGGTTGGTCTATCCAGCCGGGGCTAAATGTTGATGTTGGCATTTAGCCCCGGCTAGGAATAAGGACCGGGGCTAAATGTCCCTCCCTATATTTGAACGGTTCTTCCACCTGCAGCCGTGCCCGAGCTCCTGTCTTCATTTTTTTCTTCATTCAGTCACTTGCTTGCATGTTTGCTCTCTCTTCTCCGGTGATTTTTGTTTAACACATCTCCGGCGATTGATTTATTTCATCACATCTACGCCGCCATCGACTCCTTCAAAGGTTACTAGCTTCAGTTTTCTATTTTTGTTTATTTTAATCTTTTAGAGAAATAGAGATCATTTAGAGAAAACAAAATGTGACCAGTTCAATTAGTTTATTTTAATCTTTTAGAGAAATAGAGATCATTTAAATCATTTGTTTACAGAAAATAGAAATATATAATACTTTAGTTTACAAAATGTGACTGGTTTAATTAGTTTATTTTAATTTTTTTGGAGAAATAGAGATCAGTTAAATCATTTGTTTACAGAAATATAGAAATATATAATACTTTAGTTTACAAAATGTGTCCGGTTTAATTAGTTTATTTTAACTTTTTGGAGAAATAGAGATCAGTTAAATCATTTGTTTACAGAAATTAGAAATATATAATACTTTAGTTTACAAAATGTGACCAGTTTAATTAGTTTATTTTAATTTTTTTAGAGAAATAGAGATCATTTAAATCATTTGTTTACAGAAAATAGAAATATACAATACTTTAGTTTACAAAATTTGACTGGTTTAATTAGTTTATTTTAATTTTTTGGAGAAATAGAGATCAGTTAAATCATTTGTTTACAGAAAATAGAAATATATAATGCTTTAGTTTACAAAATGTGACCAGTTTAATTAGTTTATTTTAACTTTTTGGAGAAATAGAGATCAGTTAAATCATTTGTTTACAGAAATTAGAAATATATAATACTTTAGTTTACAAAATGTGACCAGTTTAATTAGTTTATTTTAATTTTTTAGAGAAATAGAGATCATTTAAATCATTTGTTTACAGAAAATAGAAATATATAATACTTTTGTTTACAAAATTTGATTGGTTTAATTAGTTTATTTTAATTTTTTGGAGAAATAGAGATCAGTTAAATTATTTGTTTATAGAAAATAGAAATATATAATACTTTAGTTTACAAAATGTGACCGGTTTAATTAGTTTATTTTAACTTTTTGGAGAAATAGAGATCAGTTAAATCATTTGTTTACAGAAATTAGAAATATATAATACTTTAGTTTACTGCTCAACTAAAATGCAGAAGGATGCCTGCTTGGTATGTCGTTTTCGAGGGCACCAGCCAGGTATTTACACCAGCTGGGCCGAGTGCAGTCAGTATGTCCTCAAAGTTAAGGGAGTTGTGCATAAAAAGTACAAGTCTTTTGAGGAAGCTTCTGCAGCTCTAGAGGCTTTCAACTCAAGAATCAACTCAATTCCTACTGCACCTACCCCTACCTTACCTTCCTATCAGGTTGGACTGGCAGGCAGTCCATCTTGTTGGACTGTGATGTGGGAAAAATGTGCAGGTGTTGTTAGTTGCTTTGGTTGTGGCCAAGTGGATGAGGCTGCACTGTTATCTTGATGTAATAATTAATTAGACAAGTTCAACTGCTACTACTTATATGCCACCAGTGATGCTTACTAAATTTGGGTGTCATGAACATGTTTATAAATTTGAGCTAGAAAATTAAATTTGTTGATAAGAATGAGAGATATAATTATGTGATATGTCATATAATGCAGACGATGACACGTCACTGGATGTACAATGTCGATCGTCGCTCAAAAGAGTTCATTGATGGCGTGCATTATTTTTTAAGAGTGGCCGAGGCAAACAAGCGGAATGGTTTTATGTGCTGCCCATGTGCCCTTTGTAATAATTCGAAGGAATATTCTAGCTCAAGGAGTCTTCACTCACACTTGTTCAAGTCAGGTTTCATGCCAAACTATAGTTGTTGGACGAAGCATGGAGAAATTGGTGTTATGATGGATGAAGGTGAAGAAGAACAATTAGACCCTGACGAGGATATTATTGCTCAATACGGTGACTTTGGTGATACTGCAATGGGGGAAGGTGAAGAAGAGGCAAGTGCAGAAGACACACTCGCTGAAGATGATGCTCTTGGTGATGTCATTCGTGATGCACAAAGAGATTGTGAAAGTGAAAGGGAGAAGGCTAAGTTTGACTGTATGCTAGAGGATCACAGGAAATTACTATACCCGTCTGCTGCAGATGGCCAAAAAAAGATGGGTACAACACTTGAGTTGCTACAATGGAAGGCACAGAATGGTGTATCTGACAAGGCATTTGGACAATTATTGAAGATTATAAAACAAAAGATGCTTCCGAAGCCTAACGAATTGCCCGCCACTACGTACGAAGCATAACCTTAGAAATCCAGAAGATACATGCATGTCCTAATGACTGCATCCTGTACCGTGGCAAGGAATACGAGAATTTGGATGAATGCCCTGTATGTAAAGCGTCACGATATAAGATCAGGCGAGATGACCCTGGCGATGTTGAGGGTGAAGAACGTCCCCGGAATAAAATCCCTGCCAAGGTTATGTGGTACGCTCCTATAATACCACGCCTGAAACGTCTGTTCAGAAACAAGGACCATGCATAGTTGGTGCGATGGCACAAAGAAGACCGTAAGGTAGACAACATGTTGAGACACCTTGCTGATGGGTCCCAGTGGAGAGCAATAGACACAGAATTCCCGGAATTTGCAAAAGACGCTAGAAACTTAAGGTTTGGTTTAAGTACGGACGGGATGAATCCTTATGGGGAACAGAGCAGTAGTCATAGCACGTGGCGTGTTACTCTATGTATCTACAACCTTCCTCCACGGTTATGCATGAAGCGGAAGTTCATTATGATGCCAGTGCTCATCCAAGGCCCGAGACAACCTGGCAACGACATCGATGTCTACCTGAGGCCATAAGTTGAGGAACTCCTACTTTTATGGAGTAAATCAGGTGTACGTGTGTGGGATGATTACAAACAGGAACACTTTGACCTGCGAGCATTGTTGTTCGTAACAATCAATGATTGGCCTGCTCTAAGTAATCTTTCAGGACAGACAAACAAGGGATATAATGCATGCACACATTGTTTTGATGACCTGGATAGTATATATTTGAAAAAATGTAGAAAGGTAGTGTACCTTGGCCATCGTCGATTTCTTTCCGTGAATCACCAGGTTAGAAAGAAAGGCAAGCATTTTAAAGTTGAGACAGACCACCGGAGCAAGCCTCGCAACAGAACTGGGGAAGATATACTTGAGATGATCAAGGATGTGAAAGTAGTCTTTGGAAAGGGGACGGGCAGTGAACCTGTTCCGAAATATGCTTCGGGACACGCACCCATGTGGAAGAAGAAATCAATATTTTGGGAGCTACCCTATTGGCATGTACTAGAGGTCCGCCACGCGATCGACGTGATGCACCTAACAAAGAATCTTTGTGTCAACCTTCTAGGATTCATGGGTGTGTATGGAAAGTCTAAGGATACACTTGAAGCATGACAAGACTTGTAGCGCATGAAAGAACGAGACAACCTACATCCAGAGAAGACAGATGATGGACGCCATTACTTAAGACCTGCTAGCTATACTCTTAGCAATGAAAGGAAATCATGTTTGAATGCCTAAACAGCATCAAGGTCCCATCTGGATTCTCCTCCAATATAAAGGGAATAATAAATATGCAAGAGAAGAAATTCCTAAACTTAAAGTCGCATGACTGCCACGTGCTTATGACGCAATTGCTTTCGGTTGCTTTAAGAGGAATTCTACCTCCACATGTACATCTGGCCACTGTGAAGCTATGTGCATTCCTCAATGCAATTTCTCAGAAGGCAATTAATCCACTAGAACTAGCTACTCTACAGAATGATGTGGTTCAATGTCTTGTGAGCTTTGAGTTGGTGTTCCCTCCATCCTTCTTTAATATCATGACACACCTCCTAGTTCACCTGGTCAAGGAGATTCATATTCTCGGTCCTGTGTTCCTACACAACATGTTCCCCTTCGAGAGGTTCATGGGAGTACTGAAAAAATATGTTCACCAACGTGCTCGGCCAGAAGGAAGCATCGCCAAGGGCTATGGGACAGAGGAGGTCATAGAGTTCTGTGTTGACTTTATTCCTGACCTTGACCTGATTGGTGTTCCTGAATCACGACACGAGGGGAGGCTGTGTGGAAAGGGGACACTAGGGAAGAAAACATATATCGGTACGGGGAACAATTATTTCAATAAAGCGCACTACACAGTTCTTCAAAACTCATCAGTGGTGGATCCATATATCGAGGTACACAAGGAGTTCCTACGATCCCAATTTCCTGGGAAGAATGAAGTTTGGATTACACGTGAGCACATGAATACTTTTAGCACTTGGTTGCGAAAAGAATGTCTGGGTGATAACAATATTGATGAGCAACTATATTTGTTGGCTAGGCAACCATCATGGCACATCCTCACATACAAAGGATATGAGATAAATGGAAACACATTTTACACCATTGCCCAAGATAAAAGGAGCACAAACCACAGACCCAAATGGGAAGAGGCAAACATATTATGGCCGCATAGAGGAGATTTGGGAACTAGACTACGCACCTAATTTTAAAGTCCCTTTGTTTCGATGCCAATGGGTCAAGACGACCGGAGGCGGAGTAACAGTTGACAAGGAGTATGGAATGACAACAGTGGATCTCAACAATATTGGATACAAAGGTGAACCATTCGTCCTTGCTGCTGATGTGAATCAGGTGTTCTACGTGAAAGACATGTCTACAAAACCCAAGAGAGGGAAAAATGATGAAAAATCAACCAAAGAGCCAAAACGCCACATAGTTCTTTCAGGAAGAAGAAACATCGTGGGAATTGAGGACAAGTCAGACATGTCGGAAGATTATGAAAGGGATGACCGAATACCGCCCTTCAGTGTGACCAAAGATCCAAGCATCCTGCTAAATACTTAGGAGACTCCATGGTTACCACATGATCATAACCAAGGGACATACGTCAAGAAGAAGATCACCAGTGTACCCGCTTGATATATAGTTATGCTTTAACTAATATTATGTATTACAGTTTTTGTGTAATTAATAATGATTATGGATAGTCATGGTTCGTTGATGTCGGTGTCGAAATGACTTGATTTATTACATTATTTTGATTTATTACATTATTTTAATTATTGGAGGCCAAATTGATGCCCCACATGAGATGCCCAAAAATTTTTCCAAGTCGGAGGCCTAGTTTATCCAATAATTATTGGGTGACGGTGCGCGGTAATTCGATTAAACCAGAAAAAGTACGAAACCATCTCCGAAAAATCACAAACTTGTTGGTCACATTTGGACAATAAAAGATGAACAACCCAAAATTTAACGTTCAGATAATGCAAAAATAATTTTCCTATCGAGAACCAGTTGTTTCAGATATTTAAATTTAACATTATATTTTTGCATTAACAAAATATGAATTGTTATTTACATTTATATTTGTTATTATAAGAAAAGAAAAGAATTTATGTTACAAAATTTTCTACTATACAATAAGGTAAAAGAAAATACAACTGCTATTTTTAAGAAATTTTATGTCTAATATTGAATTTACTATGCAATTAACAAGTATTACAACATATCAATATAGTGAAAAGCTAATACAAAACCCAAAATACAGAAAGGCCAAAACAGTGGCGGGAAAGAACCTTTAGTCCCAGGCGGTGGCACCACCCGGGACTAAAGGCCCTTTAGTCCCGGGTGGTGCCACCGCCCGGGACTAAAGGGTCCCCGAGTATATAGGGTACAGGGCCCTCCTACGTCCCCAGATCGACGTCAGAGTTTGCGCCGCCGCCTCCGTTGTCTTCGTCATCTTCCCTGTGTGCCTCGCCGCCGCGTCGTCCTCTCTCCCTCGTCGTCGTCCTCGCTTCCGTCGCCGTCGTCCTCGGTCGGGACTCCCCGCCGGCCGCGCCGCCGTTCGTCGCGGCGCCCTCGGCCTCCCTCGCCGCGCCGATCAAAGACTCGGCCCGCCGCCGCGCACCACCGGCCGCCCCTCGGCCATTCGCCGTACGTTCGCACCGGTGCCCCTCGGCCTCTCTGGCCGCGCGGAGCCGTTTGCCGCCGTCCGCGCCTCGTCCTTGCGCGCCGGCTACCACCGGTGAGGCCCCCACCGGGCCGCCTCCGGCGTGTGTGTCCTCGCCGTGTGCATGTGTGCGTGTGTGAAGTGTGTGCGTGTGTGCATGTGCTGTGTATGTGCAGTGTATAGAAAAAGAAAAGAAAAAAGAAAAAGAATAAATGATATATATATAGAAAAAATGATATATATAGACAATGAATGATTATAGAAAATGATTCTAACTACATATATATTTATTATGTTTATAGAAAAATGAATATATATTTATATAAATATAGTTATATAAATCATTTTTAGAAAATCATGTTTATAGAAAATGTTTCTTTGTAGTGTATACATATATATTTATAGAAAAATAAATATATAAATCGTGTGTTCCTTAGCAACGCACAGACATTTGTAGAAAATGTTTATAGAAAATGTTTTTTACCCTAACAAAATATTATGTTTACACGTGTAGATAAAAAGAGATTGGTCGTGTTGACCACGCCGCCGTCCGCCGTCATCCTCACAGCGACGTCATCCACGCCGCCGTCCGTCGTCGTCCTCACCGCGACGTCATCCTCGCCGCCGTCCGTCGTCGTCCTCACCGCGTCGTCATCCTCGCCGTCGTCCGTCATCGTCCTCTCGTCAACGGTGTGTCCTTTGTGATAGATGGAGGAGGAATAATCACTTAGATACGTTTATGGAATAACCACTTAGATATGTTCATGGAATAATCACTTAGATATGTTTATGGAATAATCACTTAGATATGTTTATGCAATAATCACTTAGACATGACTTTTCGATCATGTCGGTAGTGTTATTTTTACGAATATGGTCGTGTATATGTTTATGGAATAATCACTTAGATATTTTGGTCTTTAGATATCTATACATTTATTTATATCGGTCGTGTATATGTATATGGACAAAACCCTAAACCCCAAACCCAAAACCATAAACCCCCAAACCTAAACCCTAAACCCTAAACACCAAACCTGGAAACCCTAAACCCCAAACCCGAAACCCCAAACCCGAAACCCTAAACCATAAACCTAGAGCCTAAACCCTAAACCCTAAACCCCTAAACCCCAAACCCGAAACCCCAAACCCCAAAACCCCAAAGCCGAAACCCTAAACCATAAACCTAGAGCCTAAACCCTAAAGCCTAAACCCCAAACCCGAAACCCTAAACCCGAAACCCGAAACCCAAACCCGAAACCCTAAACCATAAACCTAGAGCCTAAACCCTAAACCCCAAACCCGAAACCCCAAACCCAAACCCTACAACCATAAACCTAGTGCCTAAACCCTAAACCCTAAACCCAAACCCTAAACCCCAACCCCAAACCGTAAACCCCAACCTGAAATCCTAAACCCCACCCGAAACCCCCAAACCGCGAAACCCTAAACCCTAAACCTAGAGCCTAAACCCTAAACCCGAAACCCAAAGTGTTTATTAGCGATCGTGTTACCTTAAAAAGTGTCAAAATAAAAAATAAATATGGTCTTTATGGAATAAGCACTTAGATATGTTGGGTCTTAGAATATCTATACATTTATTTATATCAGTCAATGTTATATGTATATGGACAAAACCCTAAACCCAAACCCGAACCCTAAACCCCAACACCTAAACCCTAAACCCTAAACCACCAAACCTGAAACCCTAAATAAACCCAAACCCGAAAACCCCAAACCTGAAACCCCAAAGCCCGACAACCCTAAACCATAAACCTAGAGCCTAAACCCTAAACCCCAAACCCGAAATATGGTCTTTATGAATATACGTTATTTGCAGAAATATGGTGTTTATTATCGTCCATGTTATTCGCAGAAATGGCCGACCCAGTTGACAACATGGAGGAGGAAATGTACGACTTAATCAACAGCGGCGCTAATCAAGAATTAGCAGGTGATGATAACAATAATCAAGAAGTAGATGACGGCAGTCAATACTTTGCCGATTATGAAGAAATCATGCAAGAAAATACTGGCGAGGTATACCTACAATCTCTATGTGCACCTAAAATTCTAAACAATTTATAAATGTATTTATAATGTACTGTTCCTACATACGTAGCCCTCCGGATCGACAACGACTACCGGGAAGAGTAGGACCGTACGAGGTCCGAAGAAGCCGTTGGATGGCCGGTACATTATCTCGGAATTCAACGAGGAAACAGGCCAAGTACTTGGAGAACATGCACAGAAATTTGTTAACCACTGTGGGTACCTTGTAAGGGATAAGATCCCGATCAGTGCTCGTGAATGGAAGGAAAAGAAAAGTGCTCCTCATATAAGTTTTGTCTCTGATCTTGATAAGGAACTGGTTTGGCAAGATGTCCTTGCACATTTCATGCTTGAAACAGAAGATAGAAATTTGAAGGAAAGAGTTCGGGAGTGGGCTATGAAGAAAATGGCTACACTATTCCAGGGCTAGAAGAAGAAGTTGTATAACACATTTATCAAGAAGGATCTAACTCCGGATTTCAACATTAAGGCCTACGTCAAGATGAGGCCATTTTGGGATGAGTTCGTAGAATTCAAGAAATCAGAAGAGGGTGAGGCACGGGTCAGGAGGAACCAACAGAATACCCGACAAAAACAATACCACCATCACTTGGGATCAGGTGGCTACAAGAGTGCCATTCCTAAATGGGAAAGAATGGAACGAGAGATGCTAGCCAAGGGCATTGAACCAGAATCAATAAACTGGCCTAAGCGCGCCAAGTATTGGTTTTTTGGTCATGGAGGAAGTCTGGACCTACAGACGGGAAGGATAGAGTATGGCGAAAAACTCCATAGAGCAGCAGAAAGATTTGCCTATGCTAGAGAAATAGCTCACAGTGGCAGGTGGCAGCCAAACAGAGAAAAGGACGAGCTGACATACGCCCTAGAGAATCCTGAACATGGTGGGAGAACCAGAGGCTATGGGGAGGTGTCGTGGGAGCATGCCTTCCCTCGGGACAAAGAGACCTATAGAAGCCGCGCGAGAAAGAAGGAGGAGGAGGCAGAGCGGATGCAAAGGTTAGAGGAAATGGTTCTTCAGTCACAGGCCGCGGCTCGTGAAGCAGTTGAGCGAGAAAAAGCACTTGAAGACAAAATGAGCGAGGAAATAAAAAAGCAAGTACAGTTAGCAGTAAGTTCGATGCAAAAGCAATCTGCATCAGAGCCGGGAGTCAACATCAGTCCCCCAGATCAAATGAAAAGCAGTTGCGCTTCCACAGAGGTGCCAGACGCAGGACTGCACTTTCCCGTGGATGACATCACCGAGCCTCTCACGACATGTGAACTGCACATTCCACAGGGGAATGCCACAGTCATGGTGGCTATAGGTGTTGTATCTCCTATCGATCCTACGAAGACACCAAGATGTCATGGGGAAATAATACCTCCTGGATATGCTAGCGTCTCGGTGGATAGGGTGGTGAAAGGTTACAACAATGTTGAACTTGACATTAAAGGAGGTGATGGCGAGAAGACATTAGGAGAAGCGGAGAAGACATTCATATGTTGGCGCAAGCGTTATATCATAATTCCTGGTGCATCACCTCCTCCTCCTCAACAGCCTAACCCTAGGTGTGTATGAAATTAGTGAATGAATGTTAATAGTATTGGTGAGCTAATAGTATAAATGGATACTCATATAACATGTTGTTTTCGCAGCAGGACATCCCCCAACCTAAGTCCAATTATTCATTCACCACATGATCACAATGTTGCGGGCGATGATGATCAAGATCTAACACGACGGGATCCATCACCGCCACTGGCCCCACCATCTCATCCACGACGGGATCCAACACCGCCACCGGCCCCATCTCCCCCACGGCGTGATCCAACACCACCACCGGCCCCACCATCTCCTCCACAGCGGGCTCCAACACCGCCACCTGCCCTACCTCCACGGCAGGTTCCAACACCGCCACCGCCAACAAAGAAGAGGCCTGTCACACAAACAAAGGCGTCAGCCCCACCACCTCCGAAGAAGACAGCCTCTGTGAGAAAACCAGCGGCCATTCCCAAGATGACAAAACTTCCATATGACATGACCGATGAGGAGACTGAAGCTGTAGCGCAAAAAGACTTGAACAAGTTCTTCGACGCTGTCGTTGCTAGTACTCGAGCAAAGCGAAACCCGGAGAAGCCGTACCTTTTTGTTCGTCCTGAAAAACTAAGGCAAACTATGGACGCTCACCAGAAAAAGGTACGTGCTGCCCGTAAGGCTTCACCAAAATCAGACTATGATCGCACGCTCAACAAATCAATTGAGGAGGCGAAGAAGACAAAGAAGAGAGCATGAAAGGGTGTCCCACAGCTCGGGGAACAAACGCAACAATCACTGCCGGATCTAGCTGTTGGGAATGAATATGGTACAAACATGGACATCATACAACGAACATATGGAGACGTTGATCCTGAGCAACTGCTCAAATTTTTCGAGGAAACTGGTCTAAATGTGGAAAACATACTCGAAGAAGCAGGCATCATAAGTGCTCCAGAAGTTGATAAATGGCAGAGGGCATATGTATATGGTCAAAGTCTATACAACCCAGCGACCCTGAGGGATCTTGGTACGCAAATGCACTTGCTAAATCAGTGGTACCTCACGGCGTGTGGCAGAAAAGCTGATGACTATATTTGCGTCAGAATTAAAGACCATGATTACTTTCGTGGTGATGACATAATATATGTTTAGTTTAATGAGTTACATCAGCTCTGCCACATGGACACTCTAGACAAATCTCTCGTCAGCTGCTTTTGCCTGTAAGTGATTGTTTCTTTTAATAATCTCACTTTAGCTTATGTATATGTATAAATAATTATCCTCACACTAGCATGCGTTTCTAAACATATGCAGAAACATGATGAGACAACTAAGGCGTAAAAATGACAAGGAGATTGGTTTCATCGATCCATATATCGTCTTCAAGCACCCAAGCAATACTCTCTCGGATGCATGGAAAACTCAAACAGAGAGGAATTTGCGGAGGTTCTTCGTAAACCAAAGGGACAAAAGATATATACTATTCCCCTACAACTTTAGGTGAGTTTTGTTATCATATGCACATTTTATTATAGGTTGACATAAAGATATATGTGTTGACTTATAAATATATAAATGCAGTTTTCACTGGATACTAATTGTGATCGATCTCCACGAAAGTCGTTTGCTAATCTATGACTCTCTGAGAAAACCACAAGAAGATTACCAAGATATAATAGATATTATCGGAGGGTAAATGTGATATTTAAATATTGATTAGTGCTCTTTAACTCTGCAATACTTAATTAACGATCCAATTATATATATTGTGCAGGGTTTGGGCTTGGTTTGTTGAGAAACACCGTCCGGATCTGAAAGAGCAACTTCTTGATCCTCTACTACTAAATGTAAGTTGTACTACCTCCTCGTCTCTTTACCTTAATTAGCATCACTCAGCAGACGCACACTAAGCGGAGAGTAATCTTTTTATATCTTGTACAGTGGGTTCTACGACAGTCACCGGGAAACAATTTATGTGCGTACTATGTTTGCGAGTTCCTGACGATGTATGAAAAAAGAACTCCTCTACAGAGTCAGCAAGTACGTAACATGTAAATGAATTTATTTCATTTTTTTGCTTTTACATAAATATTATGTATGCTAATACTTTCTTTTTCTTTTAATCCAAATTGAAAGAGACATGGTTGAAGAACCAGGTGATCGATAAGGTCCGCCTCAAAGCAATTCAAGAGACCATCGCGGGCTTCATTAACGACCATGTCCTTAAGTCTGGCACCGAGTATTGGTTTAACAAAGATGAACCAATGAAGCCAAACCAAGATGAACACTTGTATGACCTCTAAGTCAGGAACAATATTTGTGTTGTAAATATAAAGTTAAGGATGCATGATGGATTGTATATTTTATGTACATATGTATAGCTCGATCTATAATATATATAGTTTCATATTTCATTTGTGTGTAATTGTAAATTTTATGTGTTTATATATATTTATTAGCAGCGAAGAATACGAATTTGAAACCCTAATGGAATATATTAGTAGCAAAGAATACGTATTAGAAACCCTAATGTAATTGTAAAACCGAAAACAATAACCAATTGAAAAGAAAAGAAAAAAAAAGAAAAAAGAGGCGGCCTCTTTAGCCCCGGTTGGTAATACCAACCGGGACTAAAGAAGCCAGCAACCGTGGCTCGGTTGGAGACCTCTTTAGTCCCGGTTGGTATTACCAGCCGGGGCTAAAGGTCCCCCCTTTAGCCCCGGGGCGGGGAACCGGGGCTAAAGGTCGGGCCTTTAGTCCCGATTCCTTATCCCCGGCTCCATGCCCGGGGCAAAAGGCCAAAATGGCCCGGGGCTAAAGGCCTGTTCTCCAGTAGTGCTCCCATTCACCCCCCCCCCCTCTGGTTGCTTTCTGGTAGCACTTTCGGTCCTTCAATTGGTATCGGAGCGGGTTAAGGATCTTTCATCTTAGCCTGTTCCAGATCCACCGAAGGCGACATGGATCGCGGCGTGGGCAAACCACCGTTTTTCGATGGGACGAACTATGCGTATTGGAAGATACGCATGTCGGCCTATCTGCAGAGTTTGGGTGCTTCCATCTGGGATATTTGTAACTATGTTGATTACATTGTCTTGGCTGCTGGTGTTACTCAGCATCAGATCGATGAGCACGATGCCAATAGCCGAGCCCGTAATGCTCTTTTCTCATGCTTGAGCATGACGGAGTTTGATCGCGTTTCTCACCTCGCTACGACTCGGGAGATTTGGGCTACCCTCATGCATTTCCATGAGGGAACCACTCAAGTCAAAACCCGTCTCTACGAGTCGCACAAGCGAGAGTATGAGAACTTTCGACATATGCCTGGCGAGAGCATAGAGAGTTTATTCGCTCGCTTTCAGGTGATTGTCAACAGGATGAGGGCTAACAAGGAGCTGTTGCCTTTCGACGATCATGAGAGAGCTTTGAAGCTTTTGCACACTCTTGATCGATCGTTGTGGGACTCAAAGGTTCAGGCGATCATCGAATCACCTAACTATGAGACTCTCACATGCGATGAGCTCTTCAGTAAGCTCAAGTCCAGTGAGATTGACGCCATGGCGAGGGCTTCTTATGAAAATCCTTCTGGCCCGTCGATGACTTTGCTTTCTGGTTCTTCTGCTAACCCCTCTGGAGGATTTGCACTCTCTTCTCTTCTTTCTGTCACAGAGGAGCAACTGGAGTTCATGGGGGATGACGAGTTGGCTTTGCTTGCCAACCGGTTCTCGCGGTTCCACAACAACCGCATGAACCGTCGCCGCGAAGGAGGACGCTCGGGTTGTTTCGAGTGCGGTGACCCCAACCACTTCATCGCCAATTGCCCGAAGAAGAACAAGCAAGTCTTCGGCAAGGCAGATCATGGGCACAAGTACGACTCCGGCAAGCGCAAGGAGAAGTACGTCCCCACGAAGCACAAGCGGAAGGGCGGCTTCAACAAGGAGTACATCAAGACAAAGTACTTGGAGAAGGCCCGGGCTGAGTAGCGTGTGTTGGTAGTTCTTAACTACACCTAGGATAGGGTAGCTAAAGTAGCTATCTACTAATGCCAAGTGGGGTTGTCAGTCCCGACACTAGTAGGAGCTAACTAGCGAGAATGCAATCTACCAGGAGGAGATTCTGCAAGCGCACAGAACTATCACAGTATCACTTCGCCTAGGAGTACCAGGTGTCGATTTATTTGATCCCAAGGGAAGGCTAGGGTGGTGTATGAGTCGAGTCAAGGAGGGAATGAGAGTCGAAGAATAAGAAAAGGGAAAAGAGGAGATGAAGGGATGAGAGAGGATGAGAGGCTAGAAAGAATATATGGGTGGATAGGTAAGGATGAAATGGATGGTAAGGTGAGGTGGATGGATAGGTAGATAAGGGGAACTATAGATAACTAAGATAACTAACTAATAACGAATAACTACTCCTAGATAACTACGAAGCAAGATAACTATGAAGCAAGATAACTACGAAGCAGGATAGGCAAATGCCAAACAAGCAACCAAGTTAAGTATAGTTTTATTCCTATCTTGTCAAGTACCGAGGCGTACTAGCCTTTACCACTGACTTAGGTTGAACGCTAGCACAACGAGCCTTACTGTTAAACTGGGCCAACTACGTGGTGGAATTCAAGGCGCACAGGGCTGTCACCACCTGCTTGCTACCACAGCTATCCGGGGGTCCAGCCGTATCTGAAGGTAAGCCTATAACTAAGCACCATGCTTAATTATATTCTAACTATCTCTACCCTAGCTTTGAATAGAGACACCCTTGCGGACGTCAGAGCAAATACTTGTCTTAATAATATAAACACTAAACTAACTATGCAACCTATTGGCAAAGATCAAACACTAAGCTCACTAGAGATTAACTACTATGGCTAAGTGAATTGAACTGTAGGATAGCTAGGCACTCAAGCAATCAATCAAGTATACTACTCAATACTGATAAGTAGAATAAAGTAATACTTGAAATGATGAACTAGAATATAGTAAAGTGCTTGAGATACAAGAGCAAAACCTGAACTGGAGATGAAGGAAGACTCTTCCCAGCTCCAAGACCGATCACTCGCACGCTTCTACTCTTGAGCTAAGCCTTGAGCAGCGCTTCTGCGAGGGCAATGAGGCAAGGATGCCTTGCTCTACTAGCTACCTACTTGCCTAAGCTTGGCTAAACCCTAAGCTATTAGCTCTCTAGCTCTAGCCTTGCTTTCGTGCTTGCTTGCTCTCCTCTCTTCCTTGCTTGAAATGAAGTGATGCCTCCAGGGGGTATTTATAGCCTTGTGGAGTGAGGGGGGTACTTATAGGGGGCAGCCAACCGACCTAGGGCAAACCCTAGTGGTGGGCGCCAGCCCTAGGTGGCGGCCGCCACCCCCCTGGCCGTTGGATGCACCGTCATTGCTTCAACGGCATCCAGGAGCTCCAGAGAGGCGGTTGCATGTCGGTTGCATGTCCAGATAACCGCCATTCGGTCATGATCCACGCCACTCCCCTCCTGAGCCCTCCGATGCCACTGACCTAGTGACCAAGGGCCAAGATTTGGCCCTGGGGTGGTCACACGGATCAGTGACGTGGCAGGGGGGAAAGTTGGGCCAACTCAAGTGGCGGGCGCCACCCCCCTGAGGCCCAATTGGGCCCTGCTGAGTGGGCTTGGCCTTTGGTGGTTCAAATATCTAAATTTGGTTCAAATCCTGCATTCAAATCAAAATCTATGGACATGTGGAATTCGGTTAGTTTGAAAAGTATTTGATTACATTTCATGCCTTTTTGGTGAATTTTAGGGTAACATGTTGATGGTAAAACAGGTGTTTAAAGACCATCAACAAGCTCCCCAAGCTAACCTGTTGCTCGTCCTCGAGCAACAATGCGGTTTAAGCATTAAGCATGAAATAGATAGCAACTTAAGATTTATACAAGTGCATATTGTATAGTGAGAAATAACTTAGTATATATCATTAATCATAGCAATGTGGGGCTTATAGCTTTTCACTTCAAACATGCAAGAGTGAAATAAAGCAGTAGATAGGAAACTTTTATCTTGCTTAGGTTTGACTAGGATTCTGTCCGGAGGTTTTTAAGGTTTTCAAAAGATAAAAACTTGCTTAAGTCCTCCAAGATTCACTCAATCACTCAATGGTGTTTAAATCCTTACTTAGGCCAAAATGTAGCCTCTCCTATTTCTAAAGAATGATATGTGGAGTTATAGGTAGGCTAAGAATCAAGAGCAAATTGCCTAATGTTTATTGCTAAGCTAGACACTCAGATCATAAGGAGCAGCAAATCATAAAAATTGATCAAGATGTGCATCTGTGGTTATGTGGAAGTGTATAGAGATATATTTCATAATCCTTCCTAGTTAATTTCTGGGGTCTAGAGCTAATGATAATTCTCTCTCTCTCTCTCTCTCTCTCTCTTTTCTGATACATCGTGAGTAGACAAAAATGTGTCCTCATATTTTTTTAGGACATAGTCCTCTCTTGAGCTACTTTGCTCACTTTTTTTTATATATATATCTCTCTTTTTTTTAGCTCTAGATTTCCCCAGATTATCTATAGGAAAGGATTTTTTGAAATGAGTAGGGAAAGGGAGAGAAATGCTTATTCCCAGTGTAGGAATAGCATAAGGCTAGCAATGGGACGTTTGACAAGGTATTGCATATCTCCAGTGTAGAGAATGAGCAATTTATTTGGTGGTTGCAAACTTCCAAAGTGGATAGTAAGCAGTTTATGGTGGGTGTGTGTATCTTGATCAAAAGATATGATAAGCTTCTCTACTAAGATCTATAAGGTCTAACAAAGCTCAACACAGACAAAGCTCTTTGTGGTTTTGACTAACAAATATTTGGCTAGTGGTGGGATGTGATAAAATCCAGGAGGAACTTTTAGCATGGTTTTCATGATTGTTTAAAAGAAATCCTCCAGATTAGGTCCAATTTTACCTTAGCAAGTTTAAAGAATTACTCCATTTCTTACTAACTTTATTCATTGAGCATGATTTTAGTTAAAACATGTGCAACCCACAAAAGCTACAACTTAGATAAAACTAGTTACTCAAACCATAACAATAGCATTTGCATGACATATTTCATTTCTTATTCAGGTTCCAACATTTTTAAGCAGATTTTATCATTTTACTCATGGAATGGTTACTTAGGCAAGCATGTAACATTCAAAACTTCAAAATATATAGAAATTAAAAACTGAATATAAAGTGTAGGCTTGAGACATACCTTATTGGAGCGGGAGTCTCCCCCAAGCTGGCTTCTTGCTTGGTAAAAGATCTTCTTCTTCTCAGTCGGAGCTCTTGTTTTATTTTATTTTTAAAATGAAAACTATTCTAATGTTGTGAAAAAGGGAAACTATCCTAATATGATATTTTATTATTCTAGCTAAGTTAACATATACCTATGCATATAACTAATGATAAATGGTGATTTTCTTTTTTTTAGTTGCATGCATGACATATGTTATTTATTTGAAATTTGAAGGGAAATTTAAAGGGAAAAATTAAAAAGTAAATCCTTACCTTAGATCCATGGAGTTTCATCCTTACTGGGTAGATCTTCTTCCTTGGGTGCTTCTTCTTGAAGCACTTCATCGGGTTCTTCTTCTTTTGGCACCTCTCCTTTGTCATGTGAATTACACAACTCAGGAGAAGGTGGTTCTTCCTTTCTGTTCCACCTTGTTCTTGGGCGCCTCTTCTTGGTACGAACGGGTTTTGCTTCATGCATGTTAGCGGCATATGCGGGACCACGGGAAAAGGAGAATATTTCCTTCCTCCCTCCTAATGTCATTTGCATTTTACCACTCCCCACAAATATGCAGGCATTCACAGTATTCAAGAAAGGTCTACCTAAGATTAGAGGCACATCTTTCCTATTTCCCATATCTAGTATTATGAAATCAGTAGGAACATATGAACCTCTAATATGAACAGGTAGATCAGTAACTATTCCTTCTACATAGCATGTTGATTGATCAGCTAGCACGACATAGGCAGATGTGGATGACATGGGTGGAAAGAACAAGTTTTCATAAAAATCTTTAGATAGAATGTTCACACTCGATCCTAAATCACACATGACATTTTTAAAGACTTCACCAAAGATTGAGCATCTAATTATGGGACTACCAGGATCACCCTTTTTAACAGTCATGGTTTGATCTTCATAATAGTTAAAATATTTTATTGTTGATGAAGTTCAAATCTCCATGTAACTCGGGGCAGTGGTTCCCAGAATGTCCGGTTTCTCCACAGACTTCACAAGTCATGTAGGATTCCAGAGATTGGACACTCTCTTGTTGGTTCATCTTCTCACAGCTGTCCAGCTTCTTTGCCAGCAGGTCCATCTTGGCCACGATCATGTCGGCCTCCTTAAGGGAATGCATACCTCGCTTACGGGGCTGCAGTCTCTCGTCATTCCATCCTTGGTTCGACACCATCTTCTCTATGAGAGCCTTAGCATCTGCAACATTCAGAGAAAAGAATGCACCGCCGGCGGCGGCATCCAAATGGCTTCTAGAGAGTGGGGTTAGACCATGGTAGAAGTTCTGGATCAATAGCCAGTCCTCCATACCATGGTGTGGACAAGCAGCGACGTACTCTTGCATTCTCTCCCAAGCCTCGGGAATAGATTCCTCGGTTTGTTGCGTAAAGCTGGAGATTTTGTTGTGAAGAGCGTTCGTCTTGCCCATCGGAAAGAATTTGGCAAGAAAAGCATTGGAACAATTGTCCCATGTGTCTACAGCGTTGCGATTGGTATAGAACCATTGCTTCGCTTTTCCTAGCAAAGAGAAAGGAAAGAGACGAAGACGGATGGCTTCTTGTGTTATCCCCTTAATGGTGAAGGTGCCGCAAATCTCCAAAAATTGTTGGAGGTGAGCATTGGCATCCTCATGAGCTTTGCCACAGAATGGGCTAGCTTGGACCATCGTGATCAGAGCCGCTTTCAATTCAAAATTGAGGTTGGCATCAATCACGTCTGGTCCTGTCGCTACATTGGCGGCAGAAGGAGCAGAAAAATCACGAATGGTCTTGTTGGCCATTGTGAAGATAGAACAAGATAAGAAAGAAAGAAGATGAAGAAGATAAAGGAAAAAGATAAGAAGGACAAAGGAAAGAAAGAATGGGGTAAGATGGGATTCGCTAAGCGGGAGCTTAAACGAAGATAAATTCGACACGGACTCAACCGATACACCGATTGCCTTCCCCGGCAACGGCGCCAGAAATGCTTGTTGGTAGTTCTTAACTACACCTAGGATATGGTAGCTAAAGTAGCTATCTACTAATGCCAAGCGGGGTTGTCAGTCCCGACACTAGTAGGAGCTAACTAGCGAGAATGCAATCTACCAGGAGGAGATTCTGCAAGCGCACAGAACTATCGTAGTAGCACTTCGCCTGGGAGTACCAGGTGTCGATTTATTTGATCCCAAGGGAAGGCTAGGGTGGTGTATGAGTCGAGTCAAGGAGGGGATGAGAGTCAAAGAATAAGAAAAGGGAAAAGAGGAAATGAAGGGATGAGAGAGGATGAGAGGCTAGAAAGAATATATGGGTGGATAGGTAAGGATGAAATGGATGGTAAGGTGAGGTGGATGGATAGGTAGATAAGGGGAACTAAAGATAACTAAGATAACTAACTAATAATGAATAACTACTCCTAGATAACTACGAAGCAAGATAACTACGAGGCAGGATAGGCAAATGCCAAACAAGAAACCAAGTTAAGTATAGTTTTATTCCTATCTTGTCAAGTACCGAGGCGTACTAGCCTTTACCACTGACTTAGGTTGAACGCTAGCACAACGAGCCTTACTGTTAAACTGGGCCAACTACGTGGTGGAATTCAAGGCGCACAGGGCTGTCACCACCTGCTTGCTACCACAGCTATCCGGGGGTCCAGCCGTATCTGAAGGTAAGCCTATAACTAAGCACCACGCTTAATTATATTCTAACTATCTCTACCCTAGCTTTGAATAGAGACACCTTTGTGGACGTCAGAGCAAATACTTGACTTAATAAGATAAACACTAAACTAACTAAGCAACCTATTGGCAAAGATCAAACACTAAGCTCACTGGAGATTAACTACTATGGCTAAGTGAATTGAACTGTAGGATAGCTAGGCACTCAAGCAATCAATCAAGTATATTACTCAATACTGATAAGTAGAATAAAGTAATACTTGAAATGATGAACTAGAATATAGTAAACCCTAGTGGCGGGTGCCAGCCCTAGGGCAGCCAACCGACCTAGGGCAAACCCTAGTGGCGGTCGCCAGCCCTAGGTGGCGGCCGGCACCCCCCTGGCCGTTGGATGCACCGTCATTGCTTCAACGGCATCCAAGAGCTCCAGAGAGGAGGTTGCATGTCGGTTGCATGTTCAGATAACCGCCATTCGGTCATGATCCACGCCACTCCCCTCCTGAGGCCTCCGATGCCACTGACCTAGTGACCAAGGGCCAGGATTTGGCCCTGGGATGGTCACACGGATCAGTGACGTGGCAGGGGGGAAAGTTGGGCCAACTCAAGTGGCGGGCGCCACCCCCCTGAAGCCCAATTAGGCCCTGCTGAGTGGGCTCAGCCTTTGGTGGTTCAAATATCCAAATTTGGTTCAAATCCTGCATTCAAATCAAAATCTATGGACATGTGGAATTCGGTTAGTTTGAAACCTGTTTGACTACATTTCATGCCTTTTTGGTGAATTTTAGGGTAACATGTTGATGGTAAAACAAGTGTTTAAAGATCATCAACAGCGTGCCTTCTTCGCCACGCTCAGCGACGTCGATGACTCGGATGATGACTCCGCTTCCTCAAGCGACGACGAGTCCGAGAAGAAGAAGAGGATCAAGGACAAGCTGAACGGCCTCTGCTTCTTCGCCGACAACGTGGGCTTCTACACCATGGCCCTCGGCAAGGAGGTCGACGGCGAGCTGGAGGAGATCCCTCGGGACGACGACGACGACGATGACACCTCCCAGGTAAAACGATTGGAGAACGTTTGGTTGGTGGATTCCGGTTTTTCCAGGCATATGACCGGAAACACCAAGTGGTTCTCCAGTCTTAGTCCGGTCGCCGGAAAGGAGTTTATCACCTTCGGCGACAATACCAAAGGTAAAGTGTTGTCTCGTGGGTCGGTGCGAGTTAATGAGCACTTTGTGTTGCGCGATGTTGCTCTTGTTTCTAACTTGAATTTTAACCTTCTTTCTGTTTCGCAACTTTTCGATGATGACTATGAGATTCGTTTTAAGCCGAATCTCAGTCGTATTTTGGATCCTCAGGGAAATCTTGTTTGTTTGATTTCGCCCTTTGGGAAAGTCTTTCGTGCGAATTTCTCGGAGTCATTTGGAATTTCTCGTTGTCTTTTGGCTAGACCTTCCTCCTCTGATCTTTGGAAGTGGCATAGGAGACTAGGACATTTGAGCTTCGACTTGCTTGCAAGGCTTAGTTCACATGGCCTAATCCGAGGATTGCCCAAGTTGTGTATGGAGAAGGATCTTGTTTGCCATTCTTGTAGACATGGGAAGATGGTTGCCGCTCCCCACCATCTAGTGACTCAGGTCATGACCAAGCGCCCTGGAGAGCTTCTGCATATGGACCTTGTTGGTCCGGCTCGGGTGAGCTCGGTTGGGGGGAAGTGGTATGTGCTTGCTGTTGTTGTTGACGACTTTTCGAGATATTCGTGGGTCTTCTTTTTGTCTGAGAAGACTGAGACTTTCTCTTTTGCTTGCAATCTGATTTTGCGTCTTCAGAACGAGTTCCCTATGAACTCGATGCGAGCTATCCGTAGTGATAACGGTTCCGAGTTTAAGAACTCAGATTTTGAGAAGTTTTGTAACTCCTTGGGTTTGGAGCAACAGTTTTCTTCTCCCTACACACCGCCACAAAATGGTGTTGTAGAGAGGAAGAATCGGACCCTTGTAGTGATGGCCAGAATGATGCTCGATGAGCATAGGTCTCCTAGGCGATATTGGGCCGAAGCTATGAGCACTGCATGCTACATTTCCAATCGCATTTTCCTCCAAGCTTTCTTGAAAAGGACTTCTTATGAGTTGCGTTTTGGAAAACAACCCAAAGTGAGTTATTTTAGAGTTTTTGGTTGCCACTGGTTTATACTCAAGAAAGGCAACCTGGACAAGTTCGAGTCTCGTTCTTCTGACGGTGTATTTTTGGGTTATGGCACTCATACTCGTCCATATCGTGTACTTAACCTTGATACTAACCAAGTCATGGAGACATCTGATGTCACCTTCGACGAGACCATGGTTTCTCCTTCTTCTCGTTTTGAGCGTGCAGGTGATCATGAGGTTGGTGAGCCTCTTTTTGATGACAAGGACGAGGGTGCTGAAGGGATGGATGATCCAGCACTACCTCCACCTGCTGTGCCGCAAGCATCGGCTTCTACTACGACGACTCACGGCCCCAACCCCTCTTCATCGACTACTTGGGGGCTGTGGGATCCGCCACCTCGAGCGGTACCTTTTGTACCCGAGGAGGCACCAGCTGATGTTGAGAGGGAGGTTTCTTCAGCTCGGGAGGCGCCATGACACATCCAGCGCCAACACCCGCCTCAACAGATGATCGACAGCATCGGCGAACGTGTCACTCGGTCAAGGTCACAACAAATCTCTCACTTTGCTCATTCTGCATTTGTTGCTGATTTTTAACCCCGAGATGTTGGACACGCTTTATGTGATCCTGATTGGGTCAATGCCATGCATGAGGAGTTAGAAAACTTTGAAAGAAATCGGGTTTGCGTTTTGGTTCCACCTCCTCCTGAGTGTCACCCTATTGGTACAAAATGGGTTTTCAAAAACAAACAAGGAGAGGATGGCCATGTTGTGAGAAACAAGGCCAGACTTGTAGCCCAGGGGTATAGTCAAAAGGAGGGGATAGACTATGAGGAGACGTTTGCTCCTGTAGCACGTTTGGAGGCGATTAGGATACTCTTGGCTTTTGCTGCATCCAAAGGGTTTAAACTTTTTCAAATGGATGTCATGTGTGCCTTCCTAAACGGCTACATAGAAGAAGAGGTGTATGTGAAACAACCCCCCGGTTTCGAAAATCCCAAGTTTCCAAACCATCTGTTTAAACTTCACAAAGCTTTATATGGTTTGAAACAAGCCCCTAGAGCCTGGTATGATAGGTTGAAAACCTTTTTGCTTGCAAAGGGTTTTAAAATGGGATGTGTGGATAAAACACTTTTTCTCCTCAAACAAGGCAATGACACTCTCTTGGTCTAGATTTACGTGGATGATATCATTTTCGGTGGTTCTTCTCACGCTTTGGTTTGCCAAGTTTGCAGACACTATGAGCAGGGAGTTTGAGATGAGCATGATGGGTGAGTTGACGTTTTTCCTTGGGCTGCAAATCAAGCAATCTCGAGAGGGAACGTTTGTGCACCAGGGTAAGTATACCAAGGATATCCTGAAGAAATTCGATACGGGTGAGGCCAAGCCTCTTCCAACACCCATGTCGACCACGACGGCCCTGGATGCGGACAAGGATGGAGAATCTGTGGACCAGAAGGAGTACCGGAGTATGATCGGGTCGCTGCTGTACCTGACGGCGACATGCCCGAACATTCAGTTCGCGGTGTGTCTTTGCGCGCGATTTCAGTCGTCGCTGCGCACCTCTCACCGTCAGGCGGTCAAGCGCATTATGAGGTACTTATGCTTCACTCCAAAGTTTGGGATTTGGTATTCTGCTTCCTCCACCCTCTCTCTTTGCGGTTATTCTGATGCCGATTTTGCTGGTTGCCGGATTGAGCGCAAGTCCACTTCTGGGACTTGTCAGTTTATTGGTTCTTCTCTTGTATCATGGTCTTCTCGCAAGCAGTCTAGTGTCGCCTAGTCTACCACGGAGGCTGAGTATGTTGCTGCGGCTAGCTGCTGTTCCCAGTTGCTATGGATGATGGCCACTTTGTGTGATTTTGGTCTGAGTTTTTCTCGTGTTCCTTTGCTTTGTGACAACACGAGTGCTATTAGCGTTGCTAAGAACCTCGTGCTGCATTCTAAGACCAAACACATTGATGTGCGCTTTCATTTTCTGCGAGACCACTATGAGAAGAGTGATATCGACCTTCGCCATGTCGATACTCATCATCAGTTGGCTGATATTTTCACCAAGCCTTTGGACCAATCAACTTTTGCTAGGTTGAGAGGTGAGCTTGGTGTGTGTTTCCCCTTTTAGTTGGGGGAAACATTTTGATTCTTATGTATCATAGACTGACTCTTCTCTTTTCGTTTGTGCATTTCATCATGCATCTTTGCATTTTCAAGCTTCATGCACATAATCCTTAGAATGTGATTATGCTCTATCTAGTTTTGCTCCGATGCTATATGATGATGCCTGTAGCTTATGCTCTTTCTGATCACTGATATATGTTGTGAGCTGAGCTATTTTGTAAACGGTGAACTTGTTGAATGAACATAAAACTTGAAATTATTCACCATTGAGATATGCAACTAGCATGTGTAGGATGTGTTGAATTCACTCGTGCTTTTCATATATGCTAGGTTCTTATGTCTCTAGTTCTGAGTCATTCACTTGCTTGGTATGCTCATATTCTGCTTTAAATTTGAACCAAGTTAAGTAAATTGGAAAGATCGAGATAGGATTGCTTGTCTGCACATCACAATATCGAGACTATTTCTCATTGCACTTTGAGTTAAACTTGAGCTGTGTAGTGTATGACCGAAACTGTTGCTTTAAGCTTCTGATTGCTTCTGCATAGGCTTCGCACAGTTGAAAAGTTAGGCAATGACAAGCTTTCAACCTCTCGCAATCACATGCTGAAATTTGAACTTGTGTAATTTAATCGCTGCAACTCCGATCAAATATGAATACACAAGTCTATGTTTCATTCTATAGCATGATGATTGAACCTTGCTAGGGGTAGTTCACCGTGTATACATGTTTAGCACTTGTTTGACTTCCTGTCTATACATGTTTAGTGCTATTTTGATGGTGAATACCTTTTTGGCTAAAAACTGCTCATTTTGCTCCAATTTTCAAATTTCGTATTTGGTGATCAGTTTAAGCCTTTGCTAGCATTCTGTGCATATTGTTGAGTCATCGGATCAGCACTTTGTCGAGCATCTTCATATTTTATTGACTATATTCGTGAAGCTGCTAACTTGCATTTTAACTCATATGCATTTGGAGGGGAGATACTTGATAGTGCATTTTCAACTAAGGGGGAGAAATTTGCCAAATCATAAGGGGGAAATCTTGTCTTGGTTGTGTGCACTATTGGAGGGGGAGCTTGAGCTGGCTCGGATTTTTCGGATTTTGGATTTTCCAATTGATTCAGAGTTTTTTCTGCTAGTTGTGTTGAGCCTCTGTGCCTCTTTCTTGAGGGACTAGCGACTTTGCCTTTATGCTCTTCAGTTGGTGTCGAGCTTTCTCGCTAGTGGTGTTGAGCCTGTTCTACCTCTTCTTGAGGGCTAGCTTTGCTTTGCTTGGTTGCGTCGAGCCGTTGCCCATGTCTTTGGGGACCAAGTTGTCTTGCTCTTTCAACTTGACCTTCTTCGGCTTTGTTATGCTTTTGGGTCATTTGGTCGAGTTCTCTCTCCTTCTTCCTTCCTTCCTCTATTTCATTATGATTTGTGTTGGTATGTGAAACATGCGGATACATGGGTGTATACCGAGTCTCGAGTGATGAGTGATTGTCAACTGGGATAATGCGCATGTTCTTTGGCTTGTGTTGTGCAGGTGTCGAGCACGGATACAGTGATCGAAGGCAAGGTGAAGGTCAAGTAGAGATGTGCCGTGCCGATGGACCGAGAGCGGTGAAGGGCGGACGTGAGGCTTGGAATGAGGGACCGGTGGCCTAAGGATCAACTGTGGTGGCTGACAACCTAGGACAGCGACGAGCGAAGACTTGCGGGCACGGTGTTGCTTGGGTCGAGGACCTGGGGACACGTGTCGGTGGACGGGGTGCACGGGCGGTGCATCCCCTCTACAGCGTCGGTTTGGTGGTTGAGCCACAGAAAAACCACCGAGTGGACGGTTTCCAAGTTTGGGCCTCAAAACCTGGGTGCTGATGGTTTCCGAGTTTGGGCCACAAAACTCGGGCTGAGGACGGTTTCCAGGTTTGGGCCTCAAAACCTGGGCGCTGCGGGTTTCTGAGTTTGGGCCACAAAACTCAGGCGATGGACGGCTGGTTTCCCGGTTTGGGCCTCAAAACCGGGGGTTGGTCGTGAAGGCTGGTTTCCCGGTTTGGGCCTCAAAACCGGGGGCGAGGTCTAGGAAAAGGACGAGCAGAGCGGTGGCGGCACGTGGCGGCAATTAGTGAGGTTGCGTCGAGGCAACGCTACCAGTTGTGCGGGCATGGCCGTCGGATCACCACCTACCACGAGTTGGTCCAGAATAACCCTAGGGTTTAGCTGGTTCGCTCTGTAATTAGTTAGGGGTAGAGTGGGAACTAGAATTAGGATAAGTAGAGGGAGACACCCACCTCCCATCCTATCAGAGTACTCTTTTAGTCATTTGCTCTTTGCTTCTAGGGTTTCCTGCTCTCCCTATTCGCTGCTATAGCTACTGAGATCCACAGAGAAGACAATCACACCTCTGTGCCCGTGAGATTTTGAGGAAGTGAGACCATAATCTCACTATTGTAGCGTGTGGTAGCCACACGGTTGCAAATTCGTGGTTGTGATTCGCGTTTTGTTCTTGTTCTTCGCGGGTTGCTTTTCTCCACGTTTTTCCCGTTGATCGATCTCTCTACTCTGTGCGTCTTTTGCAAATCCGTTTGAACTGAGTTGTTCTAGATCGTGAGGCACTTCTTTCCACCGAAGGAAATCACCTCTGACCTCATGACCTAGCAGATCGGTCGATTTTTCGTTTCGGATCGAGTTTTGCTCCCTTTGCCCCGAATTCTTCCAATTCACCAATTTGGAGTTAGGTTCGAGCCATGATCCCTTTGGGATAGCTCACTAACCTCCTTGGAACTCCTCATACCAAGTCCAAGCTTGAGTGCTTTTGATTCGGAGGAGATCGGGTGATTTTCGTGGAAGAACAGCAGGTTTCGGGGTGACCGGACGCTTGACACGGGATGACCGGACGCTCAGGTTCAGAGTCCGGTCGTTGAATGTTGGTACTGTGATCTTTACAGTTTTCGACCGGACGCTCAACTTAACACTAACCGGATGCAGCACTGTCACTGTTCATGCGTTTTTGTCTTCTTGACCGGACGCTCAGCTCTTGAACGGACGCTCCTCTTCAGTGAGTCCGGTCAAGAACAGAGAGCTCCCAAATCTGTTTTGGCTTGACCAGAGGCGTCCGGTGGTCACTGACCGGACGCAGGCAGAGTCCGGTCAGGTGTGTTTTGCGCTGTTTCGTTCGCGGTTCATTCATTCGTTGTCGGTTTTGATTTCCGGCTTTTGCGTTGGGTTTCTAGAGTTGTATAGTGTCTCGCTGTGCTTCTTGGAAGCATCCACCCTACATCTAGGGTCGTAGACACTCACAAGATCTAGGTTTGCTCTTAGGGGTTGATTCTTGGGACAATGGTGACAAGTTTCTGAAAAGAAATTTGAAGCTCCCATTCACCCCCCCTGATCGCTTTCTGGTAGCACTTTCGGTCCTTCAACTTGTGCTTCGCGGGGACGTACTTCTCCTTGCGCTTGCCGGAGTCGTACTTGTGACCACGGTCGCCCTTGCCAAAAGTTTGCTTGTTCTTCTTTGGACAGTTGGCGATGAAGTGGTCCGAGCCTCCGCACTCGTAACAGCCACCTCGTCCTCCTCCGCGGTGATGGTTCATGCGGTTCTTGTGGAACCGTGAGAACCGGTTGGCAAGCAGAGCCAACTCGTCGTCTCCTGTGAACTCCAGCTGCTCCTCTGTGACAGAAAGAAGAGAAGACAATGCAAAGCCTCCAGAGGGTTAGTAGAAGAGCCAGAAACCAAAGCCATCGACGGGCCAGAAGGATTTTCATAAGAAGCCCTCGCCATGGCGTCAATCTCACTGGACTCAAGCTTAATAAAGAGCTCGTCGCATGTGAGAGTCTCAGTTAGACAATTCGATGATCGCCTGAACCTTAGAGTCCCACACCGACCGATCGAGAGTATGAAGAAGCTTGAGAGCCCTCTCATGATCGTCGAAAGTCAACAGCTCCTTGTTAGCCCTCATCCTGTTGACAATCAACTGAAAGTGAGCGAATAAACTTTCTATGCTCTTGCCAGGCATGTGTTGAAAGTTCCCATACTCTCGCTTGTGCGACTCGTAGAGACGGGTTTTGACTTGAGTGGTTCCCACATGAAAACGCATGAGAGTCGCCCAAATCTCCCGAGCCGTAGCGAGGTGAGAAACGCGATCAAACTCAGACATGCTCAAACAGGAGAAAACAGCATTACGGGCTTGACTATTGGCATCGTGCTCATCGATCTGCTGTTGAGTCACACGAGCACCAACACCACGTAATTAGCACAGTTGCAAATATCCCAAATCGAAGCACCCATGCTCTGAAGATAGGCTGACATGCATATCTTCCAATACGCACAGTTCGTCCCATCGAAAAACGGCGGTTTTCCCACGCCGCGATCCATGTCGCTTTCTGTGGATCTGGAACCGACTAAGGTGGAAGATCCTTAACCCGCTCTGATACCAATTGAAGGACCGAGAATGCTACCAAAGGCGACCAGAGGGGGGGTGAATGGGAGCCTAAAAATTTCTATCGAAACTTTGGCCTTTGTTCCAACGAATCAACCCCAAAGACTTCTGACACAAGCGTGATGCCCACGACCCTCGGAAAGAGGGTGGATGATCCCTAGGATCACAGCGAGGCACCACCAAACAGGAGCAAACCAAAAGCCAAGAACTCCGAGTAGTATTCTTCCCAAAAAACCCACTCCCGGAACGTAGATGGAAGGCTATGTCGGGATTCCTCCAATTACCTATGCTAACGAGTAGCAAAGATACCTAGAGAGGTTCCTAGGTGAGCTCTAGGAGCAAATGAGAAGTCCGGAAACGAAGCGGAGAATCCGGGAGAGCAAACGCACTTAAACTCAACACACAACAGGATCCCGGACTGTCCGGACTACTGGTCCCGGACTGTCCGCGACTACCCCGGACTGTCCGCGGGTTCCTAGCGGACTGTCCGCCGGCCGATCTCCCAAAAACGCAAAGCTACTAAACCTCCCTGGTCGGTTCCCGGACTGTCCGCGACACACACCTACAGACTGTCCGCCAGTCAATCTGAACCAAAAACAGCCAAGACGCGCAACCACTGAACTGGCTGGACCCCGACGCCCGGACTGTCCGCGCCTATAGCGGCGGACTGTCCGCGACCTTGCAGAGAGGGCGATTTTGATCGCCTCTCTCCCAAATCTCCTCAAATCCGATCCAAATCAAAATCCCTCGATCTCAAACTTGGAGAAAATGATCCCTAGGTAGTTGGAAGACTATCCCTAAGAAATCATCGGCTCAAATCAACTCAAACTCCGGGAAATCGAAAGGGAAGGTGTAGGAACGAAAAAGTCACCATGAAACTTGAATCGACATGATCTACTTGTTCGTGAGGGTTGAGATGAATTCCTTCAGTGCAAATGTTCTCCTTACATCAAAGAACAAGTTGATTCAAGTGGATTCGAAAAAGACGCAGCGTAGAGGGAGATCGAGCGACGGGAAAATTGAGACAAAAAGCAAAACGCGAAGAACAACTCAAGAACCATCACAATCTTAATTCCTAGCCAAAATTCGTCCCCACGAGGAGACACCGGGAATCCGGTCCCGTTTCCGCAAAATCCAAATACACAGAGGTATGATTAAGTCATCTCTGCGGATCTCAGTAGCTACAGCTGGGAATGGGAAGCAAGAAACCCTAGAGTGAAAATAGCAATGGTTGAGATAGTTTGGAGATAGGGGTTGCCTCTCCTAATATATCCTAATACAATTACTCCCCTTCTACCCTTACTGCTAATGAGCGAGCACGCAAACCCTAAGGGTATTCCTGTCCAACTCAAAGTGTAGTCGATCCGACGGCCACGCCCACACATCCGGTAGCTTTGCCTCGATGCGACCTCACCTGATGCCACCACGTGCCGCCACTCGCCGTCCATCCTTTTCGTGGATCGCCCCCCTGGTTTTGAGGCTGAAACCGGGAAACCAGTCCTCAGGCTGAGTTTTGTGGCCCAAACTCAGAAACCCGCCCTCGCCCAGGTTTTGTGGCCAAACCTGGAAACCGTCCTCAGCCCGAGTTTTGAGGCCCAAACTCGGAAACCGGCCAGCACCTAGGTTTTGAGGCCCAAACCTGGAAACCATCCAGCGGGTGGTTTTTCTGGGGCTCAACCACCAAACCGACGCCGTAGAGGGATGCACCGCCTGTGCACCCCATCCATCCACATGTCTTCACTTGACGCTGTCCCAGGCTGTCAGCCACCACGGCTGATCCTCAGGCCACCGGTCCATCAGTCCAAGCCTCACGTCCGCCCTTCACCGCTCTGGGTCCATCGGCACGGCATGTCTCTACTTGACCTTCACCTTGCCTTCAATCACCGTCTCCGAGCTCGACACCTGCACAACACAAGCCAAAGAACATATGCAGCATTCCAGTTGACAATCACTCATCATCTCAAGATCCGACATACACCCATGTATCCGCAGTTGTGTTCTTGAATTAGAGCTATGCTCTTGTTCATCGTTCATCGTTATAAAGCTAGTTCATACTTTTAGATCTTTGTTCATCATGATCATGAATATTGTTCTTCATTCAACATGTTTAGATCTTGATAGCTTAGTGATATGTGTTGGGTGGTGTTTTGTCGTGCCTTCGAGCGCACTTGTGCCTTTTTCCTGTCAATCCATAGGGTTGGGGACCCGAGGGGGTGTAAGTGTTCTTCATGTGCATGAGAGTGGTTCTCGGGTATATGGAGATGGGTGAATGCCTGGCTTAGTCCATGGTTGAGGGGTAGGCGGCAGGTGGTGACAGCCCTGTCCGTCCCTTGTAATCCCCCACGTTCGGCTTTGGGGTAGGAGTCTAAATTGCCCGGTGTATCCTGCTGGCAGACCAGTGTTCCCGGGTCTCCTAATCCATCCAATACTTAGCACTAATGTTAACTTGATCATAACATGTATACTTAAATCATTAACATGACCTTGTTCAGATCCATGCTCCGTAGGATATTCTTTATTCTTTTATTCTTTCTTCTATCTCTGTAGAAGCTTCATACATCTAGGCAATGTGTGTGTGTTGATCCCACTATCCAAATCACCGTTTATCCTCCTGCTATGGTTAATTAGTCAACTATGCACTTATTATGTTCTTGTCACCTTTTGAGGAACTGATCTTCAAAACTTAAACACCATGAAATTTGCAAGATTTGTGATAAACAAACCTATCTACAACAACCCTTCTAACGATGTTGGGCACAGGGACTAGGAGAGGGTTGTAGGTTTTGCCAATGATATTATAGTTGTGGCTCAGAGCAGGAGTTTCTTTACACACAAGCCCGAAACGGTTATGTCGGTGCAACCTTTTGAGATCCCTGAGTCATTCTTAGAAAACGATGATGAACTTTTTATCCAAGAAAAAAGATGATTTAGGCTAGACTCTTGATCCTCCTAAGGAGGAAACTCAAACACATCCTTGTGTGTATTCCTTTGAATATGAGGATGATCTTTCTAGTGATGGTGACTTGGGGGACTCTTTCAAGCTTCCTAGTTCAACATCCTTTTGCACTTCAAAGGAACATCAAGAACACATCAAGGATGAGACCTCGAACGAACCCATGGAGGGAGAGCCAGTTCATGAATAAATCAATTCTAATCTCTCTCCCCTTGAAATAAAAGATCCTGAGCATGGGGGAAGGGAAGGAAGTAACCTCCATGCTCAGAATCTTTTATTTCAAGGAGAGAGAGATTAGAATTGATTTCTTCATGAACTGGCTCTCCCTCCATGGGTTCGTTCGAGGTCTCATCCTTGATGTGTTCTTGATGTTCCTTTGAAGTGCAAAAGGATGTTGAACTAGGAAGCTCGAAAGAGTCCCCCAAGTCACCATCACTAGAAAGATCATCCTCATATTCAAAGGAATACACACAAGGATGTGTTGGAGTTTCCTCCTTGGGAGGATCAAGAGTCTCACCTAAATCGTCTTTTTTCTTGGATAAAATGTCCATCATCGTTTTCCAAGAACAACTCAGGGATCTCAAAAGGTTGCACCGACATAACCGTTTCGGGCTCGTGTGTATAGGAGGGAGGTTCAGCCATGGAATTTTTGTCTTGAACCGTTGCTTTGGAAAAGTTTTCCCTCCTTATATTGACAACAAATTCCCCAGTCTTTGGAGGTTTGTGCAAATGTTTTCGTATGGGAAGCCCGATCAAGACATCAAAATCTTGAATGTCGAAGACGTGAAAGTCTAGCATCAACTTGACATTGTCATATTTAAGTGGTACGTTGTGAAGGATGCCTAGACTATTCACGCTTGACATGGAATCTAGCCTGAGGTGCTTATTTGTTGGTGCAGAAGGCTCGTGAATGAACGTGTTCGCAAAAGACACAGACATGATGTTTACCCCAACAATTGGATTGTAAAGAACTTCCATCCAGTCTCTGCCTATTTTAGCGTGGATGAATGAACAAGAGGGACTAATCCGAATTTCTTCGGAAGAAAGTTCCACTTGTTCCACCCAATCGCGACTTATGGTGGACGACAACTCCTCTGTACGAAGGATACCTTCAGGAGGTTCAAGAGGAGTGGCAAGAACTGGAGGTTTCTTTTGGCATGAATGCTTCGAGGTTTGTACATAATTGTCAAGGCGTTCTTCCTCAAAGAATGGAAAATCTGACGGAAGGAAAACTTCCTTCAGAGGTTACGTTAGCAATGAGGGTCTCTGAGTTTGAATCTCAGGTTCGGTTTTAACCAAAGAGACCTCCTAATGTCGTGGTTCGTTTTCCGTCTGGAGGGGAAGGGGCGTGTTTTCTAGAATAAGATCTAGAAGAGCATCTCCTTCTTTTGTGGTTTTGCACATGAACGATCATCCAGCGTAAATGTCCAGCTGAAGGGCAGACTCCTTGTTCAACCCTGACCAGAAATGTTGTAACAACACGTAGTTGGGGAGAGACAAGTCTGGGCCTGATTTTGAAAGAATTGAAAATCTTTCCCAGGCTGCACCTAGCGTTTCCTTCTCTTTTTGTTGGAAGTTGAGTAACTCTTGTCGTAGGTTTATGATACGAGATATAGGGAAGAACGCGAGGCAGAATCTGTCCCGCAACTGTTTCCAATCTCCGTTAACTTTTCCTACGATATGGTTGTACCATTGTTTTGCTCTATCAAAAAGAGAGAACGGAAACAACTTCCAACGAAGTGTTTCTTGTGACATGCCCGCAATCGTCAGGCATGCACAAAGTAACTCAAACTCCCATAGGTGATGGTAGGGGTTTTCACTCTCAAAACCCGAGAAGGGCTGTAAATGAACCATGGCTATAAAGCTAGGGCGGAGTTCATAGCTAGAAGCTGTGATTGGCTTCGACGATTGTGCTAGCTCAAAGAACTCAGCCCATGGAGCGGACATGTTTTGGATAGTGTTTTGTTCCATAAGTAACGTAATAAAAGAAAAAGAAAGGTAAAGAACAAGATACATGGGTGAATTAGGTTCGGAGACTAAAGGCGACAACCGTTCCCCATCAACGGCGCTAGAAATGCTTGTTGGTATTTCTTAGCGTAAGCAGAAAAGTCCGCAAGCGCACGGAAGTACCGCTGTAGCACTTCACCCGGAGTATTCAGGGTATCGTATTTTCCACAAGGAACGGTGTGCTATAGTCTCCTGGTCGAGTCCTCCCAGATAAGACACGGAGAAGAGTAACAAGGGTAGCATGGTTCTTCTAAGGAACAGGTCCTTATGCGATATAAGCGTAGCCAGCAAAGCCTACTTCGGTTAACGGGTGAGGTTGGTTTCCCAACCTATGCCGATACAGCTCTACCTGGAATCCCGAACGTGGGTGGATTACAAAGGATGGACAGGGCTGTCACCACCTGCCGCCTAGCTCCTCAACCGTGGAGACCCAGGCAACCAACCTGTGATCACTTAGCCTAAACACCGTGTTTACGCTAAGTGCCACTATCTAGCGGTAGCTAGGGCTTGCACCCTCTTACGAGAGCACCCACCCGAAGGTGAACGGCCGGTCCAGCAGACTAAGTTAGCGAAAGCTTAAACACAATAAGAACTTTAGAACCAAGATGAACATGAACTCTTATACTTAAGTAGTATGCAAGATCGTAGAGGTACAAACAAGAATATACCAGTGATTCCGGTGTTCCTCCCGCTAAGTGTACAAGCGCGCCGAGTACACTCGTGGAGGTAGCTGACAACTCCGGCACTTCTCCCGCTCAGACCTCACTTGCTCCCTATTCTAGATAGCTACTAGAGCTATGATAAGTGTGGCACTACTCCTTCTTCCATGGATCCCTCTTGAAATGTGTATTGATGAGCTCTTGGATGAATTTGTGAGGAGGGTGGAGGCCTCCTTTTATAGTTGAGGTGCCTTGGAGGGGTGGAGGACCTCTCCTCCTCATTTGGAAAGGTCAAATCGATGTTGCAGGGTTCATTGCACTTGGACACCTCCATAACCGACATTAGATAGGCGGTATCTTGCAACCGACCAAAGTTGGGCTCGGTCGGTGCACCTGGTGGTGCGGCCGCACCGGGGGTGCGAGCGCACCCCTGGTAGCCCCTCTCGTGCCCGGCTCGCTCTGGTGGGTCCCTAAGGTGATGTGGGCCATGTCCATCGAGGTTTGCACGTCTAGTTTGTTGTTGTGATGGGCTTTGAGCTCCATTTCTCCCATTTGGATGGGCTGGAAGTGCTGGTATTGGGCCTATCCCCTTTTGGGCTCATATTGGGTGCATTTGCATGCCATATGTTGTATGTGTTGGAGCCCATTTGAAGTCATTTACGTGAATGCCCTCCTGCAATTGACCAAACACCAAAACTTGTGGAAATAGTTAGTTGTAAGCCCTATTCTATGTTTGCTCTTGGTTTTATGCGAGTCTTTGGCGGCTATAAAGTATGAGTTAAGGACCGCCAACACACACATGGGGCAGTAACACTCCAAAGCGATGATGGTAACATATTTAAGGTAAATGGTTAATGGCTTAAAGTTTTTCATGAACATGAACCCATAGAACAAGAAATTGATATGGTAGGATTCACTTTTTATACTGACTAACCTAAGCTAAAACTATGCATCTAGCCTTTCTTGTTCAAATTTCTGTTTTCAGCATAGTTCCTTAGTCTTCTTCGGTTATGGAGCCTGCTCTAAAATTTTGGGCCCTGAAACCCACATAAAGGGGTCAGGCGACGCCTTTTAGGAGCCAAATGCCTCTAATTTTTGCAACTGACCAGTAGGGGGGAGTTAGATCAATGTCACATGGCCGGTTGCACCCAAAGCCCGCACCAAGGTGTCGGGCGATGGCAAGGGGGAGCCAAACGGCTCAACCCGAACGTGCACAAACAGTCACTTCATGTCTGGTTGCAATCCATGCGAAAAATAGGGCTTGTGAACATTGGCACACCTCTTTTTATCCTCGCCTTCACTCCTTCTTCCTCCTCCAATTCATTCCCTTCAACACAATCAGCCCTCTCTTCTCCTTTTGTGTTCTTCCACCTCACAAGAAAGACTTCGATGGCCCCAACCAGAAATCCTGGCAAGATGCCCATGATCCCATTCAACGAGGGTTCGTCCAACACAAATCCAGATCAACCGATGACCCTTATGACTGTCGATGTGCTCGACATCAAGCCGTTGGCGTCGCTGCCACCGTCGGGAGACAGCCCGGAGGCCGCCAGGGGGTCGGGCGACCCATCTAGGGGTCAAGCGACCTATGCCCTGGCCCCCGAGCACTCCTGCGCCATGGCACGACCTCTGTCCCCGTGGAAGAGCCTGTCGAAGACCCCGTCCCGAGCTGCCACACCAAAAAAGACCCACGACGGGGCAGTTGGCACCAAAGAGAGGTGTCGCTGAAGACGTCATCCACGTGTCGAGTACTACGGAGAACACCACCTCGTACACATTGTCGATGCCTACTTGGATGAAGGATCGCAAGATCATTGGCGGTGGTCTGGGGTGCGGCAAGGTGTTCGTACCCTCGATCACCTCCAATGAGCGGAGGGCACTGTTGGAGTCCCGAGAATCAATCTTGGCACAAAAGACCATCAGACAAACTAGCGACCCACCATCTATCAACAGGCCACCGGGTCGCTTTGAAGATCAAGACCAGTCCTCGAAGAGTGAACATGAGATGCTCCTGAAAGTAGTAGCCAAACTAAGGAAGAGCAATCAGGATTTACAAGAACGCACCGCGGAAGAGAGGATGGCACGTCTAGAGCTAGAGGACAACTTCCGCGCACTTCGTATTAGTACGAATGCGAAGCTAAAGCACTTCGCGGAAGGGATAGGGAGGAACAATCTTTTGTATCCACCCTCTCCTTAGATTAGTTCTAGTTAGAATAAATAGACACAATCTTTATTTTCTTTGAATTCCATCTTTTGTAACTTGTGGCTAGAAAATTTAAATTTGAATAAAAGTAATTTAGGTTCTGCTGGTGTTTTTCCATCGCAGAACCCATGCATTTGATCTTTGCCACTGTGTCAAGTTTTAGGCTTCTGTTGAGACTAAGTGTGGGGTTCGCCCGACCCTCAACTGCATCAATTTTCAAAACCAAGTGCAGAACAGAGTTTGACATGGCAAGGTGACGCTGCCCGAAAGAATTTAACCCAACGGCTACATTTGACGTCGGGCGACGTCCAAATAAACACATCAAAAACCACGAATGCAGAACAGACTGTTAGAAGATGGGAGATCAATGGCACACACCAAAGTTGGCAGAAGCCCCGTGGTGGGGTCAGCCGACCCCACCATGGACCCCTGGTCCCACTGGTCAGTCGCAACACTGGTATTACAAAACTACCAAAGGATTGCCATGCTTACCCTCTTCAGTTATTTTTTAATTTCTTATTGCATTTTGAATAAAAGATAAGCCTTGCATCCCAATACAACTTAATCTTGAAAAGTGACATGTTATAACATATTTGAGGTAAAAGCTTCCTAAAGTTTAAATCTTGTACATGCCTATGCTTGTGGGAGAAATATCTTGATAGGAAAATCATATTGACTAAGATATTGTGAAATGTGATATAGCTCTGGCTTTGGAATCCTACCTTTTCTTTTCAAAGTGCTTGGAGATTTTGTTTTTGTTAAAATTGTCATAAAACCATAGTGTCACATACTCCTCAATTGTGAGAAAATTCCTACCAAAGCCAAATATAATGTCCTTACATGTTCAAAACTATGTTATGCTACTTGTTATTGCTTTGAGTTTAGTCAAACCTTGTTGACCCTTGTTGAGAAATTTATCATGCTCCCAAGGTCAAGATCACGTACACTCCACCTATACACGCCACTTCTACACTGGAAGTGCGCAAAAACATTCCTTTCATGTCCACCAAATAAATACTCCATGTTCTAAAAGAATGATATCTCTAGTTTAGTCTAGTAGAAGAGATAAAGGCAGTGCAAAAGTATGAGAAAAAAACTAGACACATGAAGGTCCATAATATATATAAAAAAGAGAGATGAGCGTGTTAGAGCTCATGAAAAAAGAGAAATAAAAAGAGTTATGATAGCCATGTCTCAAAAATAAGTAATAGAGAGATCATATCACTAAATGAGTATGTTGTGTCATACACACCATGTTTCACACACATGCACATCTTGATCTAGGATTATGACATTTTTCTGCTTGGATCCTTGTTTTGACATCAAAATATATGCAATACAAGTATGCTATCATGATTATCCCTACCTAAGATCTACATAAGCCTTTTAGAAGTAGGATAAGATAAATAATGTTATGCCTTGGTAAGGAATCATACACCATTGAGCGATTTGAGAGTACCATATGAGGAGTATAAGTGAACTATGCTTTCTTTGTGAAAACTTAAAAACTCCAAGTCACTAAGATGTGGAATAGGAAAGATGACTTCTCCATAAGTTGTTCCATCTTACAATATCTAAAGGATATATGTTAAACAATGCCACATATCCCACCTGTGTAGAGTATGTCTTGAATGATGCTTAAAGTTGTTGATTATTTTAAAGACTGTTATAGCCATAGTCTTTGTTACCCTTAAGCCTTTACTCGAGGACGAGCAAAGAGCTAAGTGTGGGGGATTCTTGTTGACGATGGAATATTACCCAAAATAACATGTTCAAAACCCCGTCAACAAGGTCGGTTTAAGGAAAAAAGACATGACATGAACACATTTTATCAATAACTAGCTCCACTTGTACCATGAAGTATTTTCATGCAGGTTATAAAGAATTGTGGCCAAATGAGCTAGTGGGACCCACATAAGGGGGTCACCCGACCCCCTAGTGGGACCTACATAATGGGGTCGCCCGACCCCCCTATGACCCCACCAAGGTTTGCCCAAGTGGCATGATCCGTGAGAAGCCTCCTAGAGCACATTTCCACCCATGGATTACACTTGTTTTTTTCTTTTACTGGTGGAAATGGAAGTCACATGGATCAATGGGCCCACAAGGAAGCATCCAAAGTGATCAAGACACATTTCAACGTGACAAACACCAAATGACAAGTGGGGACAACATTTGCACACACCATGGGAGGTCCCACATGTCATAGGGGGTCGCCTGACCCCCTATGGGTCGCCCGACCTGTGGATGAACCTCCCAAGGTTCCTTCACGGGGAATGTACCTTCCTTCATGGTGAATCAACCTCCAAAGTGCGGTGGCCATTCATTTGAAGTTAGTTACAATCCAATGGTGGAGAGAGGGGATCACGCGGATTGCTGACGTGGCGATGGAGTAGCCCCTACTCCACCTCCACCTATAAATACCCCCCTTACCCCCTCTTTCATTCATGACATAGTAGAGTTATCTACACTTGAGAAGCATTAGCGAAGCTCTGGCGTAGTGCTATGCGAGTGAGGATAGAGTGAGGGAGTCGTCTGGAGGAAGCCCCGGGCCTGTCGGAGTCTCCTCTGTGGTGTACCTTAGCGGATGCGCTCTTCTTTGTAAGTAAACATCCGAGATCTTCTTTAATATTCAATATTTGGTTTAGCATTAAGTTATATACTTGTGTTTCATGGGTATGCTGTTCGATTAGTAGAGTGCTTTAGCCATAGGATCCGGGTTAGAGTAGTAAGGGTAGCGTAAACACGGTGTTTAGGCTATATCTTACCAGTATATGTTGGTTGTCGCACGGATAGATAGTGGTAGCCAACGGGTGGTGACAGCCCTAAATCTGGTCTCTGGAGTCCACCACGTGTTTATAGGCAAGTTCTTAAAAAGTAGAGCTGAGTAAGGGAGTTGGGTTGCTTGCACGGGCTTTAGTTGCAACTGCCGCCCCGAGTGAGCAAGGGTGGAGAACGCCGCATATACCTTTTTGCTATACCAGACATAAGATATTATAGAGATCCTCTCTACCGAGCTTTCATAGGCTCTTCTATCTCATCATAGAACGACCTTGATTCTAGTTAGTTCACTTCACATTCCCCGTGGAAAATACGATACCTGGAATACTCCTGGTGAAGGCTACACACTACTGCACAAAGCTTAACCGCAGCGGGCCTTTTGGCTTTACTGTAGCGGGCAACAACGTCCGCTGTGGTGCTAAGGCCACGGTTAATCATGGCAAGTACCGCAGCGGGCGCTGTTGCCTGCTGCAGTAAAATACTTAACCGCAGCGGGCAGCTTATGTTGCCCGCCATGGTTATTAATTTTGGATTAAAAAAAATAATGCAGCCAGCAAGATATGAATTCAAATCAAATTGCAGTTTTCAACTCAATTCCAGAATTCTAGATTTCAAACAGAGAGATATATATGCACATATAAACCATCTATACATAACATACAAATTCACTTAGTTGTTCTTGTCATCATATACACATTAACTCAGTTGATTTCAATTTGAAATTACAATTCATAGTTCAACTTCATGAGCGTAATCTCTGGGACGAAGCATTGTGTTCCATTTTCGGAGCTTCTCATAATAGGGTAGCAACGCCAGCTCGGAGTCGTTGTCGAAGAACGTTTCTCCTTCGAGAATGCATTTCTCCACTACAAACTTGCATATGTCCGCCTTGACTTGTTTGAAACACATACTGTGGCTCTGCTCCTCACCCTAATACTTGACACCTTCCTTGAGCTTCTTCCAGCTGTTGGTGTACTCCTTGCTTTCCCTTAGAAACTAGCAGGTGTACAAGCCACATGGCTTTGATCCTAGCGGTTGTTTGGCGCACTACACGATTGATACACAAGCATTAGAACCCATATGTACGAAACATGAATTGAACCTTTGAAATACGTACCGAGAAATCTCGTCAGATTTTGAGGTGGTACCTATGCTTGTCCTTGAACTTTTGAGTTCTTCGGTCCCAGAATCCGGGCACCTTTTGGTATTCCTTATAAGCGTTGAACGAAATATAATAGTTTTAGCAATAATTTAAATACGTACGCTAACCATAAATGATGAAAAAGCTCGATGACTTACTTTTTCAGACAATCTTCGAATGCCTTGTACCTTGCTTGTTTGGTACGCTCAAGGAGTCAAACACACAGGCCCTGCCGTCTTGAGGGTATATGATAAAATTGACCCAGTGGCCACCGACGAGGCCCTGGCTGCACTATTGCAACAAAATAGAGTTTACGATAACAAGAAGGCATGATATGCTAGGCACTTTTGCGGATACATGGGTGTATGCCGAGTCTCTGAGTGATGAGTGATTGTCAACTGGGATAATGCGCATCTTCTTTGGCTTGTGTTGTGCAGGTGTCGAGCACAGATACAGTGATCAAAGGCAAGGTGAAGGTCAAGTAGAGACGTGCCGTGCCGATGAACCGAGAGTGGCGAAGGGCGGACGTGAGGCTTGGACTGAGGGACCAGTGGCCTGAGGATCAGCTGTGGTGGCTGACAGCCTGGGACAGCGATGAGCGAAGACTTCCGGGTGGACGGGGTGCACGGGTGGTGCATCCCCTCTACGGCTCGGTTTGGTGGTTGAGCGACAGAAAAACCACCGAGTGGACGGTTTCCTGGTTTGGCCTCAAAACCTGGGCGCTGATGGTTTCCGAGTTTGGGCCACAAAACTCGGGCTGAGGACGGTTTCCAGGTTTGGGCCTCAAAACCTGGTGCTGCGGGTTTGCTGAGTTTGGGCCACAAAACTCAGGCGATGGTCGGCTGGTTTCCCAGTTTGGGCCTCAAAACCGGGGGTTGGCTGTGAAGGCTGGTTTCCCGGTTTAGGCCACAAAACCGGGGGCGACGTCCGGGAAAAGGACAAGCAGAGCGATGGTGGCACGTGGCGGCAATCGGTGAGGTTGCGTCGAGGCAACGCTACTAGTTGTGCGGGCGTGGCCGTCGGATCACCACCTACCACGAGCTGGTCCAGAATAACCCTAGGGTTTAGCTGGTTCGCTCTGTAATTAGTTAGGGGTAGAGTGGAAATTAGAATTAGGATAAGTTGGGGGAGACACCCACCTCCCCATCTATCTCAGTCATTTGCTCTTTGCCTTCTAGGTTTTCCTGCTCTCCCAATCCCCTGCTGTAGCAACTGAGATCCGCAGAGAACCATACCTCTGTGTACTGAAGATTTTGAGGAAGTGAGACCGTAATCTCACTGTTGTAGCGTGTGGTAGCCACACGGTTGCAGATCGATGACTTGATTCACGTTTTGTTCGTGTTCTTCGCGTTCTTCGTTTCTCTGTGATTTTCCCATCACTCGATCTCCCTCTCTATTGCATCTTTGCGAAATCCGTGTGAATCCACTTGTTCTTTATAGTGAGGAGATCATTTTCGTTCATACTCCTCCCCTTTCGATTTCCCGGTGAGTGAGTTGATTTGAGCGGATGATTTCTTGGGGATAGTCTCCTAACTACCTCGTGATCTTCTTCTCCAAGTTTGGGAACATGGGATTTTGATTTGGATTGGATTTGGGAAGTTTTGGGAGAAGGGCGTTTGAAATCGCCCTCCCTGAGTGACCACGGACAGTCCGCGCGTCGGGCTCCGACCGAGCAGTGGTCGCGCGGCTCGGCTGTGTTGTTTTGGATTGACCGGCGGACAGTCCGCAGCAGTAATCCACGGACAGTCCGGGAGTCGTCGAGGGACTGTTCAGCAGCCTTGCTGTTTCGCTTAGTTGGCCGGCGGACAGTCCGCCACCAGAGCCCGGACAGTCCGCCGTAGGGCAGACAGTCTGCGGTCTGTAGTCCACACAGTCCACGAGTTGGCTGCTTGTTGAGGTTTAGTGCGTTTGGTCTCCCGGCTTCTTCAGTTGGTTTCCGGACTTCTCGTTTGGCCCTAGAGTTGACCAAGGAACCTCTCTAGGTATCTTTGCTACTTGTTAGCTTTGGTATTTGGGGATTTCTCGACGTAGCCTTTCATCTACGTTCGGGACTTGGTTTTTGGGGGGGCAAACTTGTGCCGGTGCTTTTGACGTTTGATTCGCTCTTGCTTTGTGGTGCCTCGCTGTGATCCTAGGGATCATCCACCCTCTTCCAAGGGTCGTGGGCATCACGGTTTCATTCGTAGCTTTTGGGGTTGACTTGTGGGACAAAGGCCAAAGTTTCGAGAGAAATTTTTGAGCTCCCATTCATCCCCCCCCTCTGGTCGCCTTGCTATTGCATTTTCGGTCCTTCAATTGGTATCAGAGCGGGTTAAGGATCTTCCACCTTAGCCGGTTCCAGATCCACAGAAGGCGACATGGATCGTGGCGTGGGCAAACCGCCGTTCTTCGATGGGACGAACTATGCGTATTGGAAGATACGCATCTCGGCCTATCTTCAGAGTGTTGGTGCTTCCATTTGGGATATTTGCAACTCTACTGATTACGTGGTCTTGGCATCAGATCGATGAGCACGATGCCAATAGCCGAGCCCGTAATACTCTTTTCTCTTGTTTGAGCATGTCCGAGTTTGACCGCGTTTCTCACCTCGCTACGGCTCGGGAGATTTGGGCTACCCTCATGCGTTTCCATGAGAGAACCTCTCAAGTCAAAACCCGTCTCTACGAGTCATTCAAGCGAGAGTATGAGAACTTTCAACATATGCCTGGCGAGAGCATATAAAGTTTATTCGCTCGCTTTCAGGTGATTGTCAACAGGATGAGGGCGAACAAGGAGTTGTTGCCTTTCGACGATCATGAGAGAGCTTTGAAGCTTTTGCACACTCTCGATCGGTCGGTGTGGGACTCCAAAGTTCAGGCGATCATCGAATTACCTAACTATGAGACCCTCACATGCGACGAGCTCTTTAGTAAGCTCAAGTCCAGTGAGATTGACGCCATGGCGAGGGCCTCTTATGAAAATCCTTCTGGCCCGTCGATGGCTTTGCTTTCTGGCTCTTCTGCTAACCCCTCTGGAGGTTTTGCACTCTCTTGTCTTCTTTCTATCACAGAGGAGCAGCTGGAGTTCATGGGGGATGACGAGTTGGCTTTGCTCGCCAACCGGTTCTCGCGGTTCCACAACAACCGCACGAACCGTCGCCGCGGAGGAGGACGCTCGGGATGTTTCGAGTGCGGCGACCCCAACCACTTCATCGCCAATTGCCCGAAGAAGAACAAGCAGACCTTCGGCAAGGCGGATCATGGGCACAAGTACGACTCTGACAAGCACAAGGAGAAGTACGTCCCCGCGAAGCACAAGCGGAAGAGCGGCTTCACAAGTAGTACATCAAGACGAAGTACTTGGAGAAGGCCCAGGCTGAGCAGCGTGCGTTCTTCGCCACGCTCAGCGACGTCGACGACTCGGATGATGACTCCGCTTCCTCAAGCGACGACGAGTCCGAGAAGAAGAAGAGGATCGAGGACAAGCTGAACGGCCTCTGCTTCTTCGCCGACGACGAGGGCTTCTGCACCATGGCCCTCGGCAAGGAGGTCGACGGCGAGCTGGAGGACACCCCTCGGAACGACGACGATGACGACACCTCCCAGGTATCTCAGACCCGCGACGAGCTTTCTACTGAGGTCGAGAAGCTTACTGCCGCGCCCCGTAGTCAGGATAAGTTGCTTAGGCGTGCTGCTAGAGAGCGCAAGGAGTTTAGGCAGAAGTGGGAGGATACGGTGAAGGAACTTGAATCTGTCAAGTCCACCGTAGTTGTTACTGAGGAGGAGTGTGAGATGTGCTCCACACACATGACTGACCTTCTCACTTTGAGAAGTAAGTATGTTGTGTTGGTAGGAGAGGTGGATGAGCTAAAGGCGAGATCCTCGTTGTTGGTTGCGTGCAAGTCCTGTGCAGGCTGGCAATCTGAGTTGGCAGAGAAGAATGCCAAGATTGTGTCTCTTGAGAAGGCCAGCTCGGATAGCACGTGTGTGACTAGGTGTGTTCTTTGTGAGGGTTTGGAGATGGAGATTGCAAACGTGAAGCATGACAAGATGCAAACCGAGGAGGAAAACACATACCTTCGGACCATCTTGTCATGGGTGTCGAGTGGTGAGCCGCAGCTCGGGATGATGATCTCTCAATTCAAGCGAGCTGCTGGAGGTCCAGTTGTAGGTTTTGCACCGGGTGTTGATGTTTCATCTTTCGGCAAGATTGGAGAGTCGAGTGGTTTGAACCCATGTGAGAAGCCCAACTCCACCACTACTCCCAAGCTTACCAAGATTCCAACCGAAGAGCCTCTCAAGCCTAACACCAAGGATGGGGTCTTTGTTGAACCTCCGAGAGCTCCACCCAAGAAACAATCATGGGCTCCCAAACCAAACCACCTCAAGAACAAGCTGGACACCATGCCACCCATCCAGGAGGAGCTTATGCCACAGAAGGGCAAAGTGATCCACACCCACTACCGTGAGTACCAACAACCCCCTATGAGAGCGGTGAGGTACCACTGTGAGCACTGTGGGAGAGATGGTCACTTGAGTGAGTTCTGCTTTCGGCGCAAGAGAGAGGCGCGCCGTGCAAAGGAGATGAACAACACGGAAATGTACCATCCTTTCCATGATGTACATGTGCCGAATGTTCAGAGGCGTGTTGTTAGGCCTAGAGGTCCAGAACCTCAAGTTCCTAGGCCTAGGCAGCGGAGAGGACGTGCTCGACGGGAGCCTGCAGTTGTAGGCTATGGACCCCGTGGTGGTGGCTTTGTTGTTGAGCGTTTTCCCCCACCGCGTTTTAAGTATCGCGATGGACGCTCTTCCCTTAGCGGACCACGTTTTCCTCTACGTGGTGATCGCTCTTCCCGTAGGCGTGCTAGGAATGGTTTTTCTGCTAACCGTTCTTTTGAGCAGCCGGCCCAACACTGGTATTCTCCTTACTTCACTAACCCCAGTGTTGGACCGTATGCTCACCCTATGTCTTTTTATTGATGTAGGTAAAATGATTGGAGAACATTTGGTTGGTGGATTCCGGTTGCTCGAGGCACCTGACCGGAAACGCCAAGTGGTTCTCCAGTCTTAGTCCGGTCGCCGAAAAGGAATTTATCACCTTCGGCGACAATAGTAAAGGTAGAGTGTTGTCTCGTGGGTCGGTGCGAGTTAATGAGCACTTTGTGTTGCGCGATGTTGCTCTTGTTTCTAACTTGCATTTTAACCTTCTTTCTGTTTCGCAACTCTTTGATGACGACTATGAGATTCGTTTTAAGCCGAATCTCAGTCGTATTTTGGATCCTCAGGGCAATCATGTTTGTGGGATTTCGCCCTTTGGAAAAGTCTTTCGTGCGGATTTCTCGGAGTCGTTTGGAGTTTCTCGTTGTCTTTTGGCTGGTCCTTCCTCCTCTGATCTTTGGAAGTGGCATAGGAGACTAGGACATTTGAGCTTCGACTTGCTTGCAAGACTTAGTTCACTTGGCTTAATCCGAGGATTGCCCAAGTTGTGCATGGAGAAGGATCTTGTTTGCCATTCTTGTAGACATGGGAAGATGGTTGCCGCTCCCCACCATCCAGTGACTCAGGTCATGACTAAGCGCCCTGGAGAGCTTTTGCACATGGACCTTGTTGGTCCGGCTCGGGTGAGCTCGGTTGGGGGGAAGTGGTATGTGCTTGTTGTTGTTGATGACTTTTCGAGATATTCGTGGGTTTTCTTTTTAGCTGAGAAAACTGAGACTTTCTCTTTTGCTCGCAATCTGATTTTGCGTCTTCAGAATGAGTTCCCTTTAAACTCAATGCGAGCTATAAGAAGTGATAATGGTTCCGAGTTCAAAAACTCGGATTTGGAGAAGTTTTGTAACTCTTTGGGTTTAGAGCATCAGTTTTCTTCTCCCTACACACCACCTCAAAATGGTGTTGTAGAAAGGAAGAATCGGACCGTTGTAGAGATTGCCAGGATGATGCTCGATGAGCATAGGACTCCTAGGCGATATTGGGCTGAAGCTATGAGCACTGCATGCTACATTTCCAATCGCATTTTTCTCCGAGCCTTCTTGAAAAAGACTTCTTATGAGTTGCGATTTGGAAAACAGCCCAAAGTGAGTTATTTTAGAGTTTTCGGTTGCCATTGTTTTATACTCAAAAAGGGCAACTTGGACAAGTTTGAGTCTCGTTCTTCTGATGGTGTATTTTTGGGTTATGGTACTCACACTCAAGCTTATCGTGTACTTAACCTTGATACTAACCGAGTCATGGAGACATCCGATGTCACCTTCGACGAGACCATGGTTTATCCTTCTTCTCGTTTTGAGCAAGCAGGTGATCATGTGGTTGGCGAACCTCTTTTTGATGATGAGGAAGAGGGTGCTGAAGGGATGGATGACCCAGCACCTCCTCCACCTGCTGTGCCACAAAGAGCGGCTTCTACTACAACTCACGGCCCCGATCCCTCTTGTTCAACTTGGGGGCCGTGGGATCCGCCACCTCGAGCGGTACCTTTTGTACCCGAGGAGGCACCAGCTGCTGTTGAGGGGGAGGCCACTACGGCAAGGGAGGCACCACGCCACATTCAGCGCCAACACCCACCTCAGCAGATGATCGGCAGCATCGGCGAACGTGTCACTCAGTCAAGGTCACAACAAATATCTCACTTTGCTCATTCTGCATTTGTTGCTGATTTTGAACCCTGAGATGTTGGACACGCTTTGACGGATCCAGATTGGGTCAATGCCATGCATGAGGAGTTAGAAAATTTTGAAAGAAATCAGGTTTGGGTTCTAGTTTCTCCTCCCTCTGAGTGTCACCCAATTGGGACAAAATGGGTTTTCAAAAACAAACAAGGAGAGGATGGCCATGTTGTGAGAAACAAGGCCAGACTAGTAGCCCAGGGGTATAGTCAGAAGGAGGGGATAGACTATGCGGAGACTTTTGCTCCTGTAGCTCGTTTGGAGGCGATTAGGATACTCTTGGCTTTCGCTGCATCCAAAGGGTTTAAACTTTTTCAAATGGATGTCAAGAGTGCCTTCTTAAACGACTACATAGAAGAGGAGGTGTATGTGAAACAACCCCCCGGTTTCAAAAATCCCAAGTTTCCAAACCATGTCTTTAAACTTCACAAAGCTTTGTTTGGTTTGAAACAAGCCCCTAGAGCCTGGTATGATAGGTTGAAGACCTTTTTGCTTGCTAAGGGTTTTAAAATGGGATGTGTGGATAAAACGCTCTTTCTCCTCAAGCAAGGCAGTGACACTCTCTTGGTCCAGATTTATGTGGATGATATCATTTTCGGTGGTTCTTCTCATGCTTTGGTTGCCAAGTTTGCAGATACTATGAGCAGGGAATTTGAGATGAGCATGATGGGCGAGTTGACGTTTTTCCTCGGATTGCAAATCAAGCAATCTCGAGAGGGAACGTTTGTGCACCAGGGTAAGTATACCAAGGATATCCTGAAGAAATTCGATATGGGTGAGGCCAAGCCTCTTCCAACACCCATGTCGACCACGACGGCCCTGGATGCGGACAAGGACGGAGAAGCTATAGACCAGAAGGAGTACCGGAGTATGATCGGGTCGCTGCTGTACCTGACGGCGACACGCCCGGACATTCAGTTCGCAGTGTGTCTTTGCGCGCGATTTCAGTCTTCGTCGCGCACCTCTCACCGTCAGGCGGTCAAGCGCATTATGAGGTACTTATGCTTCACGCCTGAGTTTGGGATTTGGTATTCTGCTTCCTCCACCCTTTCCCTTTGCGGTTATTCCGATGCCGATTTTGCTGGTTGCCGCATTGAGCGCAAGTCCACTTCTGGGACTTGTCAGTTTATTGGTTCTTCTCTTGTATCGTGGTCTTCTCGCAAGCAGTCTAGTGTCGCCCAGTCTACCATGGAGGCTGAGTATGTTGCTGCGGCTAGCTGCTGTTCCCAGTTGCTTTGGATGATGGCCACTTTGCGTGATTTTGGTCTTCCTTTGCTTTGTGACAGCACGAGTGCTATTAGCGTTGCTAAGAACCCTGTGCTGCACTCTAAGACCAAACACATTGACGTGCGCTTTCAATTTCTGCGAGACCACTATGAGAAGGGTGATATCGACCTTCGCCATGTCGATACTCATCATCAGTTGGCTGATATTTTCACCAAGCCTTTGGACCAATCAACTTTTGCTAGGTTGAGAGGTGAGCTTGGTGTGTGTTTCCCTTTTTAGATGGGGGAAACATTTTGATTCTTGTATCATAAACTGACTTTGTGTTTTTCAATTTGCATCTTTTCTGCATTTCATCCTGCATACTTATATTCCAAGCTTCATGTATATAATCCTTAGAATGTGACTGTGCTCTGCTTAGTATATGCTCTGATGCTTTATGATGCTTGTAGCTTATGCTCTTTCTGATCACTGATACATATTGTGAGCTGAGCTATTTTGTAAATGGTGAATTTGGTTAATGAACATAAAACTTGAAAATGTTCACCATTGAGATATGCAACTAGCATGTGTAGAATGTGTTGAAATCACTTGTGCTTCTCATATATGCTAGGTTGCTATGTCTCTAGTGTTGAGTCATTCACTTGCTTGGTATGTTCATATGATGTTTTAAATTTGAACCAAGTTAAGTGAATTGGAAAGATCGAGATGGGATTGCTTGTCAGCACATCACAGTTTCGAGACTGTTTCTCATTGCACTTTGAGTTAAACTTGAGCTGTGTAGTGTATGACCGAAACTGTTGCTTTAAGCTTCTGATTGCTTCTGCATAGGCTTCGCACAGTTGAAAAGTTAGGCAATGACAAGCTTTCAACCTCTCGCAATCACATGCTGAAATTTGAACTTGTGTAATTTAACCGTTGCAACTCCGATAAAATTTTGGATACACAAGTCTATGTGTCATTCTATAGCATGATGATTGAACCTTACTAGGGGTAGTTCACCTTGTATACATGTTTAGCACTTGGTTGAATTCCTGTCTATACATGAATAGTGCTATTTTTGTGGTGAACATCCTTTTCTGAATGGATAAAACTGCTCATTTTGCTCAAATGCTTATATTTAGTATTTGGTGATCAGTTTGAGTTTTTGCTAGCATCCTGTGCATACTCTGAGTCATCGGATCAGCATTTTGTCGAACATCTTCATACTCTATCGACTATATTCCTGAAGCTGCTAACTTGCATTTTGACTCATATGCATTTTGGAAGGAGTTATTCTGTCAAGGGGGAGAAATTTGCTTGCTGGTGCATTTTCAACTAAGGGGGAGAAAATATTGACAAATCATGTGTTCGACTTAGGGGGAGAAAACATCTTCAAATCTTTGCTTTCCAAGTTGAACCTTAGGGGAGATTTCCTGGTTGTGTGCACTATTTGAGGGGGAGTTTGCTAGTTGTGTTGAGCCTTTGCCTCTTTCTTGTGGGACTAGCAAACGTTTTCAGCTCTTCAATTGGTATCAAACTCTTTTGTTTTTGAGTTGGTAACAGTTGGTATCGAGCTTCCTCGCTAGCGGTGTTGAGCCCGTTCTGCCTCTTCTTGAGGGCTAGCTCTGTTTTACTTGAATTTCAGTTGATTCTTCAATTGGTATCAAGTTTTCTCGCTAGCGGTGTTGAACCTGTTCTACCCCTTCTTGAGGGCTAGCTTTGCTTTGCTTGGTCGCGTCGAGCCGTTGCCCATGTCTTTGGGGACCAAGTTGTCTTGCTCTTTGCACTTGACCTTCTTCGGCTTTGCTATGCTTTTGGGTCAATTGGTCTAGTTCTCTCTCTTTCTTCTTCCTTCCTCTATTCTATTATGATTTGTGTTGGTAGTTGACAATGCACTCATCAAGGGGGAGATTTCAGATACATGGGTGTATGCCGAGTCTCTAAGTGATGAGTGATTGTCAACTGGGATAATGCGCATGTTCTTTGGCTTGTGATGTGCAGGTGTCGAGCACGATACAGTGATCGAAGGCAAGGTGAAGGTCAAGTAGAGACATGCCGTGTCGATGGACCGAGAGTGGCGAAGGGCGGACATGAGGCTTGGACTGAGGAACCGGTGGCCTGAGGATCAGCTGTGGTGGCTGACAGCCTGGGACAGCGACGAGCGAAGACTTGCGGGTGGATGGGGTGCACGGGCGGTGCATCCCCTCTACGGGCTGATGGTTTCCGAGTTTGGGCCTCAAAACCTGGGCGCTGATGGTTTCCGAGTTTGGGCCACAAAACTCGGGCTGAGGACGGTTTCCAGGTTTGGGCCTCAAAACCTGGGTGCTGCTGGTTTGCTGAGTTTGGGCCACAAAACTCAGGCGATGGTCGGCTGGTTTCCCGGTTTGGGCCTCAAAACCGGGGGTTGGCTGTGAAGGCTGGTTTCCCGGTTTGGGCCACAAAACCGGGGGCGACGTCCGGGAAAAGGACAAGCAGAGCGATGGCGGCACGTGACGGCAATCGGTGAGGTTGCGTCGAGGCAACGCTACCAGTTGTGCGGGCGTGGCCGTCGGATCACCACCTACCACGAGTTGGTCCAGAATAACCCTAGGGTTTAGCTGGTTCGCTCTATAATTAGTTAGGGGTAGAGTGGGAATTAGAATTAGGATAAGTAGGGGGAGACACCCACCTCCCCATCTATCTCAGTCATTTGCTCTTTGCCTTCTAGGTTTTCCTGCTCTCCCAATCCCCTGCTGTAGCAACTGAGATCCGCAGAGAACCATACCTCTGTGTATTGAAGATTTTGAGGAAGTGAGACCGTAATCTCACTGTTGTAGCGTGTGGTAGCCACACGGTTGTAGATCGATGACTTGATTCACGTTTTGTTCGTGTTCTTCGCGTTCTTCGTTTCTCTGTGATTTTCCCGTCACTCGATCTCCCTCTCTATTGCGTCTTTGCGAAATCCGTTTGAATCAACTTGTTCTTTATAGTGAGGAGATCATTTCCATCGAAGGAATTCATCTAACTCTTCACAAACAAGTAGATCGGGTTGATTTCGTTTTCGTGGCGCTTTTTCGTTCATACTCCTCCCCTTTCGATTTCCCGGTGATTGAGTTGATTTGAGCGGATGATTTCTTGGGGATAGTATCCTAACTACCTCGTGATCATCTTCTCCAAGTTTGGGAACGTGGGATTTTGATTTGGATTGGATTTGGGAAGTTTTGGGAGAAGGGCGTTTGAAATCGCCCTCCCTGAGTGACCGCGGACAGTCCGCCACTCAGGGCGCGGACAGTCCGCGCGTCGGGCTCCGACCGAGCAGTGGTCGCGCGGCTCGGCTGTGTTGTTTTGGATCGACCGACGGACAGTCCGCAGCAGTAATCCGCGGACAGTTCGGGAGTCATCCAGGGACTGTTCAGCAGCCTTGCTATTTTGCTCAGTTCGCCGGCGGACAGTCTGCCACCAGAGCCCGGACAGTCCGCCGTAGGGCAGACAGTCCGCGGTCTGTAGTCCGGACAGTCCGCGAGTTGGCTGCATGTTGAGGTTTAGTGCGTTTGGTCTCCCGGCTTCTTCGGTTGGTTTCCGGACTTCTCGTTTGGCCCTAGAGTTGACCAAGGAACCTCTCTAGGTATCTTTTCTACTTGTTAGCTTTGGTATTTGGGGATTTCTCGACGTAGCCTTTCATCTACGTTCGGGACTTGGTTTTTGGGGGGCAAACTTGTGCCGGTGCTTTTGATGTTTGATTCGCTCTTGCTTTGTGGTGCCTCGCTGTGATCCTAGGGATCGTCCACCCTCTTCCAAGGGTCGTGGGCATCACGGTTTCATTCGTAGCTTTTGGTGTTGATTTGTGGGACAAAGGCCAAAGTTTCGAGAGAAATTTTTGAGCTCCCATTCACCCCCCTCTGGTCGCCTTGCTATTGCATTTTCGGTCCTTCAACTTTGGTGTATGTACATGTATTTGACTTACCCAAAGTGATTGGCAGCCATTATACACTCTGGACCGTCCGACTTGATCTTCTTAATGCATTATAGTCTGTAATTTTTCAACTTAGTCTTCTCGACTTTCATATTTTCTTCATATTTCTTCTCTCACTATCGAACTATCACCTTCGGATCATTGATCTCGAAACCCTTGATGACTCTTTCAGCAATATGTGCAGGAGAGAGGTAGAGTACAGGACATGTCTTTTTATTACTTACGGTGACTGTCATACTGCACGGACAAGTCATCATGTCATAATAAGTATAGAGCTATGGAGAATGCGAATGTAGTGATCTATGGATGTTGCATTCATCGCTTACAATGTGAATAGGGTGATTTGAATGATATCCAGTCTTCTTCCTGCATCAGGTTGTACATGTCGCTAAAGTCGACGGGTAGGTGCATTTCGTTACCAACGGGCAAGTGGAAGTACTCCGGGGGAATCTTGACGTTAAAACTTGACATCTCGGCTTTTGCAGCTTCCATGTACCATAGATGGAACCTCCTTGTGTCCCACTTTTCTTCATCGATGAGCTAGGCCTTGGGAAACATGAACTTCCCGCACGCATAGTGGCCAGGGCAGTCTTCGGCCTCATCAAATAGTTGACGGGTACTTTCAGGCCTGGCAAACGATGGATAGGAATGTTAGTAGCATATATACTATCGACGTGCTATTATGATCGATGTTACCATACCTTTCGAACGTGAGCGTGTATAGGAGCTTGTCGGCGGACGTTCTTGGATTCTTGTTGGGCGAGGGAGGACATTGGCTTGTGGTCGACGGGAGAGGTGTCTTCGTCCCTGTTGCCTCCCCCGTCGTGACTCCCGGTTGCTTGTTCATGCTTGGCTGGCTTGTCGTTTTCATGTCGTCCCCCTTACCGGCCTCTGAGCTTCCTGCCTTTTTGATAGGGCCGATCGGTGGACTGTTTAGAGGCGGGGGAGACACTGTGGCCATGTCTGTGCCCTTTTCCTTTTGCCCGCCATCGCCTTCTACCTTTTCCTTGTCCCCGCCTTCTCTTCCGCCTTCTCCTTTGTCCTTTCCCTTGCCCTTGTCCCCACCTTTTTCTTTGTCCTTTCCCTTGCCCTTGTCCCCGCCCTTTTCTTCGTCATCATCGCTGTCGTGATCTGGATCTTCTGGAGGACAAGATCCGGCGGTTGAAGGTTAGTTGTCGCAGAACCGACCAATTTACACCAGATTAAGCACAAAGAATCTCCGCTTGCGCGATGTTAGTCATGTACTTAAGCTCGTATAAACCCGGTAGTCCGGAAATCTCAAAGGATTTCAAACATTTCGCATTCAGCCAAGATCATACTAGTTTAGCATACATGTTCATAAGTTACATCACAGTTCGAACATAGTTCAAATCCATCGGAGTACGAAACAATATTACAAACCATAGCTCGACCAAAAGCGGAAGCAACATAGTTTTGAAACATAAGTTCAGTTTGTTCGCAATACTTGTGCCATTGACCTGATCAGTATCCAACAAAAGCATCAGGAAACAGAATAGAGGACCATGCCCATGGTCTAGTCATCACCTATAGCTAGGTACAGACAGTTCACGCAATAGCCAAAGAAGTTTTGACCATCTGCAACAACAAGGGAAATAAAACCCTGAGTACAAGAAGGTACTCAGCTAGACTTACCCGTCATAAACCAGAAATAATGAGACTCCAAGGATCATGAAGGCTGTATCTGGGGTTGGCTAGACTTACCATTTGCATGAAAGCATATCTGTGAATAAAACATGATTAAGGTAATGGTAGTCACTTTTATAATCAATCCTGATTAACTAGATTTGCACCTGATGTATAGCAAGCACTTGGCTAATTAATCAAGCAAGAGTGACTATTGCATCAATAGCCTTTTAGATTCAACATCATAACCGTCTTTAGTTCCATAGTTACTACGGTAACGCATGCTAGTCAATTACTCACTATCCAGGAGCGATGGCGATTATAATTGATTCCTACCCAGCTGGGGATAAAATGTCGCACACTTGCCTGATCACTCTTGGCCAAAGGTAGACGTCGGCGGCCCTTCAGGAAATTTGAGAACAAGCCGCGGGACAGCCATGGGCCCTTCTACACCGAGGGTTATCTCAGTGCTAGGTTGCTCAAGCGATTCTGCCCATGGTCATGTCAGGTCGATCAGGCCCTGCCTACCCATAGACCATGCCAGGTTGTTTAGTAAAGTTGCCCACGGTACATCTGAGGCCTTGGGTGTTAGGTGTCAACATCTCCATCACCGGCTCGAATAACCTTACTCGGCTTCACGGGAGGTACCCAGACCTACTCCATTAAGTGATTGACGCGTTCAATTTGACTGAGGTGCGCACTCGAACGGGTCCTAAGCAACACATACGGGAGACTACTAGCACACAGAACCCATGTCCTATTGCTCCTACATCCCGCCCGGTCTCAGTTTAATTATCACATGGTTATTTCCATGATAGCACCAGGCTAGTCATGATCAGTATCCACCTATATGCGGGAGACAGGAAATCACTCGACTTTTACCGGTCTAAGCAGGGCTAAGCATAAACGAGCCTAGACCTAACAGGGATATCAAGATAATAATTGTGGTGGACAGATGAAAATCTAACAGGAGATAAGCACATGTCATCTACTGCCACTACTACAATGGAGGGCTATAGTAACACCAACTTGTGTTACTGTAGGTTGGAAAACGTGTTACTAGCTCTCTTAGTAATATATTTTTGTTTGTGTTCCAATTGGCCATGTTACTACATAGTGGTTTATTGTAACACATTTACTTGTCTACAGGAACATTTTTTTGTGTTACAATGATTTTTGTTGTAAAACTTTTTTTACTTTGTAACACATTATGGTACAATACATGCTTTGTAACACATTTCTTTATCTATTGGATCACTTGCCAAGTGTTACAATGATTCTTTGTTGTAACACTCTTATTAGTTCTAGTAACACTTCTACATTAAGGTAGAGCACAATATGGGACAAAGGGACATATTTGTCATGGAATATTCGGCAAAATCCGAACAAAAAATTCAAAAAATTAGAGAATTTTTTTTATCACGGGAGGGTCCACCAACCAGCCACACTACCCATCTCTATCCCACAATATTTTTCTCATGATTTTTTTGCACTTTGCATCAACCAAGATTCGAACGAGCAACCTCTCACATGCGTACGCATAACCTCCACTACCACTCCACCCATTTGTCAATTGTGTCTATATTCTATTTCAGTTACCCTCATATTATACTAAAACGTGTGTAAATTGCTTCTTCAAATTAAAAAGTTGTTACCTACAAAGTTTCATAACTGTTTGAGATCTACACTTTTCGTTTAAGAAGCTTATTCATCAAAGGTCATTTACAAAATTTGAATTTTCAAATTTCAAAAATTTCAAATGTAGTTTTCATTAACAAGATGATTTCAAATTAAAACATTATCAACTACAAAGTTTCATAACTTTTCGAGATCTACAACTTTGATTTTGGTCGTTTTTCCATCTGAGGTATTTTAAAAATTCGAATCTCAAAATTTTTAAATTCAAATATAGTTTTGCATGATAATATGATTTCAAATTTAAAAAGTTGTCAACTACAAAGTTTCATAACTTTTCAAGATCTACAAGTTTCATTTTGGTCATTTCTCCATCTGAGGTCTTTTAAAAACTTGAATTTTAAATTTTTAAATTTCAAACACAGTTTTGCATGATAGATGACTTCAAATAAAAAAGTTATCAACTATAAACTTTCTTGATGTCGACCAAAAAGAGAAAATTCTTGATGAACCCATATGGCGGTAGGTTAGTGTGTTCATACAACAAAGTAAAAAATATCTATATTACTTCTATTTAATTTTATATTTTTGTATTTTGTTTTTTCTTCTCCATTATACTTGTTCTTCTTATGATATAGCTCCGTCTAGTGCATCTCTTGATCTCGGCCTAATAAATTAATAACATGCTCTAGCATCGAACTGACCATGATATGATTGCCTAACAGCCATGATGGGAGCTATATGTGATGTGTGCGGATACATGGGTGTATGCCGGATCTTGAGATGATGAGTAATTGTCAACTGGGATGATGCGCATGTTCTTTGGCTTGTGTTGTGCAGGTGTCGAGCTCGGATATGGTGATCATGGTCAAGGTGAAGGTCAAGTAGAGACGTGCTATGCCGATGGACCCAGAGCGGTGAAGGGCAGACGTGAGGCTTGGACTGACGGACCGGTGGCCTGAGGATCGGTCGTGGTGGCTGACAGCCTGGGACAGCGACAAGTGAAGACTTGCCGGTGGACGGGGTGCACGGGCGGTGCATCCCTCTACGGCATCGGTTTGGTGGTTGAGCCATAGAAAAACCACCGAGTGGACGGTTTCTAGGTTTGGGCCTCAAAACCTGGGTGCGGCCGGTTTCCGAGTTTGGGCCACAAAACTCGGGCTGAGGACGGTTTCCAGGTTTGGTCCTCAAAACCTGGGCACTGGCGGGTTTCTGAGTTTGGGCCACAAAACTCAAGCGACGGACGACAGGTTTCTCGGTTTCGGCCTCAAAACCTGGGGATGGCCCAGGTTTCCCGGCTTTGGCGTCAAAACCGGGGGAGGTCCGTGAAAAGGACGAGCGGCGCTTGGCGGCACGTGGCGGCATCCGGTGAGGTCGCGTCGAGGCGAAGCTACCTGATGTGCGGGCGTGGCCGTCGGATCAACATCAACCTCGAGTTGGTCAGGAATACCCTTAGGGTCAGCCTACTCGCTCATTAGCAGTAGGGGTAGAAGGGGAGTAATTGTATTAGGCTATATTAGGAGAGGCAACCCCTCCCTCCAGACTATCTCAGCCATTGCTATTTTCATTCTAGGGTTTCCTGTTTCCCATTCTCTGTTGTAGCTACTGAGATCCGCAGAGACGGTGAACAATACCTCTGTGTATTTGGATTTTGCGGAAACGGGACCGGATTCCCGTTGTCTCCTCGTGGGGACGAATTTCGGCTGGCAATTCGTGGTCTTGATTCACGTTTTGAACTTGTTCTTTGTGTTCTTCGTTTCTCCACGATTTTCCCGTCACTCGATCTCCCTCCTCGCTGCGTCTTTTTCGAATTCATTTGAATCAACTTGTTCTTTGAAGTGAGGAGAACATTTCCACTGAATGAATTCATCTCTACCCTCACGAACAAGTAGATCGGGTCGATTCAAGTTTCGTGGCACTTTTCCGGTTCATACACCTTCCCTTTTGATTTCCCGGAGTTTGAGTCGATTTGCGCGGATGATTTCTTGGGGATAGTCTCCTAACTATCTTGTGATCATCTTCTCCAAGTTTGAGATCGTGGGATTTTGATTTGGATCGGATTTGGGAAGATTTGGGTGAAGGGCGACCGAAATCGCCCTCTCTGGGCACTCGCGGACAGTCCGCTGTTGTGCCCGCGGACAGTCCGCGCATCGGGACTTGGCCAGATCAGTGGCCACGAGTCTCAGCTGTTTGAGTACAGGTTGACCGGGGGACAGTCCGCCGTTGCAATCCGCGGACAGTCCGGGACTGTCCAGAGCTGTTTCAGCAGAGGTGCTGTTTTGCTCATTTGGCCGGCGGACAGTCCGCTGCTGGTTCCCGGACAGTTCACCGTTAGGCAGACAGTCCGCGGTCCGAACCCCGGACAGTCCGGGACTCGGTTGTGTGCTGATTTTTAGTGCGTTTGCTCTCCCGGCTTTTCAGCTTAGTTTTCAGACTTCTCGTTTGGCCCTAGAGTTAACCAAGGAACCTCTCTATGTATCTTTGCTACTTGTTAGCATAGGTATTTGGAGTTTTTCCGACGTAGCCTTCCATCTACGTTCGGGAGTAAGTAAATAGGGTCAAACTTGAGCCGGAGCTTTAGGCGTTTGGCTTGGTCTTGTTTGGTGGTGCCTCGGTGTGATCCTAGGGATCATCCACCCTCTTCCAAGGGTCGTGGGCATCATGTGTCGATCGAAGCTTTTTGGGGGTTGATTTTCGGGACAGAGGCCAAAGTTTCGAGAGAAATTTTTAGGCTCCCATTCACCCCCTCTGGTCGCTTTCTGGTAGAGTTCTCGGTCCTTCAATGTTTTGCCTATATGTGTTTTCTTTTCTAACAATTGAACTGAAATATTATTTTGTGTTACTAGAGGCTTATATTTGTAACATATTTTATGTGTTCCACTTTGTGTTACAACATAGTACACTTTTGTAACATTTTTCTTGTAACATTAATTTTTGTTACTATAATTGTTGTTAGTAACACTTTTTTTAAAAAAGTATTTTGTGTTACAGCCGAAGTCTGTAACATACTATTTTGTGTTACTATGAAATTTTACTGGAACATATTAATGAATATGTTACGTAAAAGTGTTACAATATCCCTGCTCTGTAGTAGTGTGCATTCTCTTCAACAAGGTAGTCAACATCATCTAGTTAACTACTAACTACCTTTTTCTCACTCTACAATATGGTTGTTAACCTAATCCTTTTGAACAACAACTTATCACTCAAGACACAACAGAATTAACATATATAAAATTCTAATTACTTATCCAGTTATCCCCTTTTACTAACTTATTAAATCAGGCTATAACTATCACCATACTAAAATGACCTCAGAAAATTACCAAACTTTTACACAAACTTCTTCAGACCAAAACTAAACTACCATAAAAATTTCAGCCCAAAACAGTAAATACATCATACTGTAAAAATTAACCCTATTAAATCACAAATCATGGACTTTTCATAGTTTGCACTACCAACTATAGAAATAGACCAGCCTAACATTTTTCATAACAACTTTACAACCTAACATAACTGTACAGAAGTTACCAAGCTCAGAATCTAAGCATTTCTATTTAATAAAATTAAAGAAAGAAATCAGCATTTATCAACTTTAAATTCTGCAGCCAACATTTTTCACAGAACCTACACATGTTCTATTTTTCTCAGAGACTACTCATCAAAATAAACCTAACAAAATTGGAATCATATTTTTCTGAGCTATACAGAATTAGTTATGCATTTTTCAAGTTAACAGACATTTACTTAATTAAATAAAACTGCACATAAAAGTATCACAAAATATGCATCCAATAATTTTAGCAGATAGATCTATTCATTTCTAGCACAACAAAATTTGTTTCACACAATATGGACTTATAATGAGCCAGATATGTATTTTGGAAGCATTTAAACTAATTCTAAAAAACTGATTAAAGGAAAACTCGATCTAAAATGCTACGGGTACTCAAACTACAGCACCCAGAGACACACACTAAACTGCTACACACACCCTGGACTTCCGGTTTCTATTGCACACAGCTTCTTCTCTCTCTACCAGTGGGACCCACGGTCAGTGACCCCACACCGCCTGGTCAACGGCCCCACCGGACAGTGGCACTGTTCCCTTGCCTGCGCTGACCGGCGACAGCTCACCGACGGTGAGGTCTCCGGTGAAACCGTCTACACCTACGGACTAATCTTCGCATGGCGAACACAGTCGACCTACTTGCCGTGCCAGAGGGTCACCGGAGCAAGCTCGACGGCGGCCATGGTGGAGAGGCGGCGCTGCGGCTCGGCGTCGAGGTGGTTCCCGGCTAATCCGAGACTCGGCGAGGCGAGCACGAGCTGCAAGAGACTCAAAGCGACTCCTAGGTGAGGCGCTCAAGCCATCCCAACCCTGGCAGTGGCCGGCGACACACGCGGCGGCGGACAACGGCGAACACGGCCATGGCGAAGTCAGGATCCGGCGAAACCGACGCACTAGAAGGCTCTCCATCTAGACCTAAGTATCAACGAAGGTAGAGTAGGCTAGAATGGTGCTCGGTTAAGGATGGTATGGCCGGAAATGGCCGGACCACGCGAATGGTCGTGGCGGCCGACATGGCGGACAGAGTCGGGAACGAGCTCGTGTTCTGTCGTTTACCATGGAGGAAAAGGGAAAACAACTCGAGCAAACGACAGAGGAGGTCGAGGCGGAGCGATTGACAGGAGGAATCAGGCGGTGGTGCGGTGGTTTGCGAGAAATCGCTTGCCGGAGTTCGGCGGGCGACGGCGGCTCTAGGAAGTGGAGAAGATGGAAAAGAGCGAGAGCGAGTGGAAATGGAGTGGCTTCTGCCGAACGAGTGCGAGGGGCGAAGGTGTATGCGCTGCGCGGCTCGGTTTGTTGAACTTGGACGGAAGTCGTCCACTCGTCCCGACAGGCACGGCGGTGAGCCGGTCGACGGCGGCCACGCGGCGGCGTTGCAGAGGAGCGACAAAGCGGATATCGGGGGAGTGGAAACGGCGCGAAGCGAGCGGTCCGTTGTGGTGTTTGGTGTTCGGCTGGGCAAACAGCGCATAGCGACGACGACGCTGGCGGAGCAGCGCTGCTGGCACGGGGGAGGAGAAGAAGAGGCTGACAGGTAGAGCCCGCATGTGATTAAAGAAAAGAGGATTTCTCTATTTTCTAAACTAATTTTTATCTTACAAACCAAGCCGAATTAGGAAAAGTTCCTAAAAGCAAAGTTGCTTAGAATTTCACAAGGAACAATTCATCTTTAAGGCTCAAGTCCAAATTCTACATAGAAAATTGAATTTCACTTCTAGCTTGATTTTGCAATGCAAAAATAAAATACTAAATGACCTTTTGAGAAAAAGTGCATTCAAGCAAAGTTGTTTCTTTTATCAAGATCTACAATTTTGGTTTAGGGCACTTCCTCAGAAAAACAAAGCATCTAAAGGCTATACCAAAGACCTAGCAAAAGACTTAAACAAACATACCATATATGAATGCACAAGATGATATGATGCTATGCTTATGACATGGCCAATTATGCAATTAGGGTTGCTTAACACCAGGGGTGTTACAGCCCTCCCCTCGTTAAAGAAATCTCATCCCAAGATTTGAGTTACTAACTAGTTTTTATAAAATTGTGAATAAACCTCCTTTAAATGGTCGTCTGTTTTCCATGTGGCATCTCGATCGTCATGTTCACTCCAAGTTACCTTGTATTGCTTAACTATTCTCCCGCGTGTTACTCTTTTTTTGGTATCCAGCAGTCGATGCAGGCGTTCGGTATAAGTGAGATCGGATTGAAGCTTAATGTTTGCCGGTTGCACTTCTTCTAGGACTCGTAAACACTTCTTTAACTATGACACATGGAATATGGCTCTCAAATGTTCTGACAATTGCAGCTTGTAAGCTACCTTTCCCCTCCTTTCCGGAATCTGGTATGGCCCCACAAACCTTGGTGCCAACTTTCTTTTCACCCAAAACGTCTGACACCCTTCATAGGTGAGACTTTCACGTAAACGTAATCACCTTCACTGAACTCCAGTGGTCTTTTACGTTTATCTGCGTAACTCTTTTGTCAGGACTTTGTTGGTGACATATGTTGTTGAATTGTTCTAACTTGTTCTTCTGCTTTCTTGATGAAATCAGTCCCATAGTACCTGCGTTCTCCCGGTTCAACCTAATTCACCAGTGTCCTGCATCTTCTACCATACAACGCTTCGAAAGGTGCCATCTGAATGCTTTCTTGATAACTGTTATTGTATGAGAATTTTGCTAGAGGTAGCCATTTCTCCCTAGAACCTTTCGCTGAAATTACGCAGCCTCTCAACATATCTTCCAATACTTGGTTCACTCTTTCTGTTTGCCCTGATGTTTGGGGATGATAGGCCGAACTACGAACTACCTAGCTTCTTTTGCATTTTCTCCCAGAACGGTGCGGTAAACTGCGGTCCTCGATCAGAAATGATGGTCTTCGGAATACCATGAAGTTGAACAATCTGACTCATATAGATTTCTGCGTAATCTGGCGCTCGATAATGAGTATTGACTGGGATAAAATGTGCAGACTTGGTAAGATGATCCACAATTACCCAAATCGAATCATTTCCTTTCTAGGTAGTGGGTAGACCAGTGATAAAATCCATGCTTACTTCTTCCCATTTCCATTTTGGTACTGATAACGGTTGAAGCATTCCAGCCGGCTTCAGGTGAATAGCTCTTACTCGGCAACAGGTATCACATCTGGCCACATAAGCAATGATTTCCTTCTTCATTTTGGTCCACCAAAATCACGGACGAAGATCTTGATACATCTTGGTACTACCAAAATGAATAGATAATTTGGATAAAGGAGCTTCATCCATAATCCGGTTTCTGAGCTTTCTGTCCTTTGGTACCACTAGGTGTTTGTCAAACCACAGAACACCATTGTCATCAACTCGGAAATGTTTTACTGGCTCAATTGTAGCTTTCATCTTTTCTTTGATATGATAAATTCCCTTATCTGTTTTCTGCCCTTCAAGGATTTGATTAACTAACATGCTTCGTAGCTCGATGCTCTGCAGAATTGCAGGATGTATCAAACTGAAATCGTCTTCTAGCATTAACTCCAAGGCATTGCAATGCGATTTCCGACTCAAGGCATCGACAACTACATTTGCCTTTCCAGGATGATAATGAATTTGCAGATTATAATCCTTGATCAATTCAAGCCATCTTCTCTGCCTCATATTCAATTCAGGTTGACTGAAGATATACTTAAGACTTTTGTGATCAGTGTACATGTTGTAGACGTTAGCAAGCAGGTCATGCCTCCAAATTTTCAGAGCATGCATGACTACGGCTAATTCCAAATCATGTGTAGGGTAGTTCACCTTATGTTTCCTTAACTGACGAGAAGCATAAGCAATTACTCTTCCTTCTTGCATAAGAACACAACCCAAACCAATCTTCGATGCGTCACAATACACATCAAAAGGCTTTTCAATGTCCAGTTGAGCCAGAACAGGAGCAGTGTTCAACAATTTCCGTAGGGTACAGAAAGCTATTTCGCACTCTTCTGTCCAGACAAACTTCTGATTCTTTTGCAACAGGCTTGTCATTGGTTTCGCAATCTTAGAGAAATCTAGAATAAAACATCGATAGTAACCAGCTAAACCGAGAAAACTCCGAATCTCCCCAACTGAAGTAGGTGCTTCCCAGTCCATCACTTCTTGTACTTTGCTTGGATTCACAGAAATCCCTTCTTTTGACAGGATATGACCAAGAAAAGGAACTCTGTTCATCCAGAACTCACACTTGCTAAACTTGGCATAGAGTTTATGCTCTCTAAGCCAGGTCAGTACAACTCTCAAGTTTTCAGCATGGTCTTCCTTGTTCTCATAGTATACTAGAATGTCGTCAATAAACACCACTACGAACTTATCCAATTCAGGCATGAAAACCGAGTTCATCAAGCTCATAAAGTATGCTGGAGCATTGGTCAAACCAAAAGACATGACAAGGTACTCATATAACCCATATCTGGTTGAGAATGCGGTCTTCGGGATATCTTGTGGTCGAATTCTGATGTGATGATAGCCTGATCTCAAGTCAATCTTGGAAAACACTTTAGCTCTAGACAACTAATCAAACATAATGTCTATTCGGGGCAAAGGATACATGTTCTTGACAGTCATGGCATTGAGTGGGCGATAATCGACGCACATCCGTAATGACTTATCCTTCTTCTTAACAAACAAGGCTGGACAACCCCATTCTGATATGCTTGGCTGGATGAACCGCTTGCTTAAAAGTTCCTTTATTTGAACCTTAAGTTCTGCTAACTCATTGGGTGGCATACGGTACGGTCTCCTTGAGATTGGTGCTGTCCCTGGTAACAATACGATTGCAAACTCTATAGCTGTCTTGGGTGGTAACCGTTGTAACTCATCCGGGAAGACATCCGGCCGGAAAGTCGCGGTCAATTGAAATTTTGGAAATATCTTCTACTACCAAAGTGCAAGACAAGTCAACAAAATAGGCACCACAAGGTAGAGGTACACGAAGTTTGTTACCCGTTTGCCCATCAAATAAGGTAAGAGTTCTGTTAGCAGTGTCTAACACTGCATTCCACATACTCATCCAACTCATACCCAAGACTATATCCAAGCTTAGTCCAGGCAAAACTACTAAATTGGCTCCAAATTTATGCCCTCCAATTTTGACGGTTGCATTACGAACCATCTGTCTAGATAATACAGTAATCCCAACAGAACTTATCCAAAACCCATAATTCATTTCAGACGTTTCTTGATTATACTTTTGTGCAAATGCTTTGCTCATGAAGGAATGCGATGATCCAGAATCAAATAAAACAAATGCAGGATGATCGTTGACCAGAAACATACCAGCAGTCACGGGTTCCCCTGCACGAGCTTCTTCAGCTGTTGTGTGATGCAGACGCGCTGGGTAGTTGGTTTGCTGCTTTTTAGGATGCGGGCAATATCTGGCAAAGTGCCCTTCCTAATTGCAATTGAAGCAGGGTCCACGAGCAATAGGTTTGCCGGTAGTGGAACTGCCCTGACCTACTTGAGCCCTTCGTCAAGGACAACCTCTGGTTACGCTTGAGTAGTTGCTACCTAGTACGGCCTCTGGTTACGCTTGTGGGGATATTACCTCCGTATACCCCCATAGACATACTTGAGCCGTTCGTCAAGGACAGCCCAGCTCGCGAGGCCTTGCATCACACGACCAGCTCGTTGTGCTCGTCAAGGACTCTCCAGAAGCCTTGCCCGCCAAGGAAGATCCTAGAGTTAGATCCAGATTCCTTGACTTAAGGAAACATTTGTAATCTGTTACGAACTGTAACCCTGCTCCCCGACTATATAAGGCGAGCAGGGACCCCCTCTCATCTCACCTCAGATCCTATCAGATCACACGTCATATTCCAATCCAGCAATAAAACCAACCACCAGAACACAGGACGTAGGGTATTACGGCGACTTGCCATCCCGAACCTGTCTAAATCGCCGTCTCTCGTGCCTTTGTTTACGCTTGTGTAGACGTCTCGCACGCCTCCAGCAACTAATCTACTACCTTGGGCATACCCCTCGGTAGACTATCGACCATATTTCATCGACAGGTTGCGCGCCAGGTAGGGGGTGTGTGCTACGACACCATGATCTGGCAAGCGGTCATCTTCCTCGACTCCATGATCCTCCCAAGCCCGGCGTATCCTTCCAGATCGGATCTATCATCTGGACCACCGACGGCGCTGTCCTCGCTCCGGAGATCATGGGATCTGCGCAGCTTCCTGCGTCGGACGCCTCACCGTCCACCCTTCGTGTCATCACGCCGGCACCATGCGCACCAAGATCCATCCGCCGTGATGACCTGGTCGAGGCCATCGACCAGGACATCAAGAGGAACACCGACTGCATCAACGTCGCCGCCTTCGCCCGTCGCCGCCGTCGCTCGTCGTCGACCAGGATCGTCGCCGCCTTCGTCGCCACCTTCGCTCGTCGTCGACCAGGATCGTCGTCGCCTTTACTCATCGTCGCCTTCGCTCGTCGTCGACCAGGCTCGTCGCCGCCTTAGCCCGTCGTCGACTAGGATCGTCGCCGCCGTCGCTCATCGCCGCCTTCGCCTGTCGTCGACTAGGATCGTCGCCGCCATCGCTCGTCGCCGCCTTCGCTTGTCGTCCACCAGGATCGTCGCCGCTTTCACTCGTCGTCGACCGGACTCATCGCCGCCTTCACTCGTCGCCACCACTGTTCGTCGTCGCCTTCGACCGTCGTCGACCAGGCTCGTCGCCGCCTTTGCTCGTCGTCAACCGGACTCGTTGCTACCTTCACTCGTTGACGCCTTCGACCGTCGTCGACCAGGCTCGTCACCGCCTTCAGTCGTCGCCGCCTTCGACTGTCGTCGACTAGGCTCATCGCCGCCTTCGCTCGTCGTCGACCAGACTCGTCGCCGCCTTCACTCATCGCCGCCATCTTTCGTTGCTGCCTTCGACCGTCATCGACTAGGCTCGTCGCCGCCTTCGCTCGTCGTTGACCGGACTTGTCATCACTTTCGTTCATTCCCGCCTTCGCTCGTCGTCGTCTTCTCCCGCCATCAACCGGGCTCATCGCCACCTTCGCTCGTGGCCGACCCGCCTGCCGCTCAAGATCGGATCTACATCCGGCTCTACGCTTCGCTCCACGGCTCGCCAGACGCGCTTCATCATCGATCTCCATGCCATACGGGCTACGCGGCATGACGTTCACCTTTCAGATGATCGCCAACTCCTACGCCGACACCGACGATGCTCACCGCCATCACGAGCGCCCACGTCACCGATCACGATCCCAGGAGCGCCGTCGCAATGATGAACGCCGCGATGAACGACACGATGGAGGACGCGACCATCGCTCTGGACACCGTGACCGTCGTGACGATCAGGACCGCCGCCAAGACCGCCCCGAGTCTTCTCGTCAGAAGTCAGATCACCATCGGCGTGATCACCGCTACATCGCCAACACCAACGCTCGTCTGAACCACACCAACACTCATCATTGACGGGGCTCATCGCCGTCATCGCTCGTCGTCGACCAGGATCATCGACGCCTTTCCTCGTTGTCGCCATCACTCGTTGTCGACCAGGATCGTCGCCGTCATCGCTCGTCGTCGACCCGGCTCATCGCCGCCTTCGCTCATCGTCAACCGGGCTCGTCGCCGACCTGCCCGCCGCCCAAGATCGGATCTACATCTGGCTCGTCGCCGCCTTCGCTCGTCGTCGACCCAGCTCCTCGCCGCCTTCGCTCGTCGCCGCCTTCGCTCATCGTCAACCGGGCTCGTCGCCGACCTACCCGCCGTCCAAGATCGGATCTACATCCGGCTCGTCGCCGCCTCCGCTCGTCGTTGACCCAGCTCCTCGCCGCCTTCTCTCGTCGCCGCATCCGCTCGTCGTTGACCCGGCTCCTCGCTGCCTTCGCTCGTCGTCGACCCGGCTCCTCACCACCTTCGCTCATCGTTGACCTGACTCCTCGCTGCCTTCGCTCATCATCGACTCAGCTCCTCACCGCCTCCGCTCGTCGTTGACCCAGCTCGTCGCCGCCTTCGCTCGTCGTCGACCAGGACCGTCGCTGCCTTCACTCGTCGTCAACCAGGATCATCGCCACCTTTGTCGCCGCCTTCACTCGTCGTTGTCTTCGCCCGTCGCCGACCCGGCTCGTCGTCGCCTTCGCTCGTCGTCGACCAAGACCGCCGCCGCCTTCGCTCGTCGTCAACTAGGATCGTAGCCGCCATTGTCGCCACCTTCACTCGTCGTTGACTTCGCCCGTCGCCGACCCGGCTCGTCGTCGCCTTCGCTCGTCATCGACCAGGCTCGTCACTGCCTTCGCTCTTCGTCAACCGGGCTCGTCGCCGCCTTCACACATCGTCGCCTTCGCCTATCGCCAATCTGGCTAGTCGCCGCCTTCGCTCGTCGGCGACCATCCGCGAGATCTCCGGTGACACCATCTCGACGACCATCGTGTCTACATCAACTTCATCATCGTCGACCTTTCCAAACGATCGCTGACCACTCCGGACGTTCGCTAACCTCTTTATACGATTCGCCGACCTCTCCAAACAGCCTGGCTGACGCTGAAGGAGTTTCAGAGCAGGGGCTACTACCACCGCCGGACGCGTGCATGAGCGCCTGCCCTCTGCGCTATGGCGGCAAGTAGCCCTCCCAAGTGACGTCTTGACCTCTCTACGCGTGCATGAGCATCTGCCCTCTGCGCTACAAAGGGAAGGCTAAGCTTGGGCTGAGACCTCCAAGGCTATACGCCCAGTGCCTGTATATGCGCCGTTTGTGCGCTCGTTCTCCATACGGTCTTCAAGCAGCCTGACTGATGCCGACGAAGACTAAGAGCCGGGGCTGTTGTCACCACCGGACGCGTGCATGAGCGTCTACCCTCTACGCTATGGTGGCCAACAACTCTCTCGAGTGACGTCCTGACCTATTTACGCGTGCATGAGCGTCTGCCCTCTGCGCTATGAAGGAAAGGCTAACTCGGGCTGAGAATTCTAAGGCTACACGCTCAGTGCCTGTACCTGCGCTACCCACGTGCTCGACGAACGGTCTCCATTCGCCCAGGTCACGCCACGATCGAGCCTCTCGGAAAAGACCCTGTTCGTGGTACCTCCCTACGCGTGCACGAGCGTCTACCCTCTGCGCTATGGGATGCCAGCAGCGGTTCCTTGGGCGATGCCTTTGACTCCTACGCGCAAATGAGCTCCGCGCTCTACGCTACGGATCATGGGATAACCCAAGGCCGAACTGTTCATCGCTTCGGCTCACAGCTATTGGGTATGCGGAATTCGAGGAATATGCAAAACACATCGACTCGCTACAAGTTTTGCCTCTATTCGCCCAAGAGTCTATTTACAGACTACTCTCCTATGTTACACTCCATAGCTGCCCGGCTATGAAAAAATCTACATCGGCGACCAGGGCCTCCGCGGTCGGCTCCGCCTTCATCTCCAGACACTCCATGTCGACACGACGACTCTACGCTCTGGGACTTCGTCAGCTGCAGTCATCCTTCGCTAGTGGTTTTTCTCCATATTTTATATTTGTACATCATCATGTACTACTGCTCTCTAAATTTGTTTTCAGGGACTTCGCCTTCCCTCGCCGCTGACCAGGCTCGTGGACTTCGCCTTCCCTCGCCGCTGACCAGGCTCGTGGACTTCGCCTTCGCTCGTCGTCGACCAATCAAGCTCAGGGACTTCACCTTCGCTCGTCGCCGACCAGGCTCGTCACCTTCGCTCATCGTCGACCCGGCTCGTCGCCGCCTGCACTCGTCGCCGCCATCGCTCGTCGTCGACCCAGCTCCTCGCCGCCTTCGCTCGTCGCCGACCAGGCTCAGGGACTTCGCCATCTTCGCCCGTTGCCGACCAGGCTCGTCGCTGCCTTCGTTCGCCGCCGCCTTCGCTCATCGTCGTCTTCTCCCACCGTCAACTGGGCTCGTCACCGCCTTTGCCCGTTGTCGCCGTCGCTTGTCGCCAACCAGGCTCGGGGACTTTGCCTTCGCTCCTCGCCACTACTCATCATCGTGTTCACTCGTCGCTGTCTTCGCAAGTCGCCGACCAGGCTCGGGGACTTCGCCTTTGTTCGTCGTCGACCAGGCTCGTTGCCTTCACTCGTTGTCACCTTCACTCGTCATCACCTTCGATCGCCATCGCTCGTCGCCGCCTTCACTCGTCGCCGACCTGGCTTGAGGACTTCGCCTTCGCTCGTCGTCGCCTTCGCTCCTCGCCGTCTAGGCTCGAGGACTTCGGCTTCGCTCGCCGCCGACCAGGCTCGTGGAGTTCGCCTTCGCTCGTCGCCATCCAAGATCAGGGACTTCATTATTTGCCATCTTCGCTCGTCACGACCTTCGCTCGCCGCCGCATTCGCTCGTCGCCACCTTCGCTCACCGTCGCCTTTGCTCGCCGCCGCCATCGCTCGTCGTCGCCTTCTATTTCCGAAGAACAAGGTCATAGGTTCATCAACACGTCGCCAACCAGGTTCATCGAACTAGCCTTCGCCCGTCGCTGACCAGGTTCATGGACTTCACCTTCACTCGTCATCGCCTCCGTTCGCCGTCGCCATCGCTCATCGCCGCCTTCACTCGTCACTGACCTGGCTCGAGGACTTTGTCTTCGCTCATCGCCGACCAGGCTCGGGGACTTCATCTTTGCTCATCGCCCTCACTCATCGCCGCATTCGCTCATCATCGCCCGCCTTCACTCATCGCTGGTGTGGATCAAGTCGCTCCATGCTGTTCGAATCAGGGTGCTGATTTTGGGCAGCTCATCGGGGCACTTGCTAAATGCTCTACAAGCTCGGCACCACGTGTCTTCAAAACCTACTACCAAGCTCGGGGACTAAGTGGATACACTTCACCTTGCGATGAGTGTATTTGCTTTTCTCTGACAATTCAAGGACGCTCCGTCAAGTTGGACATGCATAGACTTCTACTATGACCTCGTTGTTCCTTATAGTCTTGCAAGCTCCAAGTGGATACACTTCACCAGAAGAAAGCACTTCAAAAATTTTCTTGAGCACCTTACATCCTACTGGCAAGCCTTACTTGCCCGACATCGACTTCGCCTGCTCGGACAAGCTCAAGACGACATCGCCAACGAATGCAAAGTGCTCGGGGACTAGCTATGGGGATATTACCTCCGTATACCCCCATAGACTTACTTGAGCCCTTCGTCAAGGACAGCCCAGCTTGCGAGGCCTTGCAGCACACGACCAGCTCACTGTGCTCGACAAGGACTCTCCAGAAGCCTTGCCCGCCAAGGAAGATCCTAGAGTTAGATCCAGATTCCTTGACTTAAGGAACCGTTTGTAATCTGTTACGAACTGTAACCCTGCTCCCCGACTATATAAGGCGAGCAGGGACCCCCTCTCATCTCACCTCAGATTCTATTGGATCACACGTCATATTCCAATCCAGCAATACAACCAACCATCAGAACACAGGACGTAGGGTATTATAGCGACTTGCCGGCCCGAACCTGTCTAAATTGCCGTCTCGTGTCCCTATGTTTACGCTTGTGTAGACGTCTCGCACGCCTCCACCAACTAATCTACTACCTTGGGCATACCCCTCGGTATACTATCGACCATATTTCGTCGACAACACTGGTACTATTGCTGGTTCTTCTTCTGAGTTGGTCCTTAATGAGCACCAGGCACTGGTGGACTGCGGATACATGGGTGTATGCCGGATCTTGAGATGATGAGTGATTGTCAACTGGTGTGTTGTGCATGTTCTTTGGCTTGTGTTATGCAGGTGTCGAGCTCGGAGACGGTGTTCAAAGGCAAGGTGATGGTCAAGTAGAGACGTGCCGTGCCGATGGACCAGGAGCGGTGAAGGGCGGACGTGAGGCTTGGACTGACGAACCAGTGGCCTGAGGATCAGCCATGGTGGCTAACAGCCTGGGACGGCGACAAGTGAAGACTTGCGGGTGGACGGGATGCATGAGCGGTGCATCCCTCTATGGCTTCGGTTTGGTGGTTGAGCCCCAGAAAAACCACCGGATGGATGGTTTCCAGGTTTGGGCCACAAAACCTGGGCGATGGCGGGTTTCTGAGTTTGGGCCACAAAACTCAGTCTGAGGAAAGGTTTCCCGGTTTCATCCTCAAAACCGGGGGGATGTCTAGGAAAAGGACGGACGGCGAGTGGCGGCACGTGGCGACATCGGGTGAGTTTGCGTCAAGGCGAAGCTACCGGATGAGCGGGCGTGGCCGTCGGATCGACTACACTTCGATTTGGACAGGAATACCCTTAGGGTTAGCCTGCTCGCTCATTAGTAGTAGGGGTAGAAGGGGAATAATTGTATTAGGCTATATTAGGAGAGGCAACCCCTCCCTCCAAATTATCTCAACCATTTTCTATTTTGCTCTCTAGGGTTTCTTGCTTCCCATTCCCTGCTGTAGCTACTGAGATCCGCAGAGACGGCTAATCATACCTCTGTATATTTGGTTTTTGCGGATACAGGACCGGATTCCCGTTGTCTCCTCGTGGGGACGATTTTTGGCTGGAAATCGTGGTGGTGATTCATGTTCTTGAGTTGTTCTTCGCATTCATCTTTTCTCCTTGTTTTTCTCGTCGGTCGATTTCTCTCTACGTTGCTCCGTTTGCAAAACCATTTGAATAAACTTGTTTTGTACTATGAGGGGATCATTTCCAACGAAGGAATTCAACTCAAACCTCATGGACAAGTAGATTGGTTGGCTTTCGTTTTGGATCAACTTTTCTCTTCTTTTCCCCCAAACTTCTTCGATTCATTGATTTGGAGATAGGTTCGAGCCATGATCTCCTAGGAGTAGCTCACTATCTTCCTTGTGACTCCTCTCACCAAGTTTGAGCCTTAGAGGTTTCGTTTAGGGTGAGATTGAGTCGAATCGGTGGATGAACAGCATGTTTTCGGGGTGACCGGTCTCTGGGCTCGTGGCGATCGGACTCTGACCAGTGAGACCGGTCGTTGAATGTCCGGCAGTCCAGTTCTGTGAGAAGTTGACCGGACGCCCGGGTGATACGTGACCGGACGCACAGAGGGTACTGTTCATTGCTCGTTTGCGCTGACCGGAAGCTACCTACGTTGTGACCGGACGCTCTAGCCCTATGAGTCTGGTCCAAGACAGAGAGCTCCCGAAGCAGCTCTGCATAGACCGGACGCGTCCGATCACTACAGACTGGACGCTCACCAGAGTTCGATCAGTACGGATCAGCACGTTTTCGTCCGTGGCTTGCTCGTCCAGTGTCGTTTTTGATTTCCGGTTTTTGCGTCAGACTTCTTGGATTGTGTAGTGTCCTACTGTGCTTCTTGAAAGCATCCACCCTACGTCTAGGGTCGTGGACACTAACAAGTCCATGTCTCGCTCTTGGGGTGACTTGCTGGGAAAAGTGGCTATAAGTTTCTGAAAAGAAATTTGAAGCTCCCATTCACCCCCCCTCTGGTTGCCTTTGTGTAGCATCTTTGGTCTTTCAATTGGTATCAGAGCGGGTTAAGGATCTTCCACCTTAGCCGGTTCCAGATCCACATAAGGCGACATGGATCGCGGCATGGGCAAACCGTCGTTTTTCCATGGGACGAACTATGCGTATTGGAAGATACGTATGTTGGCCTATCTTCAGAGCATGAGTGCTTCTATTTGGGACATTTGCAGTTCTGTTGATTACGTGGTCTTGGCTGCTCGTGTGACTCAACGGCAGATCGATGAGGATGATGCCAATAGCCGAGCCCATAATGCTCTTTTCACCTGTTTGAGCATGTCTGAGTTAGATCGTGTCTCTCAGCTCACCACAGCTCGGGATATTTGGGTGACTCTCATGTGTTTTCATGAGGGAAACACTCAAGTCAAAACCCGTCTCTACGAGTCGCACAAGGTTGAGTATGAGAACTTCCGACACATGCCTGGCGAGAGCATAGAAAGTTTATTCGCTCGCTTTCAGGTGATTGTCAACAGGATGAGAGCTAATAGAGAGCTTTTGCCGTATGACGATCATGAGAGAGCTCTCAAGCTTCTTCACACTCTCGATAGATCTGTGTGGGACTCAAAAGTTCAGGCGATCATCGAATCGTCTAACTATGAGACTCTCACTTGCGACAAGCTCTTCAGTAAGCTCAAGTCTAGTGAGATTGATGCCATGGGAAGGGCTTCTTATGAAAATCCTTCTGGCCCATCAATGGCTTTGGTTTCTGGCTCTTCTGCTAACCCCTTTGGAGGCTTTGCACTTTCTTCACTTTTGTCTATTACAGAGGAGTAGCTAGAGTTCATGGGAGACGACCAGTTGGCTCTGCTTGCCAACCGGTTCTCACGGTTCCACAACTGTCGCATGAACCGTCGCCGCAGAGGGAGTCGAGCTGGATGCTATGAGTGCGGTGACTCGGACCACTTCATCGCCAACTGCCCAAAGAAGAACAAGCAAGCATTTGACAAGGGCGATCATGGCTACAAGTACGACTCCGGCAAGCACATGGAGAAGTACGTCCCTGCAAAGCACAAGCGGAAGGGTGGCTTCAACAAGGAGTACATCAAGGAGAAGTACTTGGAGAAAGCCCAGGCCGAGCAGCGTGCTTTCTTCGCCACGCTCAGCGACGTCGATGACTCGGACAATGACTCCACTGCATCAAGCGATGATGAGTCCGAGAAGAAGAAGATCGAGGATAAGCTGAACGGTGTTTGCTTCTTCACCGACGACGAGGGCTTCTACACCATGGCCCTCGGCGATGAGGTCAACAACGAGCTGGAGGAGATCCCTCGGAACGACGATGACGACTCTTCCCATGTATCTCAGACCCCTGATGAACTCTCTGCTAAGGTCGAGAAACTTACTACTGCCCTTCTCAGTCAAGACAAGTTGCTTAGACTTGCTGCTAGAGAGAGGAAGGAGTTTAGGCAGAAGTGGGAGGATGCGGTGAAGGAAATTGAGTCTGTCAAGTCCACCGTTGTAGTCACCGAGGAGGATGAGTGTGAGATGTGCTCCAAGCACATGACTGACCTTCTCACTTTGAGGGGGAAGTATGTTGCTTTGGTTGGAGAGGTGGATGAGCTTAGGGCTAGACCCATTTTGCTTGGTGCATGCCAGTCTTGTGCAGGCTTGGAATCTGAGTTGGCAGAGAAGGATGCCAAGATTGAGTCTCTTGAGAAGGCCAACTCAGGTAGCACTAGTGTGTCTAGGTGCTCTTTGTGTGAGGGTTTGGAGATGGAGATGGCAAATGTGAAGCATGACAAGATGCAAACCGAGGAAGAAAACACATACCTTCGGACCATCTTGTCGTGGGTTTCTAATGGGGAGCCACAGCTTGGCATGATGATTGCCCAATTCAAGCGTGCTGCAGGAGGTTCAGGTATTGGTTTTGCTTAGGGTGTGGAGAGTGCTGCTTCTTTTGGGAAGATTGGTGAGTCTAGTGGTCTTAAGCCGAGTGAGGAGCCCAACTCCACCACTACTCCCAAACTAACCAAGATTCCACCCAAAGAGCCTCGCAAGCCTAACCCCAAGGATGGAGTGTTTGTGGAACCTCCAAGAGCTCCACCCAAGAAACAAACATGGGCTCCAAAACCAAACCACTTGAGGAACAAGCTAGATACCATGCCACCTATCCAAGAGGAGCTCATGCCACAAAAGAACCAAGTGATCCATACCTAATACTGTGAGTACCAACAACCCCCTATGAGAGTGGTGAGGTACCACTGTGAGCACTGTGGGAGAGATGGACACTTGAGGGAGTTTTGCTTTCGGTGCAAGAGAGAGGAGCGTCGTGCAAAGGAGATGAACAACACGGACATGTACCAACCTTTCCATGATGTACATGTGCCGAACGTTCAAAGGAGGAGTGCTAGGCCTAGAGGTCCAATGCCTCAAGGTCCTAGGCCACAAGGAGGTTTTGCCCGGCGGGATCTTAGTTTTGTAGGCTATGGACCCCGTGGCGGTGACTTTGTTGTTGAGCGTTACCCCCCTCCGTGTTTTGGCCATCGCGGTGAACGCTCTCCTCCTAGCGGACCACGTTTTTCTGTGCGTGGTGATCGCTTTCCCCGTAGGAATGCTAGGAATGGTTTTTATACTGACCGTTCTTTTGAGCAGCCAGGACAACACTGGTATTCTTCCCATTTTACTCAACCCAGTGTTGGACCGTATGCTCACTCTATGTCTTTTTATTGATGTAGGTAAGTCGATTGGAGAACGTTTAGTTGGTGGATTCTGGATGCTCAAGGCATATGACCGAAAACTCCAAGTGGTTCTCCAGTCTTAGTCCAGTCACCGAAAAGGAGTTTATTGTTGATGGTGCTTAAAGCATCATTTCACCATCAACATTTCACCCAAAACCAAGGTAAAACAACATAAAAAGTAGAAGATTTGGTTTATAACTAACCTATTTCCACATGTGCATAGTTTCTTATCTTAATGCAGGAAATAATGGAATTTGGGCCAAACAAAAGTACCAGGAGCAAGGCCAAGCCACTCTGGCCCATTTGGGCCTGAGCAAGGTGGCGGTCGCCACCTATTACTGGCGGCCGCCAGGTCACTCATGCCAAAAGTGGCCCAAGCCACGTCATCGATCCGTGGGAGTCACCTCAAGCTCAAATCCTGGCCATTGCACACTAAGATGGTTTGATCCAAGGGCTAAGAAGAGTGTTACCTGGATAGTGGGCTTTGGACACGTGTCTAAACCCTAACTGACCCTCAAACCGACTTAGGAGAGCAAGTGAAGACCGTTGGATGAATGGCGGTTGCAATGGACGGCATAGAGGTGGCGGGCGCCAGGGTTTAGTGGCGGGCGCCACCCCCTAAACCGTAACCGACCCCCCCCTTCACTCTATAAGTACCCCCCTAGCTTCCTAGCACTATAAATAGGCCCCTAGAGCTCTCATTCAGGGAGCCTCACATCATTCCTCACCATTTGGTTAGATTAGCACACTTGCTATGCTAGAGAGATTAGAGAGAGTGTGAGTGCCTCACTAGAAGAGGAGCTGGAGAGGATAAGAGTAGAAGTCTGGAGAGTTCTGGAGTTGTCGGAGACCCCTGCTTCTCTCTGCTCTGCGCTTCAACTTTGGTAACTTAGTATTTATTCTATCTTCAAATATTTACTTTTCGGTACTTGTGTGCTTGTTTCATTGCTTGATATTAGTTTCAAGTGCTCTAGTTCAAGTACAGGGCTAGTAGTAGTAATATATAGATTAAGTGTGGTACATAGGCTATATATTGCCAGTGAATACGGCTAGGCCCCCGGATAGCTGTGGTAGCAAGCTGGTGGTGACAGCCCTGTGCGCCTTGAATTCCACCACGTAGTTGGTCTAGTTTAACAGTAGGGCTCGTTGTGCTAGCGTTCAACTTAAGACAGTGGTAAAGGCTAGTACGCCCACAATACACTAGTAAAGAACTTAAATCACTAGAAGTCTAATAGAACTAGGATCTACCCCAGTAGATAGTGCTCGTTCCCTTCATCTATCCTAGATATCCTTATCCCCCTAGTTTTCTCAAAATCACTTCGCGTTCCTCATGGATTCGATACCCCGGAATACTCTGAGGTGAAAAGCTACAATTGACAGCCGTGTGCTTGCGGTTTCTTCTGCGTGCCACCCGAGGTGTCAACAAGTTTCTCTGGCGCCGTTGCCGGGGAACGGTAGCTGATTTTTGAGACTAGAGTTAGGATCATCTTTATCCTCTCCGCATGGAGAACCAATCTATCTTACAATTCGCAGGTCCTAAGAGTTCACGATTAGAGCCACATTTATCATCACAACCTATATATGCCGATAGTTACGAATTGCGCCCTGACTTTACTAACAAAGTTCAGGAGAGCATGTTTACGGTATCAGAAAATCCCTACATACATCTACGTGAGTTTGAGCAAGTCTGTGCATGCTTGAACATTTCGGGCATTTCACCTGACACTGTCAAGTGGAAGCTGTTCCCGTTCACATTGATGGGAGCAGCTAAAACATGGCATGCTCGAACCGTGGGAAGTGCCAAAGGAGACTGGGGAACTTTATGGACCAAGTTTATCTTGACGTATTTCCCTGTCCACCGAGTGGTACGACTATGAGTAGAAGTGTTGACCTTTAGACAAAATGATAAGGAGACATTAGGGGAGGCTTGGGACCGTTTTATTGGTTTAATCAATTCAGGACCCGATTTAGCCATACTCGATCCAGTGCTCCTTCAGCATTTTTATGTCGGTCTAGAGAAAGAGAGCGCTCTTCACCTTGATCATTCGTCAGGTGGAGCGTTTCTTCATCTTTCTCCACGAGGTGGAAAGGAGGTTCTTGATAGAATTCTTGAGAATACTCCTTATACTGGAGTTTTCGATGAAATCCCTAACGAAGAAGTCGTAGAAACTCAAGTTTCGACCGTAGAACGACAAGAAGAGCCCGAGTCTAGCTCGCTGGACTTAGCGGAGCCTATTCCGTCCACATCTGGGAGAGAAATTCTTCCGGAATTTTTGGGCGAGATAGAGGATGATGTGTTTGAGGATTACGGAAATGCTATGAACTACTCCGTTCAAGCTCTCCCATCCAACAAACCACTTCCTGAGTCTTCTAATGGAATCGATAGCCGAGAGCGTCTTTTGGAACTTTCAGCTATCATGAGTCATGAATGGACAATGGAAGCCGAAGTAACAGAAAACATGCCTCGCATAGATAATGTGCCTAGCATAATAAATTGTCGAATTAGGGGAGAAAGAGCCTTTGCCTTTTACGACCCTGTCGTGGGCATCAATGTTCTTGCTAGTAATTATGTATCCAGAACATTCCCCGACCTTCACCGACAACCAACTAAACGGTGTTTAAGAGACCCAAATGGTGACATCTTGGAAAGTGAAGGAATCCTAAAGATGGTCCCCATCCAAGTAGATGGAGCGGACATGGTCTTAGATTTCTACATTTTCGATGTAGTCCTTTTTGACGTCTTCTTAGGACAACCTTGGTCCATACATGTCTTGCAAGGACCATGTCAAGAGCACTTTAATGCTCAAATCGGTGGAAAAGAGTACTCAGTACCTTTCGTTCGTGCATTAAATTCTATTGCCGAACAACCATCAGAACCAGATCTTCTCGATCAAGCTAGAACCTCTACCCTTTATGAGTTGGCTCAGCCTGATTTTGAAGAAGATTCTGAGTTCTTTGTCGAAGAAGAAGCCGAGACAGATGAACCGTTTCGCTTAGACGAATCAGAAAAGCCATCTCGACCTTCCATAGAGCTAAAACCTCTGCCTGAAGGCATGAGATACATTTTTCTAAACAATGACCCCGAGACTCCCATAATCATTAGCAGTAAGCTATCTGAAGAGGAAGTCCGTAGGTTGACCCTTGTCTTAGAAAAACACTGATCTGTCTTTGGCTATTCACTTCAAGATTTGAAGGGAATTAGTCCAAATCTCTGCACCCATCGTATCCCTCTCGATCCTGAGATACCCCCTTCAAGAGAGCCCCAAAGACGACTTAATAACGCTATGCGTGAAGTCGTGAAAAAGGAGGTTCTGAAACTCTTGCACGCGGGAATTATTTATCCAGTTCCTTATAGTGAATGGGTAAGTCCCGTGCAAGTAGTTCCAAAGAAAGGAGGCATGACAGTCGTTAAGAATGAGAAAAATGAGTTAATCCCTCAACGTACTGTCACTGGATGGAGGATGTGTATAGACTATAGGAAGCTGAATAAAGCCACAAAGAAAGATCATTTCCCACTTCCTTTTATAGATGAGATGCTAGAGAGATTGGCAAACCATTCCTTCTTTTGCTTCCTGGATGGATATTCTGGTTATCACCAAATCCCAATCCATCCAGATGACCAAAGTAAGACCACTTTCACATGCTCGTATGGAACTTATGCCTATAGACGCATGTCCTTTGGACTTTGCAATGTGCCGACATCTTTCCAATGGTGTATGATGTCCATCTTTTCTGACATGATTGAACAAATCATGGAGGTATTCATAGACGACTTTTCGGTCTATGGGAAAACCTTTGACGATTGCCTAGCCAATTTAGACAAAGTCCTCCAACGCTGTGAAGAGATGGACCTAGTTCTTAACTGGGAAAAGTGTCACTTCATGGTGCGGGAAGGAATTGTCCTAGGCCATTGAAAGGTCCTTGTTTGGTTTTGGTAATTGAGTGACAACTTAGGTGGACTAATATGTGTTTAAAGTGAATTACACAGGTGATTAGTCCATAAGTAATCATGTGAGAGCAACATATGCCATAAAAGTGAAATGGCTTGGAAAATGTTGCAAGGCTCACACATGTGAAGAAGGAGCTTAATGCACATGAGACATGACATGTGGTCATGTGGCTAAGATGGAGAAGATCAAGGCAAGACTTGGCTTGATGGACCAGTCGCGAAGGTGAAGGGCAAGTTGAGGCTTTGAAGCCGTTGGTACCGAGTGTCGGGAGGCTTAAGCAAGACTTGGCGCCGAAGGACCGAAGCGATGGTGAAGAGCAAGAGATGTCAAGATCGATGGACCATGGAGGCCATGTGATGATATGAAGTGGATCATATCATTTGAAGATAGGTTGGTGCATTTGTTGCATCAACACCGGAGGAGATGGAATGGAATGCGCAAGGCAAAGGTATAATTGTAGGGCATTTCATTTCACCGGTCATAGGTGTGTAGAGAAGATTATGACCGGGTTTAGGATAGATGGCCGTACTATTAAGAGGAGCAAACTTGTTTGCATATCGGTCATCTAGTGCCACTTGAGCGATCTAACTTTGCGATGTTACTAGGATCGAGTGGCGTGGTGAGTGAAAGAGAAAATCCTTTGAAAAATGATTGTGAAAATGCTAACACACATGCACATGTTGATGTTCACTTGGTGGTGTTGGCACATTTGCAAAGGAGAAGTTGTTGGAGAAGTAGCTGTGTTGATCGGAGGTGAAAAGCAGTGCTCTGGGAGCATCGGACGCTGAAGTCCGCTGCATCGGACGCTGCCCCGAGCGTCCGATGGCAGGCTCGGGCGAAGCGGAGGTTGCGCCCGAGGCCGAGGCCCAGCGCGGAGGGCTCGGGCGAAGCGAAGCGTGGCTCGAGGCCGAGGCCTGGCTCGAGGCCGAGGCCTGGCTCGAAGGCTCGAGGCCGAGGCCTGGCGCAGAGGCTCGAGGCCGAGGTCTGGCTCGAAGGCTCGAGGCCGAGGCCTGCAGAGGCTCGAGGCCGAGGCCTGGTGATGGGGCTCGAGGTCGAGGCCTGGCGTGGAGGCTCGGGCGAATCGGAGCGTGTTGAGCAGAGAGCATCGGACGCTGCCTGCGTCCGATGCAGGACCATCGGACGCGTCCGATGCGTTTTGGCCCTCTCTGGAACCTCTCTGCATGGTCATCGGACGCTGGGGTTGAGCGTCCGATGTGAAGGAGCCGGAGCGTCCGATGTGAGGCTAGTTTTGCGCAAGTTCTGAACAGAGGCATCGGTGCGTCCGATGCTAGGCATCGGCGCGTCCGATGCCACTTTATCTGGCGCGCGAAGGAATATGACCGTTGGGATCGGTCGGCCGAAGTTTGATCTGGGGAGCCACGTGGACGGCTGTAGAGGACCGGACGCTGGCCGTGCGTCCGATGCTCATGACCGGACGCGTCCGGTGCCCCCGAAAATTGCCCAGTGAAGGGGTAACGGCTAGTTGAGCCCTTGGGGCTATAAATAGAGGAAGTGGCCGGCCTTGGCTGGCAAGCTGAGCACTCCAAAGCCTTGGTGGCTTGAGTGGATGTGCCTGGGAGCCCTCTAACTCGCTTGTGCTTGCTAGTGCGCGAATCTATTGCGAGTGAGCGATTCTAGTGCGTTGCTTTGAGAGATAGCATCGAGTGGCACTAGGTGTTCGAGTTGCAAGCCGGTGGTGCTTATTACTCTTGGAGGTTGCCACCTCCTAGACGGCTTGGTGATCGAGTCTCCGTCGTGAAGCCCGCGTGAAGATTGTGCGTGGCTCCGGAGAAGGATTGTGAGGGGCATTGTGCTCGCCCCGCGGGGATCGCGAAGAGCAACTCTAGTGGATTGCGCGTGTCATTGAGTTACCCTCACTTGTGGGTGAGTTCTTGCGGCGCTCGAGTGTCGAGCTAGGTGTGGTGCCTATTAGCCGCCGAACTACCAAAGTGTGTGGTCGACACAACGGGGACTAGCTTGGTGGCAACCAAGTGAACCTCGGGATAAAATCACCGTGTCAACATTGTCTTCATCTTCTCGGTGGTTTGCTATCTCCATTCACTAGCTTGTATTTCCATACTCATACTTGTGCTAGTGTTTAGTTGTTGCTCTTGTGTAGCTATCTAGCTTGTGTAGCTTAATAGTTGCTCTTGTAATTAGTTAGCTTGTGTAGCTTGCTAGTTACCTTCCTTGCTTGTGTAGCATAGAAGTTGATCCCGTGAGTGACTAGTTGACTTGTAGTCTTGCTAGTCACATTGCTTAGTTTGTATAGCTAAGTTGAGCTCACTAATTTGGCTTGTGTAGCCTTGTTATTGAGCATTGCTAGTGAGCTTAGGCTTGGTGCTTTTGCTTAGTGGCATGTGTAGGAGCTCCCCGGTTGATTGAGTACTAGTTGCATAGGTTTGTGTGACCTTGCTTCTAGAATTGGTTAGGTGAGCTCTAGCTAGCCCGACACCTTATTTGCATTGTTTAGGATCTTTTGTAAGGTGTCATAGAGTATAGGTAGAGGGGTGTAGTCTTGGCTAGACCGATAGTTTTAATTCCGCATTTGTTTCGGTTAGCCGACGCGATTAATTTTAGAAAGGACTATTCACCCCCCCTCTAGTCCGCCATCTCGACCCTTCAATTGGTATCGGAGCTAGGTCTCTCATTTGTGGTCTTCACCGACCCGAGAGGATGGCGACTTACGGGCTAGGAATTGATTGTCCACACATTTTTGATGGCACTCACTTTACACGATGGAAAACTTGGATGATGTGTAATTTCAAGTTTATTTGCCCTCAAATGTGGTGGATCGTAGATATAGGCTTTTCTCATGTGTTGGATGAAATGAATCTAACTCAAGCACAAGAGAAATGCCTAGATCTCGAGTGCCAAGCTACTAACATCATTTTTAGATCTTTGCATGATAATATCTTTAGTGAGATCATGGATATGGAGTCCTCCCATCACATGTGGAAGTATCTCAATGACAAGTATGGGAGTGCTCCAATTGATGATGATGTTAGTGAGCCCGAGGAAGAGGCACACGAGGTGGTTGAGCAAGACCACAACCCCGTGATTGTGGAAGATTGCTCCACCTCAAGCTCAAGTGATGCAAGTGATGATGATATTCCAAGCACACTTGATGATGATGGTTCATGCTCCGGCTATGAGAGTGATACTTCTTCGAGCTCTCCAACCACTACATCGCATTGCTTCATGTCACACGGTGACACTAAGGTTTGCAAAGCTAATGTGATTGATCTTAATGCATATGAGGAGCTCTTGAGTAAATATGCTAGCATGACCATCGCTTTAGAAAATGAGATGTCTAAAAATGCAAAATTAACAAAAGAAAACTCATTTCTAAAGAATGCATGTGAACAACAAAAGGATCTACTTTATGTTACTACTTGTTCACATGATGAGCTAAAATTGACTCATGAGGAACTATGTGTTGCTCATGATAACTTGGTAAAAGACCATGCTTTTCTCACTAAGAAGCTTTCTAATGTAGAAACTAAAACTAGTGAGAGCTCATCACATGGGTCAAATGATCTATTGCAAAACGTTGCTAACCCATGTGATGTAGGCAAGAAGCATATATCCACCTCTTGTGAAGATTTATTATCTATGCCATGTTCTTCACATATAGATGCTTGTTCTACTTCCTTGTCTTGTGAGACTAACATTTTGAAGGAGAACAATGAGCTCAAAAGTGAAGTGAAGAACTTGAGCAACAAGTTAGAGAGGTGGTGTAGATCAAAGGTCACCCATGAGCACATGATGAAAAATCAAAGAAGCTATGGTGACATGAGTGGCATTGGCTTTGACAAAAGCAATGTCAAAGGCAAGAGATGGGGCAAGAGAAGACATGAAAGAGAAATGAAGAAGCAAGAACAAGAAAAGCTATCTCATTTCATGTGCTATCAATGCCATGAGATGGGACATCTTGCAAAAGCTTGCCCCAACAAGAAGAAGCCCCAAGTTCAAATCAAGAACAACCATCATGATGGTGACTTGATGAAGAAGAAGAAAACAAGAAGGGGCGGAAGAGCAAGGCATCCAACTCACATTCAAGATGCCAAAATGATGATGAGCAAGAATGAAGAAAAGAAGAAAGATTTGGCTCACATCAAGTGCTACAAGTGTGGTGATATGGGACACTTTGCCTCGAAGTGTCCTACCAAGCTTGAGAAGAAGGCTCAAGCAAATGAGAAGAGGCAAGGCAATGAGAAGCAACAAATGAGCAAGGAAGAGAAGGCTCAATCAAAGAGAAGTTGCTACTCATGCCGGGAAAGGGGACACATGGCTCATTCATGTCCCCTAGGTATGACCCCTAAGCCTATTTCAATTACTAATGATTCTATGCTTAGGAAGGATGTAAATGGTACCACATTGGTCGCTATTGCAAAACATCCCGCTACTCATACTAAGGCTATGCCCAAGTATGTTGCACCTAACTTGAGAGGACCCAAACTAGTTTGGGTACCATGAAAAAGTGGATGATTGCGTGTAGGTACCATGGCATTGGAGGCTTGACTCAATTGATTTCATATTATTCATCATGTGATTGATTCAAGTAATGAAGCCTAGTGCTATCCAAACCCAATGCCAAGACAAAAGAAGTGAAGTCCAAGTGCAAAACATACAAGTGCAAAAGATCAAGTTGTGATGTTTGATTGGAATTATTTGAAGGCTTGCAATCTAATTGAGTAGAAGCTTGCTATTTGGATGATCATGAGCTACTAAGGTATATCTCTAGTTGATCATGTTATTTTAGATGCATATGAGATGATCGAATCGGATATATATGCATATGTTGCTTGCTATAAGATGATTGAATGGATTTGATGCTTAGTGATCAAAATTGAGTTAGTTTGAATGGATATGTTCATAAGACTTCTTTTAGTGAGTGGTTTGAATGGATATATGTCTTGTGTTGATGTTCAAACAAGTTTAGCTCAAGTTTGATTCAAATTGGTAGAGTATAGCTCAATTGCTCAAAGTTGTCAAAAATCTGAAATCTGAGCTAGCTGTGATAATAGCCATGTTTGAATGACCAAATCTATTTGGATTGGCTTGAAATTTGGTACACATGCTCTACACTTGTGATATTAGTCGCTGTGCAAAATTCATGATAATTGGATAAGTGATGCTTTAGTTTTGGAGTAGATCTTGTCAACTATTGTGCAGCAGTTTTCAGCATGTAGTACTATGGAGAGAATTGAAATCTGGTAGCAATCTAGAAAGCCAATGAAGCTCAAATTTTTATGGCTGCTAGAATATTTAGAGAGGCACATCTCCACCAAATTTCATAGTCATTAGACTTATATTTTGGGAGATATGCATGTTTCTTTGAGAAGGACAGAATCTGCCAGAAAAGTGACAAATATTGGATTGATTTAGAGTCACTTTGATTGAAAGGTCCTCAAGTTGGAATCATATTTATAAGTGGTTGAGGGACCTATGTTTGGTTTTGAGATGAGCTAGAAGTATGACAAATATGAGTACAAGTTCATTTGATTGGGAAGTGTATTTGGCACACATTTGGTACTCAAATTGAAGATCAAGACCAACATCAAGATGAAGATAAAGATCAAGTTCTAGTATCAAATTGAAGATCATTTGGAAGAAAGAAAAGGACTCAAAGATGGATTCAAAGTCACATTTCAAGAAGAGTTCAAATGGATCAATCAAACAAAGTCAATTCAAGTGAGTATCAAGGATGATTCTTTGGAGAGAGGTCACTTCTCCCTTTTGTAGGGGCTTGCCGCCTTTGGTAGGTTAACCAAGTATGGTACTTGGAAGGCTAATATGGAAGTGGTGATTCAAAGGATATTTGAGATGCTTAGTTGAAGCAATGAAAGGATTGACCAAGCAAAGCAAGCAACATCCAAGATAGAAAAGCAAATCATGTCAAATCAAGTGGTATTCATATGCAAGCTATGTTCAAATGAAGAAGCAAGCCAACCACAACAAGATAGTGCACTTAATCATATGGGTGAAGATTTGTTCTATCAATTGGTATATATTGGTCTTCACCATGGACTTCACATTGCTATTTGGAGCTTAATAGGAATCAAATGACTATCCTCTACTCCAAGATAGCAAAGGTATTATTGTAATGTGCATGATCATTTCATCCCTTACTAGTATGCGGTTGGTGCATATAGTACATGCTCAATAGGATCATGCATAACAAATGAAAAGTTTCAATTCATAGCCTACCACTATTGCTTGATTGATTATATGATCTAGTGGTTAGTATATGAGTTTGTTCATGAGCTAGTGAACCCAAGTACTTGATCTAGAAGATGAGCATTCAAGTGTCTAATTCAACGTGAGTAAGATAACCATTGAAAGATGTGTGAAGAAGCTTACTCTAGAGCAAACCGAGTTAGATATCTTGTGCAAGTTTAATAGTTCAAGTCACAAATGAGAGGCTCATGACAAGAGTTCAAGAAGAAGACAATAATGCAAATGGATATCAAGTTTAAACTATCATTCAAGTGGTATCTAGACTCATCATTTCTTCACATGGTATCTATTCAAGATGGTATATGATCTTTCAAGTGATATTTACCAAGTGGTGTCTAGATCAAGCTCACAAGTGGTATCCTACAAGACTTCAAGTGATCCTCAACTTTAAGTGATCAAATCAAGCAAAGCATCCCTCACCAACAAGAGCTCAAGCTTATCAATTGGATGACCCATGCTATGACATAGGGGAGGAGCCCCACCAATTGGTATCAAGGTCAACGATCCTACACATGGCATCATTCCAACACATATCGTAGTGTCCATCAAAAATGAAGCTTAAAGTGTCAACCATCTACTCTAGTCCAACCCTTTGTATCAAGAGAAGCATGCCTTTTTATGGTCATTGATGACAAAGGGGGAGAAATTGTGACAAAGATATGTCATTTATGATATGTCAAGGACAAAGGGGAGAAGTCAAGAAAAGAAGATGGACATGGATCAAAAAGGGAACAAGATTGAAGGATCAAAATTCTTGGACGATGAGAGCACACAAGTAGGGGGAGCAAGCTCATGAACTTGGTTGTTGCATTTGATATGTGCATAATCATGTGCTTGCTTGCATTGCATAAGTTTTAAAATTTTATATGCATGCTTGTGTGGTGTATGCTAGTTATAGGATTTAATTGATGAATTGATAACTAGCATGCATAGGTTAATAGCTAGACTTGTGCTTTTAATGCAAAACTAGACCCTTGCTATTAATGTTGATCTCACGGGGTTTTCTAGTTTTTATGATGTCTAGCTACTCTTCGATGCTAAGGATGAATCAAAATGTGGTATGCACGCTTCAAAGGTAAAATTTCATCATGTATACCTTAGCATCACTTAGTAGTGCTAACACTCCCACAAATTTCATATTTATGCATGTGTGCAAGCTTGAAACCAAACCATTTGAGCACACATGTAGGGGGAGTTAACATTACAAAGTCGGGTTGTATGGTACTTATCCAAATCTTCATATGTGGTCTTAATGTTGGATAAGTAACATAGAATCCAAACCAAGTTAGCAATTTACATTCTTGTAAACTGCTAGCTTGGAATAAGCATAATTTCCATATCTTTGTAGAGTTGTCATCAATTACCAAAAAGGGGGAGATTGAAAGGTCCTTGTTTGGTTTTGGTAATTGAGTGACAACTTAGGTGGACTAATATGTGTTTAAAGTGAATTACACAGGTGATTAGTCCATAAGTAATCATGTGAGAGCAACATATGCCATAAAAGTGAAATGGCTTGGAAAATGTTGCAAGGCTCACACATGTGAAGAAGGAGCTTAATGCACATGAGACATGACATGTGGTCATGTGGCTAAGATGGAGAAGATCAAGGCAAGACTTGGCTTGATGGACCAGTCGCGAAGGTGAAGGGCAAGTTGAGGCTTTGAAGCCGTTGGTACCGAGTGTCGGGAGGCTTAAGCAAGACTTGGCGCCGAAGGACCGAAGCGATGGTGAAGAGCAAGAGATGTCAAGATCGATGGACCATGGAGGCCATGTGATGATATGAAGTGGATCATATCATTTGAAGATAGGTTGGTGCATTTGTTGCATCAACACCGGAGGAGATGGAATGGAATGCGCAAGGCAAAGGTATAATTGTAGGGCATTTCATTTCACCGGTCATAGGTGTGTAGAGAAGATTATGACCGGGTTTAGGATAGATGGCCGTACTATTAAGAGGAGCAAACTTGTTTGCATATCGGTCATCTAGTGCCACTTGAGCGATCTAACTTTGCGATGTTACTAGGATCGAGTGGCGTGGTGAGTGAAAGAGAAAATCCTTTGAAAAATGATTGTGAAAATGCTAACACACATGCACATGTTGATGTTCACTTGGTGGTGTTGGCACATTTGCAAAGGAGAAGTTGTTGGAGAAGTAGCTGTGTTGATCGGAGGTGAAAAGCAGTGCTCTGGGAGCATCGGACGCTGAAGTCCGCTGCATCGGACGCTGCCCCGAGCGTCCGATGGCAGGCTCGGGCGAAGCGGAGGTTGCGCCCGAGGCCGAGGCCCAGCGCGGAGGGCTCGGGCGAAGCGAAGCGTGGCTCGAGGCCGAGGCCTGGCTCGAGGCCGAGGCCTGGCTCGAAGGCTCGAGGCCGAGGCCTGGCGCAGAGGCTCGAGGCCGAGGTCTGGCTCGAAGGCTCGAGGCCGAGGCCTGCAGAGGCTCGAGGCCGAGGCCTGGTGATGGGGCTCGAGGTCGAGGCCTGGCGTGGAGGCTCGGGCGAATCGGAGCGTGTTGAGCAGAGAGCATCGGACGCTGCCTGCGTCCGATGCAGGACCATCGGATGCGTCCGATGCGTTTTGGCCCTCTCTGGAACCTCTCTGCATGGTCATCGGACGCTGGGGTTGAGCGTCCGATGTGAAGGAGCCGGAGCGTCCGATGTGAGGCTAGTTTTGCGCAAGTTCTGAACAGAGGCATCGGTGCGTCCGATGCCACTTTATCTGGCGCGCGAAGGAATATGACCGTTGGGATCGGTCGGCCGAAGTTTGATCTGGGGAGCCACGTGGACGGCTGTAGAGGACCGGACGCTGGCCGTGCGTCCGATGCTCATGACCGGACGCGTCCGGTGCCCCCGAAAATTGCCCAGTGAAGGGGTAACGGCTAGTTGAGCCCTTGGGGCTATAAATAGAGGAAGTGGCCGGCCTTGGCTGGCAAGCTGAGCACTCCAAAGCCTTGGTGGCTTGAGTGGATGTGCCTGGGAGCCCTCTAACTCGCTTGTGCTTGCTAGTGCGCGAATCTATTGCGAGTGAGCGATTCTAGTGCGTTGCTTTGAGAGATAGCATCGAGTGGCACTAGGTGTTCGAGTTGCAAGCCGGTGGTGCTTATTACTCTTGGAGGTTGCCACCTCCTAGACGGCTTGGTGATCGAGTCTCCGTCGTGAAGCCCGCGTGAAGATTGTGCGTGGCTCCGGAGAAGGATTGTGAGGGGCATTGTGCTCGCCCCGCGGGGATCGCGAAGAGCAACTCTAGTGGATTGCGCGTGTCATTGAGTTACCCTCACTTGTGGGTGAGTTCTTGCGGCGCTCGAGTGTCGAGCTAGGTGTGGTGCCTATTAGCCGCCGAACTACCAAAGTGTGTGGTCGACACAACGGGGACTAGCTTGGTGGCAACCAAGTGAACCTCGGGATAAAATCACCGTGTCAACATTGTCTTCATCTTCTCGGTGGTTTGCTATCTCCATTCACTAGCTTGTATTTCCATACTCATACTTGTGCTAGTGTTTAGTTGTTGCTCTTGTGTAGCTATCTAGCTTGTGTAGCTTAATAGTTGCTCTTGTAATTAGTTAGCTTGTGTAGCTTGCTAGTTACCTTCCTTGCTTGTGTAGCATAGAAGTTGATCCCGTGAGTGACTAGTTGACTTGTAGTCTTGCTAGTCACATTGCTTAGTTTGTATAGCTAAGTTGAGCTCACTAATTTGGCTTGTGTAGCCTTGTTATTGAGCATTGCTAGTGAGCTTAGGCTTGGTGCTTTTGCTTAGTGGCATGTGTAGGAGCTCCCCGGTTGATTGAGTACTAGTTGCATAGGTTTGTGTGACCTTGCTTCTAGAATTGGTTAGGTGAGCTCTAGCTAGCCCGACACCTTATTTGCATTGTTTAGGATCTTTTGTAAGGTGTCATAGAGTATAGGTAGAGGGGTGTAGTCTTGGCTAGACCGATAGTTTTAATTCCGCATTTGTTTCGGTTAGCCGACGCGATTAATTTTAGAAAGGACTATTCACCCCCCCCCTCTAGTCCGCCATCTCGACCCTTCAGCCATCGAATTTCAGAACATGGGATAGAAGTGGATAAAGCCAAAATCGATGTAATTGAACAATTGCCACCACCCACTAATGTGAAAGGAATCTGAAGCTTCTTGGGCCATGCCAGCTTTTATAGAAGGTTTATTAAGGATTTCTCACAGGTCGCTAGACCCTTAACGAGCCTATTAGCAAAAGACGTCCCGTTCAAATTTGATGAGGATTGTCTACAAGCTTTCAATATTTTGAAAAAGGGTCTAACTTCGGCACCAATCATCGAACCCCCAGATTGGAATTTGCCGTTCGAAATCATGTGTGATGCTAGTGATTCTGCTGTGGGAGCCGTCCTTGGTCAAACTAAAGATAAGAAGCATTATGCTATTTCTTATGCTAGTAAGACCATGACTGGCCCCCAGCTAAACTATGCAACCACAGAAAAGGAACTTTTGGCCGTAGTCTTTGCCATAGACAAGTTTAGATCTTACTTAGTGGGAGCTAAGGTGATCGTTTATACCGATCACTCTGCTCTAAAATATCTCTTCACTAAGAAAGATGCTAAGCCAAGGTTGATCCGCTGGATCCTTCTCCTTCAAGAATTTGACCTGGAAATAAGAGACAAGAAAGGAGTAGAGAATTCAGTAGCTGATCACATGTCTAGACTACAAGTCAATAATTCGGACAATCTCCCAATAAATGACTTTCTTCGCGATGATACCCTTTTAAAAGTCACGTATACCAACCCTTTGTATGCAAACATCGTGAACTTTATAGTCGCCGGCTATGTCCCGCCGGGGGAGAATAAAAAGAAACTGCTATATCAAAGCAGAACGCACCTATGGGATGAACCATATCTCTATAAGGTCTGTGCAGATGGACTTTTGAGAAAATGTGTCCCCATAGAAGAAGCAACAAAAATCATAGATAGATGTCACTCCGCCGAATATGGAGGACACTATGGAGCTTTTCGGACACATGCTAAAATATGGCAAAGTGGTTTTTATTGGCCATCAATGTACGAGGACACAAAGAATTATGTGAGACGTTGTCCTCGTTGCCAAAAGCATGGTAACATTAATGCCCGAGATGCTATGCCTCTCGTGAACAATCTCCAAGTTGAGTTGTTCCATGTTTGGGGTATAGACTTCATGGGCCCCTTTCCTAAATCCTATGACGCCGAGTACATTCTTGTGGTTGTGGATTATGTCTCGAAATGGGTAGAAGCCATACCCTGTCGAGCGGCAGATACTAAACATTCGAAGAAAATGTTCAAAGAAAACATCTTTCCTCGTTTTGGAGTTCCTAGACTAGTCATTAGTGACGGAGGCCCTCATTTCATAGATAAGAGCTTCCAACATTTCTTAGCTAGTCATGGAGTCCAACATAATGTAGCCACTGCATACCACACCCAAACAAGTGGACAGGCCGAAACGTCCAATAAACAAATAAAGAATATCTTGCAAAAGACGGTAGAAGAAATGGGAAGGGGATGGAAACATAAGTTACCCGAAGCTCTGTGGGCCTATTGGACCGCCTATAAGACCCCGATTGGAATGTCCCCATACCTACTAGTTTATGGGAAAACTTGTCATCTTCCTGTTATGCTTGAGTTCAAAGCTCATTGGGCCATTAAGAAATGGAACATGGACCTTGACCAAGCTGGCCAAAATAGGAAGATGCAAATTTCCGAACTAGAAGAATGGCGAGAGAAAGCCTATCATAGTGCCAAGCTCTATAAAGAGAAGACTAAGACATGGCACGATAAACGGATCAAAAAGAAAGAGTTTGAAGTAGGAGATAAAGTTTTACTCTTTAACTCCCGTGTTTGACTTTTCGAACATAGTAAACTCCGAAGCAAATGGGAAGGACCTTTCAAGGTTGTTGCAACCTCGTCCCATGGAGCCGTCACATTGGAAAGTGACGATGGGCAAATCTTCAAGGTCAATGGACAAAGAATAAAAATATTCTATGACTTTGATAAAAATGAGCTAAACGAAATTGATATAATTGATTTTGAGGTAGCTCAAGCCCATGACCATTAATAGATGGACCCAGTTCATCCCATGTCCATTTCATGCACATAGTCCATCCGAAACCCCGAGAAAGGCCTCTTTAGGCCCAACCAAGCCATTTCAACCTCGGGACTTTGAATTTTAGGAGGCTTACCTTCTCCCGCTCGATGCCCGGCGAAGGAGGAGTGGCGGCCGCCACTCTCAACTGGCGGCCGCCACCAAACCCTGGCGCCCGCCACGCTAGGCGGTGGTTTAGAGGCCCCCCTCCACGTGGCAACCAATCCCGAGCTCGGGAGAGTGAAAGAAGGAGGAGATAAGGGCGTGTTAGTTCATCTAAGGCCTATCTCTCCACTTCTCCCCCCCTTCTTAAAGAAAGAACTCCTTCTTCTTCCTCCATCCTCCCATGAAGTCTAGTCAAGTCTCCTCCAAAACCATGTCGTCTCCACGGAAATCCGAGTCCTATAACCCTCAAGGATCCATCTCGTCCTCCACTAAAGCCATCATCCGGTCGTTGATCGACGACGACATGGAGGTGCTTGACATACCCCCTTTAGCGATGGTGCTGCCCGACGGAACCTATGTCAAGGGGACACCACCGGAGGGTGTGGGGAAGGCACCAGCCACCACTCCAGTGGCGGGCGCCACCCCTGCTGGGCGGCCACCAGGGGTGAAATGCCCCCTGGCCTCGCCTCCGCTCCGTCTTCATCCTCCTCCGGTGACGCCACCCGGGAAAAAGTTGAGGACGCCCACCAGGCCGCCCACAGGGGAGATCACCCCGAGGAAGTCTCCGGCCGTCAAAACCAGGGGCGATGGGACGCCCACTCCATCAAGGGCAAAATCCCGAGTCAGCTTTGGCTCGGATAGCCGCACCCGCAGTTACAGCCCCAATCCTAAGAGGGCTAAACTGGAGGTGTACGGCGTGAGGATGCCCGATGGGCATTATGAGAAGAGGCTGCATGAGCGCAAGGCGAGCACTCATGACTCCAATGGGTCGCTCTCCGAGCCAACCGTACGCCGCCGTCTCAACCCATCGCCGGCAGGAGTCCCCGGCGAGATGGAGCACAGCGGTGGTGAGGAGGGGTTAACCCTCGAAAAACTCGCCGCCGAAGTGAAGAAGCTGCGCAAGGAGAAGAGCACCTTGGAGGATCAAGTTGCAGAGATAGCCCTGTGGCGGATGGATATGGAGGATCGGTTCACCATCCTCCGCAAGGGCTACACCTCGAAGATCAAGCGTCTCTTCAAAGAGACGGCCTTCGATGATCTCTACGAGGCTCCTTCAGTAGATTAGATTAGATTTAGGGTGTCTATTTAGATTTTTAGTTTGATTAAGTTTAAGTTTAATTTTGCTTGATTTAAATTTTAGATTGTTTAATTTCAATTTAGAACTTTTGTTTAGGAAATTTTTATATAATGAATAAAAAGACACCCTTATTATTTTTCCCTTCATCAAGTTTGTTCATTTTAAAATAAAAGTACCAAAACTTCTAGTGTGGGGGCAATTCCCTCTCTAAACACCTCTGTAAAACGTGACAAAATGTTTAAAGCTGTAACCTGAACTTAGCAAGGTAACTACCAGGCTGTTTGCAAGCCGCATGGGCCAAAGCCCATGGCAGCCGCCACTTATTACTGGCGGCCGCCAGGCCACTCTGCACCGAAACACTCCCGGTGAACCCTTAAACCTGTGTTTTAAATTCTGTGCAATTTGGATCACTGGATGTCTCGGTTTGAAAATGCAGCTAGGAAATAAAAAAAATACTGAAACAATTCTTTTGAATTGAGTGTTTACACGACATGTTATTCTAACTTTTATTCATGTGTAGTAGCCTACTCATTTTGATAGGGAAGTCAACCTAGGTTGTTGTTTGATAAGATATAGAAGTAGTAATTGAAATTCCATTAGTACTCTGCTACAACCTTAGGAGTTTATTTTGAAAACCAAAATTACCATGGTTCATGATCTTTCTTTCCTATCCACCTACCAAAGCCAAAATATTAGAGTATAGGAAAACAGCCCATAAAGCCTTCTAAATCAATCTTTGAGCTTTGTCAAGAATAGTTGATCTAGGTAGAAGAGTTTAGTCGTGCTCTAAAAGCCAAGGCAAACCATGCCTTTTGAGAGAACTCTCACACTAAGAGTATACTCATGTAGTTCTCCTCCAAAATTTTGTTCTAAAAGAATTGTATAAATTTTTCTTTCCTTCAAAGGACATGGCTATATAGCATCTAAAAAAAAGGAGCAAATGCTCTAAAAGGACAAGTGTCCAAGTATTCAAAAAAATAGAGAGCAAATGCTCTAAAAAAGGACAAGTGTCCAAGTATTCAAAAAAAAGAAAAGAGAGAGATGCATATAGCCATGATCCTTGGTAAGAGAAAGTTTCAAAAAAAAAGAAGAACAAAGGAGTTGAGTTAGTCCACCCTATACCTTGGCTAGTGCATGACTATACTCTCCCATGATCCTAAACTTGACTTAGCAATAAAAGAGAGATAGAAGTGCCTTACATTCCTTCCTTTCCCTATAAACTCCACATAAACCATAGGATAGACTCTGGCATTTTCTTTTGCCATAAAGTGAGGATATACACCATGAGTGCCTTGAGATTTAAAGAGAGATTCAATGAACCATGATTTTCATTTTGAAAATATCCTGAAACCCCAAGGTATGTAAAAGAGGAAAGTGTGTTTCTCTTGCTTGCAAGCTATTCTATCCTTCAACCGCCATAGGCATGATTTATTAGCCACTTGGAAAGGTTACTAACATGAGTATAGGTAGTTGGACATCTTGTGTGAATGCTTAGTTCAATAAAATTGTTTCAATTCTTAAAGTCCATGCTTGCTCGGGACGAGCAAGAGGTTAGTGTGGGGGAGCTTGTTGATGGTGCTTAAAGCATCATTTCACCATCAACATTTCACCCAAAACCAAGGTAAAACAACATAAAATGTAGAAGATTTGGTTTATAACTAACCTATTTCCACATGTGCATAGTTTCTTATCTTAATGCAGGAAATAATGGAATTTGGGCCAAACAAGAGTACCAGGAGCAAGGCCAAGCCACTCTGGCCCATTTGGGCCTGAGCAAGGTGGCGGCCGCCACCTATTACTGGCGGTCGCCATGTCACTCGTGCCAAAGTGGCCCAAGCCTGTCATCGATCCGTGGGAGTCACCTCAAGCTCAAATCCTGGCCATTGCACACTAAGACGGTTTGATCCAAGGGCTAAGAAGAGTGTCACCTGGATAGTGGGCTTTGGACACGTGTCTAAACCCTAACCGACCCTCAAACCGACTTAGGAGAGCAAGTGAAGACCGTTGGATGAATGGCGGTTGCAATGGACGGCATAGAGGTGGCGGGCGCCAGGGTTTAGTGGCGGGCGCGACCCCCTAAACCCTAACCGACCCCCCCCTCAATCTATAAGTACCCCCCCTAGCTTCCTAGCACTATAAATAGGCCCCTAGAGCTCTCATTCGGGGAGCCTCACATCATTCCTCACCATTTGGTTAGATTAGCACACTTGCTACGCTAGAGAGATTAGAGAGAGTGTGAGTGCCTCACTAGAAGAGGAGCTAGAGAGGATAAGAGTAGAAGTCTGGAGAGTTCCGGAGTTGTCGGAGACCCCTGCTTCTCTCTGCTCTGCGCTTCAACTTTGGTAACTTAGTATATATTCTATCTTCAAGTATTTACTTTTCGGTACTTGTGTGCTTGTTTCATTGCTTGATATTAGTTTCAAGTCCTCTAGTTCTAGTACAGGGCTAGTAGTAGTAATATAGATTATGTGTGGTACTTAGGCTATATATTGCCAGTGAATACGGCTAGGCCCCTGGATAGCTGTGGTAGCAAGCAGGTGGTGACAGCCCTGTGCGCCTTGAATTCCACCACGTAGTTGGTCTAGTTTAACAGTAGGGCTCATTTGCTAGCGTTCAACCTAAGTCAGTGGTAAAGGCTAGTACGCCCACAGTACACTAGTAAAGAACTTAAATCACTAGAAGTCTAATAGAACTAGGATCTACCCCAGTAGATAGCACCCGTTCCTTTCATCTATCCTAGATATCCTTATCCCCCTAGTTTTCTCAAAATCACTTCGCATTCCTCGTGATTCGATACCCCGGAATACTCTGAGGTGAAAAGCTACAACTGACAGCCGTGCGCTTGCGGTTTCTTCTTCTGCGTGCCACCCAGGTGTCAACATTTATCACCTTCGGTGACAATAGCAAGGTAAAGTGCTATCCCGTGGTTCTGTGCGAGTCAATGAGCATTTTGTGTTGCATGATGTTGCTCATGTTTCGAACTTGCATTTTTACCTTCTTTCTGTTTCTCAACTATTTGAGGATGACTATGAGATTTGTTTTAAGCCGAATCTCAATCGTATTTTGGATCCTTAGAGCAATCTTGTATGTTTGATTTTGGCATTTGGGAAAGTCTTTCGTGCGAATTTCTCGGAGTCTTTTGGCATTTCTCGTTGTCTTTTGCTGGATCCTCTTCCGATCTTTGGAAGTGGCATAGGAGACTTGGTCACTTGAGCTTCGACTTGCTTGCAAGGCTTAGTTTACTTGGCTTAATCCGAGGATTGCCCATGTTACACATGGAGAAGGATCTTGTTTTCATTCTTGTAGACATGGGAAAACAGTTGCCGCTCCCCACCATCCTGTGAATCAAGTTATGACCAAGCGCCCTGGAGAGCTTTTGCATATGGACCTTGTAGGTCGAGGTCAGGTGAGCTCGGTTGGTGGGAAGTGGTATGTGCTGTTGTTGTTGACCACTTTTCGAGATATTCATGAGTTTTCTTTCTAGCTGAGAAAACTGAGACTTTCTCTTTAACTCGCAATCTGATTTGCGACTTCAGAACGAGTTCCCTAAGAACTCGATGAGAGCTATTCGTAGCGATAATGGTTCTGAGTTTAAGAACTCGGATTTTGAAAAGTTTGTACTCTTTGGTTTAGAGCATCAGTTTTCTTCTCCCTACACACCGCCACAAAAATGGTGTTGTAGAAAGGAAAATCGGACCCTTGTTGAGATGGCTAGAACGATGCTCGATGAGCATAGGACTCCTAGGCGGTATTGGGCCGAAGCTATTAACACTGCATGTTATATTTCCAGTCGCATTTTCCTCTGTGCTTTCTTGAAGAAGACCTCTTATGAGTTGTGATTTGGGAAGCAACCCAAAGTGAGTTATTTTAGAGTTTTTGGTTGCCACTGTTTTATACTCAAGAAAGGCAACTTGGACAAGTTTGAGTCTCGTTCCTCTGACGCTGTATTTTTGGGTTATGGTCATCATACTCGTGCATATCGTGTACTTAACCTTGATACTAATCGAGTCATGGTTGACATCCGATGTCACCTTCGATGAGACCATGCATCGTCCTTCTTCTAGATTTGAGCGTGCAGGTGATCATGAGGTTGGAGAACCTCTCTTTGATGATGAGGATGATGGAGCGGCACAGATGGATGATCCAGATCTTCCTCCACCTGCTGTTCCTTTTTGATCGACTTCGACCACGACTGCTCGCGGCCCTGATCCATCTTCTTCCACTACATGGGGGCCGGTCGATCCACCACCTCGGGTTTTGCCAGTGATACCCGAGGAGGCACCAACTACTATTGAGGGGGAGGTCACTTCAGCAAGCAAGGAGGTGCCACGACATATTCAGCGCCAACACCCTCCACAACAGATGATCGACAACATCCACGAATGCGCCACTCGGTCAAGGTCACAACAATCTCTCACTTTGCTCATTCTGCATTTGTTGCATGATTTTGAACCCCGAGATGTTGGACATGCTTTAATCCGATCCGGATTGGGTCAATGCCATGAATGAGGAGCATAAATTTTGGGAGAAATCGGGTTTGGGTTCTTGTTTTCACCTCCTCCTGAGTGTCACCCTATTGGATAAAATGGGTTTTCAAAAACAAATAAGGAGAGGGCGGCCATGTTGTGAGAAACAAGGCCAGACTTGTAGCCTAGGGGTATAGTTAGAAGGAGGGGATAGACTATGAGGAGACTTTTTGTCCCGTAGCTCATTGGAGGCAATTAGGATCCTCTTGGCTTTTGCTGCATCCAAAGGGTTTAAACTTTTTCAAATGGATGTCAGGAGTGCCTTCCTAAATGGCTACATAGAAGAAGAGGTGTATGTGAGACAACCCCCCCCGGTTTTGAAAATCCCAAGTTTCCAACCATGTTTTTTAACTTAACAAAGCTTTGTATGGTTTGAAACAAGCCCCTAGAGCCTGGTATGATAGGTTGAAAACCTTTTTGCTTGCTAAGGGTTTTAAATGGGATGTGTGGATAAAACTCTTTTTCTGCTCAAGCAATGTAATGACACTTTTTGGTTCAGATTACGTACGGGATGATATCATTTTCGGTGGTTCTTCTCATGCTTTGGTTGCCAAGTTTTGCAGATACAATGAGCAGGGAATTTGAGATGAGCATGATGGGCGAGTTGACATTCTTTCTTGGGTTGCAAATCAAGCAATCCCGAGAAGGGATGTTGGGCACCAGGGCAAGTACACCAAGGACGTAGTGAAGAAGTTCGATATGGGTGAGGCCAAGCCTCCTCCAACACCCATGTCAACCCACGACGGCCCTGGATGCGGATGAGGAGGGAGAAGCCGTGATCAGAAGGAGTACCGAAGTATGATCGGGTCGCTGCTGTACCTGACGGCGACAGGCCCGGACATTCAGTTCGCGGTGTGTCTTTGCGCACGATTTCAGTCGTCGCCACGCACCTCTCACCGTTAGGCGGTCAAGCGCATTATGAGGTACCTTCGTTTCACTTCTGAGTTTGGGCTTTGGTATTCTGCTTCTTCTACCCTCTCCCCTTTTGCGGTTACTCTGACGCTGATTTTGTTGGTTGCCAACTTGACCGCAAGTCCACTTCTGGAACTAGTCAGTTTTTGGGTTCTTCTCTTGTTTCATGGTCTTCTCGCTAGTATTCTAGTGTCGCACAGTCTACCATAGAGGCTGAATATGTTGCTACGACTAGCTGCTGTTCCTAGTTGTTGTGGATGATGGCCACGTTGCGTGATTTTGGTTTGAGTTTTTCTCGAGTACCATTGCTTTGTGATAGCACGAGTGCGATTAGCGTTGCTAAGAACCATGTGCTTCATTCTAAGACCAAACACATTGATGTGCGCTTTTATTTCTTGCGTGACCACTATGAGAAGGGTGATATCGACCTTCGCCATGTCGATACTCATCATCAGTTGGCAGATATTTTTACCAAGCCTTTGGACCAATCAACCTTGCTAGGTTTAGAGGTGAGCTTGGTGTGTGTTTCCCTCTTTTAGTTGGGGAAACATTTTGGTTATGTATCATAGACTGACTCCTTTGTTTTGGATTTTAGTCTATTTTTATTTTGGTTTTTAGCCTTTGCATTTCATCATGTTTGCATCTTTACTTTTTTGAGCTTCATGCCTATAATCTTTAGAATGAATCTATGCTATGATTAGTGTATGCTCCGATGATATATGATGATGCTTATAGCTTAGGCTCATATCGATCACTGATACATGTTGTGAGCAGAGCTATTTTTTAGAACTGTGAATATGCTTAATTAAACATAAAATTTGAAACTTGTTCACCATTGAGATTGGCAACTAGCATGTGTAGAATGTGTTGAAGTTACTTGTGCTATTCCTATATGCTAGGTTGCTATGTCTCTAGTTCTGAGTCTTTCACTTGCTTGGTATGTTCATATTCTGTTAAATTGAACCAAGTCTAAGTGAATTCAAAAGATCGAGATGGGATTGCTTGACATCACATCACGGTATCGAGACTGTTTCTCATTGCACATTGAGTTAAGCTTGAGCCGTGTAGTGTAAGACCGAAACCGTTGCTTCAAGCTTCTGATTGCTTATGCATAGGCTTAGCTCGGTTGAAAAGTTAGGCAATGTCAAGTTTTCAACCTCTCGCAATCACATGCTGAAAATTTGAACTTGTGTATCTTCACCGCTGCAACTCCGATAAAACTTGAAAACACAAGTCTATGTTTCCTTCTATAGCATGATGATTGAACTTTGCTAGGGGTAGTTCACCTTGTATACATGTTTAGCATCTTCTTGACTTCCTGTCTATACATGTTTGGTGCTATTTTGATGGTGAAACCCTTTCTGAATGACTTAAAACTGATCCCTATGCTCAATGTTAATATTTTGTATTCTGTGATCAGCTTGAGCCTTTGCTGGAGTTTATACTTGTTGTTGAGTAGTCGGATCAGCACTCTTTAGAGCATCTATTCATTCTATTGACTATATACTTGAAGCTGCTAACCTGCATTTGTGACTCATATGCATTTGCTCTTTCCTTTCAGGCTTCCTTGTTTACCCTCGTTTTGTGCATTCTCAACTAAGGGGAGAAATTTGACAAATCATGTCCTAGTTGTGTGCATTATTGAAGGGGGAGTTTATGTCCTGGGGAGCTTTGTTCGTTTTGCTTTGACGAGTTGGTTTCTAGAGATGATGATTGGTTTGGAGCGGTTTTTCAGCTAGTTGTGTTGAGCCTTTGCCTTTTCTGGAGGGACTAGCTGGTTTACTCAGTTTTGACTACTTTGCTCCAAACTTCTTGCTAGCGGTGCTGAGCCCGTTCTGCCTCTTCTTGAGGGCTAGCTTTGCTTTGCTTGGTTGCGTCGACCGTTGCCCATGTCTTTGGCAACCAAGTTGTCTTGCTCACTCCATTCGACCTCTTTTGGCTTTGCTTCGCTTCTGGTCGTTTGGTTGAGTTCGCTTCTTCCTTTTTCTTTTCTTCTATTCCATATGATTTGTGTTGGTAGTTGACAATGCACTCATCAAGGGGGAGATTGCGGATACATGGGTGTATGCCGGATCTTGAGATGATGAGTGATTGTCAACTGGTATGATGCGCATGTCTCTGGCTTGTGTTGTGGCAGATGTCGAGCTCAGAGACGGTGATCAAAGGCAAGGTGAAGGTCAAGTAGAGACGTGCCGTGCCGATGGACCCAGAGCGGTCAAGGGCGGACGTGAGGCTTGGACTGACGGACCGATGGCCTGAGGATCAGCCGTGGTGGCCGACAGCCTGGGACAGTGACAAGTGAAGACCTGCGGGTTGACGGGGTGCACGGGCGGTGCATCCCTCTACGGCTTCAGTTTGGTGGTTGAGCCCCAGAAAAACCACCGTGTGGATGGTTTCCAGGTTTGGGCCACAAAACCTGGGCGATGGCGGGTTTCTGAGTTTGGGCCACAAAACTCAGTCTGAGGAAAGGTTTCCCGGTTTCATCCTCAAAACCGGGGGGAGGTCCAGAAAAAGGACGGACGGCGAGTGGCGGCACGTGGCGGCATCGGGTGAGGTCGCGTCGAGGCGAAGCTACCGGATGTGCGGGCGTGGCCGTCGGATCGACTACACTTCGAGTTGGACAGGAATACCCTTAGGGTTAGCCTGCTCGCTCATTAGCAACAGGGGTAGAAGGGGAATAATTGTATTAGGCTATATTAGGAGAGGCAACCCCTCCCTCCAAACTATGTCAGCCATTTGCTATTTTGCTCTCTAGGGTTTCTTGCTTCCCATTCCCTGTTGTAGCTACTGAGATCCGCAGAGACGGCTAATCATACCTCCGTGTATTTGGATTTTGCGGAAACAGGACCGGATTCCCGTTGTCTCCTCGTGGGGACGATTTTCGGCTGGAAATCGTGGTGGTGATTCATGTTCTAAAGTTGTTCTTCGCGTTCATCTTTTCTCCCATGTTTTCCCGTTTGTTGATTTCTCTCTATGTTGCTCTCGTTTGCAAAACCATTTGAATCAACTTGTTTTTTACTGTGAGGGGATCATTTCCACCGAAGGAATTCAACTCAAACCTCATGACAAGTAGATCGGTTGGTTTTCGTTTTGGATCGACTTTTCTCTTCTTTCCCCGAACTTCTTCGATTCATCGATTTGGAGATAGGTTCGAGCCATGATCTCCTAGGAGTAGCTCACTATCTTCCTTGTGACTCCTCTCACCAAGTTTGAGCCTTAGAGGTTTCGTTTAGGGTGAGATTGAGTCGAATCGGTGGATGAACAGCACGTTTTCGGGGTGACCGGACTCTAGGCTCGTGGCGATCGGACTCTGACCAGTGAGTCCAATCGTTGAATGTCCAGCAGTCCAGTTCTATGAGAAGTTGACTGGACGCTCGGCTGATACGTGACTGGACGCACAGAGGGTACTATTCATTGCTCGTTTGTGCTGACCGGACGCTACCTACGTTGTGACCCGATGCTCTGGCCCTGTGAGTCCGGTCCAACATAGAGAGCTCCAAAAGCAGCTCTGCACAGACCTGACGCGTCCGATCACTACAGACCGGACGCTCACCACAGTCCGGTCAGTACTGATCAGCACGTTTTCGTCCGTGGCTTGCTCGTCGAGTGTCGGTTTTGATATCTGGTTTTTTGCGTCAGATTTCTTGGATTGTGTAGTGTCCCGCTGTGCTTCTTGAAAGCATCCACCCTACCTCTAGGGTCGTGAACACTAGCAAGTCCGTGTCTCGTTCTTGGGGTGACTTGCTAGGACAAGTGGCTATAAGTTTCTGAAAAGAAATTTGAAGCTCCCATTCACCATCCCCCCCCCGCTGGTCGCCTTTGTGTAGCACCTTCGGTCCTTCATGGACGATATTGGGAACATTGAGCAGGTGGTCCCTAGGCTGTGATGGTCTAGAATCAAGGGTTCTCTTTCGGGCCTTGCCCGCTGCATGCTTGTTGTTGTGGTCCTCCTGAGTTAGGCAATCACTGATAAAGTCATTGAAAGTGGTACGATATGATGTACCCATGGATTTGCCCATCTTGGTGTTCAAACCCCTCTTGAAACTTGCTATTTTCTTGGCTTCAGTGTTCACGAACTCTGGTGCATAATGGGATAGAGAATTAAACATGCGATGGTACTCACTCGTCACTAAGCGAGTCCCCTGTGTCAGATTCATGAATTCTGCCACCTTCATCTCTATCAAGCCTGGCGGTATGTAGTGCCCTCGAACAGCCTGCGAGAACATTCCCAGGTGATAGAGGTGCGGGCAGGATAGGTAGTACGGTGATGTCCCCACCATATCCCAGCCGATCCCTGCAGCTGATGTGCGGCATACTTAGTCTTCAGTGAGCCTGAGCAAGCGAAACTTTTGCTCTATGGTATGCAACCACTCTTCTGCTTCTAAAGGTTCCGTAGCCTCCTTGAAAATAGGTGGCTTGGTATCGAAGAAGTCCTTGAAAGTACTGTATTGGTTCAGCTCGGGGCGTCGGTTCTCACGCTCCAAGTTCTCACGCAGCATTGCCTCAATGTTGCATTGACTTCCCAAGAACTGAGCAAAGAGTTGCTCAGGAGTAGCGGGTGGAAGAGGCGGTCGATTGCGGTTGTCACTGTTGTCGTCATTGCCACCACTACCACCAGCTCCACTGCGGGTAGTCATCATCTGCATGTGTCGGTAACAAGTGACCATTAGGTGACGTTGCAATAATTGTAGAGAATGATAAACCATGCCATACTGAATTTATCCGGAAAAAAAGTTCGCCAAACAACTACAAAGGCATAATAAATTTCAATCCACATCACAGCATCACATAATAAGATCGCTTATTAACATAACATGCAAAAGTCAACATAAACATCCATTAATGCCCATACATGCGAGATTTTTCTAAAGGTTTTTGGCACCATGTGCACCTAGGTAAACATCCCAACATTACATCCAACTTTTATCATCAGCAAAAGATCAAGTTCACAACGATATGATACAAAAGATCGCACTAGTATAGAAAACGACTTTAGGGGCGGTTAAATTCAGTTTCCAGGGGCGGTTTCTGTAACGCCCGGATTTACGAATAAAACCGAGCAAAGCATATGTGGGCCCAGGGAGTCCCAAATCCACATATACCATAAAATGTATATCATTACAGCACGAACAAAGCGTTATTAAACTTATTACAACACATGGAGATTGTTCAACACATCGGTCAACGGCCCATTATTATAGCGATAGCGCGTAGACTCCACTTCACAGGGACACCGACTGGGGAACGCCAACCTCAGAAGTCTGGAACGTCTTCTGGATACTCCTCAAAGTCTTCTCCATCTGGTACCCATCCGGGATTTTTATGTGAACCAACGACAAGCGTCAGCTCACCATGCTCAGCAAGTACAACTACGGGGATGCAAGGCTCAAAGGGGTTTGACACGGTTAACTGCGGTTAGCATTTTTAGGTTGATCATATTTTATTTTAGTCTATTATTACTAAATGAATAAAGCCCTGTTATCCCATGGTAAGCAATAATTATCATGTTAAAAAGAGGTAGGCAACCAACCACCAACATATCCCACCATGGACCACTTAAAAAAGGATCCGAGCCGCTCATGTCCGTGAGCACGGCTGATATATCAGATTTACACTCTGCAGAGGTTGTACACTTTCACCTTGGGCCGTGATTCCCATGTGCCGGGGTTTGCAAGGCCCACATCACCTCCTCTATGGAAGTATGGCAGGGTTTCACTACGAAGACTTTCCAAAGTTGGTCTAACAAGTCGTAGCCGCTAAGGTTTCAGTCTCCCAAGAGTTATGAACACACCTCCCCACTAAGGTAATCCCCTATCCTCCAAAGTAATTACCCTAGTGGGACCGGGCCATAACTACATGGTACCCAACTCTTGCCCTTTCGGTAAGCTACAGACGAGCTAGAACACTCAGAGTACTTAGCTAAGATCAGAGCCATGTAATACCCAAGGCTGCACGGATCTCCCGGTAGCCGCTTTAAAAGATAGTCTCCGGGGGTAGGTTACTGGGCGTAAGTATGCTCCAGTACCCTAAATGTGATTAAAAGCCTCTTTTAACATTTGTTCCATAGTCATTAATCAAGATTAAACATTTATCATTTAAATAGCGCTTAGCAATTCTAATCATATTACGCAAAAACCCTCCCATAGGTACAAGGTATAAATCAAGTGATTCTAGTCTTGTCCTATGGTTTATCAAGTTTGACACATGCAAAATGAATTATTAAGTCTTGCATTTTGTAGGTAACAAGGAAAACTGTATGTTATACTTGCCTTGGTCACAAGCGGGGTCCTAACGTTGCTCTTGAAACTCTTGATCCTCGAACAAGTCATCGTCTGGACTCGCGAAGGAAATCACCAAACATAGGTCCAATCATACATTACATGCAAATAAAATTATACTTCAATCAGAACAGTACACCAAACATAAAACAGTTAGAGAAACACTTATAAAACTATTCTACTCGTCGATACGATCACATGAACGTGTGGATCACTCTAATCGGACTAAAAAAAGAAAGTTATGAAGAAAACAAGTTTCAGGGGCACTTTTGTAAATAAAAATAGTTTCTAGGGGTTAGCCTGCGAAAACCGAGGGTTAGAACGTAATTAACCGTAGCCGAAAAGGTCTAACGCGTGAAAAACACGCCTCTGGGCTGTGGGTTCTAAAACTGGGAAGCTCAGGGGTCAAACTGGAAGAAAACAAGACTTATTTTAAAGCTTTTTGAACTGCACTGGATCGCGGGTTGATTTTCGCAAAGCGCAGGGGCTTTTCTGCAAAAGCGGCGGCAGCTGCTGCCCGGACGCCGACATGGCTGCCACGCGGCGAGAGTGGACTGGCCGGTCCACCACGCGGCGGTGGACCGCGTACACGGCTCGGGTGCACGGGCCCGTGAGCCCGGTGCATAACCCTTCGCGGTGAGGGTTCTAATCCTAGCCGTCGGTTTCAGATCGGGTGGCTCTGGGTGCTTGCAGCGGCGCGGCGGCGGCAGGGACGGCGGCGCCACCACCGGCGCACGGCGGCGCCATGGGAGAGGGTTCGGGAGGTCGCCGAACGGCGCGTCAGGGCTCGGTTGGCCACGCGGTCAACACCAGAGAGGAGCGGGGACAACGGCGAACACGACTGCGGGCTCGGCTTCGGCGGGGAGCTCACCACGGAGACGGACGGCGGCGGGGCGGATCTGCAAGGGGAAAACAACTCCGGTGAGGTCGGTTTCGCGCAAACGTACAAAGAAAAAGGGACGGGGCTCTTGGGCGGCCGCGGCATCACCACCTGAAGGGGCTCGGCAGGGCTCTCCAGCGCCGGCGAGGGCTCTGCAGCGGGTGGGCGAGAGGGTGTGAGCGAGGTGCGCGGGAGAGGACTCGGGCTCACCTGGGGCTTTATAGGCTTCGATTGGGGCGGCGAGGGTGCAGGTGCTCCACCAACGCCGATTGAAGGCCAGTGGCCATCAAGGCCACTGACATGGGTTTACGGGAGAGGACAAGGGAGCGCGCGGCGTGCAGCAGTCGGCGAGGGAGACGAGGGGGAGGGCGCCGACTTGTGGGGCCGAGTGTTGGTCAAGGCGTGACTGACGGGTGGGTCAAGCTGTCAACGAGGGAGAGGGAGTGTGACGGAACCCTCTGGATTATTAGGGCCCACGTGTATCTGTCCTTGTCCTACCGACCTCAGACAGTCATACATTGTGCCCAATAGCCCAAAAGACCCACCACGTGTCATCGTGTAACCCGACTCATTCACGTTTCCTTACACTCCCAGGATCATTGCAAGAGTCATGGCAGTATTACAACATTTCACAGATAATATACATCAGAGATAAAAGTGCGGAAGTATTACACCATAAGTTTTACAAACCAGTTGTTCAAACTCGCGTAGTTATTACAAACCATAGTTTCAAACCTTACCCTAGGTAGTGGAAAACAACATTACTAAAACTGTATATCACACAGACAACCCCGCTAAGGGTTGCATTACTCCTCCCCGGACACGTCCTCCTCAATGACGGTCACGCAACAAGCCTCCAAGCAAGGCTGCTCGTGAACGTCACCTGCAACAGGGGTTAACAAACCCTGAGTACAAAGGTACTCAACAAGGCTTACCCGACAAGAAAAGAGAAGAAACAGGTATGCTGGCTTGGGTAGGCTCAACAGCACTTTTCATTTGCATAAAAGCTTACTAGAGTAATCCTAGATCCAAATTTTTCTTAATCATTTAAGTACATAGTTAAGAATTGAAAGTGAACATTAATGAAAGATCATTATCATTCTTTCTTAAACCAGTCCCATTTTCATTCTACGGTGCGGGTCAGTAGATTGAGTCTCCATAACCGAGGAGCACGACGATTCGAACCGATTCAACCAGATCTGGGAGTTTTCCACGATCATACGACATATGTAGACCCTCGATCACACATATATCAATCCCTAACCTCGGATCCTCCAAACAAGACCGGGTCCGCGCCACCCGAGAGTACTTGTACACCTCCAATCCGGGACTTTAACCCACGAGGGTAGCTAGTACTCCCGCCATCTCTCCACTCCCAGTGCGCGATTAGCCGTTCTCATTTAAGAACCACCAAGGCAGAGCTTACCGTAGCATATGATCGGTACTTCACACAGTTTCTCAATCTAGCAGGCCACAACGGTTAACCCTAAACTGACACATCCGGGTCACTCTACACCAACCCAAGGTTCGATGCATGTGCCTGTCTGGTCTTAACCCTACTTCTTTCTCTTGATCATTCCAAAATGATAAGTATCAAAACATTTATCGGAAGCGTGAGAAAGCAAGGCTGAGCATTTCTATCATTTGTGTAAAGCAGGTATCAAGGAATGATATATCAATAACAAGGTTGATCATGCATCAACAAGTTTAAAGCATTTATTGACTAAACCCCTAATGCATCAGGTTATTGAAAGTAAGTGTAATTTGCAAAACCAAGGAAATGGTTAAATGAACCGGGACTTGCCTTCGTTGACCGGAAGGGTCTGAAATTCCTGATAATCCGGATCAACTGGATACTCTGAACTTTCCGGACCAACCTCGTCCGGACACTCGATCACTTCGGAAGCTACACGACAACAGAGTGCATGCTTAATGGAATGCTCTTGACATGATCATGGTAAAGATGGAAATTTTCTAAGCTATAAACATTTATCTTGCAACAACTTTCATCACGGTACAGTTGCAAACCAACAAACCAACTTGCACAAACATACATGATTAAATGAGTGAAGCTTGTCTGCATCAAAGCAGATCAAGATAATTCACTTAACTTAACTTTCAAATTTACCATAAATAGACTTAGGTTTTCATGTTAAACAATATCACTTATTCCTAAAGAAAGTAATTTAATTAACACGAAATTACGTTGTGAAGCAAACTATGCCCAAATTAGTTCAAACTTTTTAGAGATGATAAATTATATCAAATAAGTGGTAAAATAACTGTCACAATTTTTTGAACCAACATACAAGTCTGCAGAATTAAATCAAACCATAAAAGTTAAATGATTAATTAAGGCATAGAAATAAGATTAAAAATTTATTTTCTCCAATAGAGCTCAAAATTTTTGTGATGATACATTTTTAGCTCAAAACAGTGACAAAAATAGTTTCATGATTTTGGACCTTTAAATAAGCCTACAAAAATCATCAAAGTCCATTTACTAATAAAAAGACCTATTTAAGTTAGTTTTAAAATTTGTTCAAAACTCAAGTTTCATATTTTTTATAAATATTAGGCAGCTTGAGAAAGCTACACAAAATTTTCACAATTTTTGGAGCTTCCTACAAAAAGATATCAAAAAGACAAAACCTAACACTATTCACCCATTTCAGAAAAAGAAAAACCCTTCTAACCCTTACTGGGCTCGGCCCAACTTCGGCCCACGGCCGCTGACAACCGGGCCCCAGGCGTCAGCCTCTGCTTCTTCCCTTCGCGCCCAGACCAGGGCTCGGCCGGCCTTGACCGGCCGCTCGCCGCACTGACCGTCGGTCTCTCTCGCCGGCGGTGGACTCCCCGACGACGGCGAGGCCACTAACTCCCGAAGCTCGACCTAGGCTTCTAGGTCACCGGAAGGCACTTGCCGGCGAGCATGGCGGCTCGGCCAGGTCGAGCGCGGCGGCGACGCGCTACGCCGGCCAGAAAGGCTCGTTAAAGACCAAACTAAGACAGCACCTTACTTAGGCACTCTCTGCGACCATGATGCGCACCCAGACTCATTTGGAGATGACCCCGAACATCATGGTCCACGATGGCGGCCATGGCGGCGCTTGCGCCGACGGCGAGCCACGCGAACCGACCAAGATGACCCGGTAGAGACCAAACTACGGAGCGAACACGCCTAGGAACTCATTGCGACTACGATGCGCACACCTTATCTTGACTCGGGAGCACTGGACCGAGGTTGACTACGGCGGCGGCGATGGCGGAGCTTGCACCGACGGCAACCTCCGTGGACTGCTCAAGCCAGAGCGGTAGAGACCTCAAGAGCGAGCCGAACGTGATCTACAACACAACACGAAGCTAAAGCACAGGTTAGATTAACCGGAGGAACTCTGGCTCGTCGTGGCCACGATCACGATACCTGCGGCGGCTCCCTGCCGGCAACGAGGAAGAAGACCGCGGCGACGGCGATTACAAGCTCTAGGGCTCGGGTTAGCTAGCTCAGGAGACGCAAGGGATGCAGGCGGAGCTAGCTGGGAGATGGAGAGTGCAAGGACGCAGCGAAGGCGGAGAGAAAGCTCGTCGGAGCTTGACTGGAAACAGAGGAGGAGAAAGAGGAGGTGGCGGACGGGGACGCTGGGAGATGGAGAAGCTCTCAGAGCTTGCCACCCGCGCGAGCGAAGCAAGAAGCAGCAGGTGTGGCCAGACACGCGGAGTTGGGCCAGGCCACGGCGACGGCGCACGCGGCGGCCTGCCCTGCTCCGGCAGGTTCCCCCCCCCCCTGTAGCTACAGTACCAGAACTATCCCCTTTCAAAAATCTCCAGATTTTTGTACTGCATGCCAAAAACTCTTAAAACAAAGTTGCTCCAAATTTTGTGTTCTACAAGTTTGTTTTAAGAACCAAAGTCAAATTCTGCCTACATTTTGAAATAAAGTTCAAAATCAAATTTGGACCAAACTGAATTCAAAATTACTTTTGAATTTCCTGAACAACTTCAAATTTTGCCAATATATGAAAGGTAGAGTTTGAAAAGTTGCACAACTTTGCTTTAACACCCTATGGCTGATTCCAACTGGAAATAGGTCAATTTGATCAAAACAGTTCAAATTGATTTCAAATTGGAAATTTGAAAAGGGGACAGAACTAGGGTTTTGCAGTAAAAGCAAAATTACTTTTGATTTTGCATTGACACTTGAAAAATGGTCAATGTATGAAATGTTCATTTTGAAATTCTCTACAACTTTGATGTAGATCTCAACCCAGATTTCAAATAGTTTTTGGAATACAAGTTTAAAGTAAAAAGGGGACCATTTCCAGGGTTTGAGTAAATTCATAATTACTTGAAATTTTGTACAAAACTTTGAAAACTTTGAATACCAAAGTTGTACCTCTCCTCAAGATCTACCAAAAAGCTTTTAGGGTCAACCCCTAATTATGCAGATGTTGAGTTAACTAAAAGGGCTAATTACTTATATAGGAATTTAATGTTTTTCCAAGTTTTAGCTAAATAGATTTTGGATTCTTTTGAATTGTTGAACTCAGATCCATGCCTTTACATGACTTTAGTCAAATGGGAATGAACTCAAGTTATTTCATAATGACATTCTAAATTAGGTTTTTGAGCTGCATCACAAGCATATAAACAGAAATGCTCACATATTAGGAGTTAAACTCATTTTAGTGAATGCATCTCAAGGTGAGCTAGCACATGATGCTATGAAATGCTTATGATGACATGACAACATTTTATTCATGTAAACACCTGAGGTGTTACATCCTTTCCCCCTAAAAGAAATCTCGACCCGAGATTTAACTATAAACTAAGCCAACTACTAAAGTTGTGGGGTACGAGGATAAAGATTACAAACTTTTACAAAACTAGGAACACGTTCTGTTGGTCAACCTCTTTTACTGCCCTGACTGTATGGTTGCATAGAACTCAGGAAACTGCTCCATCAGAAATTCTTCGGTTTCCCAAGTCGCTTCTTCCTCAGAATGCCGACTCCATTGAACTTTGTAGAACCTGAGAGTGTGTCGTCGAGTCACTCTATCTCGCTGATCGAGAATTCTGATGGGATACTCTGAGTAAGTCATATCAGGCTTAAGCTGTACCCCTTCAATCTCAATTACTTGGTCAGGAACTCGCAGACACTTTTTCAGCTGAGAGATGTGAAACACACTATGAACTTCTGACAGATGAGCTGGTAGTTGAATACGGTATGCCACTTTGCCACATTTGGCCAGGACTTGAAAGGGTCCGATGTAACGGGGAGCAAGCTTTCCTTTGACCCCGAAACGATAAACGCCCTTGATGGGTGACACTTTCAGATACACAAAATCTCCTTGGCAAACGTCAGAGGCCTACGCCTTTTATCTGCATAACTCTTCTGTCGGGATTGTGCTATCTTCAGATTATTTTGTATGAGTTTGACTTTCTGTTCGGTCTCTTGAACTAGATCGACACCAAAGAACCATCTTTCCCCAGGTTCGGACCAATGTAACGGAGTCCGACACCTTCTGCCATATAAAGCTTCAAATGGTGCCATACGGATACTCTCTTGATAGCTATTGTTGTATGAGAACTCTGCTAAGGGTAAGCACTCATCCCACTTAAATGGAAACAAGTTAAGAGCACATGCCCTGAGCATATCTTCTAATATCTGATTTACTCTTTCAGTCTGCCCCTGTTCTTGGATTGGTAAGCTGTACTGTGTAAGAGTTAGTGCCCAGAGACTCATGGAGACTTTCCTAGAATTTCGAAACAAACTGAGTACCCCTATTCTGAAACAATAGTCTTCGGAACTCCATGCAAACTCATAACTCTTGAAAATAAGCTTGGCATATGTTGGTGCCGTGTAGGCGGTCTTGACTGGTATAAAGTGTGAACTTTGGTCAGTCGATCTACTATGGACCAAATAGAGTCGTAGCCCTTGGATGTTCTTGGCAGACCACAATAAAGTCCATACTGATGTCCTCCCATTTCAGCGGAGAGGAATTGGCAATGGCTGCAGTTCACCAGCTGACTTAAGATGAATGGCTTTGACTTTCTGACAAGTATCACATCTAGCTACATACATTGCAGTTTCAATCTTCATCTAAGTCCACCAGAATCTTGGCTTAAGATCTGGTACATTTTTGTACTCCCCGGATGAATCGCAAACGGGGTAAGATGAAGAGCTTCATCAAGAATTGCTTTCTCAACTCAGGACTCTTCGGAACGACCAGTCTGTCGTTGAACCAGACCACTCCTGCTTCATCAACTCGGAAACAAGAAGTTGTTCTGCCTTAGCTTTCTCTTGAGGTGAACAATACCCTTATTTTCTTTCTGCAGAGCTATAATCTTGTCTTTGATAGATGACTGAACTGATATATTAGACAAACTGCCTTGAGTGATCATCTGAATACCCAGTTTTTCTAACTCGGAACAGAAGCAAGATCTATTGGTCTAACAGTGGTACAATTGCAACGAACCTTCCGACTAAGAGCATCGGCTACCACATTTGCCTTTCCAGGATGGTAGTGCACTTCAAGATCGTAATCTTTGATTAACTCTAACCATCTTCGTTGTCGCATATTCAGCTCTGACTGGTGAAGATATATTTCAGACTCTTATGGTCGGTGTATATGTGACAAGTGTTGCCCAAGAGGTAATGACGCCAAATCTTTAAGGCATGGAACTGCTGCTAACTCCAAATCATGAGTTGGATAGTGTTCTTCATGACGCTTCAGCTGCCTGGATGCATAAGCTATTACTCTGCCCTCTTGCATCAAAACACAACCAATCCCGATACCAAAAGCATCACAGTACACATCGAACGGCTTCTATATTGGGCTGGGCTAAGACTGGAGCTGTAGTCAAGAACTCTTTTAGTTTCTGAAAAGCTTCTTCACCTTTACCCACCAGAAAACTTGACCTCATTCTTTAACAACTCAGTTATAGGTTTTGACAATTTTGGAGAAGTCTGGAATAAACCTTCGGTAATAGCCTGCCATACCTAGAAAACTGCGAACTTGATGAACAGTTCTGGGGGACTCCCATTCAAGGATTTTTGTACTTTATCTGGATTTACAGCTACACCTTGGCCGATAACACATGACCCAGAAATGGAACTGTCTCGCCAGAACTCACATTTACTGAACTTTGCATATAGCTGATGGTCTCTCAGACGGCCAACACTACTCTGTGATGTTCAGCATGATCTTGTGGATTCTTGGAATATATCAAAATATCATCAATGAATACCACTACAAACTTGTCTAGTTCAGGCATGAACACGGAGTTCATCAGTACATGAAGTGAGCTGGAGCATTGGTCAACCCAAGGACATGACTAAATACTCATACAGGCCATATCTGGTGGTGTGAAAGCAGTTTTAGCAATATCTTCCGGCCTTATTTTATCTGATGGTACCCGGATCTCAATCTATCTTGGAAAATACCTTGGCACCCGTGAGTTGATCAAACAAAAGATCAATTCGTGGTAATGGCTACATATTCTTCACTGTTACTTCATTAAGCGGACGATAGTCCACACATAGCCTAAGGTTTGATCTTTCTTTTTGACAAACAAAGCAGGACAGCCCCATGGTGATGAACTAGGTCTGATAAACCTTATCAAGTAATTCTTGCAACTGAACTTTTAATTCTGCCAGTTCTTTAGGTGGCATTCTATAGGCTCGTCGAGATATTGGTGCTGTTCCTGGCTTTAGCTCTATGCTAAACTCCACATCACGGTCTGGTGGTAACCCCCGGCAAGTCTTCAGGAAACACATCCGGGAACTCACAGACTACTGGAAATCCTGAACCTCTTTAACTGTTGTTGCACAGACGCTGCTGCACATCTGATCAACAGTTTTCTTTGGAATAGGAAGTTGGATAAAGAGTTCAGAAGTGCTATTGGGTATGATCATCCTGACTGTTCTATGCAAGGCATCTAATATTGCCTTCTGCTGGTACATCCAGTTCATCCTAGGATCACATCTATATCCTGATCTTGATTACTATCATATTAGTGGGATAAGTATGCCCGGCAAATTCTACGGGCACCTGATGCGCCACTTCCTTTGTATATATACGACCTCCAGGTGTGTGTATAAGGAACTTTCTTGAGCTTCCCCAGTGGGTATATGATGTTTTTCAACAAAACGCTTACTGATAAAGGTATGCGATGCACCAGAATCAAATAGTAATACGGCAGGATGGTGAGCGACTGAAAAAAATACCCATCATGACGGGTTCCCCTTCAGGAATATCTGCCGCTTGTGCATAATATACCCGGCCAGTCTTCTGGACGGTCTTATTTTCTGATTGTTATTGCGGCCTTGATTCTGCTGTGGCTGTTGGTGGTCGCTGCTGGGAATTTTGACCACTTTTCCCTGTGGAGTATGGGGATACTCTTCCTGGGATACGGGCAATTACGGGAGAAATGGCCCGGTTTCCCACAGTTATAGCATGGGTAGTTGTGGTTCTGGGGAGTTTGGGTTCGAATGCCAGGGGCATTCGGCTGTCGTGGATAATTAGGATTCACAACAGTTCTAGCAGATGCCTGCTGTGAGCTGGCTTGTGGTTGCGGGGTGGACGATACGGTGGACGGTATGGTGGACGGTTGTGCTGGACGGGGTGGTATATGATACGCTGGCGCTTCTTATTGCCACCAGACGATCCAGTCGAACTCCCACCCTTTCTCTTCTTAGCTTCAAGATGCTTGAGATGCTTCTCTTCTGCAGATATAGCTTTATTCACGCATCATTGAAGGATATATTATCATCACACATGCCAGCATCTTCTGCATCTTTGTATTCAGCCCCCTCATGAAGCAACTACGCTTCTTGTCATCGGTGTTCACGTGATCCAGAGCATATTGAGACAGATGGTTAACTTGCCAATACTGCTGTACTGGCTGATCCCCTGCCTGAGGGCTAAGAACTCTTCGGCCTTATTCGCATTACCCCCGCTGGAATGTAGTGAGCCTTGAAAGCTCTCGAGAATTCATCCCAGGTAATGCGGTGTCCCGGAGCTTGGGCAGCTTCAAAGTTCGCCCACCAAGTCCCGCAGCTCCCCTTAACTGCTGGGCTGCGAAGGATGGCTTCTGAGTTTCAGTGCAATGGATTAGCCCAACTTCTGATTCATCGTCCGGAGCCAATCTGCAGCTTCTAAAGGCTCATCTGCCCTTGTGAATCCGGTGTCCTGGTTTCGGTGAAATCTTGATAAGTACTTTCCTGGCCCTGTTGATTATGTCGGCCATGCTGCCCATGGGGTGCATTCTGCACTAGACCCCGTATCAGACGGGCATTTTCGGTGGTAGCCTGCATGAGTGCAGCAATGGCTTCTGCCAAGGTGGGTGGAACTGGGGGTGCATGGGGGACATCCTCCAGCATGAGACGAACCAGCCCCATCGGTGGCACGGGTACGAGGCATCTGCTCATAAACAAACCAAATTTATTGATTTCTGGTTATGATACAAAAACAGTACTGCATACACACTTATGTTACATGATTCATGCATAACAAGACTGATACATGATTCAACTAAGTTAGGATCATGTTAAGCTAGAGTATTACACAGCCCCTACCCTCTAGGGTTCAAGATCCACGCCTGACACTCTGAGGGAGACGACTCACTCGTCACCCTTACTCTCACTGTCGCTGTCATCAGCAGACTCAACTATATCAGGATCTTCCTCACTTTGCCCCTCTACCTTTTCCTCATCAGTGAGCGTACCCATCTCATCTTCCGCTGCATTTGGAGGTGGAGGTGGATGGAGTTGATCATACAGCACATGGACTTCCTCATGAGCTTGTCATTGAATGCTTCTATATCCGTCACATACGCCTCCAACTCACCCCTCCAAACTCATTGCAGTCGGGCTAAAGCGTTATCTTCTCGCTGCCAAGCGGCGTTCTTTCTCCAAGCATTTTAGTCATGAGTTTTTCTGCATTAACCACGCTTCTGTTGGCTGTCTCCATCTTGATCTTCATGCCTCCTGCTTTGGCAAGTGTCAAGCTCTTCTCCTGAGAGGTGGCGGCCAACTTGGATTTCAACTCATGGACCTCTGCCCGTAAGTCCTCATTAACTTCCTGATTGCTGCTAGACACTTCCTCCTTGCGAGGTGCAAGTTGGTGCTTGGGTACACCATGAGGACCTGTACTCTTGCGAGCTGTCTCCTTACCGCGCGACATCCTAGTGAGATAAGATTTTGAATTAGGCAGATAAAGGAAAATACTTTTTGGATAGCAAGACAGGATTGGATTCTAACCCTTACCCAACTATACCACATACCACAAGTTGATTAAGCATGATGCATGAAAAGTACTTACGCATAAAGCATATAAAATTAAATTATACTCCATTACATAAGAGTAGAAATTGAACAACAATTTCAAATTAAGGCTTAGCTTAACATGTTGTTCCACTTAACAATCTACGATCCATTACTTAAAACAGAACATAGATCGAATAGCATGAACGGGGTAAGTCAAAAACATTTTGGATCAAACTAGATTTGCAATTTGTTCTGACTCAAAGCATTTTGAAGTTTTGCAACAATACTCCATGACTGCTGCAATGATCGCTCTGATACCAGCTGTGACGGAACCCTCTGGATTATTAGGGCCCACGTGTTTCTGTCCTTGTCCTACCGACCTCAGACAGTCATACACTGTGCCCCAATAGCCCAAAAGACCCACCACGTGTCATCGGGTAACCCGACTCATTCACGTTTCCTTACACTCCCAGGATCATTGCAAGAGTCATGGCAGTATTACAACATTTCACAGATAATATACATCAGAGATAAAAGTGCGGAAGTATTACACCATAAGTTTTACAAACCAGTTGTTCAAACTCGCGTAGTTATTACAAACCATAGTTTCAAACCTTACCCTAGGTAGTGGAAAACAACATTACTAAAACTGTATATCACACAAACAACCCCGCCTAAGGGTTGCATTACTCCTCCCCGGACACGTCCTCCTCAATGACGGTCACGCAACAAGCCTCCAAGCAAGGCTGCTCGTGAACGTCACCTGCAACAGGGGTTAACAAACCCTGAGTACAAAGGTACTCAACAAGGCTTACCCGACAAGAAAAGAGAAGAAACAGGTATGCTGGCTTGGGTAGGCTCAACAGCACTTTTCATTTGCATAAAAGCTTACTAGAGTAATCCTAGATCCAAATTTTTCTTAATCATTTAAGTACATAGTTAAGAATTGAAAGTGAACATTAATGAAAGATCATTATCATTCTTTCTTAAACCAGTCCCATTTTCATTCTACGGTGCAGGTCAGTAGATTGAGTCTCCATAACCGAGGAGCACGATGATTCGAACCGATTCAACCAGATCTGGGAGTTTTCCACGATCATACGACATATGTAGACCCTCGATCACACATATATCAATCCCTAACCTCGAATCCTCCAAACAAGACCGGGTCCGCGCCACCCGAGAGTACTTGTACACCTCCAATCTGGGACTTTAACCCACGAGGGTAGCTAGTACTCCCGCCATCTCTCCACTCCCAGTGCGCGATTAGCCGTTCTCATTTAAGAACCACCAAGGCAGAGCTTACCATAGCATATGATCGGTGCTTCACAGTTTCTCAATCTAGCAGGCCAACAACGGTTAACCCTAAACTGACACATCCGGGTCACTCTACACTAACCCAAGGTTCGATGCATGTGCCCGTCTGGTCTTAACCCTACTTCTTTCTCTTGATCATTCCAAAACGATAAGTATCAAAACATTTATCGGAAGCGTGAGAAAGCAAGGCTGAGCATTTCTATCATTTGTGTAAAGCAGGTATCAAGGAATGATATATCAATAACATGGTTGATCATGCATCAACAAGTTTAAAGCATTTATTGACTAAACCCCTAATGCATCAGGTTATTGAAAGTAAGTGTAATTTGCAAAATCAAGGAAATGGTTAAATGAATCGGGACTTGCCTTCGTTGACCGGAAGGGTCTAAAATTCCTGATAATCCGGATCCACTAGATACTCTGAACTTTCTGGACCAACCTCGTCTGGACACTCGATCACTTCGGAAGCTACACGACAACAGAGTGCATGCTTAATGGAATGCTCTTGACATGATCATGGTAAAGATGGAAATTTTCTAAGCTATAAACATTATCTTGCAACAACTTTCCATCACGGTACAGATGCAAACCAACAAACCAACTTGCACAAACATACATGATTAAATGAGTGAAGCTTGTCTGCATCAAACAACAGATCAAGATAATTCACTTAACTTAACTTTCAATTTACCATAAATAGACTTAGGTTTTCATGTTAAACAATATCACTTATTCCTAAAGAAAGTAATTTAATTAACACGAAATTACGTTGTGAAGCAAACTATGCCAAATTAGTTCAAACTTTTTAGAGATGATAAATTATATCAAATAACAGTGGTAAAATAACTGTCACAATTTTTTGAACCAACATACAAGTCTGCAGATTTAAATAAAACCATAAAAGTTAAATGATTAATTAAGGCATAGAAATAAGATTAAAAATTTATTTTCGCCAATAGAGCTCAAAATTTTTGTGATGATACATTTTTAGCTCAAAACAGTGACAAAAATAGTTTCATGATTTTTGGACCTTTAAATAAGCCTACAAAAATCATCAAAGTCCATTTACTAATAAAAAGACCTATTTAAGTCAGTTTTAAAATTTGTTCAAAACTCAAGTTTCATATTTTTCATAAATATTAGGCAGCTTGAGAAAGCTACACAAAATTTTTCACAATTTTTGGAGCTTCCTACAAAAAGATATCAAAAAGACAAAACCTAACACTATTCACCCATTTCAGAAAAGAAAAACCCTTCTAACCCTTACTGGGCTCGGCCCAACTTCGGCCCACGGCCGCTGACAACCGGGCCCCAGGCATCCACCTCTGCTTCTTCCCCTTCGCGCCCAGACCAGGGCTCGGCCGCGCTGACCGTCGGTCTCTCTCGCCAGCGGTGGACTCCCCGACGACGGCGAGGCCACTAACTCCCGAAGCTCGACCCCGCGAACCCACTGGAGGAGATGGTTAGGCTTCTAGGTCACCTGAAGGCACTTGCCGGCCAGCATGGCGGCTCGGCCAGGTCGAGCGCGGCGGCGACGCGCTACGCCGGCCAGAAAGGCTCGTTAAAGACCAAACTAAGAGCGGCACCTTACTTAGGCACTCTCTGCGACCATGATGCGCACCCAGACTCATTTGGAGATGACCCCGAACATCATGATCCACGATGGCGGCCATGGCGGCGCTTGCGCCGACGGCGAGCCACGCGAACCGACCAAGATGACCCGGTAGAGACCAAACTACGGAGCGAAACACGCGTTGGAACTCATTGCGACTACGATGCGCAGCTTATCTTGACTCGGGAGCACTGGACCGAGGTTGACTACGGCGGCGGCGATGGCGGAGCTTGCACCGACGGCAACCTCCGTGGACTGCTCAAGCCAGAGCGGTAGAGACCTCAAGAGCGAGCCGAACGTGATCTACAACACAACACGAAGCTAAAGCACAGGTTAGATTAACCGGAGGAACTCTGGCTTGTCGTGGCCACGATCACGATACCTGCGGCGGCTCCCTGCCGGCAACGAGGAAGAAGACCGCGGCGACGGCGATTACAAGCTCTAGGTCTCGGGTTAGCTAGCTCAGGAGACGCAAGGGATGCAGGCGGAGCTAGCTGGGAGATGGAGAGTGCAAGGACGCAGCGAAGGCGGAGAGAAAGCTCATCGGAGCTTGACTGGAAATAGAGGAGGAGAAAGAGGAGGTGGCGGACGGGGACGCTGGGAGATGGAGAAGCTCTCAGAGCTTGCCACCGCGCGGAGCGAAGCAAGAAAGCAGCCAGGTGCGTGGCCAGACACGCGGAGCGGCGCGGAGTTGGCCAGGCCACGGCAACGGCGCACGCGGCGGCCTGCCCTGCTCCAGCAGGTCCCCCCCCCTCCTGTAGCTACAGTACCAGAACTATCCCCTTTCAAAAATCTTCAGATTTTTTTACTGCATGCCAAAAACTCTTAAAACAAAAGTTGCTCCAAATTTTGTGTTCTACAAGTTTGTTTTAAGAACCAAAGTCAAATTCTGCCTAGATTTTGAAATAAAGTTCAAAATCAAATTTGGACCAAACTGAATTCAAAATTACTTTTGAATTTCCTGAACAACTTCAAATTTTGCCAATATATGAAAGGTAGAGTTTGAAAAGTTGCACAACTTTGCTTTAACACCCTATGGCTAATTCCAAATGGAAATAGGTCAATTTGATCAAAACAGTTCAAATTGATTTCAAATTGGAAATTTGAAAAGGGGACAGAACTAGGGTTTTGCAGTAAAAGCAAAATTACTTTTGATTTTGCATTGACACTTGAAAAATGGTCAATGTATGAAATGTTCATTTTGAAATTCTCTACAACTTTTATGTAGATCTCAAACCCAGATTTCAAATAGTTTTTGGAATACAAGTTTAAATAAAAAGGGGACCATTTCTAGGGTTTGAGTAAATTCATAATTACTTGAAATTTTGTACAGAAACTTTGAAAACTTTGAATACCAAAGTTGTACCTCTCCTCAATATCTACCAAAAAGCTTTTAGGGTCAACCCCTAATTATGCACAGATGTTGAGTTAACTAAAAAGGGCTAATTACTTATATAGGAATTTAATGTTTTTCCAAGTTTTAGCTAAATAGATTTTGGATTCTTTTGAATTGTTGAACTCAGATCCATGCCTTTACATGACTTTAGTCAAATGGGAATGAACTCAAGTTATTTCATAATGACATTCTAAATTTGGTTTTTGAGCTGCATCACAAGCATATAAACAGAAATGCTCACATATTAGGAGTTAAACTCATTTTAGTGAATGCATCTCAAGGTGACCTAGCACATGATGCTATGAAATGCTTATGATGACATGACAACATTTTATTCATGTAAACACCTGAGGTGTTACAGGAGCGGCGCGGGCGAGACGCTGCGCGAGCAGGCGGCGCGATTGCGGGTCGCGGGCGCGCTGGCGGGGAGAGGGAGGGAGTTGGCCGCGGGAGGGGGGCGAGCGGACTGCGGCTTGGGCCAGGCGAGCGCGTGGCAGGCGGGCCATGCTGGGCCGAGCAGACGCGGGAAGGGGAGGGAGAAAGTGAGAGCGGGCTGGGCTAGCTTCGCGGGTTGGGCCAGAAAGAGAGAAAAAGAAAGGTTTTTCTTTTATTTCTTTTGCAAACTTTGCTCAAATTCAAAACTAGTTTGAATTCAAGCCACTCAACTCTAGCCCTACACACAAACAAAATACTATGCACCAGCATGAATGCAACAAAAATGTTTTTACGCCCCAACTATATTTATTAATTCAGCAAAAATTATTATTTAATCTATATGTTTCATGAGAAGTAAATAAAGTCAAGTTTAAAGCCTATTTTTCCAAATTTGATTTTTAGGGTGTTACAAATCTACCCCCCTTAGAATGAATCTCGTCCTCGAGATTCGATAGATTGAGAGAGATAAGGATACTCAAAACCTCGAACCTTCTTCTCTTTCCAAAGAACAGTTGACTTGGCATACGTCCAAAGTAGGAGACACTGCCTTGCATTCTATCATCTCTCCTTTCGGGGTTTTCAACTGGATATTTCTAGAAACACAATGAATCACTGCTTCATGTGCCGTTAACCAATCCATACCAAGGATGATATCAATCTCGGTTGTGTTTAGAACCATAAGATCAGTCTCAAAGTCAACCCCCCTTATGTTGATCTTAACTCTTGGACAAACCAAACTTGCTCTCATCTCTCCACCAGGTTAACTAACAAGCATAGCCTTATCCATAGTATGCATAAGCAGGGTATGCCTCTTCACAAAGTGAGCGGATATAAAAGAATGTGATGCTCCTGAATCAAACAAAACTGATGCAGAGTGAGAGTTGACTGGGAACGTACCGATCACAACGTCTAGGGCGCCTTGTGCAGATTTAGTGGTCACATGATTCACCTTTCCTCGGGCATAGTTCTGCTGCCTTGGTCTGCTTGGTGTATGAGTGTTGAGCTTCTGATTGTTCTGAGATCCTTGACCTGTCTTCTTGGGACAATTGTAAGAGATGTGTCCAGTCTCACCACAAGCATAGCACTTGTTGTTGTTGTGGTTGGGTGTGGATGGAGTGTTGGGTGAGTTCTTCACTGTAGTGCCACCAGTCTGTCCTTGACGAGAGGTCTGAGTAGGGGTACCTTGCTGGTTCTGACTGCGGTTGCCTGCGCCTGACGATCTCTGCTGGTTTCCGTAGCCCGAAGAGTAGCGTGGGCGGCTACCACTTCCGGACTGTTGGCCTTGGTGAAGGACCGAGAATGCAATAGCAAGGCGACCAGAGGGGGGGGTGAATGGGAGCTCAAAAATCTCTTTCAAAATTTCGGCCTTTGTCCCACAAATCAACCCAGAAAGCTGCGAACAAGAACCGTGATGCCCACGACCCTTGGAAGAGGGTGAATGATCCCTAGGATCACAGCGAGGCACCACAAAGCAAGAACGAACCAAACGCCAAAAGCACCGGCACTAATCTGATCCCTAAAAATCAAGTCCCGAACGTAGATAGATGGCTACGTCGAGAAATCCCCAAATACCTATGCTAACAAGTAGCAAAGATACCTTGAGGGGTTCCTTGATCAACTCTAGGGCCAAACGAGAAGTCCAGAAACCAAGCGAAGAAGCCGGGAGAGCAAACGCACTAAACCGCAACAAGCAGCCAAATCCCAGACTGTCTGGCCCTGGGGTCTCGGACTGTCCGCCCCTACCGCGGACTGTCCGCAAGGGAATGACGGACTGTCCGCCAGTCAAAACACCGAAACAGCACAGTTGCTGAAAGTCCTCTGCTCGGGCCTGGACTGTCCGCGCCTGTCAACGTCGGATTGTCCGCCGGTCACCTGAGGCAAACACAGCCGAGCCGCGCGACCACTGCTCGTTCGGAGCCCGACGTGCGGACTGTCCGCCGGTCTAACCGCGGACTGTCCGCGACCACCCAGTGAGGGCGATTTCGGTCGCCCTTCACACACAACCTCTCAAATCCGAATCAAATCACAATCCCTCGTTCCCAAACTTGGAGAAGATGATCACAAGGTAGTTAGGATACTATCCCCAAGAAATCATCCGCTCAAATCGATTCAATCACCAGGAAATCGAAAGGGGAGGAATATGAACGAAAAAGCGCTACGAAAACAAAATCAACCCAATCTACTTGTTCGTGAGGAGTTAGATGAATTCCTTCGGTGGAAATGATCTCCTCACTGTAAAGAACAAGTTGATTCAAACGGATTTCACAAAGACGCAATAGAGAGGGAGATCGAGTAATGGGAAAATCGTGGAGAAAACGAAGAACGCGAAGAACACGAACAAAACGCGAATCAAGTCATCGATCTGCAATCGTGTGGCTACCACACGCTACAACAGTGAGATTACGGTCTCACTTCCTCAAAATCTTGAGTACACAGAGGTATGGTTCTCTGCGGATCTCAGTTGCTACAGCAGGGGATTGGGAGAGCAGGAAAACCTAGAAGGCAAAGAGCAAAATGGCTGAGATAGATGGGGAGGTGGGTGTCTCCCCCTACTTATCCTAATTCTAATTCTCACTCTACCCCTAACTAATTACAGAGCGAACCAGCTAAACCCTAGGGTTATTCTGGACCAACTCATGGTAGGTGGTGATCCGACGGCCACGCTCGCACAACTGGTAGCGTTGCCTCGACGCAACCTCACCGATTGCCGCCACGTGCCGCCACCGCTCTGCTTGTCCTTTTCCCGGACGTCGCCCCCGGTTTTGTGGCCCAAACCGGGAAACCAGCCTTCAAAGCCAACCCCGGTTTTGAGGCCCAAACCGGGAAACCAGCCGACCATCGCCTGAGTTTTGTGGCCCAAACTCAGAAACCCGCAGGAGCCAGGTTTTGAGGCCCAAACTGGAAACCATCCTCAGCCCGAGTTTTGTGGCCCAAACTCGAAAACCATCAGCGCCCAGGTTTTGAGGCCCAAACCTGGAAACCGTCCACTCGGTGGTTTTTCTGTGGCTCAACCACCAAACCGAACCGTAGAAGGGATGCACCGCCCGTGCACCCCGTCCACCCGCAAGTCTTCGCTCGTCGATGTCCCAGGCTGTCAGCCACCACAGCTGATCCTCAGGCCACCAGTCCTGTGACACCCTAGTGTCAAGCAATGCATTAGGGACTACATTTAGCTACTAAAACCCACAAGCAATGCATTGCATCATTTCATGTGCATGAAATTGCTTTTTGTCCATGGTTTATTTATTTGGATTATTGATTTCTATTGGACTTGATGGTTTAAGTGTATTTCTAACTTGGCAAATAGTTTTATAAAATAGAGAATACTAAAAATAACTCTTTTTATATTGATACCTTGACCTAGTTCAAAGTAGTTTGGCAAATAAAAATGGGGTAAACAAAATGATTTATAGCTCAAAATTGGCTTTATTTATGTGGAGGTTGTAAAAATTGATTTTCAGAAAAAGTGTCTTATATGAAAGTTGTAGAGAAAATTATTTTGAGCAACTTTTATTTTTGTGTCAAAGCCTAGTTTGGAGTTTTTGAAACTGTTTTTGAATGGTCAAAGTTTGAAAGGTTTTTGGAAAAAGAAAAAGGAAAAAAAACTTTTCACCCGCGCCCTCACTTCCGGCCCACGCGACCTTTTGGCCCAGCCCCGCACCCGCGCCGGCCCGCCTCCACGCTCGCCCGCGCCGCCCGCCTGACACCGCTCGCGCCGTACGCCGGCCCCGACCGCCGCGTGGTCGCCAAACCCTGCGCCATATCCCGCTCGCCCAATCCTCGCCCGATTCTTCCCCGCTCGATCATGCCACGATCGCGCGCGGCCACTCCCCGCTCGCCTCGCTCGCCGCGCCCACGACAGCGCCTGCACACGCCTCGCCCGCCGCGACGGCGTGGCCCACGCCACGACCACTGGCCGGCCAAGGCCACGGCCAAAACCCCGAGCACCTCTCCCGCTCCCTCACTCACCCGCACGCACACTCCCTCGCTCTCGCCCTCACTTCTCTCTCAACGCGAACGAACGCGAGCGCAAACGCTCGTGCCCGCCGCCGTTCGACACCGTGAGGACACCCCACCGTTCCGACCGCACCCGTCCACCACCGTCCGATTCCTCTCGCCAGCCACTCCGCCTTCGCCGTGCACACGCCGTGCGCGCGCCATCTGCCCCGACCACGTCCCGTCGCCGCTGGAGGACGAAGTGTCCCCTTCGGTCCCCGTTCGCCACCGCGGAGCCCGCGTCGTCGTTCCTTCCCGACCCGAGCTCCACCGTCCCCATCCTTCATCAGCGAACCACACCGAGCGAAGGCAAGGTGAGAACACCCCCCTTCCAGGTCGCTACCGCTCTCCCCCTCTCACTCTCTCACCCGGCCGAGCGCCATGGGCGCCGCCGCGGCCCTCTCACGCGGCCAAGCTCCTCTGGAGCCATCCGAGCCTATCCAAACCCCTCACTTAGCTCCCTAGGGTTCACAAAGCACAGCGCATCCGCCAATTTGGCCGGTGACCGCCGGAAACGGCGTAGCCGTGCGTCACCGCCGTCGCCCGTCCGCCATCGCTCGCCGCCGGCGAGCTACGGCTATGCGCTAGCCAAACCATCCACCACCACTCGTCCGCCTCGTCTTGCGGACCACACGCCGACCCACCTCACCCCGCCGACCTCACCGCCGGCGAGAATCGCACGGTCAACTCCTTCCCTCCTTGCCTTGCCTCTCTCTGACCAGTGGGTCCCGTTGACCAGTGGGTCCCATGCGTCAGCCACCCCGCGGTCCATGGACCAAGTCGACGAAGTCATGCCGGGAAGATTTAAATGTTTTTCCTTTTTGTTTATTTCCCAGGAAAGCTTATTATTTTTGTGCAGCACGATTTAAAAGTCCAATGAAGTGCTTTTAGTTTTGGTAGCTTGCTCATGAGTAGATTTATCAGGGAAAAATATGAAAGTATTTTTCGTGAAAGTTTATAGTACTGTTTTTATTTAATTCAGTTTATGTGCTTTTATTGAGATAAATGGATTATATGTTTTCTGATCGAGTTAATTCATGGTAAAATTTGTGTAGGTTTCTTATCATGTTAAGTACCTGTGAAAATGTATGAGGCACTGCTTGTGTAGAAAAGTGTCTGTTAGGGTTTAAAGTCCTTTTTGGCTGTTTTCTTGGAATAAGTGTTAAGGTGTTTTATATGTAAAAATAAATATGGGAAATTTTGTGCAGTCTCTGTGTGTGATGTTCCATTTAGGAAAAATGTTAAGCATAGGTTGTTATATGGAAAAATGTGCAGTTGCTGTACAAATGTGCTTTTCTGTGCTTTTCTTGAAATTCATGTAGAAAAAGAATATAATGTTTCTGTTCATGAAACTTCCTTGATAAATATGAAATGTGGAATAGAACCTGGGAAAAATATGAAAATGAGCATGTCACCCTTTTTCAGCAGGGTTGTAGTTCAAATGGTTTATTTTGGAATAAACTTGTTTATTTTGTGTAGGTTGATATGTTCATGCTTAGGCAGTGAATTTTCTACAGTAGAGTGGTTATGAATAGGTGAAGCTAGGAAAAATATGAAACCTGCTGTTTGACACTTTTCATGAGAAGAGTTAGTTCAAAGCACCTTTTGAGCAGTTTATTTCATCTTTTTGTACCTGCTGTTCTGCATTTTATTTCTGGCTAAAATTGTTCAGTGAAGTCCAGTTAGTATTAGTTATCTTTTGGAATTTTTGTGGATTTTTATGAGTTCAGAAAAATGCACTTGCAGTTCAAACTTGAGTTCTTTGAATTAATAAATAGGAAATAGTTGAAATAATGGTTTTGTTTTATGTGGTAATTAAGTAGTTACCTCAATGTCAAAAGTTGTTCAACAAGTTGGTTTTGTTGTTTCAAGAAATGATACTTTTCATACCAATATTTTGCACCTTGCATTATGTAATTATGTACCGCATTGCAAATAGGATCGACAGCCCGGAGCCTAACCAGGAGCCGGAAGTAAACGACGAGCAGGTGATACCGGAGCTGCCCAGGACCGAGGAAGTCGACCCCGAGCCGGAAACTAACCTGCCTGAGTGCCCCGCTCATGAGGTCTCAGTCTTTTCCCAAGGCAAGCCCCGGAGCATCTTAAGTCTCCCAGTTTTACAATAAATTTAATTGAGCACTTTATATTGTGATGCATTAGGTATAGGAGTTGATTGGATCCTAATTGCTACATACCAGTCCTTGAATTATTGGTTATACCTGCCTTGAATACCCTGTTTTACTTATTTACAATGTAGAATTGCTTAGTCTGCTTAATAAAAGTAGTAGTTAAGGATGTTCCCGTAATACCCCTGATGGGTATTCCGGATCACGGTTAGCTATATTTTGCTATCGTGGAAAAGAACCTGAGTAGTAATAAAATACGGTCAACTAGAAGGCAAGGCACAAGTTTGGAACTTGGGGCAGTCCGTCTTGGTCGTGGGTTTGTATCGTTGGCCTCGTTCATTTTTGAACGCCCCTTTTCTTAGATATGTCGGTGCTGTACTCATCTACCCCAAAGCCGGTTAGAAGCTGTTCGCCGGTATCACCTGTGTTCGCAGCTCTAGTATGGAAACCGATCTGCCTCGGAATGGCTCGTAGTTATCTCTAGTCTACCTTAGTTGGTCCTGAACCCGACGTACCCAAGACCTTTGTCAGCTCCTCTATATGCAAACACGGATCCCGATCGGAATGGTATTGGTATAGTTCTTTCTGGTTGTGGCTTGAAACCGCGACGATTACCACCACGAACAAGCATCGAGCGTTACCCAATGCATGGACCCGACGGGGAAAGTGTGGGTTGGTATTAAAGGTCTTTCACCACTGGTTTTTTGATTCGAGTCGCCGTCTCCCCTGGTAGTGGGAAACTATGGCGAGCTTCACCACGATACAACTCCATGTGCTGTTTTAAAGGTTCAAGTAAAATATGGATAAGTTAACTAGATATGGTTATACTATTGCTTGTTAGCCTCAAGTGGATGTATTAGTTCAGGTGCAAACCTACATTAAAAAGTAGGTATAAACTGACAGCTCATCAAAAATCATAAAATAATCCTTCCCTTAATTTGAGCTTTTCGCAACTAAAGATCCCAGCTCCACCAAAAAAGCTTTGCATACCCTTGGTGTCTTTATTTTCAGTTGGACGGGTAAGTCTAGCTGAGTACATTCCCATACTCAGGGTTTATCCCGTTGTTGCAGATGGCCAGGTGTACTATGGCTATTGTAAGCACTGCCTCTACCCGGTGGAGGGTGATGAGGAATAGGGCCAGGGCAGGGTCGTGCTTCAAAACTTATTTAAGCTTCCACACTTTGAAACTCAGTATTGTAATAACTCTGTTTCAATTTCGCACTCTGATGTTTTAAATTCGGTTTCGTTTAACTGTGATGTCTCCTTACGAATGTAATACTTGAACGATGCGATCCCGTATGTTGTACGATGTTTGAAATCCTTTGAGATTTCCGGACTACCGGGGTTATATGGCTTCAAGTGCGGGTCGAAGTCAGACGAATTTGACTGAGACGGTACTTGAGTTCTTATAATCAGGACGGTTCTGCGACAGGTCCCTCAGTCCAAGCCTCACGTCCGCCCTTCGCCACTCTCGGTCCATCGGCACGGCACATCTCTACTTGACCTTCACCTTGCCTTCGATCACTGTATCCGTGCTCGACACCTGCACAACACAAGCCAAAGAACATGCGCATTATCCTAGTTGACAATCACTCATCACTCACTCAGAGACTCAGCATACACCCTGTATCCGCATCTCCCTCCTTGATGAGTGCATTGTCAACTACCAACACAAATCATAATGGAATAGAGGAAGGAAGAAAGAAGGAGAGAGAACTCGACCAAATGACCCAAAAGCATAGCAAAGCCGAAGAAGGTCAAGTGGAAAGAGCAAAACAACTTGGTTCCCAAAAACATGGGCAACGGCTCGACACAACCAAGCAAAGCAAAGCTAGCCCTCAAGAAGAGGTAGAACAGGCTCAACACCGCTATCAAGAAAACTTGATACCAATTGAAAAATCAACTGAAAATCAAGCAAAACAGAGCTAGCCCTCAAGAAGAGGCAAAACGGGCTCAACACCGCTAGCGAGAAAGCTCGAAACCAACTGTTACCAACTCAAAAACAAAAGAGTTTGATACCAATTGAAGAACTGAAAACGTTTGCTAGTCCCTCAAGAAAGAGGCAAAGGCTCAACACAACTAGCAAACTCCCCCTCAACTAGTGCACACAACCCAGGGAGCTCACATGATTTGTCAATATTTTCTCCCTTAGTTGAAAATGCACCAACAAGCATGTGCACAGCACAAGCCTCAATTTCTCCCCCTTGACAGAATATCTCCCTCCAAAAATGCATATGAGTTAAAATGCAAGTTAGCAGCTTCAGGAATATAATCAAGAGAGTGCAAAGATGCTCTACATAGTTCTGATCCGATGACTCAACAACATCCATAATAAGCTAGCAAAGGCTCAAACTAATCACTAAATACGAATATGAACATGAGAGCAAAACGAGCAGTTTTCAGCCAAAAAGGTATTCACCATCAAAATAGCACGAAACATGTATAGACAGGAAGTCAGACAAGTGCTAAACATGTATACAAGGTGAACTACCCCTAGCAAGGTCAATCATCATGCTATAGAATGAAACATAGACTTGTGTACCCAAATTTTTATCGGAGTTGCAGCGGTTAAATTACACAAGTTCAAATTTCAGCATGTGATTGCGAGAGGTTGAAAGCTTGTCATTGCCTAACTTTCCAACTGTGGCGAATACTATGCAGAAGCAATCAGAAGCTTAAAACAACAGTTTCGGTCATACACTACACAGCTCAAGTTTAACTTAAAGTGCAATGAGAAACAGTCTCGAAACTGTGATGTGTTGATAAGCAATCCCATCTCGATCTTTCCAAAAATACTCAACTTGGTTCATTTTAATAACAGAATATGAACAGACCAAGCAAGTGAAAGACTCAGAACTAGAGACATAGCAACCTAGCATATATGAAAAAGCACAAGTGAATTCAACACATTCTACACATGCTAGTTGCATATCTCAATGGTGAACATTGTCAAGTTTTATGTTCATTAATCAAATTCACCATTCAGAAAATAGTTCAGCTCACAACATGTATCAGTTATCAGAAAGAGCATAAGCTACAAGCATCATCATAAAGCATCGGAGCATACACTAAGCAGAGCACAGTCACATTCTAAGGATTATATACATGAAGCTCTGAATGTAAATATGCAAGATGAAATGCAAAAAAAATGCAAATTGAAAAACGCAAAGTCAGTTTATGATACAAGAGTCAAAATGTTTCCCCCATCTAAAGGGGAACACACACCAAGCTCACCTCTCAACCTAGCAAAGGTTGATTGGTCCAAAGGCTTATTGAAAATATCAGCCAACTGATGATGAGTATCGACATGGAGAAGGTCGATATCACCCTTCTCACAGTGGTCTCGCAGAAAATGAAAGCGCACATCAATGTGTTTGGTCTTAGAGTGCAGCACGGGTTCTTAGCAATGCTAGTCGCACTCGTGCTGTCACAAAGCAAAGGAACACGAGAAAAGCTCAGACCAAAATCACGCAAGTGGCCATCATTCAAAGCAACTGGGAACAGCAGCTAGCCGCAGCAACATACTCAGCCTCCGTGGTAGACTGGGCGACACTAGACTACTTGCGAGAAGACCACGATACAAGAGAAGAACCAATAAACTGACAAGTCCCAGAAGTGGACTTGCGCTCAATGCGGCAACCATCAAAATCAGCATCGGAATAACCGCAAAGGGAATGGGTGGAGGAAGCAGAATACCAAATCCCAAACTCAGGCGTGAAGCATAAGTACCTCATAATGCGCTTGACCGCCTGACGGTGAGAGGTGCGCAGCGAAGACTGAAATCGCGCGCAAAGACACACCGCGAACTGAATGTCCGGGCATGTCGCCGTCAGGTACAGCAGTGACCCGATCATACTCCGGTACTCCTTCTGGTCTACAGCTTCTCCGTCCTTGTCCGCATCCAGGGCCGTCGTGGTCAACATGGGTGTTGGAAAAAGCTTGGCCTCACCCATATCAAATTTCTTCAGGATATCCTTGGTATACTTACCCTGGTGCACAAACGTTCCCTCTCGAGATTGCTTGATTTGCAATCTGAGGAAAAACGTCAACTCTCCCATCATGCTCATCTCAAATTCCCTGCTCATAGTATCTGCAAACTTGGCATCCAAAGCGTGAGAAGAACCACCGAAAATGATATCATCCACGTAAATCTGGACCAAGAGTGTCACTGCCTGCTTGAGGAGAAGAGCGTTTTATCCACACATCCCATTTTAAAACCCTTAGCAAGCAAAAAGGTTTCAACCAATCATACCAGGCTTTAGGGGCTTGTTTCCAACCATACAAAGCATTGTGAAGTTTAAAGACATGGTTTAGAAACTTGGGATTTTCGAAACCGGGGGGTTGTTTCACATACACCTCCTCTTCTATGTAGCCGTTTAAGAAGGCACTCTTGACATCCATTTGAAAAAGTTTAAACCCTTTGGATGCAGCAAAAGCCAAGAGTATCCTAATCGCCTCCAAACGAGCTACAGGAGCAAAAGTCTCCTCATAGTCTATCCTCCTTCCTGACTATACCCCTGGGCTACTAGTCTGGCCTTGTTTCTCACAACATGGCCATCCTCTCCTTGTTTGTTTTTTGAAACCCATTTTGTCCCAATTGGGTGACACTCAGACGCTCTTCCTCCACCAATTGGCCCATCCTCTCTTGTTCTGTTTTTGCAAAAACCACATTTTGGTCCCCTTCTCCTTGGTGTGCAACGATCTCCGAGGGGGAGAAACTAGAAACCCAAACCCGATTTTCTTTCAAAAATTTTCTAACTCCTCATGCATGGCATTGACCCAATCTGGATCCGTCAAAGCGTGTCCAACATCTCGGGGTTCAAAATCAGCACACAAATGCAGAATGGGCAAAGTGAGAGATTTGTTGTGACCTTGACCGAGTGACACCGTTCGGCCGATGCTGCCGATCATCTGCTGAGGTGGGTGTTGGCGCTGAATGTGGCATGGCGCCTCCTTGCCGAAGTGCCTCCCCTCAACAGCAGCTGGTGCCTCCTCAGGTACAAAAGGTACCGCTCGAGGTGGCGAATCCCACGGCCCCCAAGTCGAAGAAGAGGGATCGGGGCGTGAGTCGTAGTAGAAGCCGCTCTTTGTGGCACAGCAGGTGGAGGAGGTGTTGGGTCATCCATCCCTTCAGCACCCTCTTCCTCATCATCAAAAGAGGTTCGGCAACCTCATGATCACCTGCACGCTCAAAACGAGAAGGACAAACCATGGCCTCATCGAAGGTGACATCGGATGTCTCCATGACTCGGTTAGTATCAAGGTTAAGTACACGATAGCTCGAGTGTGAGTGCCATAACCCAAAAATACACCGTCAGAAGAACGAGACTCAAACTTGTCCAGGTTGCCCTTTTTGAGTATAAAACAATGGCATCCGAAAACACTAAAATAACTCACTTTGGGCTGTTTTCCAAAACGCAACTCATAAGAAGTCTTTTTCAAGAAGCTCGGAGAAAAATGCGATTGGAAATGTAGCATGCAGTGCTCATAGCTTCAGCCCAATATAGCTTAGGAGTCCTATGCTCATCGAGCATTGTCCTGGCCATCTCTACAAGGGTCCGATTTTTCCTTTCTACAACACCATTCTGAGGTGGTGTGTAGGGAGAAGAAAACTGATGCTCTAAACCCAAAGAGTTACAAAACTTCTCAAAATCCGAGTTTTGAACTCGGAACCATTATCACTTCTAATAGCTCGCATTGAGTTCAAAGGGAACTCATTCTGAAGACGCAAAATCAGATTGCGAGCAAAGAGAAAGTCTCAGTTCTCAGCTAAAAAGAAAACCCACGAATATCTCGAAAAGTCATCAACAACAACAAGCACATACCACTTCCCCCCAACCGAGCTCACCCGAGCCGACCAACAAGGTCCATGTGCAAAAGCTCTTCAGGGCGCTTAGTCATGACCTGAGTCACTGGATGGTGGGGAGCGGCAACCATCTTCCCATGTCTACAAGAATGGCAAACACGATTCTTCTTCATGCACAACTTGGGCAATCCTCGGATTAGGCCAAGTGAACTAAGCCTTGCAAGCAAGTCGAAGCTCAAATGTCCTAGTCTCCTATGCCACTTCCAAAGACCAGAGGAGGAAGGACCAGCCAAAAGACAACGAGAAACTCCAAACGACTCCGAGAAATCCGCATGAAAGACTTTTCCAAAGGACGAAATCCCACAAACAAGATTTCCCTGAGGATCCAAAATACGACTGAGATTCGGCTTAAAACGAATCTCATAGTCATCATCAAAGAGTTGTGAAACAGAAAGAAGGTTAAAATGCAAGTTAGAAACAAGAGCAACATCACGCAACACAAAGTGCTCATTAACTCGCACCGACCCACGAGACAACACTCTACCTTTGCTATTGTCGCCGAAGGTGATAAATTCCTTTCCGGCGACCGGACTAAGACTGGAGAACCACTTGGCGTTTCCGTTCATGTGCCTCGAGCAACCGGAATCCACCAACCAAATGTTCTCCAATCGTTTTACCTACATCAATAAAAAGACATAGGGTGAGCATACGGTCCAACACTGGGGTTAGTGAAGTTAGGAGAATACCAGTGTTGGGCCGGCTGCTCAAAAGAACGGTTAGTAGAAAAACCTTTCCTAGCACGCCTACGGGAAGAGCGATCACCACGTAGAGGAAACGTGGTCCGCTAAGGAAGAGCGTCCATCGCGATACTCAAAACGCGGTGGGGGAAAACGCTCAACAACAAAGCCACCGCCACGGGGTCCAAAGCCTACAACTGCAGGCTCCCGTCGGGCACGTCCTCTCCGCTGCCTAGGCCTAGGAAGAGGTTCTGGACCTCTAGGCCTAACAGCACGCCTCTGAACATTCGGCACATGTACATCATGGAAAGGATGGTACATGTCCATGTTGTTCATCTCCTTTGCACGGCGCGCCTCTCTCTTGCGCCGAAAGCAGAACTCACTCAAGTGACCATCTCTCCCACAGTGCTCACAGTGGTACCTCACCGCTATCATGGGGGGTTGTTGGTACTCACGGTAGTGGGTGTGGATCACTTTGCCCTTCTATGGCATAAGCTCCTCCTGGATGGGTGGCATGGTGTCCAGCTTGTTCTTGAGGTGGTTTGGTTTGGGAGCCCATGATTGTTTCTTGGGTGGAGCTCTCGGAGGTTCAACAAAGACCCCATCCTTGGTGTTAGGCTTGAGAGGCTCTTTGGGTGGAATCTTGGTAAGCTTGGGAGTAGTGGTGGAGTTGGGCTTCTCACATGGGTTCAAACCACTCGACTCTCCAATCTTGCCAAAAGATGAAACATCAACACCCGGAGCAAAACCTACACTTGGACCTCCAGCAGCTCGCTTGAATTGGGATATCATCATCCCGAGCTGTGGCTCACCACTTGACACTCATGACAAGATGGTCCGAAGGTATGTGTTTTCCTCCTCGGTTTGCATCTTATCATGCTTCACGTTAGCGATCTCCATCTCCAAACCCTCACAAAGAACACATCTGGTCACACACGTGCTATCCGAGCTGGCCTTCTCAAGAGACATAATCTTGGCATTCTTCTCTGCCAACTCGGATTGCAAGCCCGCAGGACTTGCACGCACCCAACAGCGAGGATCTAGCCTTCAGCTCATCCACCTCTCCTACCAACACAGCATACTTGCTTCTCAAAGTGAGAAGATCAGTCATGTGTGTGGTGCACCTCTCACACTCCTCTCCTCACGGTACAACTACGGTGGACTTGACAAATTCAAGTTCCTTCACCGTATCCTCCCACTTCTGCCTGAACTCCTTGCGCTCTCTAGTAGCACGCCTAAGCAACTTATCCTGACTAAGGAGCGCGGCAGTAAGCTTCTCGACCTCAGCAGAAAGCTCGTCGGGGGTCTGAGATACCTGGGAGGTGTCGTCGTCGTTCCGAGTGGTGTCATCCAGCTCACCATCGACCTCCTTGCCGAGAGCCAGGGTGCAGAAGCCCTCGTCGTCGGCGAAGAAGCAGAGGCCGTTCAGCTTGTCCTCGATCCTCTTCTTCTTCTCGGACTCATCATCGCTTGAGGAGGCGGAGTCGTCATCCGAGTCATCGACGTCGCTGAGCGTGGCGAAGAACGCACGCTGCTCAGCCTGGCCCTTCTCCAAGTACTTCATCTTGATGTACTCCTTGTCGAAGCCGCCCTTCCGCTTGTGCTTCGCGGGGACGTACTTCTCCTTGCGCTTGCCGGAGTCGTACTTGTGCCCATGATCCGCCTTGCCGAAGACTTGCTTGTTCTTCTTCGGGCAATTGGCGATGAAGTGGTTGGGGTCGCCGCACTCGAAACATCCCGAGCGTACTCCTCTGCGGCGACGGTTCATGCAGTTGTTGTGGAACCGCGACAACCGGTTGGCGAGCAACGCCAACTCGTCATCGCCCATGAACTCCAGCTGCTCCTCTGTGACAGAAAGAAGAGAAGAAAGTGCAAAGCCTCCAGAGGGGTTAGCAGAAGAACCAGAAACAAAAGCCATCGATGGGCCAGAAGGATTTTCATAAGAAGCCCTTGCCATGGCGTCAATCTCACTGGACTTGAGCTTACTAAAGAGCTCGTCACAAGTGAGGGTCTCATAGTTAGGCGATTCGATGATCGCCTGAACCTTCGAGTCCGACACCGACCGATCAAGAGTGTGCAAAAGCTTCAAAGCTCTCTCATGATCGTCGAAAGGCAACAGCTTCTTGTTCGCCCTCATCCTGTTGACAATCACCTAAAAGCGAGCGAATAAGCTTTCTATGCTCTCGCTAGGCATATGTCGAATGTTCTCATACTCTCGCTTGAACGACTCGTAGAGACGGGTTTTGACTTGAGAGGTTCCCTCATGGAAACGCATGAGGGTAGCCCAAATCTCCCGAGCCGTAGCGAGGTGAGAAACGCGGTCAAACTCGGACATCCTCAAACAAGAGAAAAGAGTATTACAGGCTAGGCTATTGGCATTGTGCTCATCGATCTGATGCTGAGTCACACGAGCAGCCAACACCACGTAATCAGCAGAGTTGCAAATATCCCAAATGGAAGCACCAATACTCTGCAGATAGGCCGACATGCGTATCTTCCAATACGCATAGTTCGTCCCATCGAAGAACGGCGGTTTGTCCACGCCGCGATCCATGTCGCCTTCTGTGGATCTGGAACCGGCTAAGGTGGAAGATCCTTAACCCGCTCCGATACCAATTGAAGGACCGAGAATGCAATAGCAAGGCGACCAGAGGGGGGGAATGGGAGCTCAAAAATCTCTTTCGAAATTTCGGCCTTTGTCCCACAAATCAACCTAGAAAGCTGCGAACAAGAACCATGATGCCCACAACCCTTAGAAAAGGGTGAATGATCCCTAGGATCACAGCGAGGCACCACAAAGCAAGAACAAACCAAACGCCAAAAGCACCAGCACTAATCTGATCCCTAGAAATCAAGTCCCGAACGTAGATAGACGGCTACGTCGAGAAATCCCCAAATACCTATGCTAACAAGTAGCAAAGATACCTAGAGGGGTTCCTTGATCAACTCTAGGGCCAAATGAGAAGTCCGGAAACCAAGCGAAGAAGTCGGGAGAGCAAACGCACAAAACCGCAACAAGCAGCCGAATCCCGGACTGTCCGGCCCTGGGGTCTCGGACTGTCCGCCCCTACCGCGGACTGTCCGCAAGGGAATGGCGGACTGTCCGGCGGTCAAAACACCAAAACAACATAGTTGCTGAAAGTCCTCTGCTCGGCCCCGGACTGTCCGCGCTTTTCAACGGCGGACTATCCGCCGGTCACCCGAGGCAAACACAGCCGAGCCGCGCGACCACTGCTCGGTCGAAGCCCGACGCGCGGACTGTCCGCCGGTCTAACCGCGGACTGTTCGTGACCACCCAGTGAGGGCGATTTCGGTCGCCCTTCACACACAACCTCTCAAATCCGAATCAAATCACAATCCCTCATTCCCAAACTTGGAGAAGATGATCACAAGGTAGTTAGGAGACTATCCCCAAGAAATCATCCGCTCAAATCGATTCAATCACCGGGAAATCGAAAGAGGAGGAATATGAACGAAAAAGCGCTACGAAAACGAAATCAACCCGATCTACTTGTTCGTGAGGAGTTAGATGAATTCCTTCGGTGGAAATGATCTCCTCACTATAAAGAACAAGTTGATTCAAACGGATTTCGCAAAGACGCAATAGAGAGGGAGATCGAGTAACGGGAAAAACGCGGAGAAACAAAGAACGTGCAGAACACGAACAAAACGCGAATCAAGTCATCGATCTGCAACCGTGTGGCTACCACACGCTACAACAGTGAGATTACGGTCTCACTTCCTCAAAATCTTCAGTACACAGAGGTATGGTTCTCTGCGGATCTCAGTTGCTACAGCAGGGGATTGGGAGAGCAGGAAAACTTAGAAGGCAAAGAGCAAAATGGCTGAGATAGATGGGGAGGTGGGTGTCTCCCCCTACTTATCCTAATTCTAATTCCCACTCTACCCCTAACTAATTACAAAGCGAACCAGCTAAACCCTCTGGACCAACTCATGGTAGGTGGTGATCCAACGGCCACGCTCGCACAACTGGTAGCATTGCCTCGACGCAACCTCACCGATTGCCGCCACGTGCCGCCACCGCTCTGCTTGTCCTTTTCGCGGACGTTGCCCCCGGTTTTGTGGCCCAAACCGGGAAACCAGCCTTCACAGCCAACCCCCGGTTTTGAGGCCCAAACCGGGAAACCAGCCGACCATCGCCTGAGTTTTGTGGCCCAAACTCAGAAAACCGCAGGACCCAGGTTATGAAGCTCAAACCTGGAAACCGTCCTCAGCCCGAGTTTTGTGGCCCAAATTCGGAAACCATCAGCGCCCAGGTTTTGAGGCCCAAACCTGGAAACCGTCCACTCCGTGGTTTTTCTGTGGCTCAACCACCAAACCGAGCCGTAGAAGGGATGCACCGCCCGTGCTCCCCGTCCACCCGCAAGTCTTCGCTCGTCGATGTTCCAGGCTGTCAGCCACCACAGCTGATCCTCAGGCCACCGATCCCTCAGTCCAAGCCTCACGTCCGCCTTTCGCCACTCTCGGTCCATCGGCACGGCACGTCTCTACTTGACCTTCACCTTGCCTTCGATCACTGTATCCGTGCTTGACACCTGCACAACACAAGCCAAAGAACATGCACATTATCCTAGTTGACAATCACTCATCACTCAAAGACTCGGCATACACCCATGTATCCGCACTTGGAACTTCCTCTTCTTGGCATCCATGTCACGCCTCTTACCTTCTATCACTAGAGCTTTGTCAACCAACAACTGGAAATTGGCGAAGGTGTGGGAGAGCAACTGGTATTGAATACCATCATTGAGACCTTCCATGAACAACTCTTGCTTGTCTAAGTCTTCCTCTATGTCTCGGGGTGCATAACGTGAAAGCTGTATGAACTAGTCCTTGTACTCACTAACGGACATGCTCCTCTGCTTCAGTGCAAGGAACTCTTTCCTTTTCAGCCTCATTGTTCCCGCAGGCACATGATGTGAGCGGAAACTTTCACGGAACACTTGCGAAGTTATCTGGTTAGGGTTGGGATGAGCTTGTTGGTAGGATTCCCACCATTCAAGAGCTGATCCTTGTAGTTGTCCTGCTGCATACAACAACTTCTCACGGTCGTTGCACTGTGCTATCTCCAACTGGCGTTCAACTGCCCGAAGCCAGTCGTCTGCCTGAAGAGGGTCTAGTGAGTGGTCATAAGTTGGCGGGTGTCCCTTCAGGAACTCGCCTCTCCTGTCTCGGACTTGTGGTGCCGGTTGGGGTTGGTTGTTCTGATTGGCATTAGCCATCTACTGCATCAACTGGGTCTGCATAGCTAAGAGCTGCTCGATTGACACATTCGGAGGTGGTGGTGGGTTTCCTCCTCCGGAAGTTCTCCTGGTGTCAACCATCTGTAACGTATATGCTTTATAAGCTCTTTATACTGTATGATATAGCACTGATAGAGATAGAGACAAAAAGAAACTGCTTGAGAGAACTGATCTGAGAAGAAGATGATAAGGAACCCATCGATATTATTATTAACCAACATAAAGAGTATGGGATGGTGTGGACATGTCCCACACTCATCACAATCATGAAAAGAGCCAAATCACATCATTATCACCATAATAAGCATGTAATCACATTATTAAGACTCAATTGTTCACTGACTTGACATGACTCTGACTCAACATGACTCAAACTGACACAAGACTCGCATAACGATCGATCTGATCTGGGGTAGGACTCCTATGGATCATAGGTCGTGCGGGTGCAGCTGCAACTCGGGTGGTGCCTCTTGCGCTGAGCGACGATAGCAGGGTCCCTAGCTGAGGCAAATGGGAGGCGATCCTGAGGCTGCTCTCCACGTCGCAGCTGGCGCTCAAGGTTGTCGATCCAAAGCTGCATCCTCTCCATCTCTATCCACAAGGTCCTCTGGTCCAACATGGCACGATCCAGGGCGGTGTTGAGAGCAACTACCAGGGGCACTGTCTCGACCATCCTGGCACTCTCATGCTCCTGCAATCTGGCAACCGCACAACCGTCGTCCAGGGTGCGGCATCGAGGGAAGTAGCAGTCGTCGTCCTGCTGGATGGTCGGGAACAGCCTGTCGCGGAAGATGAGACACGCCTGTCTCGCAGCGTCCTCCACGACAAACTCACGAGTGAGAGTCGAGCTCAGAGCGTAGATCACATCGCGCACACCATGCCTTGTCCTCCTCAATCCAGGTCTTCACGAACGCCTTCGTGACCCAGTAGCCGGCATGCTCAGGGTGAACATACATCTGGCTACGATACTCCATCGTGGTGTGGCTGGGTCCGTAGTGCAAAGCTTGGGGTGGTAGAAGTCGTCGCCCTACTCGGTGGTACGGGTCTTCCGGATCCAATCGGGGTCGTCCTCGTCCTGGACGTGGTACTCAGGGGACTTCGCACCACTGCCGTCGTCGTGCGAGTCGCTGGAGTCAGAGCTGGAGTGGTCGTCAGATGATCCATCGTTGGAGGAGTCGGAGGAGTGGTCGTCGTCGGAGTCTCCGGAGTCGTCGCTGGGGTCTGCACCTGCAGCCCGCTGCTCCGGCTCAGGCTCCTCCTCGGCCTCCGGCCTCTGCTGACGGAACAGGCGGCGGTACTCGGCGCTGCTAGGTGCACGTCCTCCGGTGCTCTTACGGGCTGTCTGCTTGGTGCGAGCCATCTACTAATTTTAAAATATGAGTCAGATACGGGAAAATTTTATGAATAAGAGAGGAGTACTGGGATTTTGTAAATTACCAAAGAGCAATAAAATTTTCGGAATTAATCCTATGAAAAAGGGTTGTCCATTCTATCTAGGGTTGCGTCCTACAGTCAGTTCGGCTCTGATACCAATTTGTAACGCCCGGATTTACGAATAAAACCGAGCAAAGCTTATGTGGGCCCAGGGAGTCCCAAATCCACATATACCACAAAATGTATATCATTACAGCACGAACAAAGCATTATTAAACTTATTACAACACATCGGCCAACGGCTCATTATTATAGCGGTAGCGCGTAGACTCCACTTCACAGGGACACCGACTGGGGAACGCCAACCTCAGAAGTCTGGAATGTCTTCTGGATACTCCTCAAAGTCTTCTCCATCTGGTACCCATCCGGGATTTTTATGTGAACCAACGACAAGCGTCAGCTCACCATGCTCCGCAAGTACAACTACGGGGATGCAAGGCTCAAAGGGGTTTGACACGGTTAACTGCGGTTAGCATTTTTAGGTTGATCATATTTTATTTTAGTCTATTATTACTAAATGAATAAAGCCCTGTTATCCATGGTAAGCAATAATTATCATGTTAAAAAGAGGTAGGCAACCAACCACCAACATATCCCACCATGGACCACTTAAAAAAGGATCCGAGCCGCTCGTGTCCGTGAGCACGGCTGATATATCAGATTTACACTCTGCAGAGGTTGTACACTTTCACCTTGGGCCGTGATTCCCATGTGCCGGGGTTTGCAAGGCCCACATCACCTCCTCTATGGAAGTATGGCAGGGTTTCACTACGAAGCCTTTCCAAAGTTGGTCTACCAAGTCGTAGCCGCTAAGGTTTCAGTCTCCCAAGAGTTATGAACAACCTCCCCACTAAGGTAATCCCCTATCCTCCAAAGTAATTACCCTAGTGGGACCGGGCCATAACTACATGGTACCCACCTCTTGCCCTTTCGGTAAGCTACAGACGAGCTAGAGTACTCAAAGTACCTAGCTCCCAAGAGTTATGAACAACCTCCCCACTAAGGTAATCCCCTATCCTCCAAAGTAATTACCCTAGTGGGACCGGGCCATAACTACATGGTACCCACCTCTTGCCCTTTCAGTAAGCTACAGATGAGCTAGAACACTTAAAGTAGTTAGCTAAGATCAGAGCCATGTAATACCCAAGGCTGCACGGGATCTCCCGGGTAGCCGCTTTAAAAGATAGTCTCTAGGGTAGGTTACTGGGCGAGGGTAGGTTACTGGGCGTAAAGTATGCTCCAGTACCCTAAATGTGATTAAAAGCCTCTTTTAACATTTGTTCCATAGTCATTAATCAAGATTAAACATTTATCATTTAAATAGCGCTTAGCAATTCTAATCATATTACGCAAAAACCCTCCCATAGGTACAAGGTATAAAGATCAAGTGATTCTAGTCTTGTCCTATGGTTTATCAAGTTTGACACATGCAAAATGAATTATTAAGTCTTGCATTTTGTAGGTAACAAGGAAAACCGTATGTTATACTTGCCTTGGTCACAAGCGGGGTCCTGACATTGCTCTTGAAACTCTTGATCCTCGAACACGTCACCGTCTGGACTCGCGAAGGAAATCACCAAACATAGGGTCCAATCATACATTACATGCAAATAAAAATATACTTCTATTAGAACAGTACACCAAACATCATAAACAGTTAGAGAAGCACTTATAAAACTATTCTACTCGTGGATACGATCACATGAACGTGTGGATCACTCTAATCGGACTAAAAACGAGAAAGTTATGAAGAAAACAAGTTTCAGGGGCACTTTTGTAAATAAAAAGAGTTTCCTAGGGGCTAGCCTGCGAAAACCGAGGATTAGAACGTAATTAACCGTAGCCGAAAAGGTCTAACACGTGAAAAACACGCCTCTGGGCTGTGGGTTCTAAAACTGGGAAGCTCAGGGGTCAAACTGGAAGAAAACAAGACTTATTTTAAAGCTTTTCGAACTGCACTGGATCGCGGGTTGATTTTCGCAAAGTGCAGGGGTTTTCTGCAAAAGCGGCAGCGGCTGCTGCGCGGACGCCGACATGGCTGCCACATGGAGAGAGCGGACTGGCCGGTCCACCACGCGGCAGTGGACCGCGTACACGGCTCGGGTGCACGGGCCCGTGAGCCCGGTGCATAACCCTTCGGGGTGAGGGTTCTAATCCTAGCCGTCGGTTTCAGATCGGGTGGCTCTGGGTGCTTGCAGCGGCGCGGCGGCGACAGGGACGGCGGCGCCACCACCGGCGCACGGCGGCGCCATGGGAGAGGGTTCGGGAGGTCGCCAGAACGGCGCGCCAGGGCTCGGTTGGCCACGCGGTCAACACTAGAGAGGAGCGGGGACAACGGCGAACACGACTGCGGGCTCGGCTTCGGCGGGGAGCTCACCACGGAGACGGACGGCGGCGGGGCGGATCTGTAAGGGGAAAACAACTCCGGTGAGGTCGGTTTCGCGCAAACGAACAAAGAAAAAGGGACGGGGCTCTTGGGCGGCCGCGGCATCACCTGAAGGGGCTCGGCAGGGCTCTCAGGCGGCCGGCGAGGGCTCTGCAGCGGCGGTGCAGCGAGGGGGTGTGAGCGAGGTGCGAGGAGAGGACTCGGGGCTCACCTCGGGGCTTTATAGGCTTCGATGGGGGCGGCGAGGGGTCGCAGGTGCTCCACCGAAGGCCGATTGAAGGTCGAGTGGCCATCAAGGCCACTGACATGGGCGGTTACGGGAGAGGAACAGAGGGAGGCGGCGGCGGTGCGTTGTAGCCGCCGCGAGGGAGACGAAGGGGTAGGGTGCCGACAGGTGGGGCCGAGCTGTTGGTCAGAGCGGCGCGACTGACGGGTGGGGTCGAGCTGTCAGCGAGGGAGAGGGAGCGGCGCGGGCGAGACGCTGCGCGAGCAGGCCGACGCAATTGCGGGCCGCGGGCGCGCTGGCGGGGAGAGGGAGGGAGTTGGCCGCGGGGGGGGGGGGGCGAGCGGGCTGCGGCTTGGGCCAGGCGAGCGCGTGGTAGGCGGGCCATGCTGGGTTGAGCAGACGCGGGAAGGGGAGGGAGAAAGAGAGAGCGGGCTGGGCTACCTTCGCGGGTTGGGCCAGAAAGAGAGAAAAAGAAAGGTTTTTCTTTTATTTCTTTTGCAAACTTTGCTCAAATTCAAAACTAGTTTGAATTCAAGCCACTAAACTCTAGCCCTACACTCAAACAAAATACTATGCACCAGCATGAATGCAACAAAAATGTTTTTACGCCCCACTATATTTATTAATTCACCAAAAAATATTATTTGATATATATGTTTCATGAGAAGTAAATAAATAAAGTCAAGTTTAAACCCTATTTCTCCAAATTTGATTTTTAGGGTGTTAGAGTTTCCTGAACCGCTACAATGCCACCGATTGTGAAGATCAACCCTTTGTAGCAACAGTCTTTCAACCGCCCCTAGAAATGGTGTTTAGGGGCGGTTTACTTAAGAAACCGCTCCTGGAAATGGGTCTTTAGAGGCGGTCCTCTGAAGATCATGTTTGCATGGGCGGTTTTCTTAAGTAAACCGCCTCTGAAGACCCATTTCCACGTGCGGTTTCTTAAGTAAACCGCCTCTGAAAACTCTACAAACCGCCTCTGAAAATTAATCTACGGGAGCGGCAAAAGGAACCACATCTAAAGGTTATTTCTATACTTTTGAATAGGAACCTTCCCGCCATAATTATATCGTGCTTTCCCGCCATAATTATATATCATGCTTTCCCACAAAATTTCATTGCAAATGATCGAAGTTAGATCAAACGGTACAATATATACACATGATGAACAAAGTATATTTATGTTACAATATTATATATACATATATAATGTTGTTTCTATTTAAAAAACAAAAGAAGGGAAACCGGCATGAAGCTCGAAGAGATTCATACTTTGGATCCGTGGCATACTCCGACTCGTCATCAAAGAATTTGCCAACCTCTCGAAGAACCTCCCTCAACAAGAACCCACAATAGTCGTCTTGAAGTCCTTGAATGTCCTTTTGCTCAATTGATGTCGAAGGATGGAATGACTTATGCTGCACCAAAATAATCAGAAGGGGCAAAAGTAGTTAGATTTAAAATAATGAGATGTAGTGCGACTTACATCTTCAGGGTGATTGTAGTAAAATCCGGTCGTTCGCATCCATTGACACACATAGTACCCACAAAGAACGGTGTTGGGAGGCTACCTCGAACACTGCAAGTGAATGACACAATCAACCACATGCCAAATAGTATAACAGTTTGATTGGGTTAGAAAATAATTCTGATGAAAGTGTGCTGCAATTATATTTAGATCACACATGTACAAGGCAACCATGGTTGGATAGCAAGGCACATTCAGCATGACATACAAGCTGACTCAAGTAAAGCTATGGCAAGCACTTAATTAACCATCAAGAACTAATTAAGCCTAGTACAACTCAATCACTAACTATGTTTAGGGCACTCATGCGTATAGACTTATTACAAGAAATGACCAAAACTCTACAAACTAGATACATAATTAACATTCCCAAGCATTATGCATACATCGAGACACGAGATTACAATAGGTCTCAGGTATATTAGTTTAACAGCACCAAAAGCATGAACGACACTAAGCAATCATGCAAGGCAAGTCAATGTGCAACAATCAACTTACGCACCCACACACAAAATCTGGACAGCATCACAACATTCATTTGTTTTAAACATAAATGGAGATACACATCCAAACAAGCTAATATTAGACTTTGTGGAAAGCCAATGAAATTATCTACAACTTTTTTATTAACACCAAAAGCTAATTATGTTGTTAACATAGGCAAAAAATAGATAACAAGACAGCTCTGTCCGAACTTGGGCAGAAAACTGACAGAAGATTCAGAGATGCATAACAAAAGTACTAGACATTCAACAAATATGGTTCTTAACTTTCTAGAATGCTTATAAAGTTCTCTATAACTTTCTTATTATCATCCAAAGTGAATTCAATAGCTAAGGAAGTCAAACAACACCAAGAATGTAGCTCTGTCCAAACTTGGACAGATTCTGATCTGTCATCTTACTTCAAACAGCTATAACTCAAGCTCTATGTGTCCAATTAAAGGAGTCAACCAAATGCCAAAATAGTATAACAGTTTGATAGGGATAGAAAATGATCGTACACTTTGATGAAAAGTAATAGTCCATCCTGTTTTTCTCCGGTATGCTCTCTGCCTTGAGAAACGTAATATCTTTAAGAACTGCTTAAAGGAAGAAACAATCAGCTCCAGAAAAATATATTTATATATGCACAAATATGACCCACTTACGTTTGTAAAAGGCCGATGGAATTTTATACTATTTTTCATCTCTTTTCAAGGAGTCAAAGATGACTACATTTCCCAATTTCAAATTAATAGATGCTAAGATGAAGTGATCGCTGCATTAGTACATAAAAAGTTAAGTTATCAGTTTAGAAGCACCAGCAGCAGCTACGCAGTTCAGAAGCAAATAGGCAGCAACATCTATTTATAATGGTAAGCAGTTCAGAAGCAGTAGCAGCAGCAGTTCAGAAGCAGCTAAGCAGCAGCAGCATCATCAACAGTAGCTAGGAACGGGACATATATATATATATATATATATATATATATATATATATATATATATATATATATTACATAGAATGATAGTAATGCCAAATGTAAAGGAAACAATTAAGATAGTAATGGATCTTACTCAGAATGGTACGAGGCATATATATATATTGGAATTCCTGAAAAGCTAGGAAGGTCGTCCCAATATACATAGTAGTCTTCTCCTTTGTGTTTTTGTGTGCAGCCATCCTAATTTTTTCTTTAGCCTTGCCCTTGGCACCTATGAAAGTTGGATGATTATCTTGCCAAAATAAAGGTCCAGCATGTCTTGACTCGCAAATGAGATTTGGGTCAAGGTACGCGTTCTTCACATCCATGTTTTGAGCATCCTTCCACTCTTTCCTACATTGGTGATCAAAATTAAAGGCCTGTTAGCACATAATAACCAATTGTATGACTAGTTTAGGGAAACAACACTTACATGCACCACAAGGTAATCTGACTCATTTCAAGTCTCTTCTAGTGAAATAAAAATTGCATGTCCTTGAAAGGTATGATCAGTTTTGAAGTTTTTTCTGCGGTGGCAAATATGTCTTGAGCTGGGTAACTCACCGGCAGTGAATGTAACCCTAGTTCCACTGCACCCAAGTACCACTTCCGGAAGGCTCTTAGGTTTGACAATCTCTTGTTGTTTTCCAGGACAAAATCAAGTAGGAATTCCTTTCCTACCACATAATCCAAAGGGCACTCAATATTGTCTTGATCCATCATCTCTTTGATGAAGTCAACACTAATCAGGATTTTAGAAATAAGGTGTTGGCCACCATAAATAGTGTCACCTCCTTCCTTGGCCTTGTTGGAATTTGGAGTAGACATGAAGGACCGAGAACACTAACAGAAAGCGACCAGAGGGGGGGTGAATGGGAGCCAAAAAATTTCTTTCGAAACTTTGGCCTCTATCCCGAAAATCAACCCCCAAAAGCTTCGAGTACAAGCGTGATGCCCACATCACTTGGAAGAGGGTGGATGATCCCTAGGATCACAGCGAGGCACCACCGAACGAGAGCAAGCCAAACACCGAAAACTCCGACTCAAGTTCAACACTAAAAACCGACTTCCGAACGTAGATGGAAGGCTATGTTAAGAAATCTCCAAATACCTATGCTAACAAGTAACAAAGATACCTAGAGAGGTTCCTAGGTGAACTCTAGGAGCAAACGAGAAGTCCGAAAACCAAGCGAAAAAGCCGGGAGAGCAAACGCACTAAATCACAACCTACAGCAGGTTGGCGGACGGTCCGGGCTCCTGGTGCCGGAATGTCTGGGCCTACTGCGGACTGTTTGCGGTCCACTGGCGGATTGTCCGCCGGCAAGAAACGAAAAACAACACTGCTGCTGAAGTCTCCCTGGACGGTCCCGGACTATCCGCGGATGACAACGGCGGACTGTCCACCGGTCAAACCGAGGCAAAGCGACCAAGACGCGCAGCCACTGAACAGGCACGGCCCCGACGCGCGGACTGTCCGCGCCCTGAGTGGCGGACTGTCCGCGATCATTCAGGGAGGGCGATTTCAATCGCCCTTCTCCCAAATCCTCCCAAATTCGATCCAAATCAAAATCCCTTGATCCCAAAATTGGAGAAGATGATCACGAGGTAGTTGGGAGACTATCCCCAAGAAATCATCCACTCAAATCAACTAAAACTCCGGGATTTCGAAAGGGAAGGTGTAGGAACGAAAAGGTTTCCACGAAACTTGAAACGACCCGATCTACTTGTTCGTGAGGGTACAGATGAATTCCTTCGGTGGAAATGTTCTCCTCACATCAAAGAACAAGTTGATTCAAGTGGATTAAAAAAAGACGCAGCGAGGAGGGAGATCGAGTGACAGGAAAATCATGAAGAAAAGAAGAACGCGAAGAACAAGTTCAAAACGCGAATCACAATCACGATTGCCAGCCGAAATTCGTCCCCACGAGGAGACAACGGTAATCCGGTCCCATTTCTGCAAAATCCAAATACACAGAGGTATTGTTCACCGTCTCTACGCATCTCAGTAGCTACAGCAGGGATTGGGAGAGCAGGAACCCTAGAATGAAAATAGCAATGGCTGAGATGGTCTGGAGGGAGGGGTGGCCTCTCCTTATATAGCCTAATGCAATTATTCCCCTTCTACCCTTATAGCTAATGAGCGACCAGGCTAACCCTAAGGGTATTTCTGACCAACTCGAGGTTGATGTTGATCCGACGGCCACGCCCGCACATAAGGTAGCTTCGCCTCGACGCGACCTCACCGGATGTCGCCACGTGCCGCCAACGCGCCACTCGTCCTTTTCACGGACCTCCCCTCGGTTTTGAGGCCAAAACCGCCAAACCTGGGCCATCCCCCGGTTTTGAGTCCGAAACCGGGAAACCTGTCGTCCGTCGCCTGAGTTTTGTGGCCCAAACTCAGAAACCCGCCATCGCCCAGGTTTTGAGGCCCAAACCTGGAAACCGTCCTCAGCCTGAGTTTTGTGGCCGAAACTCAGAAACCGGCCGCACCCAGGTTTTGAGGCCCAAACCTGGAAACCGTCCACTCGGTGGTTTTTCTGTGGCTCAACCACCAAACCGACGCAGTAGAGGGATGCACCAACCGTGCACCCCGTCCACCCGCAACTCTTCACTTGTCGTTGTCCCAGGCTGTCAGCCACCACGGCCGATCCTCAGGCCACCGGTCCGTCATTCCAAGCCTCACGTCCGCCCTTCACCGCTCCGGGTCCATCGGCACGACATGTCTCTACTTGACCTTCACCTTGCCTTCGATCACCGTCTCTGTGCTCGACACCTGCACAACACAAGCCAAAGAACATGTGCATCATACCAGTTGACAATCACTCATCATCTCAAGACCCGACATATACACATGTATCCGCAATCTCCCCCTTGATGAGTGCATTGTCAACTACCAACACAAATGATATAGAGTAGAAAGAAAGAAAGAAGACGGAGACAAACTCAACCAATCGACCAGAAGCAAAGCAAAGCCACGAGAAGTCGAATGGAGTGAGCGAAACAACTTGGTTCCCAAAGACATGGGCAACAGCTCGATGCAACCAAGCAAAGCAAAGGTAGCCCTCAAGAAGAGGCAGAATGGGCTCAACACCGCTAGCGAGAAAGTTGGAGCAAGGAAGACAAAGACAAGCTAGTCCCTCCAGAAAGAGGCAAAGGCTCAACACAACTAGCTGAAAAATGTTCTGAACCAATTGAAAAATGCTCCAAACCAAACAACCAATCAAACTTGTCAAATAGAGCAAGCAAGCAAACTCCCCCTTCAATAGTGCACACAACTTAGGAACATGATTTGTCAAATTTCTCCTCCTTAGTTGAAAATGCACACAACAAGGCAAATGCATATGAGTTACAAATGCAGGTTAGCAGCTTCAGGGTATAGTCGATAGAAAGAATAGATGCTCTAAAGAGTGTTGATCCAATGATTCAACAACAAGCGTAATTGCCAACAAGGCTCAAACTGATCACAGAATACGAAGTATGAACATATGAGCAAGGTGAGCAGTTTTAAGCCATTCAGAAAGGATTTCACCATGAAAATAGCACCAAACATGTATAAACAGGAAGTTACACAAGTGCTAAACATGTATACAAGGTGAACTACCCCTAGCAAAGTTCAATCATCATGCTATAGAATGAAACATAGACTTGTGTTTTCAAAATTTTATCGGAGTTGCAGCGGTGATTACACAAGTTGGAATTTTTAGCATGTGATTGCGAGAGGTTGAAAAACTTGACATTGCCGAACTTTTCAACCGAGCTAAGCCTATGCATAAGCAATCAGAAGCTTGAAGCAACGGTTTTGGTCTTACACTACACGGCTCAAGTTTGACTCAATGTGCAATGAGAAACAGTCTTGATACCGTGATGTGCTTTCAAGTAATCCCATCTCGATCTTTTCAATTCACTTATACTTGGTTCAACCATGTTTCCCCCAACTAAAGGGGGAAACACACACCAAGCTCACCTCTCAACCTTGCAAAGGTTGATTGGTCCAAAGGCTTGGTGAAAATATTTGCCAACTGAAGATGAGTATCGACATGGTGAAGGTCGATATCACCCTTCTCATAGTGGTCTCACAAGAAATGAAAGCGCACATCAATGTGTTTGGTCTTAGAATGCAGCACGGGGTTCTCAGCAACGCTAATCGCACTCGTGCTGTCACAAAGCAATGGAACTCGAGAAAAGCTTAGACCAAAATCACGCAAAGTGGCCATCATCCATAACAACTGGGAACAGCAGCTAGCCGCAGCAACATATTCAGCCTCTGTGGTAGACTGAGCAACACTAGACTGCTTGCGAGAAGACCAAGATACAAGAGAAGAACCCAAACACTGACAAGTCCCAGAAGTGGACTTGCGCTCAAGTCGGCAACCAGCAAAATCAGCATCCGAGTAACCGCAAAGGGAGAGGGTGGAAGAAGCAGAATACCAAATCCCAAACTCAGGTGTGAAACATAAGTACCTCATAATGCACTTGACCGCCTGACGGTGAGAAGTGCGCGGTGACGCCTGAAAGCGTGCGCAAAGACACACCGCAAACTGAATGTCCGGGCGTGTCGCCGTCAGGTACAGCAGCGACCCGATCATACTCCGGTACTCCTTCTGGTCCACAGCTTCTCCATCCTTGTCCGCATCCAGGGCCGTTGTGGTCGACATGGGTGTTGGAAGAGGATTGGCCTCACCCATATCGAACTTCTTCAATATGTCCTTGGTGTACTTGCCCTGGTGCACAAACGTCCCTTCTCGGGATTGCTTGATTTGTAATCCGAGGAAAAACGTCAACTCGCCCATCATGCTCATCTCAAATTCCCTGCTCATAGTATCTGCAAACTTGGCAACCAAAGGATGAGAAGAACCACCGAAAATGATATCATCCACGTAAATCTGAACCAACAAAGTGTCATTGCCTTGCTTGAGGAGAAAAAGAGTTTATCCACACATCCCATTTAAAAACCCTTAGCAAGCAAAAAGGTTTTCAACCTATCATACCAGGCTCTAGTGGCTTGTTTTAAACCATACAAAGCTTTGTGAAGTTTAAAGACATGGTTTGGAAACTTGGGATTTTCGAAACCGGGGGGTTGTCTCTCATACACCTCTTCTTCTATGTAGCCGTTTAGGAAGGCACTCTTGACATCCATTTGAAAAAGTTTGAAACCTTTAGATGCAGCAAAAGCCAAGAGGATCCTAATTGCCTCAAAACGAGCTACAGGAGCAAAAGTCTCCTCATAGTCTATCCCCTGCTTCTGACTCCCTGGGCTACAAGTCTGGCCTTGTTTCTCACAATGTGGCCATCCTCTCCTTGTTTGTTTTTGAAAACCCATTTTGTACCAATAGGGTGACACTCAGGAGGAGGTGGAACAAGAACCCAAACCCGATTTCTGTCAAAGTTTTCTAACTCCTCATGCATGGCATTAACCTAGTTTGGATGAGATAAAGCGTGTCCAACATTTCGAGGTTCAAAATCAGCAACAAATGCAGAATGAGCAAAATGAGGGATTTGTTGTGACATTGACCGAGTAACGCGTTCGTGGATGTCACCGATCATCTATCAAGGTGGGTATTGGCGCTGAATGTGTGGTGGCGCCTCCCTTGCTGAAGTAACCTCCCCGTCAACAGTAGCTGGTGCCTCCTCGGGTACAAGTGGTACAGCCCGAGGTGGTGGATCACACAGCCCCCATGTAGTGGAAGAAGACGGGTCGGGGCCGCGAGCAGTCGTGGTCGAAGTCGACCCAATCGGCATAGCAGGTGGAGGAAGTGCTAGATCATCAATCCCTTCAGCACCTTCTTCCTCATCATCAAAAAGAGGTTCGCCAACCTCATGATCACCTGCACGCTCAAATCTAGAAGAAGGACAATGCATGGTCTCGTCGAAGGTGACATCGGATGTCTCCATGACTCGGTTAGTATCAAGGTTAAGTACACGATATGCATGAGTATGATTACCATAACCCAAAAATACACCATCAGAAGAACGAGACTCAAACTTGTCCAAGTTGCCTTTCTTGAGTATAAAACAATGGCAACCAAAAACTCTAAAATAACTCACTTTGGGTTGCTTCCCAAATCGCAACTCATAAGAAGTTTTCTTCAGGAAAGCACGGAGAAAAATGCGATTGGAAATATAGCATGCAGTGTTCATAGCTTCGGCCCAATACTGCCTAGGAGTCCCATGCTCATCGAGCATCGTCCTGGCCGTCTCTACAAGGGTCCAATTTTTCCTCTCTACAACACCATTCTGTGGCGGTGTGTAGGCGGAAGAAAACTGATGCTCTAAACCCAAAGAGTTACAAAACTTCTCAAAATCTGAGTTCTTAAACTCGGAACCATTATCGCTACGAATAGCTCTCATCAAGTTCTTAGGGAACTCATTCTGAAGTCGCAAAATCAGATTGTGAGTAAAAGCAAAAGTCTCAGTTTTCTCAGCTAAAAAGAAAACCCACGAATATCTCGAAAAATCGTCAACAACAACAAGCACATACCACTTCCCACCAACGGAGCTCACCAGAGTCGGACCGACAAGGTCCATATGCAAAAGCTCTCCAGGGCGCTTAGTCATAACCTGATTCACCGGATGATGGGGAGCAACAACCCTTTTCCCATGTCTACAAGAATGACAAACAACATCCTTCTCCATGCACAACTTGGGCAATCCTCAGATTAAGCCAAGTGAGCTAAGCCTTGCAAGCAAGTCGAAGCTCAACTGACCAAGTCTCCTATGCCACTTCCAAAGATCAGAGGAGGAAGGTCCAGCCACAAGACAACGAGAAATTCCAAATGACTCCGAGAAATTCGCACGAAAGACTTTCCCAAAGGGCGAAATCAAACACACAAGATTGCCCTGAGGATCCAAAATACGACTGAGATTCGGCTTAAAACGAATCTCATAGTCATCATCAAAGAGTTGCGAAACAGAAAGAAGATTAAAATGCAAGTTAGAAACAAGAGCAACATCACGCAACACAAAGTGCTCATTAACTCGCACCGACCCATGAGACAATACTTTACCTTTGCTGTTGTCGCCGAAGGTGATAAACTCCTTTCCGGCAACTCGACTAAGACTGGAGAACCACTTGGCGTTTCTGGTCATATGCCTTGAGCACCCAGAATCCACCAACCAAACGTTCTCCAATCACCTTACCTACATCAATAAAAAGACATAGGGTGAGCATACGGTCCAACACTGGGGTGAGTAAAATGGGAATTATACCAGTGTTGGGCCGGCTGCTCAAAAGAATGGTTAGTAGAAAAACCATTCCTAGCATGCATACGAGGAAAGCGATCACCACGTATAGGAAAACGTGGTCCGCTAAGGGAAGAGCGTCCATCGCGATAGTCAAAACGTGGTGGGGGTAACGCTCAACTACAAAGCCACCGCCACGGGGTCCGTAACCTATAAAAGAAGGATCCAGTCGGGCACGACCTCCTTGCGGCCTAGGACCTTGAGGCATTGGACCTCTATGCCTAGCAACCCTCCTTTGAACCTTCGGCGCATGTACATCATGTAAAGGATGGTACATGTCCGAGTTGTCCATCTCCTTTGCACGGTGCTCCTCTCAAAAGCGCTGAAAGCAAAACTCCCTCAAGTATCCATCTCTCCCACAGTGCTCACAGTGGTACCTCACCGTTCTCATAGGGGGTTGTTGGTACTCACGGTATTGGGTATGGATCACTCAGTTCTTTTGAGGCATGAGCTCCTCATGGATAGGTGGCATAGTGTCTAGCTTGTTCCTTAGGTGATTGGGTTTTGGAGCCCAAGTTTGCTTCTTGGGTGGAGCTCTCGGAGGTTCCACAAACACTCCATCCTTGGTGTTAGGTTTGAGAGGCTCTTTGGGTGGAATTTTGGTCAGTTTGGGAGTAGTGGTGGAGTTGGGCTTCTCACTCGGCTTAAGACCACTAAACTCTCAAACCTTCCCGAATGATGTAGCACACTCAACACCCTGAGCAGAACCAACACCAGGACCTCCAGCAGCACATTTGAATTGTGCAATCATCATCCCAAGCTGCGGCTCACCACAAGACACCCATGACAAGATGGTCTGAAGGTATGTGTTTTCTTCCTCGGTTTGCATCTTGTCATGCTGCACGTTTGCAATCTCCATCTCCAAACCCTCACACAAGGCACACCTAGACACACAAGTGCTACCCGAGCTGGCCTTCTCAAGAGACACAATCTTGGCATTCTTCTCTGCCAACTCGGATTGCAAGCCTGCACAAGACATGCATGCACCCAGCAACCCTGGTCTAGCCTTCAGCTCATCCATCTCTCCAACCAGAGCAACATACTTCCCTCTCAAAGTGAGAAGGTCAGTCGTGTGCTTGGAGCACATCTCACACTCATCCTCCTCAGTTACGACAATGGTGGACTTGACAGACTCAAGCTGCTTCACCGCATCCTCCCACTTCTGCCTAAAATCCTTCCTCTCTCTAGCAGCACGCCTAAGCAGCTTATCTTGACTAAGAAGGGTAGCAGTAAGTTTATCAACCTCAGCAGAAAGCATATCAGGGGTCTGTGAAACCTGGGAGGTGTCATCGTCGTCGTTCCGAGGGATCTCCTCGAGCTCGCCATTGACCTCATCGCCGAGGGCCATGGTGCAGAAGCCCTCGTTGTCGGTGAAGAAACAGATGCTGTTCAGCTTGTCTCAATCTTCTTCTTCTTCTTCTCGGACTCGTCATCGCTTGATGCAGCAGAGTCGTCATCCGAGTCGTCGACATCACTGAGAGTGGCGAAGAAGGCACGCTGCTTGGCCTGGGCCTTCTCCAAGTACTACTCCTTGATGTACTCCTTGTTGAAGCCACCCCTTCGCTTGTGCTTGGCGGGAACGTACTTCTCCTTGCCGAAGACTTGCTTGTTCTTCTTCGGGCAATTGACGATGAAGTGATCCGAGCCTCCACACTCGTAGCAGCCACCTCGTCCTCCTCTGCGGCGACGGTTCATGCGATTGTTGTGGAACCGTGAGAACCGGTTGGCAAGCAGGGCCAACTCGTAGTCTGCCATGAACTCCAGCTGCTCCTCTGTGACAGAAAGAAGAGATGACAAAGCAAAGCCTCCAGAGGGGTTAGTAGAAGAGCCAGAAACCAAAGCCATCGACGGTCCAGAAGGATTTTCATAAGAAGCCCTCGCCATGGCGTCAATCTCACTGGACTTGAGCTTACTAAAGAGCACGTGGCACGTGAGAGTCTCATAGTTAGGCGATTCGATGATCGCCTAAACCTTGGAATCCCACACCAACCAATCGAGAGTGTGTAAAAGCTTGAGAGCCCTCTCATGATCGTCGAAAGGCAACAGCTCCTTGTTAGCCCTCATCCTGTTGACAATCACCTGAAAGCGAGCGAATAAACTCTCTATGCTCTCGCCAGGCATGTGTCGAAAGTTCTCATACTCTCGCTTGTGTGACTCGTAGAGACGGGTTTTGACTTGAGTGGTTCCCTCATGAAAACGCATGAGGGTAGCCCAAATCTCCCGAGCCAGAGCGAGGTGAGAAACGCGATCAAATTCAGACATGCTCAAACAGGAGAAAAGAGCATTATGGGCTCGACTATTGGCATCGTGCTCATCAATCTGATGCTAAGTCACACGAGCAGCCAAGACCACGTAATCTGCAGAGTTGCAAATATCCCAAATAGAAGCACCCATACTCTGGAGATAGGCCGACATGCGTATCTTCCAATACTCATAGTTCATCCCATCGAAAAACGGCGGTTTGCCCATGCCGCGATCCATGTCGCCTTCTGTGGATCTGGAACCGGCTAAGGTAGAAGATCCTTAACCCGCTCCGATACCAATTGAAGGACCGAGAACTCTACCAGAAAGTGACCAGAGGGGGGGGGGGGGGTGAATGGGAGCCAAAAAATTTCTTTCAAAACTTTGGCCTCTGTCCCGAAAATCAACCCCCAAAAGCTTCGAGTACAAGCGTGATGCCCACGACCCTTGGAAGAGGGTGGATGATCTCTAGGATCACAGCGAGGCACCACCGAACGAGAGCAAGCCAAACACCGAAAACTCTTACTCAAGTTCAACACTAAAACCGACTTCAGGACGTAGATGGAAGGCTACGTCAAGAAATCTCCAAATACCTATGCTAACAAGTAACAAAGATACATAGAGAGGTTCCTAGGTGAACTCTGGGAGCAAACGAGAAGTCCAAAAACCAAGCGAAAAAGCCGGGAGAGCAAACGCACTAAATCACAACCTACAGGAGGTTGGCGGACTGTTCGGGCTCCTCGTGCCGGACTATCCGGGCCTACGGCGGACTGTCCGCGATCCACTAGCAGACTGTCCGCCGGCAAGAAACGAAAAATAGCACTGCTGTTGAAGTCTCCCTGGACGGTCCCGGACTGTCCGCGGATGACATCGGCGGACTGTCCGCCAGTCAAATCGAGGCAAAGCGACTGAGACGCGAGCTGTGAGCATCTAGGCCCCCAGTGGGTTTCGGTGATTGGATGACAACGACAAATTACTATGACTAACGTGTGTTTTGCAGAAACAGTTGAGTTAGGTCATGGTAATGATGATCGTGAGGGCACTATGGTATTCATGTCCCCTTATTGATGGAATTCGTTCGGTTTTCAAAGGATGGACGACGAAGACGGTGATAGGCTAGTTCTAAGTGTCAGTTGGTGTTGAAGGACACTTAGAGTAGCATAGGTCTTTGTTTTCTCTTTGGCCGTACTATTAAGGGGAGTTTGAATGGGTAGCTTGACCTAGGTGAGACTTTTGAGTTAGGTGTGGAGCACACTTGTTAACCAAAGCCCTAGGTTGCTTAGAAAGGTCCCTAAGATTATATGGAAGAAAGTTCGTGAAGAGAGTGTCGCAAACCAAAGTCGTTTTGGACTTCATATGTTGATCGGACGCTCGAACCCTAGTGACCGGACGCTGGGGCATGAGTCCGGTCAATGGTGTTCGCTGAGGGGCAGGTCAGGCTCTGACCGGACGCTCCCTCAGCAGTCGATCGGACGCACCAAGTGGGTGAGTCCGGTCGCGTCCAGAGAGGTTCCAGAGAGGTATTTTCGTGATCGGACGCATGCGTGCGTCCGATCAGTACTTCGTACAGGTGTCAGGCCTAATGTCATGTAGCCGTTAGACACTGACCGGACGCGTCCGGTCACCCCGACAGGTGCGTCCAGTCAGTGTGTAACTGGCTGGACTTACCCCTTCGTGCATATTTTGAGTTGGGGGTATAAATATGCCTCCCCCTCATTCATGCTGTTACTCTTGCTCATTTGAAAGGTTGCCAAACACATTGTGATTGCAAGTGAGTGCAAGAGGCCTAGTGTGGTTGAGAGATTTGATAATTGAGTGATCAAACACCTCATTAGTGATAGAGAGTAGCAAGTGTGCATCCACCATCTCATTAGCCTTGCGTTGGTCAAGTGAGAGTTCTTGCTTGTTACTATTGGTGATCGGCATCACCTAGACGGCTTGGTGGCGATCGGAGAGCTTGGTGATCATCCGGAGGCATTGTGGATGACCCAAGCCAAGTTTGTGACCGGTAGCGAGCGATTCACCTGGCCGGAGTGGCTAAGAATCAGCTCGTAGTGAGCACTTGATCCATGCGCGGATCAAGGGGGAGCTATACCCTTGTGCGGGTGCTCCAACGAGGACTAGGGGGGTGTGCCGACACCTCGATACCTCAGCAAAAAGATCGTCGTGTCATCTCTACTCTCTTTACTACGCATTTACCTTTGAGCAATTCAATTCCACATTTACTTGTTGTTCTTTCATAAGTTAAATTGCCATGCTAGAGTAGAAATGGTTTAGCTATAGTCTTTTGTGCAGTTGATTCTAGTCAAACACACTCTAGGCACTAGGGGGTTAATTGGAGCTTGATATAGGTTTTAATTCTTGCAAGAAATTTTAGAAAAGCCCAATTCACCCCCCCCTCTTGGGCATCTTGATCCTTTCAATTGGTATCGGAGCCTCGTGCTCTCGATTTAGGCTTAACCGTCTAGAGTTAAGATGTCCGGAGGTGATGGACCACCTCCCATGTTCGAGGGAGATGATTTCCATATTGGAAAATCCGTATGGAGTCATACCTAGAAGCGGTTGATGTTAAATGCCGCGATGCCGCGATCACCGGCTTTGCAAAGCCCAAGGAAGGCACAAGCCTTACTCCTAATGAGGAGAAAATGAGAAATGGAATGCAAAAGCAAAAAACATCCTTTTTAGAGGCATTTGCAAGGATGTGTTCAACCATGTCCGGAACCACAAAAATGCCCATGATCTATGGGAAAACATTTGTGCGCTCCATGAGGTAACCAAGAGTGAGCGTGAGGAACGCTATCATTTAGTTATGCAAAAGCTTCATTCTTTCGATATGCATGCTAATGAAAGTGCAAATGAAATGTACTCACGTTTAAATGTTCTTGTAGAAGAACTCAATGGACTTGGCCTCACACAAATGCAACCATCCGATGTTGTGAGGAAGATCCTTTGTGTCCTCCCAATTGAGAAATATGGACACATTGTGACGGTGCTACATCAAGGCGATCTTTCCACCGCTAAACCAACTCAAATCTTGGGAAAGATCAATGCGCATGAGATGTACATGCACATCACACCAAATGGTGGCTCTTCCACCGACAAGAAGATGGACATGGCCTTGAAAGCAAGCCATAACAAGAAGGGCAAGTCCAAGGCAATTGAGGTGCATCAAGAGAGCTCAAGTGATGAAGAGGATGATTCCAACATCGCTCTCATGGTGAGAAGAACCACCAAGATGTTGAAGAAGCTTCACAAGAATGGAGTCAACTTTACTCAAGAAGAAAGAAGTTCTTCACAAGTAGCCAGAGGAGGCCAATCTCCGAAATGGATTGCTACAATTGCGGTGAGCTTGGCCATCTTGCTCATCAATGCACCAGCCCAAGAAAGAGAGCTACAAGAACAAGAACAAGGGCAAGAAGTATGACTCATCTAGCAAAGATGAGAAGAAGAATGAGAAGCCCTACAAGAAGAAGGATGGCAAGAAGAAGTAATACCACAAGAAAGGTGGTAAAGCTTACATTGTTGGTGATTGGCTCACCTACATTGACTCCTCCGGTGGCTCATCAAATGAAGATAGTGATGATGAGAAGGAGAAGGTGGCCGCTCTAGTCATTGGCTCCTCCACACCACCACCACCACCGTCACCATCATCATCTACACACCTATGCCTCATGGCTAAAGGTGATTGAAAGGTACAAAGCGATGATGACTCTAGTGATAGTGATAGTGATAGTGATGGTGAATTTGAGGCACCTTCTTATGATGAGCTTGTTAAATTGCGAAACAACTACTCTGAAATCATAAGAAATACTAGAGCTAAAAATGAAAAGCTTATGGATGAAAATGAATCTCTTGTTGAGAAGTATGATCATGCTATACATGCTAGTGATGAGCTAAAAGATGAACTTGCTACTATGTCATCATCTATCAAGGAGCTCAAGTCCTCTAACAAGGAGCTCAAGCTAAAAATGAAAAACTTGATAAGATGCATAGTGATCTTACTACTAGTTATGCTTTGCTCAAAGAGAAATACACTCAGTCAAAGTAGATCATGATACACTTAGTGTGCTTATGATATGCTTTCTCATGAGACATAGTAGTTATGTACTACTAGTTATGTACATGATGCTCCTAACCTTGTTGTTAAGTGTGACATAGCAACATCTTGTGAGGACTTGGTTAGTGAGCATTATGAGCAAAGAGCTAGTGGCAAGGGCAAGAAAGTGGTTGAGGCCGATCACTATGGACTATGTCGAGATCAAGAATGAGAATGCCAAGCTCAAGAGTGATCTAGAGAGCTTGCAACCACAAAGCAAGTCACTATTGAGACTCATGATGATGACTATAGCATGTCACTTGAGCTAGATAAGTTGACACCATCCCAATTGGAACTCCAACAAGAGAATGACAAGCTCACAAGAAGAGAAAGAGCACCTCACCACCGGATTGAGAAACTTCACCAAGGGTCAATGTCTTCAAAGTGAGCTACTCATGAACACCGTGATGAAGAAAAATAGAAATGGCATTGGCTTCCTTGAAGAGAAGATGAAGCAACGCAAGAGCATCACAAAGCCAAAGAAGAAGAAGATTGGGAGATGCTATGAGTGTGGAAAGGAAGGACACTTTGCTCATGATTGTGAAGAGCTAAAATCCACACCCTTGCCCAAGCATGCTAGGCCCTTTGCTTTCACTGCTCACTACATGCTTAGACAAGACTCTAGTGACAAGATGAAAGTCATGTTCATGGGGCCTCCTAACAAGAATAGGCCAAAGCAAATTTGGGTTGCAAAGTCACTAGTTGAGAAGGTTATGGGACCTCAACAAGTTTGGGTCCCAAAAGCTCAAGCTTGATTTCTTGTGTGTGTAGGTGAACTACAAGACCGGTGGATCTCATTGGGTGATTGATAGTGGTTGCACAGAACATATGACCAGTGATACCCGGATGTTCACCTCACTAGAAGAGAATGTCGATGACCAAGAAAAGATTACATTTGGTGACAACTCAAAGGGCAATGTCAAGGGATTGGGAAAAGTGCAATATCAAATGATCATACCATCTCCAATGTGCTTCTAGTTGCATCGTTGAGCTTCAACTTGCTATCTGTGGGCAACTATGTGATCTTGGCTTTCAATGTTTGTTCACCAACAAGAAGTGGTTGTGACCAAGAAAGATGATACACAAGTGATATTCAAAGGCTTTAGATACAACAATCTCTATCTAGTAGATTTCACCTCCGAAGATGCCAACTTGAAGACATGTTTGTTCACTAAGCAATCACTTGGTTGGCTTTGGCATAGAAGATTGGCACATTTGGAATGAACACTCTCAACAAGATATTGAAGAAGGATTTGGTTAGAGGCTTGAAGGATGTCAAATTTGAGAAAGACAAATTGTGTAGTGCATGTCAAGCCAGCAAGCAAGTTGCAAATACTCATCCAACCAAAGCCTTTGTGTCAACATCAAGAGAGTTAGAGCTACTCCACATGATCTATTTGGGCCAACAACATATGTAGCTGGGTGGGTGGAAATCTCTATGCCTAGTGATTGTGGATGACTATTCTAGATACACTTGGGTATTCTTCTTCATGACAAATCCGAAGCAACCCCTTCATTCAAGAAGTTTGCCAAGAGAGCCCAAAATGATTTGACTTGAAGATCAAGAAATTAGAAGTGATAATGGAAAGGAGTTTGACAACACCCACATTGAAGAGTACTGTGATGAAGTTGGGATCAAGCATGAAGTCTCCGCAACCTACACACCACACAAAATGGGGTAGTTGAGAGGAAGAACCGGAATCTAATCACCCTAGCAAGGACAATGCTAGATGAGTACACTACACCGGAAAGATTTTGGGCGGAAGCATCACACCGCTTGCTATGCATCAAACTGGTTGTTCCCCCATCGCTCCTTAGGCAAGACCCCCTTTGAGCTACTCAACAACAAGAAGCGGATATATCATTCTTTAGAGTGTTGGTGTGCAAATGCTACATCTACAAGAAGCGCCAACACTTAGGGAAGTTCCAACGCCGATGTGATATTGGTTTCTTGTTGGTTACTCATTGAAGTCCAAAGCATATCGAGTATTAACCATGCCACCGGGATGGTAGAAGAAACATATGATGTGGAATTCGATGAATCTAATGGCTCTCAAGAGAGCATGAAAATCTTGATGATGTAGGGATGAACCATTGAGGGAAGCCATGAAGAACATGCCGGTTGGAGCCATCAAGCCTAAAGATGATGATGATGATGTGCAAGTCATTGACAAGCCATCCTATCCAATGTACCACTTGATGATGACAAAGATGGGAGGGATCCATTTAAGATCTCATGTCTCCCATGATCAAATGGTGGTACAAGCACAAGATGTTGATGCCCCCAGCGGCCCCTCAAGTGGTTGATCGAAGGACTTCCTCTACTACAAGCTCATCCTCAGATCTCATCATAGGGAGTCCAACAAGGGGGGGTGGTGTAATGACTCGATCTCAAAAACTTGCTTTATTTATGAACATCACTCCTTTATGTCTCTTGTTGAGCCTACCATTGTAGATGAAGCTCTAGTTGATCCGGATTGGGTGAATGCTATGCATTGAAAGAATTAAACAACTTCACCCGCAACCAAGTTTGGACACTTGAGAGCGACCCAAAGGCACAAGAGTCATGGAACAAAATGGGTGCTTAGGAACAAGAAGCAAGTGATCAAGGCAAGGTTGTTAGAAACAAGCAAGGCTTTGTGGCAAAGGGTTCTCTCAAGTTGAAGGTTTGGATTTTGAGAGACCTTTGCACCGTTGCAAGACTCGAAGCCATTGTATCCTCCTTGCATATGCATCACATCATGACATTTTAAATTATATCAAATGGAATGTGAAAAGTGCAATTTTTAAATGGCTTCATAAATGAACTAGTCTATGTTGATCAACCTCCCGGTTTGAAGACCCTAGATATCCTAAATCATGTTTATAGGTTGTCCAAGGCGTATATGGGCTCAAGCAAGCTCAAGAGCATGGTACGAGCGCCTCCGGGACTTCCTCATTGAGAAGGGTTTCACCATTGGGAAGGTCGACACCACACTATTCACCAAGAAGCTTGATGGAGAGATCTTCATTTGTCAAGTCTACGTTGATGATGTCATCTTCGGGTCAACAAATGAAGCCTATTGCAAGGAATTTGGTGACTTGATGTCGAAGGAGTTTGAAATGTCCATGATTGGCGAGCTCACATTCTTCCTAGGCTTCCAAGTCAAGCAATTGAAGGAGGGGACATTCATATCTCAAGAGAAGTATACAAAAGACCTCCTCAAGCGCTTCAACATGGATGATTGCAAGCCTATCAAGACTCCAATTCCAACAAACGGACATCTCGACCTAGATGTGGGAGGTAACCCAGTTGATCAAACTCTCTACCGTTCTATGATTGGTATCTTGTTATACTTGACCGCATCTAGGCCCGACATCATGTTTAGTTTGTGCATGTGTGCTCGCTTTGAAGTCGATCCTAGGGAATCACATATCATAGCGGTGAAGAGAATCCTTAGGTACCTAAAGCACACCCCAAGCATTGGCCTTTGGTATCCCAAAGGAGCTAACTTCCAACTCGTTGGGTATTCCGATTCGGATTACGCGGGTTGCAAAGTAGATAGAAAAAGCACATCCGGAGGGTGCCATTTGCTTGGAAGATCACTAGTTTCATGGAGTTCGAAAAAGCAAAATAGTGTGGCCTTGTCTACCACCGAGGCGGAATACATAGCCACGGGTGCTTGTTGTGCACAAATCCTTTACATTAAACAAACCCTTTTAGACTATGGTGTAGTTCTAGAAAGGGTACCTTTGTTGTGTGACCATGAGAGCGCGGTTAAGCTTGCTAACAACCCGGTTCAACACTCTTGCACAAAGCACATAGATATTCGCCATCACTTTCTTAGAGACCATGTTTCCAAGCAAGACATATCCTTAGAGGGAGTTAGAACCGAAGATCAATTGACGGATATCTTCACAAAAACCCTAGATGAGAACACTCTTTGTAGATTGCGAAGTGAGCTTAATGTGCTTGATATAAGTAACTTTGTCAAAAGGTGAAAGGGGGTTGTCTTTGCATTGCATTGTATAATATGCCATGTTTAAATTATGCTATGCACATAGGCTTGTCAGACGTGGTTAAGATAACCGCCCTAAAAAGCGTGTGAAGAAGCTTACCCATGAGCAAACTTGACAAGCAACCTAGATTCAAATTCCGTATTGCATTGCATATGCATGGTTGTTGCTTTGTCGTTTCTTTTCGGTTATGTTTTGAGCAACCGCTGTGTTCGTCCACCACTAGGGGGAGCATTTGAGGCTCCTAATTGTTGAGTCCCCTAGTTTTGGTGGCCACATGTTGTCTCCTCGGATTTTATTGCCTATTTTATCTAAGAAAACTAAATTAGCCTATGGCAAAATATTTGAAAAATTTGAGGGTTTGAGAGAGGTAACTCCTCTAGGTTCCAACTGGTGTTTATTTGCGTCTTATTTGTGTTGGAACTTTGTTGGGAGAAGTCGGCGCGACAAATCGAGTCAAAACAGGGGTTTTTGTGTGACCGGACGCTGTGATCGGACGCTGGCGTGCGTCCGGTCAGTGCTTGGACGCGCTGATGAACAGTGTTATCGTCGCGTCCGGTCAGGTGACGAGAGTGCATCCGGTCATTTTGCTGCAATGTGATCGGACGCATGGGTGCGTCCGGTCTTTTGCGACAGGACGCGTCCGATCGTGTTTTACGCGTTTCTGGAACTCTCTGTTCGTGACCAGACGCTGGGGCTTCGTGCGTCCAGTCACGCCTAGTGCGTCCGGTCGCCACTTAAACGGCGCATCTTGTTCTTCAACCGACACGTGGGTCCCTTTCTTGTCTTCATCCTCGCCCATCTCGCCTCCACCCGACCGACCGCGCCACAAAACCCTACCCGCCGCCGCGCCGACCCCCTCCCGCACCGCGCAGCGGCTACGCGCCCGCGCCGCCGCTGCTCCACGCTCGCGCCGCCACACCTCCCCTCCCCCGCACGCCTGCGTCTCGCCCCCGAGCCTCAGCCCCACCACCGCGCCCGCTCGCCCCGCCGGAGCTCACCTCGCCGGCACCTCACCTAGTCGGCGTTCGTCCCCGTGTTTTCTCTCCACTCCGGCGACCTCCACCCCGGCACATAGCATCTCCGCAGTGAGCACCTCGTTCATGTCTATACTAATTCCCACAACATGCTCGATGAAATGCCAACCCCGCCTGTTCGTGCCTATCTAACCTCGTTTTGGCCCCAATTCTTGCGCAGATCCTTCTGGCGAGACGTCGTGGTGCCCGAATGTGTCGGTCTCTTCCCCTTGCTTGGTCGGTTCGTCGCGTCTCGTCAGGTAGCTAAGCCATGTCTCTCGTCTCGTCTCCTTTGCTTTGCTTCCGATAGGGCCTTCTTATCTCTAGTTTATATATGCTTATGTATATCCCTATCTATCTATTGCAGCGAGTCGGGCCCGTATCAGTGAGCAGTGTGACATTGACAGCTTAATCCGGGGCCAAGCTCGTGGATACGGAACAAGGCCAAGCCTCTGAGGTTCAGTCCAGTTTCTCTCTTGTCAGTGGTAGTGGTTCTCAGTGGCCGGGAGTCTTGTCAGTGACAGCGGTTCTCAGTGACCGTGGTTCTCAGTGGAGTGGGCCTTGTTCGTGGCAGTTGGTCTCAGTGCTTCTTTTCTTGTAGCGATGGCTCGCTGCAAGAATGTCGGCGGAAGTCCCGGGGCAGATCCTCCTCCCCCTCGCCCTCCTTCTGGTGACAAGGGCAAGAGGCCGCAGAAGCTTACGTCCAAGAAGCGCAAGCGTCTCGACCGTGACTCAGAGATGGCACTCGCAGTGGCACGAGCAGCCGATAGAGCAGAGCAGGGTGGTTTGACAGGCAGCCTTCGTATTCACGACCAGTCTTCAGCTCAGGGCAGTCAGGGCAGTGGTCAGCAGAGTGGACAGAGGGTTCGTGATCTCCTTACAGAGCAGCAGGTGCAGTCTCTGCTTCAGACAGAGGGCGGAGTGGTCTGGGTTCACGGTGTGCAGTACTCTCTCGACGACCCAGTTGAGGTTCTCCCTCCGGACTTCCAATTTCCGTCAGAGGCCGCCTCCGCTCTTGCAGCAGCTTCAGCTGGTGGTTCCGCTCCAGAGCCCAGTTCAGCTACTGAAACCCAGCAGAGGGACAGCTAGAGGAGGAGCAGCCGGTCCGCCGGTCCACCCGTACTCGCACTCAGGTGTCTCCTAGACCTGAGGGGCAGAGGCGGGGTGGTTGACCCCCTTCGAGGCCACAGGGACCCCCACCAGTGGAGCACTTGGACCTACGGACCGCGACAGCACGACAGCTGCAGGACTGCGTCTGATTCGTTACGAGGAGTGGTTTCCAGCTGCCAGACACCCTCAGGCCTCCGAGGGTTTCTACACAGTGCTTCAGGAGGACTTCTGCAGAGCCTATGTCAACAGCGGCGTTCACATTCGCCCTCACAGAGTTTGCCCGCTGGAGACTATAGTTGTAGTTGCTGGAGAGGCCATCCGTCCTATGCTATCATACCTGCCCGGGTTAGCGAATCTTCTTGGACGGAGTGGTCAGTATGTTGAGGATTGGGTACGATAGTTCTACGCGTCCCTGTGGATCTCTTCGGATCACCGGTTCCTCCACTTTGCCTTCAGGGGGAGGTCCTACAGGCTCTACAGTGCCCGTGCCAGAGAGTACCTTGGTCTGACAGCCTATGCGACCAAGGTTCACACAGTGTGCTATGGAGAGACAGAGCCACCTCGGCGTCCACATGCAGGCGAGCTTCCACCAGCCGACTTGGTTCGTGCCTGTTTCTGAGAGCCGTTCGAAGAGGGGTCCAGCCGGCGTCCTCGTGACTTGACGCCGACGGCCCGTCTCGTGAACGAGGTCATGAGGCGTACTCTTCTACCTCGGACAGGCTACAGAGAGGGATTCACCCGTATTCAGATCTGGCTTGTTCACCACTTGGTCTCCCAGCTTGAGTTTGATATCTGGGATGTTATTATCTCTGAGATGAAGGACACACTTGCAGAGGGCTTCAAGGGTCACCGCCAACTTCCTTATGCTCACCTGATTTGTTTCATTTTGAGGAGGATGATTCCGGCACTACTTCCAGACCTCACCCAGTCTCCGACAGAGTTTCCCGTGTACGACACTCGCTAGATTGTCGGGGCACGTCCAGACACTCGTCCTTGTGGTCAACGTCAGAGGCCAGTTGTCACCGAGACAGAGGCACAACAGGACGAGACTGTTCGTCAGTTGGCATAGGCAGAGCTAGCCGGGCTTGAGGCAGAGGGTGAGGACCCTGACCTTCCAGAGGTTCTGACTGACAGCTCTGACGATGACTATGCTCCTCTTTCGAGGATGCGTCCAGCAGCAGCTCACGACTCAGAGGCATCCTCGTCACATATGGCCGGCTCTGATCCAGTGCTACTAGCCATACTTTCTCGTATGGAGCAGCAGCAGTCATGCCTTTCTGAGGAGGTTCAGCGTCAGGCTGAGGAGCAGCGATGATAGGCTCAGGAGCAGGCCCGACTTGCAGAGGCACAGGCAGTGGCCGCAGCATAGGCTCAGGAGCGCCAGGACGCTCTCCAGCGACAGATTATTCAGCTCCAGATACAGACTCTTGCCTTCATGGAGAGGATGGCGGCTCTTCCTCAGTTACCTCCACCGCCGCCTCAGTTTCAGCTGCAGCAGCCCGGACCGTCGACCACATACTACACGTCCGTTCCTCCGTCGACGGTCTCGCCCTTACCACAGTATCCGCAGTGGTTCTCTTCACCTCTGCCAGGGCAGCAGCCAGGGTTCACACCGCTCCTCTCAGGCTTCACTCCTACTCAGACGGAGTCGATTCTTGTGACCCCTCGGAGTCTGCAGGCTTCATTCAGCGAGCTCACCGGCATGCCTACACTGCCTCAGTTTCTCCTGCCGGTGACCTCAGCTCCAGCTCCCGCTACTGGTACTACAGAGACTCTCCCTTCTTCAGTAGCGTCGTCCGAGCCACCGGTCTCTCAGAGTCAGACATTACCTGTTAGTTCAGCACCTCAGACCTCTTTGACCGTGTCAGTGGAAGCGACCGAGATAGTGGATCCACCTCCGCAGCCAGAGCTTCCAGCGCCAGAGGCCGCTCCAGAGTCAGTTGAGCAGACCCAGACTGCTTCACCTAAACATCCAGTGTCTGAGGGTCAGCCAGCTCACAGTTCGTCGTCCGATGAGGAGGCTATACTTGCTCAGTTTGAGGCTCTTCCACGTACCTCGTCGCCGACTCGTCTGCTCCCGTCCCGCCTTTAGACCCTTAGGTTTTGGTCTTTGTTGCCAAAGGGGGAGAGAGCGTATGTTAGACTTAGGGGGAGCTTGTGAGAGGGTCTCGGTTCTTTTGTGTGATCCTTGCACTCATTTGCGTACATGTTTATCTTTTGGCACTTGTACGATATGTTTATGTCTTTTGGATGTGACATGTTATGCTTCACTCGTTATATATTACATGTCACTTGGTTATGCTCATTTACTTTGCTTTCGCACTTATACTCTGATAAATGAGCTTGTTCATAAGTACTTGTGTTAACTCTTATATATTGAGTACTTATTTGGACTTGGTTTGTATAAGCATGCCTAACCCTTTTTGATCTTATTGTCACATGCTTATATGAACCAAGCAATTGAAAACCTCACCTCTCTTTCAAACATACTTGAGGTTGTCATCAATCACCAAAAAGGGGGAGTTTGTTAGCATCTAGGCCCCCAGTGGGTTTCGGTGATTGGATGACAACGGCAAATTACTATGACTGACGTGTGTTTTGCAGAAACAATTGAGTTAGGTCATGGTAATGATGATCGTGAGGGCACTATGGTATTCATGTCCCCTTATTGATGGAATTTGTTCGGTTTTCAAAGGATGGACGACAAAGACGGTGATAGGCTAGTTCTAAGTGTCAGTTGGTGTTGAAGGACACTTAGAGTAGCATAGGTCTTTGTTTTCTCTTTGGCCGTACTATTAAGGGGAGTTTGAATGGGTAGCTTGACCTAGGTGAGACTTTTGAGTTAGGTGTGGTGCACACTTGGTAACCAAAGCCCTAGGTAGCTTAGAAAGGTCCCTAAGATCATAAGGAAGAAAGTTCGTGAAGAGAGCGTCGCAAACCGAAGTTGTTTTGGACTTCATATGTTGACCGCACGCTCGAACCCTAGTGACCGGACGCTGTGGCATGCGTCCGGTCAGTGGTGTTCGCTGAGGGGCAGGTCAAGCTCTGACCGGACGCTCCCTCAGCAGTCGATCGGACGCACCAAGTGGGTGAGTTCGGTCGCGTCCAGAGAGGTTCCAGAGAGGTATTTTCGTGATCGGACGCATGTGTGCGTCCGGTCAGTACTTTGTACAGGTGTCAGGCCTAACGTCATGGAGCCGTTAGACACTGACCGGACGCATCCGGTCACCCCGACAGGTGCGTCCGGTCAGTGTGTAACTGGCTGGACTTACCCCTTCGTGCATATTTTGAGTTGGGGGGTATAAATATGCCTCCCCCTCATTCATGCTATTACTCTTGCTCATTTGAAAGGTTGCCAAACACATTGTGATTGCAAGTGAGTGCAAGAGGCCTAGTGAGGTTGAGAGATTTGATAATTGAGTGAGCAAACACCTCATTAGTGAATAGAGAGTAGCAAGTGTGCATCCACCCATCTCATTAGCCTTGCGTTGGTCAAGTGAGAGTTCTTGCTTGTTACTATTGGTGATCGGCATCACCTATACAGCTTGGTGGCGATCGGAGAGCTTGGTGATCATCCGGAGGCATTGTGGATGACCCAAGCCAAGTTGTGACCGGTAGCGAGCGATTCACCGGGCCGGAGTGGCGAAGAATCAGCTCGTAGTGAGCACTTGATCCTTGCGCGGATCAAGGGGGAGCTATACCCTTGCGCGGGTGCTCCAACGAGGACTAGGGGGGTGTGCCGACACCTCGATACCTCGGCAAAAAGATCGTCTTGTCATCTCTACTCTCTTTACTACGCATTTACCTTTGAGAAATTCAATTCCGCATTTACTTGTTGTTCTTTCATAAGTTGAATTGCCATGCTAGAGTAGAAATGGTTTAGCGATAGTCTTTTGTGCGGTTGATTCTAGTCAAACACACTTATAGGCACTAGGGGGTTAATTGGTGCTTGATAGGTTTTAATTCTTGCAAGAAGTTTTAGAAAAGCCCAATTCACCCCCCCTCTTGAGCATCTTGATCCTTTCAGCAGCCACTTAACAGGCACGGCCCCGACGCACGGACTGTCCGCGCACTGAGTGGCGGACTATCTGCGACCACTCAGGGAGGGTGATTTCAATCGCCCTTCTCCCAAATGAGCGAGCAGGCTAACCCTAAGGGTATTCCTGACCAACTCGAGGTTGATGTTGATCCGACGGCCACACCCGCACATCAGGTAGCTTCGCCTCGACGCGACCTCACCGGATGCCGCCAACGCGCCGCTCGTCCTTTTCACGGACCTCCCCCCATTTTTGAGGCTGAAACCGGGAAACCTGTCGTCCGTCGCCTGAGTTTTGTGGCCCAAACTCAGAAACCCACCAGCGCCCAGGTTTTGAGGCCCAAACCTGGAAACCGTCCTCAGCCCAAATTTTGTGGCCCAAACTCGAAAACCGGCCACACCCAGGTTTTGAGGCCCAAACCTGGAAACCGTCCACTCGGTGGTTTTTCTGTGGCTCAACCACCAAACCGACGCCATAGAGGGATGCACTGCCCGTGCACCCCGTCAACCCGCAAGTCTTCACTTGTCGCTGTCCCAAGCTGTCAGCCACCACGGCCGATCCTCAGGCCACCGGTTCGTCAGTCCAAGCCTCACGTCTGCCCTTCACCGCTCCGGGTCCATCGGCACGGCACGTCTCTACTTGACCTTCACCTTGCCTTCGATCACCGTCTCTGTGATCGACACCTGCACAACACAAGCCAAAGAACTTGCGCATCATACCAGTTGACAATCACTCATCATCTCAAGACCCGACATACACCCATGTATCCGCAAGACGAACGATACTTCTTGCCCTTACATGCACAAGCTACATTGGTGTTATTTTTTCCAAGAGAATGAAACATCACAGATGTGGCAAGTCCCCCCGTGTTGCTACCCTTGTCTAGTCCTCTCACCATCTTAGGAAATGGTCATTGTTGCTCTGAAGGCGGTGGAGGTGGTGGCAGAACTGTTTGTGGGTGAGGCTGCGGTGGCGGTGGCGGTGGCGGTGAAGCCCTTTGTTGCTGAGGTGGCGGTGAAGCGCTTTGTGGTTGCGGTGACGATGGCAGTGAAACACTTTTTTCCTGAGGTGGTTGTGAATACCTTTGTGGCTGCGGTGGCAGTGAGGCCATTTGTTGGGGCGGTGTTGGTAAGGCCGTTTGTGGCTGCTGGGGCTGTGAAGCCGTTTGTTGTTGCGGTGGTGATGGCTCTCGAGGCGCCTGGGTGAATCTTTTTCGAGTTGCAGTAGTTTGTCCTTCCTGATGTGACACCCAGGTTTGTTAGCAAGTCTGTTTGGTCCAAGAATGATTCCATATGTTGCTGCTCATATGTCGGTGATGGCGGGTGACATTTATCAAACATTGGCAACATATCCTCTTGTAATACATCTTCCTGGGCCAATTCCTGCTGAGAAGATGTAGAAGGTGCAACTGACGGGGGTGTTAACAACACAATGTCTCGTCGTTGCCAAGCAATGAAATAGCCCACAAGATCACCAAAGAGTGTCCCACCATCAGGAGAAGGGATGTCAACTTCAAAGCCAAGATGATGCGGAGAAACCGAGATTACTTCAACCTTCGCATAATCTTCCGGAAGTACACTATTGTGCATAGTGCGCCCTGGATAAGCAGTTCCAGTGCCAACATGTATGGTCTTCCCCTTCCTATTGTATGGAATGTGCACAACACACAGTGTTGGACTATCAATGGCGTCCACAGGAAAAGTCTCGAGTGTGGTTGATGCAACACTACTAGGGACTACAGGGGCTGGCTCCACGGTACACAGATCTTGTGAAGCTTGGATCCGCTTAAGCTTTTCATCAATATATTCATCGGCCTTCTTGAAAAGGGTTTTAAAAAGGTCATCCTTGTAGCGTTGCCTTGTTTTATACATACCCGACTGTTGTGGAAAACCATGCTTAAGTCCAAACTTGGAGGAAATGCCCCGCACACATCCAGGATGTTCCTTGTTGCCTAGGGCCACACTAAGCTCATCCACCTCTCGTCTAGGTGTAAATTCACCTTGCACTTTCTTCTGAGCTAGTGCCTTTATGGACTCCGCAGCTGCTAGAGTACGATCATCTTTGATTGCTAGTTTCCCAGTTTCTTTGTCCTTGACTTCCCTTGCTCTAACCCAGAACATTGCACGTTCATCTAAGTTCTCATATTTATATGAAACACCAGTTGCCTTGGTGTTTACACCGGATTTTGGACGAAAAAAGATTGTTATTTTGTGAGCACAAACGGCTGATTTGTTAAGGAGAAAGTTAGCCAGAAAAATAAAAGAAATCTACTTGATCCAGACGCGACCAGGAGTTTATGTGGGCCAGGCGTGAAGACGTACCAAGCCCAACCAAGGAGTTCATGTCCGGGTCATCTTTTGTTATTATTTGTATCCTAGTCGTATTAGAACAGGAGTCTACCGGGTTATAAATAGCTAGAAACCCGATTTTTTTTAAAAACAGTCAATCAATCAACACATCGGCCACCAGCCAAAACCCTAGGAGTAGGAGTAAGGTAGAACTCGGTGGAACCTTCAACCAGGCAGGGCTGCATCGGCTTGACCGACCTATGGTTTGCTTGTAACTTTCACCAATGGCTCGTATTATCGTTCAATAAGGCTGTATTTGGCATCGACCAAACTCTTGTTTATCTATGACATGGGTTAGTTATCGGTTAAGTTCGCCTTTTGTTAGACTGTCTTGACTCTGATCAATCTCTTGCTTTAGTCGATCTTGACTAGTTATCGGCTCTATTGGTTTTGGAAAGCTAATAGATTCATCAAGTTATCGATGTTATTTATGCTTTAATATTTTTCTTTAGATTTAAATAATATCTTGCCCAATCAAGATTGACAAATTAGTTTAAGCTCAAATGCTGTTTAGTCTCAGCTATCCAAAGGCTCTACATGCTTATACCAAGGAAAATAGACGATCTAAGCCTCTCATCGACTATTTTGTCAATCTTGATTGTTACATGCTGTGCGTTCGAGATATTCGTTTAAATCTTGGCTTGATTTAAGAATTTAAATAGATCTGATCTGACATGTTTATTATGGCTGTATTTCCGAACCCCACTGATATACAAGATAGGTTAGATTTTTTTGATCTTAAGTCAAACCGTGGTTTTAACGAATAGATCTTGTTCGTGCTTCATGAACCCTGTATCGGCTAAATAACCGATCCAGTTATGCTCTCTTCATAATGTATACTTTTAAGTGGTCTGGAATCAATAGATCTGCTCGTTGCATCGGACGTGATTTAGCTTGGTCATCATTATGGCTGTATGGAGACACCCCACTATTGATGTTTAAGCTACTTTAAAGATCTATTTGTTATTATGGCTGCATGGAAACACTGCACTATTAACAGATAGAACTGCCTATGCAATTAGTCGATTCGTTGATTTCATGCCATTCAAAAGTATACATAGATCTTTGATAAATATCCATGTTCAAGCTTATCGGTTGTGCTTTACTCTAAATACTTCCTTTATATGTACAACTGTCGTTTTGCTTTAAATAATGTTAATGCTTCAACTTTCTCTTGGGAGTTGACTTTCTAGTCAACGTCCAGTGACAATGGCTATATCGGAGCTGCATAAATTGGAACTGTCTAGCATCAAACCGGCAGGTTCCATAATTTGACAACTTTTCTCTTCCTTGTCAATTACAGGTCAAATTGACTGGCACGTCCGAAGTCGTTCTCACCAAGATTTGGCACCACCATCCGTTGAAGGTCCAGGAGGTCAAGACCTTGCTCTACACGGCTTCTGAGGATCTTGGTCGAATGTGCTGGCATTCTCGTCCGAAATATCGTGTCAACACATTCTTTTGGCACGCCTGGTGGGACAACAGTCGTCTGATCATGACAATCGGCAATGATGAAGTGCTGAACGTGACGATGGATGAACTTCCAGATGAGCTCTGACAAATGATAGAACAAACCGTTGAGCAATATCGACACATGTGTTTGCTAAGTTTCAGTAGAACCAGGGATAAGAAAATTATCCAGAAGTCTAATCTTCCAAGGGTGGTTCTAGAGGGTCATGTCGATCCAATGATCCAGATCCAACATAACGCCATGCAAGAAACAATTAGCAAAGCAATGTCTGCCACGTTGATGAATCATAATGAAACATTCCTCAACAGCCTCTCGAATGCCATTAAGGAAGCTTTCGACTTGGGTAATGATAGAAGAGGTTCAGCGTATACAGTTGGAGGCAATCAAGGAGCTGGAACTTCTGGGGGTTTACAGATGAACAACCCTAAAGGTAATGGGAATCAAATGATAGTTAGCCTTGGAGGCATGACACCGCAGCCAATGCAATAGCCGAATATGAGTAACAATATATACTCATCGGCTACCAAAATAGCTCCCCATGCAAGAAGGATTACCAGGGATTTCAATGCACCACCTTATCAAGGGAATGTAGCACCTAGTGATGTTCCTCCTGGGTATCATTATGTGACAGATTTTTATACTTTGGATGCTCAGGAGAAACTGGGGTATCATAGCAATACTTTCGGGGGGCAGAACATCGGCTATCAAGGGCCGGTGAAACAAGTAGATCAGTTGATGAGTCGAGTCACTGACATGGTTCAGAAACAGTTCGGCTTGATGCCGAAAACTACATTGACTGGTTATAAGAAACCATATCCAGAATGGTATGATCAGGTTGTCTTTCCTCCAAGGTATAGGGTTCCTGATTTCACCAAATTCATAGGAATAGGCTCAGTGACAACTATGGAACATATAACTCAGTTCTTGGACCAAGTTGGGGAAGTTGGTGATGAGCCAGCACTTAAGGTCAGGATGTTTCCTTTATCTTTGTCAGGCTCGGCTTTCTCGTGGTTTTCATCTCTACCACCTAATTCCATTCAAAGCTGGGAAGATTTAGAAGACAAGTTCCATAAGTATTTCGATTCTGGAGTTTTGGAAAAGGGAGTTGTGGACCTAGTTGATGTAAGACAGGGAAACAATGAGACTGGATGCCAATATCTTCAGAGGTTCAGAGAGATGAAGAATCAATGCTATACGTTGTCATTATTAGATCCAGAGGTAGTTAGCATTGCAATTCAAGGGCTAATACCAGCCATAAGGGAGAAGATTGGTTTTTGTACAAGTATGCCTGATTTGGCCAAGAAAGTGGCAAATATTGATGCCCAGAATAGATATAATAAGGTTTTCAAGCCTAAGAAGGCCTATAATGCAGAAAGCCACTTCTTTTTGCAAGAAGAAAGTAATTCGAGTGATGAAAGCGAGGACGAAGTAGCTGCTGTTGACTGGGCTTGGAAGAACAATGAATATATGCCTTGGGCAAAACCTAAGAATATTGAAAAAGATATGAAATACAGCTTTGATGTCACTAAGGCCGATAAGATATTTGATTACTTGTTGGAAAAAGGTCAAATCAAATTGACTGGAAACCACAATATCCCATCGGCTGAGGAGCTCAAAAATAGAAGGTACTGTAAATTCCACAATTCTGGTACTCATACTACTAACGATTTTAGAGTTTTCAGGGTATGGGCATCAATGGCCATCCTTTTCCAATGAACATGGTAGCTCCTGCACCACGAAGTGAGATCAAGGTTCTGACTTCTGACAAAGCTAAAGCAGCTAGGACAGTCGATCCAAAGAAGCAACTAACAGCCATGGAGTATCAGGAGATGAAAGGTACGAAAAACAGTAATCAACATGATCTACCTGAGACTTCAAGAGCTGGTGAAGCAAGAAGACGTCCCACTGTCAGAATTCTGTTAAATAAATGGCAACGTCAGAAAGAAAGAGATCAAGTGCATAGGCAGAGAGATGAGCAAGAATATCAAGAGTGGCTTGAAGAAGAGGAATATAGAAGATCTCGAGAAGAGGAAAGGCGCATCAGAGATGAAGATAAGAATCATTGGGATTGCCCTTTCTTCAGACATTGTTGGAATGAAGGTTCAAAGCTTCCTACTCCTCGTAATTGCCCGGAATGCAGTGAACAATATAGGGAGTATAGGCAGTCGAGAGACAACCGCCGATCTGTACACGAAAGATTAAGATTTGAAAGAACAGATCGGCGCGTAAAAAATGAATGTGATCATGATCGGCTTGGAGTAAAATTAGCCGATCAGGATCATCCTTGGCAAGAAGGACAGTGGTGTCCGGGTGGTTTGACCAGAAGCCAGAAGAGACGGGTTCAGAGATTTAGGAACAATGAAATTCAGAAAAAGAAGCCCAAAGTCTGGCATGTGAAACAGATAGCCGATAAGAGAGAATCATCGGCTAACATATCTGCTCTGTTCATGTTACCTGCTGAGTTTAGATCTTCTAATTATGGAGAAGAATCTGATGATGAAGAGACAGTTGCACAGTGGATTTATCAAGAAGAAGGGGCTACATTTCAAAAGCCTGAGAAACATTCCCATCTAAAAGTGTTGTATTTGAAGGGGTTTGTCGACGGAAGGCCTTTGAGCAAAATGTTAGTTGATGGAGGTGCAACTGTTAACTTAATGTCATATGCTACTTTTAGAAAGCTTGGGAAAACTGCAGAAGACTTGACTCAGACCGATATGAGGTTGACAGACTTTGCTGGGAACGTATCGACCAATAAGGGTGTTGTATGTGTCGAGTTAACAATTGGCAGCAAGAGTTTGCCGACTACTTTCTTCGTAGTCGATGCAAAAGGATCATACAGTGTGCTCCTTGGAAGGGATTGGATCCATGCTAATTGTTGTGTTTCATCTACCATGCACCAAAACGTGATATAGTGGATCGGAGACACTGTGGAGGTGGTACCAGCCGATTCAATTGTTAGTATTGCTTACTCTGATCCTAACGATTGGAATTTCGACAATGTGGAGTGCTTCTCTGGAAAAGTTCACGAAGAAGGTTTCATCAAGATGTTTGATGATGGCCAACAGCCGATCGAAGGAGTCGGCTTCAAAAAATATATTTAATGGATTGTCCGATCGATGAAGATGAAAGCAAGATGGGTAAGGGTTTTCCATCAGCTGATGAGCTAGAGGCAGTTGATATTGGAAGCGGTGATAAACCAAGATTGACATATATTAGTGCTAAGTTGGATCCTAAGTTTAGACAAGAACTTATTACTTTGCTAAAAGAATATAAAGAATGTTTTGCTTGGGATTATTCTGAAATGCCTGGTCTTGATCGATCATTGGTTGAGCATCGACTACCTATCAAACATAGGAATCGGCCTGTAAAACAAGCTCCGAGGAGAATTAGAGCGTAGGTTATGGCTGACGTGAAAACATAAATCGCTCGACTTTATGAAGCTAACTTTATTCGGCAATGTAGATATGCCGAATGGATATCTAGTGTAGTCCCTATGTATAAGAAAAATGGAAAAATGAGAGTTTGCATTGATTTCAGGGATCTGAATAAAGCTACTCCAATGGATGGCTACCCAATGCCAGTAGCAGACATGTTGGTTGATGCAGCGGCAAGGCACAAGGTGATCAGTTTTATGGATGGCAACGCTGGTTATAATCATATTTTTATGGCAGAAGAAGACATACATAAAGCTGCATTCAGGTGCCCGGGTGCTATAGGCTTATATGAATGGGTAGTCATGACTTTTGGACTTAAAAATGTCGGTGCAACTTAGCAAAGAGCTATGAATTATATATTTCATGAGTTGATCGGCAAAATTGTGGAAATCTACATTGATGATGTAGTCATAAAATCCAAAGATTATCAAGGACATCTAAAGATCTCAAAGATACCTTGGAATGTGCAAGGAAACACGGATTAAGAATGAATCCCCACAAGTGTGCATTTGGAGTGTCAGCTGGAGAGTTTTTGGGTTTTATGGTACATGAAAAGGGAATTGAAGTCGGTCAGAAACGTTATGATGCAATTGACAAGGCAGTGTCACCGACTACAAAAACTCAATTACAGTCTTTGATCGGTAAAATTAATTTCATCAGAAGGTTTATTTCAAATTTGTCAGCCATGATTTTGCCATTCTCAGTTCTGTTGAAATTGACGGATGACCAGGAGTTTAAATGGGGAAGTGAACAGCAAAAAGCATTTGATGAAATCAAAGAGTATATGAAATCCCCACCAATTTTAATTCCTCTTCAAAGAGACAAACCTTTTAAATTGTATGTATCGGCTGATGATCATACAATTGGATCGGCCTTAATGCAAGAATTTGAAGGAAAAGAAAGAGTAGTTTTCTATCTCAGCAGAAGGTTGCTTGATCCAGAGGCAAGATATTCTCCCGTCGAGAAATTATGCTTATGTTTGTACTTCTCGTGCACCAAGCTTCGACATTACCTATTGTCTTCTAAGTGCACAATAGTATCAAAGTTGGACGTTATAAAGCACATGTTGTCTATGCCTATTCTAAACGGGAGAATTGGCAAATGGATTCTTGCTTTATCAGAGTTCGACTTGAAGTATGAATCGACTAAAGCAGTTAAAGGTCAGGTAATAGCTAATTTTGTTACTCATCATCACGGACAAGAAATTAAAACTTTAGATTTTACCCCATGGGCTTTGTTCTTTGATGGTTCTAATTGCATGCAAGGTGGAGGTATTGGTATTGTCCTTGTTTCTCCTCAGGGGAAAAGTTTTGAATGTGCCTTTACTATTGATCCAACCTCTACTAATAATCAAGCTGAGTATGAAGCTCTTCTCAAGGGACTTCATCTTCTATATGAGGTAAGGGCCGAGGCTGTTGAGATTTTTGGTGATTCTCAATTAGTGGTTAATCAACTGCTAGGCCTATATAAATGCAAAGATGACATCTTAAGGGGGCATTATGAGAAGTGTCTTGAACTACTTGATTCTTTCTCTTCTGTTATAATAAAGCATATTCCTAGATGTCAGAATCAAGAGGCTAATCGGTTAGCTCAAAGTGCTTCTAGGTATCGACAAATCGTTGAGATACTAGCCGATGAGATTACCAATGGTGATGATTGGAGGGTTGAAATTATTGAATCCTTGAAAGACCCGTCACGACAGGTGTCCAGAAAACTGAGGTATAAGGCTACGAAGTTTGTCCTTCTTGATGATCAGCTCTATCACAAGACAATCGATGGTGTACTCCTTAAGTGTATTAATCAAGAGGATACCAAGGTCTCGATGGGGGACATCCATGAAGGAGTTTGTGGTGCACATCAGTCTACTCATAAAATGAAATGGATGATTAGGAGAGTAGGATATTTTTGGCCAACCATACTGAAGATTGTTTTAAATATTATAAAGGATGTCAAGAGTGCCAAAGATTCGGTAATGTTCAAAAATCTCCAGCATCAGCTATGAATCCAATTATAAAACCATGGCCATTTAGAGGATGGGGAATAGATCTGATTGGCCAAATATTTCCGGCATCTAGCAAAGGACACAAATTTGTGTTGGTAGCAACAGACTATTTCACCAAATGGGTTGAAGCTATTCCTTTGAAAGAGGCTTCATCGGCTACCGTGATTGAGTTCATCAGGGAGCATATCATCTACAGATTTGGTGTTCCTCAAACCATTACTACGGATCAGGGAAAAATGTTTACATCAAAAGAGTTTGAGGATTTTGCTACTAGCACCGGGTTCAAGATGATTAACTCATCTCCATATTATGCCCAAGCTAATGGACAAGCTGAGGCTTCTAACCAGATTTTGATAAAAAATATTAAGAAAAAGGTCAAGGAGCATCCAAAGAAATGGCATTTGATACTCAGTGAGACTTTGTGGTCCTACAGGATGGCTTGTCATGGTGCAACTAAATGTTCACCTTATGAGTTGGTCTACGGTCATGAAACCGTGTTGCCTTGGGAAATCAATATAGGATCCAAAAGAGTATCACAGCAGAACAATTTAAAAGCCGATGAGTATAAGCATCTCATGAAGGACAACCTTGATGATTTAAATTTTCATCGGCTAAAAGCTCTGGAAAATATTAGGACTCAGAAGCTAAGGGTGGCTAAATATTATGTTCAAAAGGTTAGAGAAAAGAAGTTCAATGAAGGAGACCTGGTTTGGAAAGTAATCTTGCCAATTGGGATGAAGGATAATAAGTATGGCAAGTGGTCACCAAATTGGGAGGGTCCTTATCGGATTACAAGGTGTGCTCCTGGCAATGCTTATTTCTATGAAACTTTAGAAGGAGTCGAATACTTCAGAGCGATCAATGGGAAATATTTTAAGAAGTATTACCCTAGTATCTGGGTGGATCTTCTATGGCTCATTGAATTGGTTGATTGCCGATATGATTGTATCGCCTTCAGACTAAAAAAGGAAATATAGCCGATATGTATCGTCTTCAGCAATAAAGTAAATAGTCGATGCAGGGGAAGCATCGCCTGCAGCACAAAAATATGGAATTATGGGTTTCTGAATTTAAGAGACCTCGATGGGTCTTATCACAAAGAGATCATAGAAAGACAAAAGAAAGCTTCATTATACTCATAAGTAGATTTCTTACAAGGTGATTGATCCTAACAATCTACTCGAAGACATTATCTACTATGAATATAGAAGGAGTGGCCTCTGCTATCTCCTCGGCTATTCCGTCGACACCATCGAAGTTCACCTCCATGGCATGACTGATTTTCGGGGTGATCTCGAGGTCACCTAGGTCTTGGCCGGTATAGGCCTGGATAGCTCCAAGTGCCATGGCGACACCATGACGAACACCGTGGAGGGAAACTTCATGCACCCTTGCGGGGATGTTGTTTACCCTCTCAACAACGCTGTTGCCGACAGCATTCATGGAGGCGGCCGCCTCATTCTCTGCCTCATGAAGAGCCTCCAGACACACGGTCAGGTCTGCAAAATGGACAGAGTGACGAACATCGAAGGCACATTGAAGGACCGAATTGGCGACCAAAGGGGGGTGAATGGGAGCCTCAAATTTCAACTCGTGAAATAGATGACCCTTGTCCCAGAAAGTCACCCAAAAGCAAGACACGGGCTTGCAAGTATCCACGATCCTAGATGTAGGGTGGATGCTTTCTAGAAGCACAGCAGGATACTACACAACCCAAGAAGTCCAATGCAAAAGCCAGAAACCAAATCCGAAGTCGCACGAACGAACCGCGGACGAAACAGTGAACCAGTCACTGCATCGGATGCTGGCAGCGTCCGATGCCAACCTGGTGGACGCGTCCGATGCAAACAGGACCGTTCTGGAACCTTACTGCATGACCATCGGACGCTGCTATAGTAACCACTCAGCGTCCGATGCGCACTCAAAATCACAGAAAGTGACACGTGTCACAGGAGCGTCCGATGCTATGAACAGCAGCGTCCGATGCTCCCGTGCTCAGCGTCCGATGCCGCCAAAAACAGCACAGTTCTTCGGCGATTCAACCCGATCTCCTCCGAATCAAAAGCTCTAGGACTAATACTCGATCTGAGAGGTCAGAAGGATGTTAGTGAGCTACTCCTAAGAGATCATGGCTTGAACCTAACTCCAAACTGGTGAATAAAAGAAGTTTGGGGGAAAAGGGAAGAAAATTGATCCAACACAAGAATCACCCGATCTACTAGCTCGTGAGGAGTGAGACGAATTCCTTCGGTGAAAAGATGCGCCTCACGATCTAGCACAAGTGTGTTCAAGTGGAACCAAAAACTGTTCCTCGGAGAGGGAGAACCAAGTAAATGTCCGAGAAGGCAAAAACCAAAATGCGAAGAACACAAACCAAAATGCGAAGAACACAAACCAAAACGCGAATTGATCTCGAATTCCAGCCGAAACTTCTCCACACGAGGAGACAACAAAATTACGGTCTCGTTTCCTCAAAATCCAAATACACAGAGGTATGATTAGCCGTCTCTGCGGATCACAGGCAGCGAGGTATGATTAGAACCTAAGCGGGGGCTAGAGAGAGAGCTCTGGAACAAATGGCTGCCAGGATAGAGAGAGAGGAAGGGCACCTCTCTTATTTATATCCTAATAAGAATAGTCCCTTTCTACCCCTAGATACAAGAGTGAAGCGGCCAACCCTAGGGGTATCCCGGTCCAACTCTAAAGAGTCACGATACGACGGTCACGCGCATTCCTCATCCTTAGCTTTGCCTTGACGCAAGCCTCAGGATGCCGCCACGTACCATCCTGTCGACCGCCGCGCCTTCCTCGTGGATAGCTTCGCTGCCGCGCCCGCCTCTCTACGCCGCCACGCGTCGACCGTGATTTTTGGACCTCCCCCCAGTTTTGAGGCTGGAACTGGGAAACCTGTCCTCCGGCTGAGTTTTGTGGCCCAAACTCAGGAACCCACGAGCCCAGGTTTTGAGGCCCAAACCTGGAAACCGTCCACGTCGAGTTTTGAGGCCCAAACTCGGAAACCCGCCACCCTGAGTTTTGTGGCCCAAACTCGGAAACCGTCGAGGGTAGTTTTTAGAGGCTCAACTACCAAACCCACGCCGTAGACGGGATGTGGTTCGCACACCCCGAGTTCTAGCACCGATGTCGGAGCATGTCCAGCCTCCACGCCGGGCACTGGGCATTCTCCTTCCTTCTCGGCCTCCCGCCAAGTGTCACGATGCCATCACCTTCCTCCCGACTCGGCCGATGGACCGCACATCCCCATGTGCTCTTGCTTGTCGATGCCACGTGCCAGCTACCACAGCTGGTCCTCAGGTCTCCCGGTCCGTCGGTCCAAGCCTCACGTCTGCCCTTCACCGCTACTGGTCCATCGGCACGACACGTCTCTACTTGACCTTCACCTCACCTTCGACCACTGTCTTCGAGCTCCACACCTGCACATCAACATAGCTAAGAGACATGTTGCCCGTTGACTGATCACTCATCACTCAGGAAGGGAACCACAAGGGCACATATCAACCTTGTGTTCGCAATCTCCCCCTTGATGAGTGCATCGTCAACTCATAGTAACCATAATCAAAAAAGAAAACAAAAACAGATGTAGGTAGAAGAAGAAAACTCACTTGAGATGTCCAAAAGCCAAGAGAAAGGCCGAGGAAGAACAAATCGAGATAAGCAAAGCTTGGTCCCCAAAGATATGGGCAACGGTTTGACACAACCAAGCAAAAGATCGGAGCAACAACTCATCAAAGAGCAAAAGCTCGATCAAAAATCGGAACACAAGACTTGGTTCCCAAAGACATGGGCAACGACTCGACGCAACCAAGTCAGAATCAAGCTAATCCTCAAGAAGAGGCAGAAAGGGCTCAACACCACTAGTTGAAAGCTCGATACCAATCAAGAATCACCAAAACAAAATGGTGAAAACAGCTAGTCCCTCAAGACAGAGGCACAGAGGCTCGACACAACTATTTGAAAGATCGATACCAAATAAAAGCCGACTCGGAGCAAAGCAGGAACACTCCCCCTCACTCAAAAAACTCCCCCTCAACGAGTGACTCAGAAATTGCAAATTATCACCACATCATAAAATGTTGTTCTCCCCTTTGGAAAAATTCTCCCCCTTGGGGGCAATTTGCAATCAAAAGAGAAGGGAAAAGAGTTCGATCAAGCGAAAACGAAGCTAGGCCATGCCTATCGGAGTCACGCAAATGCAAAAGAGTCAAAAGTGCATGTTAGCAGCTTCAGGTATATAATCGATAGAGTGAAAGAATGCTCTAAAGAGTGCTGATCCGATTACTAGGCAAACATGAACATACGCTAGCAAAGGCTCAAACTGATCACAGAATACAAGATATAAACACATAAGCTTAGTGAGCAGTTTTAAGCCGTTCAGAAAGGGATTCACCATCAAAATATCACTGAACATGTATAGACAGGAAGTCAAACAAGTGCTAAACATTTATACAAGGTGAACTACCCCTAGCACAGTTCAATCATCATGCTATAGAATGAAACATAGACTTGTGTTTGTAAATTTTATCGAAGAATTTGCAGCGGTTATTACACAAGTTCAAATTCAGCATGTGATTGCGAGAGGTTGAGAACTTGTCATTGCCTAACTTTTCAACTGAGCTAAGCCTATGCAAAAGCAATCAGAAGCTTAAAGCATCGATTTCGGTCTTACACTACACGGCACAAGTTTAACTCAATGTGCAATGAGAAGCAGTCTCGATACCGTTATGTGCTGACAAAGCAATCCCATCTCGATCTTTTCAATTCACTAATACTTGGTTCATTTTAAGCAGTATATGACCAATCCAAGCAAGTGAATGACTCAGAACTAGAGACATAGCAACCTAGCATATATGTATAGCACAAGCAATCTCAACACAATCTACACATGCTAGTTGCCAATCTCAATGGTGAACATGTATCAAGTTTCAAGTTCATTAAGCATGTTCATCATTCTGAAAAATAGCTTAGCTCACAACATGTATCAGTGATCAAAGAGAGCCTAAGCTACAAGCATTATCATATATCATCGAAACATACACTAATCAGAGCATAAGTCCATTCTTTGGAATATAGATCTGAAGCTCGAAAATGCAAGATGTGCACATGATGAAATGCATGCAGAAGACAAGATCGGAGCAAAAACAAAACTAAAACAGATTCAAAAGACCCAAAACTAAAAGTGATCAGAGAGTCAGTCTATAGTACATCAAACAAAATGCTTCCCCCATCTAAAAGGGGAAACACACACCAAGCTCACCTCTCAACCTAGCAAAAGCTGAGAGATCCAAAGGCTTGGTGAAAATATCCGTAACCTGGTTATGGGTGTCTACATGCCTAAGATCAATGTCACCTTTCTCGTAGTGATCACGAAGAAAGTGAAAGCGAACATCGATGTGTTTGGTCTTGGAGTGAAGAATGGGGTTCTTTGCTACACTAATGGCAGAAGTGTTGTCGCAAAGCAAAGGGACCCGATTGAAATCTAGACCATAATCACGCAGTGTAGCAACCATCCATAAAAGCTGCGAAGCACAAGAAGCAGCTGCAACATACTCGCCTTCCGTAATAGACTGGGCTACGTTCGACTGTTTGCGAGAAGACCATGAAACCAGTGAAGAGCCAAGAAATTGACAAGTCCGAAAAGTAGACTTGCGGTCAAGCCGACAGCCGACAAAATCCGCATCGGAGTAACCACAAAGCGAAAGGGTCAAAGAAGAAGAGTACCAAAGTCCGAACTCAGGAGTGTATCGGAGGTACCTCATGATGCGCTTGACCGCTTGCTGGTGAGATGTCCGAGGTGACGCCTGAAAGCGAGCACACAAACACATAGAAAACTGTATGTTTGGCCTCGTCACCGTCAAGTACAGGAGTGAGCCAATCATGCTCATGTACTCCTTCTGGTCAACTGCCTCTCCGTCCTGGTCCGCATCCATCGCAACAGTCATCGCCATGGGCGTCGTAAGAGGCTTGGCCTCGCCTATGTCGAACTTCTTCAGGATATCCTTTGTGTACTTGCCTTGATGAACAAACGTCCCGTCTCGGGTTTGCTTGATTTGCAACCTGAGGAAGAATGTCAACTCACCCATCATACTCATCTCAAACTCTCTGCTCATTGTACCTGCAATCTTGGCAACAAGTGCATGAGAAGAGCCACCAAAGATGATATCATCCACGTAAATCTGAATTAAAAGGGTGTCATTGCCTTGCTTGAGGAGAAACAAAGTCTTATCTACCCGTCCCATTTTAAAACCCTTGGAAAGCAGAAAGGTTTTCAAACGATCATACCATGCTCTCGGGGCTTGTTTCAAACCATATAAAGCTTTTGTGAGTTTGAAAACAAGGTTTGGAAACTTGGGACTCTCGAAACCAGGGGGTTGTCTCACATAAACCTCTTCCTCTATATACCCATTCAAGAAAGCACTCTTGACATCCATTTGGTGTAGCTTAAACCCCTTCGAAGCTGCAAAAGCTAGAAGGATCCTAATGGCTTCTAAACGGGCTACAGGGGCAAAGGTTTCCTCATAGTCAATCCCCTCCTTTTGGCAGAAACCCTGGGCTACTAGCCTAGCCTTGTTCCTCACTACCATCCCATCCTCACCGTATTTGTTTTTGAATACCCATTTGGTACCTATAGGGTGGCATTCTGGTGCAGGTAGAACTAGGGTCCAAACTTGGTTTCGCTCAAAATTTTCTAACTCCTCATGCATGGCATTAACCCAATTAGGATCAGAAAGAGCGTGTCCAACATCTTTGGGCTCAAAAGAAGCAACGAATGCAGAATGAGCAAAGTGTGAGATCTCATACGCTCACGACCGCGTGACTCGCTGGTCGATGCCGCCGATCATCTGCTGCGGGGGGTGGATCTGCTGGACACTTCGGGGCGCTTGCCTCGCCGAAGTCGCCTCCCCCTCGCCAGATGCTGTCGCCCCCTCAGGTGCAGCCGGTGCTCGCTGGAGAGGTGGCTCAAGACGACCCCAAGTAGTGGATGTGGTGGGATCGGGTCCTCGAGCAGACGTCATCGTCGCCGGGTCGAATGGGGCCGATAGTGGAGTTGGCTCGGGATCACCCCAATCGGCGTCTTCCTGCTCCTCCTCCACAAAGATCGTCTCTCCCATGTCCTGGTCTCCTGCAACATCAAAAGCAGAAGAAACACAAGGCATAGTCTCATCGAATGTGACCTCGCAGGACTCCACTATTTGGTTAGTCTCAAGGTTAAGAACACGATACGCACGAGAATGCAAAGCATAACCAAGAAACACACCATCAGCAGAACAAGATTCAAATTTTTCCAAATTGCCTTGCTTCATGACGAAGCACTTGCACCCGAACACCCGAAAATGAGACACCTTGGGTACCCGTCCAAAACGCAAGTCATAAGACGTCTTTTTCATGAAAGCTCGAAGAAAGATGCGATTCGAAACATGGCAAGCGGTGTTGATCGCCTCGGCCCAAAAACGCCTAGGTGTCCTATGCTCATCGAGCATCGTCTTGGCCATCTCAACAAGGGTCCGGTTGTAGCGCTCAACAACACCGTTCTGCTGGGGGACATAAGGAGAAGACAACTGATGCTCGATTCCAAGAGAAGAATTGAAGGAAGTAAACTGCGAGTTAACAAACTCAGTACCATTATCGCTACGAATAGCTCTAATAGTATGTTGGTATAAATTAACGCACACTCTACATTATCCGCAAGCGCACAGATAAAATCTACCGATGTAGCACTTCACCTAAGTAACCCAGTTTTAATATAGAACCCAAAGGAACGGATAGTGTTAAGTCTTAATGTCTAACCCCTGAGTAGCTAACAAGGACGAAGAATCTAGAAGTATAGAGGGGATCACTAAGGTTGTCTAATTCCAATTTAAGAGTGATATGTTTATATTATTCTTAGTGGGGAAGATGCCATAAAAGGTCCCAAACAGAGTATGAGTCTTTTGTGCAAATGTATAATCCTACCGAGCCTACACACGGGTAAGTGGACTATAGAAGAATCAACAAGGCTATAAGTGTCACCCTTGCGAACAACCACTACTACCGGCGTTATAGGAGGCATTTATGAGATATCAAGTCTAAGCACCACGCTTACACTATCCAACTACTCTAACTCTAGAATGACTAGAATTAAAGTACTCAACAGAGAGTCATAAACCTTAAGAATAATAAGAACAATAGCTCAAACTTAAATATAGACGTTGATTACCGAAACAATTGGTGAAGCAAGTTGAAGATGAACTTGAATCCGCAGGTACAAAATGAAGAAGTTGATCCGACAGGCCGGAGCTCCTTCTTGATCTCTTCCTCTCTCTCTCTCTCTCTCTCTCTCTTCTAGTTCTAGTATAAGACTAGGTTCTAAACCTAAACTACAGGGGTAACTAGTCTTCTACTTGAAAGCTGGCTCTTGAAGTCTTCTTTTAGGGTTTCTGAATGAGGCGTAGACTTTTCTGAAGAGAGACTTGTCCTACCCTAGGGCCTGGGGCCTGTTTATATAGCCTTGAGGGATCAACCGCGACCGTTAGATCAAACAGACTTCACGTAGGGCTGAGATGAGTCCTCGGGGTCGGTGGAGGAAGGTTCCAGAAGGAGGAGGCGTGGGGGCCCAGGACCCAACCGACCGGTGGGCCCACCAGACCGGTCGGTCCCACCTGGAGGTGGCTCGGGGTGCCCCGCCTCGTGGAGTCTTCAGGTCTTCTCTAGAATCTTCTGGCGTATTCCTGACTTGGCGGTTGCGTTATCTCCCGTCGGTTTCCTTCTAGGGGAAGCAATTGAGGGTTGTTTCCTGTTTAGTCCTTGCAAAATCACAATTCACCAAAACTCATGGAATATTGTCAATTAAAACCCTAAACCTTTATTGGTGATTGAATTCATGTCATTTTCATATTTATTTATCCTTTAATTTTGACAGATAACCAGTGTCAACAATTCCTCCAAGCTTACGTTTTGCTAGTTCCTTAGCAAAACCAAAAATTAACAATGGATCAGGAGTTGCTACAATATCTTCACTTCCAACAAGTATACCTGCTGTTAAGCAAAAATTCTCCAAAATATATTTTGTTATTCTTCGTGGGGCTTATTACTTTTACCTTAGATCTTGAGTAAAAGATTGAATGATCGAATCAAGCACTATGTCTCTAGTTCCTTCACTTCACCTTTATCCCAAAGTTTTAATGAATTTTTAAAAGCTTTAATACATATGTTGTCAAATTAAACAATGGATCCAAAGAGAAAGTCAACCAACCATTGAATAAAGAAGTACATGTGTATAGAAAAATGGAGTCGGATGCTCTTTTGAATGTATTCACTCTCTTCTATTTATCAGAGACATATGGCTATTAGGCTAATTCTACTATCGGGCACGTGCCCATTTTTTTCTGTTTTTTTTATTTCGAGGTTCCGGACACTTGTCCCCTTTTATTTCCTTGGGATCTATCTTTTTGAGGTTTCGGACACTTGTCCCTTTTTATTTCCTCGGATGTCTCTTTTTTTCTCTTTTCTTTTTTTTAAAAAATAGCCACATGCTTCCAACAAACTTCTGAGAGGGTAGCAACAGATAATTATGAGCATTTATGTGGAAGATGGATGAAATGTGTAAGTGATCTCGATTCAATGGTATGATAAACTACTCACAGGGTCACAAAGCTTAATTTAACTCAATGCAATTATTAGTCATGTTTATATTTAGAAATCTCCAGAACTTTTAGTATTGTTTAGAACAAGATAATAGCAGCTTAGATCATCACATGTCATATCCCAACTACGTAGACCTTAGATCAAGTATTTGCCAACCATGCATTTAATTTTATTTTAAGCCATCATTATTAATTAGGAGAACTCACACTTTAAAGGCTAGGTACTTGAAAGAAATTAGATAGAGCAACTATTCATCATTTCCATGCAAAAGATTAGAGAGAGAGGGTTCTCTTTTAGTCATCAACTTCTTAAAACACACTATTTTATTTATTTAATCTAACACACTTTAAGATATAATATAAAAGCTAATAATAATAGTGGTAGTAGTAATAATAATAAAGCCATACTTGAATCCCGAAGATAACGGGGGTGCGTCTCCCCCAAGCTAGTTCCCTTAATAGCGTTGAGCCTTCATGTGCCCATATATTTTTGTCTCTTTTTTAACTAATGGTGAGCCTTCATGTGCTCATATTTTTTTTGTTCTTTTTTAATTAATGGTGAGCCTTCATGTGCTCACATATTTTTGTTCTTTTGTTTTTAGGGGTGAGCCTTCATGTTCTCACATTTTTTTTGAATTTGTTTATAGAATAAAAACTTAAAAGGATAAAGATACTTACATGGATACATGGGGGTGCTTTCCCCCAAGCTGAATGTTGACGTAGTCATTCGATCTTGCAATGTAGCAGACTGGCAGTGGATATGTCCTTCCTCTATCAGAGCTTTGATTGATGTTGATGTTTGTTGAGACAGTGCTCCAACAGTGGATGGAGCATTCACTTGCTCGTGAGCTTTTCTTGGCCTTTCAAATCCTGTGAAACTCAAATAGACAACAAAACTTGTGGAACAGATTAAGCATTAGTGGTTGGCCACTTAAGCCTTAGTTGTCTAGAATTTTAGTAAGATCTCTTTCTCAATAATTTTATATTTTAATATTTTTACGATGCAAGAGAAAAATACAACAGGATGAATGTATGCATATTTATTTTTATTATTTTTTATTTTTATGCCACCACGGTGAACATTCCTATGGGTTTTTACACGCCATAGAATTATTCACATGGGGCTTGTCGTGGAACCGTCCTGATTATAAGAACTCAAGTACCGTCTTAGTCAAATTCGTCTGACTTCGACCTGCACTTGAAGCCATATAACCCCGGTAGTCCGGAAATCTCGAAGGATTTCAAACATCGTACAACATACAGGATCACATCGTTCAAGTATTACATTCGTAAGGAGACATCACAGTTAAACAAAAACGAATTTAAACATCAGAGTGCGAAATTGAAACAGAGTTATTACAATACTGAGTTTCAAAGTGCGGAAGCTTAAATAAGTTTTGAAGCACGACCACCACACATGTGGTCCAAATAAAACATTGTTTGATCAATTAACCCAACACAACTCACTTCTCCTTTTTCAGATAGTGTGCCACTAGGATTCTCAGTCTGGCAAAAGAGAAGGGGAAGCTTCTTGACGACCCTGCCCTGGGCCTATTCCTCATCACCCTCCAATGGGTAGAGGCAGTGCTTACAATAGCCATAGTACACCTGGCCATCTGCAACAATGGGATAAACCCTGAGTACGGGAATGTACTCAGCTAGACTTACCCGTCCAACTGAAAATAAAGACACCAAGGGTATGCAAAGCTTTTTGGTGCAGCTGAGATCTTTAGTTGCGAAAAGCTCAAAATTAAGGGAAGGATTATTTTATGATTTTTGATGAGGTGTCAGTTTATACCTACTTCTTACTCTAGGTTTGCACCTGAACTAATACATCCACTTGAGACTAACAAGCAATAATATAACCATATCCAGTTGACTTATCCATATTTTAGTTGAACCTTTAAAACATCACATGGAGTTGTATCGTGGTGAAGCTCGCCATAGTTTCCCACTAACCGGGGGAGACGACGACTCAAATCGAATTCCAAACCAGCTGGTGAAAGACCTTTAATACCAACCCACACTTTCCCTGTCGGGTCCATGCATTGGGTAACCGCTCGATGCTTGTTCGTGGTGGTAATCGTCGCGGTTGAAGCACGGACCACCCAATTAGAACTATACGATGGCCATTCCGAGACAGATCGTGTTTCCATACTAGAGGGTGCGACACGGGTTGAGACCGGCCCGAACAGCTTCTAACCGGCTTTGGGGTCGATGATTACAGCACCGACATATCCCTAAGTAAAAGGGCGCGTTCAAAAATGAACGAGGGCCAACATCGATACAAACCTACACGACCCAACGGACGGACTGCCCCAAGTTTCTAAACTTGTGCCTTGCCTTCCAGTTGACCGTATTTTATTACTACTCAGGTTCTTTTCCACGATAGAAAAATATAGCCAACCGTGATCCGGAATACCCAACAGGGGTATTACGGGAACATCCTTAACTACTACTTTTATTAAGCAGACTAAGCAATTCTACATTGTAAATAAGTAAACAGGGTATTCAAGGCAGGGATAACCAATAATTAAAGGACTGGTAATGCAGCAATTAGGATGCAATCAACTCCTATACCTAATGCATCACAATATAAAGTACTCAATTAAATTTATTGTAAAACTGGGAGACTTAAGATGCTCCGGGGCTTGCCTTGGGAAAAGACTGAGGCCTCGTGAGCGGGGCACTCAGGCAGGTTAGATTCCGGCTCGGGGTCGACTTCCTCGGTCCTGGGCAGCTCCGGTATCTCCTGCTCGTCGTTTACTTCCGGCTCCTGGTTGGGCTCCGGGGCAGTCGATCCTATTTGCAATGCGGTACATAATTAAATAATGCAACGTGCAAAATGTTGGTATGAAAAGTATCATTTCTTGCAAACCAACAAAACCAACTTGTTGAACAACTTTTGACATTGAGGTAACTACTTAATTACCACATAAAACAAAACCATTATTTCAACTATTTCCTATTTATTAATTCAAAAGAACTCAGGTTTGAACTGCAAGTGCATTTTCTAAACTCAAAAAAATCCACAAAAATTCCAGAAGGTAACTATCACTAACTGGACTTCACTGAACAAGTTTCAGCCAGAAATAAAATGCAGAACAACAGGTACAAAAAGATGAAATAAACTGCTCAAAAGGTACTTTGAACTAACTCTTCTCATGAAAAGTGTCAAACAGTAGGTTTCTTATTTTTTCTAGCTTCACCTATTCATAACCACTCTACTGTAGAAAATTCACTTCCTAAGCATGAACATATCAACCTACACAAAATAAACAAGTTTATTCCAAAATAAACTATTTGAACTACAACCCTGCTGGAAAAGGGCGACATGCTCATTTTCATATTTTTTCCAGGTTCTATTCCACATTTCATATTTATCAAGGAAGTTCCATGAACAGAAACATTATATTCTTTTCTACATGAATTTTCCAAGAAAAGCATAGAAAAGCACATTTGTACAGCAACTGCACATTTTTCCATATAACAACCTATGGTTAACATTTTTACTAACTGGAACATCACACACAGAGACTGCACAAAATTTCCCATGTTTTATTTTTACATATAAAACACCTTAACACTTATTCCAAGAAAACAGCCAAAAAGGACTTTAAACCCTAACAGACACTTTTTCTATAGAAATAGTGCCTCATACATTTTTCACAGGTACTTAACATGATAAGGAACCTACACAAATTTTACCATGAATTAACTCGACCAGAAAACATATAAATCCATTTATCTCAACAAAAGCACATAAGCTGAATTAAATAAAAACAGTACTATAAACTTTCACCAAAAATACTTTCATATTTTTCCATGATAAATCTACTCATGAGCAAGCTACCAAAACTAAAAGCACCTCATTTGGACTTTTAAATCGTGCTACACAAAAATAATAAGCTTTTCTGGGAAATAAAACAAAAAGGAAAAACATTTAAATCTTCCCGGCATGACTTCGTGGACTTGGTCCATGGACCGCGGGGTGGCTGACGCATGGGACCCGCTGGTCAACGGGACCCACTGGTCAGAGAGAGCAAGGCAGGGGAACGAGTTGACCGTGCGATTCTCGCCGGCGGTGCGGTCGCCGGCGGTGAGGTGATGCTCGGCGTGTTCCCCAAGACGAGGCGGACCGAGTGGTGGTGATGGTTGGGCTAGCGCATAGCCATAGCTCACCGGCGGCGAGCGATGGTGGACGGCGACGGCGGTGACGCATGGCTACGCCGTTTTCGACGGTCACCGGCCAAATTGGCGGATGCGCTGTGCTTTGTGAACCCTAGGGAGCTAAGTGAGGCGGTTGGATAGGCTCGGATGGCTCCAGAGGAGCTTGGCCGTGTGAGAGGGCCGCGGCGGCGCCCATGGCGCTCGGCCGGGTGAGAGAGAGGGGGGAGAGCGGTAGCGACCTAGAAGGGGGGTGTTCTCACCTGGCCTTCGCTCGGTGAGGTTCGCTGATGAAGGATGGGGACGGTGGACCTCGTGTCGGGGAGGAACGACGACGCGGGCTCCGCGGTGGCGAACGGGGACCGAAGGGGACACTTCATCCTCCGGCGGCGACGGGGCTTGGTCGGGGAAGATGGCGCGTGCACGGCGTGTGCACGACGAAGGCGGAGTGGCTGGCGAGAGGAATCGGACGGTGGTGGACGGGTGCGGTCGGAACGGTGGGGTGTCATCACGGTGTCGAACGGCGACGGGTACGAGTGTTCGCGCTCGCGTTCATTCGCGGAGAGAAAGAAGTGAGGGCGAGTGCGAGGGAGTGTGCGAGCGGGTGAGTGAGGGAGCGAGAGAGGTGCTTGGGGTTTTGCCCGTGGCCTTGGCCGGCCAGTGGTTGTGGCGGGGGCCACGCCATCGCGGCGGGCGAGGCGTGTGCAGGCGCTGGCGTGGGCACGACGAGCGAGGCGAGCGGGGAGTGGCCGCGCGCGATCATGGCATGATCGAGCGGGGAAGAATCGGGCGAGGATTGGGCGAGCGGGATATGGCGCAGGGTTTGGCGACCACGCGGCGGTCGGGGCCGGCGTACGGCGCGGGCGGTGTCAGGCGGGCGGCGCTGCGCGGCGCGCGGCGCGGGCGAGCGTGGAGGCGGGCCGGCGCGGGTGCGGGGCTGGGCCGAAAGGCCGCGTGGGCCGGAAGTGAGGGCGCGGGAGAAAAGTTTTTTTTCCTTTTTCTTTTTCCAAAAACCTTTCAAACTTTGGACCATTCAAAAACAGTTTCAAAAACTCCAAACTAGGCTTTGACCCAAAAATAAAAGTTGCTCAAAATAATTTTCTCTACAACTTTCATATAAGACACTTTTTCTGAAAATCATTTTTTACAACCTCCACATAAATAAAGCCAATTTTGAGCTATAAATCATTTTGTTTACCCCATTTTTATTTGCCAAACTACTTTGAACTAGGTCAAGGTATCAATATAAAAAGAGTTATTTTCATTATTCTCTATTTTATAAAACTATTTGCCAAGTCAGAAATCCACTTAAACCATCAAGTCCAATAGAAATCAATAATCCAAATAAATAAACTAAGGACAAATCACTTTCATGCACATGAAATGATGCAATGCATTGCTTATGGGTTTTAGTAGCTAAATGTAGTCCCTAATGCAGTGCTTGACACTAGGGTGTCACAACCCTTCCCCCCTTAAAGAAATCTCGTGCCGAGATTTGGGTTACGTACCATTTCTTAACAAAAGCGGGATAGTTCACGCGTAAGTATTCCTCAGTTTCCCAAGTCGCATCATTGGGTCCGTGATTGCTCCAGAGAATCTTGTAAGTCTTCACTGTTCGGTTTCGAGTCTCTCGCGTCTTGGTATCCATTATCTCCTGAGGTTGTTCATAGTATTCCAGATCTGATCTGATAGCAACATCTGGGATCCGAACTTCTTCTTGTTCCGGGACTCGAAGACACTTTTTCAACTGGGATACATGAAACACGGGGAAGACTGCGCTCATCTCTGGGGGTAACTGCACTTCATAGGCTACTTCTCCTTTTTTGGCTATGATCTGATATGGTCATACATATCGGGGTGCTAACTTTTTCTTAATTCCAAAACGTTCGACCTTTCTCATGGGCGAGACCTTGAGATAAACATAATCTCCTACTTGGAATTCCAAAGGTCTTCTTCGCGTGTCTGCATAGCTTTTCTGTCGGGACTGAGCTGCCTTGATATGCTGCTGTACGGTTTGCACGATCTCCTCGGCATCCTTTACATAATCTGACCCATAAAATCCTCGATCTCCTGATTCAACCCAATTTACCGGGGTTCTGCACCTTCGTCCATATAAAACTTCAAACGGTGCCATCTTTATGCTTTCTTGATAGCTATTGTTATATGAGAACTCTGCGAGGGGTAACCACTTCTCCCATGATTCTCCTGAGGATAAAACACAAGCTCGGAGGATATCTTCCAATATTTGATTCACTCTTTCTGTTTGTCCTGCTGTTTGTGGGTGATAAGCGGAACTTCTTACCAACTTGGTCCCTAGCTCCTTGTGCAATTGTTCCCAAAAATGCGCTATGAACTGGGGCCCTCTATCAGAAACAATCCTCTTAGGAACTCCATGTAACCTCAAGATGTTCTGAATGTACAAATCCGCATACTGGTGTGGCCGATGAGTAGTCTTAACTGGTATGAAGTGAGCCACTTTGGATAACCGATCCACGATAACCCAGATAGAATCATGTCCTTTTTGAGTGGTTGGGAGACCTGTGATGAAATCCATACTAATCTCTTCCCATTTCCATTCTGGGATTGACAAAGGTTGTAACAATCCGGCAGGTCTCAGGTGTGTAGCTTTTATCCTGCAGCAAGTATCGCACTTTGCAACATAAGCTGCAACTTCTTTCTTCATCTTTGACCACCAATACCTTGTTCTCAAATCTTGGTACATTTTACTGCTCCCTGGATGGATAGACAACTTAGAATTATGGGCTTCATACATAATTCTTTCTTTCAGTTCCGTGTTCTGGGAACAACCAACCTATGATTATACCATAAAATTCCCTGTTCATCTGTTCTGAAGTTCAAAGAACTACTGGTTTCTAATCTCTTCTTGATTTGGCAGATCTCTTCATTGGTCCTTTGTCCTTCAATGATGTCACTTTCCAGGGTGCACTGAATGGTTATATTGCTCAGCATAACGGGGTGCATAAGGTTGAATCCATCTTCCAACAGTGGTTGTAGGGAGTTGCAATGAGTCTTGCGACTCAAGGCATCTGCTACAACATTCGCTTTTTCCGGGGTGGTAATGCACTTCTAGATTGTAATCCTTAATCAACTCTAACCATCTCCGCTGCCTCATATTCAACTCTGGTTGGGTGAAGATATACTTGAGACTTTTGTGATCTATGTACACATGACATAGGTTACCCATAAGATAATGCCTCCATATCTTGAGGGCATGAACTACTGCTGCCAATTCCAAATCATGAGTCGGGTAATTCTCTTCATGTGGTCGCAACTGGCGAAGCATATGCTATAACTTTCCCATTCTGCATAAGCACACATCCGAGTCCAATCTTGGATGCGTCACAAAACACATCAAAAGGTTCCTCCAAATCTGGTTGAGCCAAAACTGGCGCCGAAGTCAACAAGGTTCACAGAGTGTGAAATGCTGCCTCACACTCTGGAGTCCACTCAAACTTCTTGTTTTTCTGAGTTAGACGAGTCATCGGTTTTGCGATCCTTGAGAAATCCGGAATGAACCGACGGTAGTATCCGGCCAAACCTAGAAAGCTGCCTACCTCATGTACGTTAGTGGGTGCTTGCCAATCCATAACTTCCTGTACTTTTGTGGGATCCACAAAAATTCCTTCCTCTGAAAGGACATGTCCAAGAAAGGGTACCTTCTTTAACCAAAACTCACACTTGCTAAACTTAGCATACAACTTGTGCTCTCGAAGTCGAGCTAAGATGACTCGTAGATGCTCGGCATGATCCTTCTCATTTTCAGAGTATACCAAGATGTCTTCTATAAACACCACAACAAACTTATCCAACTTAGGCATGAAGACAGAATTCATTAGATACATGAAATGTGCCGGTGCATTGGTTAATCCAAAGGACATAACTAAATATTCATAGAGTCCATATCTGGTGGAGAAAGCTGTTTTTGGTATATCTTCTCTTCTGATCTTGATCTGATGGTATCCTGACCTTAAGTCAGTCTTGGAGAACACTTTTGCCTTTGATAACTGATCGAACAAGATGTCAATTCGAGGTAAGGCGTATTTGTTCTTTATAGTTACTGCATTAAGCAGTCGGTAGTCCACACACATCCTTAACGTTTTATCCTTCTTTTTCACGAAGATGGCGGGACATCCCCAAGGTGACGAACTAGGACGTATCAAGCCTTTATCCAAAAGTTCTTGCAACTGAGCCTTGAGCTCTGCTAGCTCGTTAGCTGGCATCCTATACGGCCTCCGAGAAATGGGTGCCGTTCCAGGGATTAACTCTATAGCAAACTCCACATCCCTATCCGGTGGTAACCCTGGCAACTCATCAGGAAAGACATCTGGAAACTCACATGCTACTAGGATCTCCGCTATCTATTTCGCCATGATATTGAACAACACTCCGATCTCATGGGGATTTTGGGGTAACTTAAACCGGAAAGAAGACCCATTCCGTGGACTAACCATAGAAACTACTCGCTCTGCGATGTCAAGATTGACCCTCCAGAGTTTCATCCAACCCATACCCAAGATTACATCGAAACCTAGACCAGGGATTACTATGGGATCCACTATGGCCTTTTTATCCCCAAAAGTCATTTCCACTCCTTTAGCCATTTTACGGGCGGATAGAACAGCTCCGGCGGAACTTATCTGATATCCCCGATCCAACTCTATTAACCCGAGACTACTTCTTATAGCAAAATTCTCACTTATGAAAGAATGCGATGCTCCGGAGTCAAACAACACAACTGCGGGGTACTGATTAACAATAAACGTACCAGCGGTGACAGGTTCTCCTTCTGGCACTTCCTCAACGGTGGTGAAGTGCACATGGCCGGTGCGAGGTCGAGGCTGGGTGTACTGCTTCTTCGGCTGAGGGCACTGACGTGATAGGTGTCCGGTCTGACCACAGTTATAGCACGGTCCAATCATGTACGGGGTCTTGGCACCTCCTGAACCTCCTGTCTTTGCTTTGTTCTGCATCATTGGAGCGGTGTAGGGCTTCTGGAAACTCGGACAGGAGCGGTTGTTTGTTATCTTCCTCTACGGGGGACAGAACCTTGCTCCTGCAACTGGCGGGCGATACGGGGTGCGTGCTCCAAAAGGGGTCCTTTGTTGAGACGAACCTCCTTCGTTTGCACGACGGCGGTTTTCTGTCGCCAGCCTGCTGTCATTAGCCTCTTGGTTCAGGCAGTCACTGACAAAGTGACTGAAGGTGGTGCGGTGACTGTTGCCCATCTTGGAAAGCTTGGTGGAACTCATGCCATGCTTGAAACTTGCGATCTTCTTGGATTCCGTGTTGATGAAATCTAGAGCATAGCGAGACAGGTTGTTGAAGCTATGGAGGTATTCTGACATTGACCTGGTTCCTTGGGATAGCCTCATAAACTCTGTGACCTTCATTTCCATCAAACCACTGGGGATGTAGTGGTTGCACATAGCAGTAGAAAACTGGTCCCAACTGACCGGTGCATTAGCTGATAGGGATGCGCGGTACTGGGACCACCATAGCCCTGCGGGTCCTTCCAACATGTGCGCGGCATACTCCGCCTTAAGCTCTTCAGTCAAGCGAAGCAGGCGGAACTTCTGGGTGATGGAGTTGAGCCACTCATCTGCTTCAAGCGGCTCGGTGACTTCCTTGAACACAGAGGGACGAGTGTCCAAGAAGTCACGGTAGGAGCTATACTGGTTGCGCTCTGGGCCTTGGCGCTGCTGATGCTGCTGCGCAGTGTTGTTAGCGATGTTGCGGAGGGTGGCCTCCATGTGCCTCTGCATTTCTTCCATGTTCCTCTGACTGCCCAGAAATTGGCCGAAAAACGCTTCCGGCGTCATGGGTGCCTATGGGGGTGGTGGCAGATTCTCCTCCTGTCCAGACCCCTGTCCACGTTGGCTGCGGGTGTGTGCCGGCATCTGCATATCCCATTAATAAGCAGTCATTAGGTGATGTCACATTGATCATGACTAAATACTGCGCTGTACATAATTTGAAAATTTAGCACACGACCAAGTATAATTACTCATTTCCATACAACATCACAGAATAATTGCTCGAAATTAGACATGCAAACGACGGAATTTCCATAAAAAGGTGCCAGATCGAAGTCTGGACTTTGTCCAAAAGCCATACATGTCATGATACAACTTAAACATGAAACCAACACATGTCTGGGTGTTACATCATCAGCGAGCATGGTCAAGCTATACAAAAGAAAATGACTCCTAGCGAAGCTAACGCTCAGGCGTCTCCATTGGCGGATGCGACGTCCTCCTCATCGGCGTCCATCATCGGCTCGTCGGCGTGGTCCTCATCGTCCGAAGAAGGCTCTGGACCAAGCACTACCCAGTCCTGGGGCTCCTGGGCCTCGTCTGCAGGGGCCTCGTCAGCTGCTGGTGCAGCGGCCTCCTGTGCAGCGTGATGCATCTGGTGAACTGCCTCATGGAGCTGATCGATGTAGGCCTGCTGGTGATGTATCTGTTGTATCAGTTGATGGGCGCCTTCTCTGAGCTGATCAAGCGTTGTACGGGCCTCGTCCCGCTGTAAGGATGCTGTCAGGTACATCTGCTCAGCGAGGGTCCTGGCGGTGCTCTCTGCTCCTGCTGTGGCACGGGCGTCGTCACGCTCAAGAGTGATCTGATGGATCTTCTCCTGTAGACGGGCTACCTCGGCGTCAAACTCCTCCTGTAGCCTTCTCTTGCTCTGGTAGGTGGCGGTGAGGGTGAAGGATACGCTCTCAAGACTGCGCTCCAAACTCTCGCACACACCCACCAAGGCTCCGGTGGCGCTCATGGCAGACGTCTCACAGTAGAACCTCTCCTCGGGACTCCCTGTCAGGACTGACTCCAAAGTCTGCCCCCAGCGCAATGGAAAAGGTGATCCACGAGGGAACACTCCTGCCATCGCACTAGCAAGATCGGCGGGAAAACGGGCGATGATGTCCTTCAACACTAGATATGCTGCCTGGTTAGCTCCATCCTTGGCGCAACTGCCCCTGGTGATTTCTGTCCATCCTGACCAGTGAGGCTTGGCAGTCAAGGCTTTGACTTTGATCTGCACCATGACCAACGAATCCTGCCCATAGATCTCTTTCTGCCAGGAGTACTTGGGCTCCTGTCCCGCCTCATAGCCCACGGCCTGCAGAATCCTCCATAGGATGGTCGGCAACCCGATGTAGGTCAAAAACGTCTTCCTGGTCAGCTTGGTGGCCAAGCGGTGACGTGGAACTCCTCTGCCTCCGGTGGCCTTGCGAGCAGTCAACTTAGTCCGGGCCATCTGTAGAAACAAAAGGGTTTCGAACTCTCGTGAGACGGATATTAAGTTGGCAATTTTTATAGAAAAGAGACAACTTTTAATTTAAGGGGAGGTAATGTAAATGCAAGAATATAAATATGATGCATGATCGTACTTACGTTCTCACTCACTAATAGTGACTCGTAAGTCCTAACATTCTAGTCGGTGGCAAGAACGATCTCTCATGTGTTATCTACTCGTTCTACTCAATCACGTAGTTAGTGTACCTGCAGAAGATTCATTTCAGCCCAAAGCAATCCCAATGATAAAGACAACGGAGTATTGGCTCATATGTACGAATACAAGCCAACACTAAACACCATGCAGCAATCCATAAAACATACCCAAAACATTGATACCCTCGTATGTGTTTGCGTGTAGCTCGCACATACTTGGTATAAGAACTCTCACCTAGACCGACGGTTGGACGGTCACGCTCTCATATCTTACAAAATCATTTTATGCATGTTTTCGCGATCGACGCATTCTCTTTTCCCTCGAGAATGGACCAACAAATAAAGATCCAGCATGAAGCAAAACCCTGAACCCTGTTAGTAGTTAAGCCACCTGAATCCTAGCATAGGCTTAAGGACGAGACTGGGCACACTTAGTAATTGAAAATAGTTTTGAAATACCCATTTTAGTTCGAAAATAGCTTCTTTTGAATGCAATCACTTGAACCATGCTCCGATACCAGCTGTCGCGGAACCGTCCTGATTATAAGTACTCAAGTACCGTCTTAGTCAAATTCGTCTGACTTCGACCCGCACTTGAAGCCATATAACCCCGGTAGTCCAGAAATCTCGAAGGATTTCAAACCTCCTACAACATACAAGATCGCATCGTTCAAGTATTACATTCGTAAGGAGACATCATAGTTAAACGAAACCGAATTTAAACATCAGAGTGCGAAATTGAAATAGAGTTATTACAATACTGAGTTTCAAAGTGCGGAAGCTTAAATAAGTTTTGAAGCACGACCACCACACATGTGGTCCAAATAAAACATTGTTTGATCACTTAACCCAACACAACTCACTCCTCCTTTTTCAGATAGTGTGCCACTAGGAGTCTCAGTCCGGCAAAAGAGAAGGGGAAGCTTCTTGATGACCGTGCCCTGGGCCTATTCCTCATCACCCTCCACCGGGTAGAGGCAGTGCTTACAATAGCCATAGTACACCTGGCCATCTGCAACAACGGGATAAACCCTGAGTACGGGAATGTACTCAGCTAGACTTACCCGTCCAACTGAAAATAAAGACGCCAAAGGTATGCAAAGCTTTTTGGTGGAGCTGGGATCTTTAGTTGCGAAAAGCTCAAAATTAAGGGAAGGATTATTTTATGATTTTTGATGAGCTGTCAGTTTATACCTACTTCTTAATCTAAGTTTGCACCTGAACTAATACATCCACTTGAGTCTAACAAGCAATAATATAACCATATCTAGTTGACTTATCCATATTTTACTTGAACCTTTAAAACATCACATGGAGTTGTATTGTGGTGAAGCTCGCCATAGTTTCCCACTTACCGGGGGAGACGGCGAGTCAAATCGAATTCCAAACCAGCTGGTGAAAGACCTTTAATACCAACCCACACTTTCCCCGTCGGGTCCATGCATTGGGTAACCGCTCGATGCTTGTTCGTGGTGGTAATCGTCGCGGTTCAAGCACGACCACCCAATTAGAACTATACGATGGCCATTCCGAGGCAGATCGTGTTTCCATACTAGATGGTGCGACACGGGTTGAGACCGGCCCGAACAGCTTCTAACCCGCTTTGGGGTCGATGATTACAGCACCGACGTATCCCTAAGTAAAAGGGCGCGTTCAAAATGAACGAGGTCCAACATCGATACAAACCTACACGACCCAACGGACGGACTGCCCCAAGTTTCCAAACTTGTGCCTTGCCATCCAGTTGACCGTATTTTATTACTACTCAGGTTCTTTTCCATGATAGCAAAATATAGCCAACCGTGATCCGGAATACACATCAGGGGTATTACGGGAACATCCTTAACTACTACTTTTATTAAGCAGACTAAGCAATTCTACATTGTAAATAAGTAAACAGGGTATTCAAGGCAGGTATAACCAATAATTCAAGGACTGGTAATGCAGTAATTAGGATCCAATCAACTCTTATACCTAATGCATCACAATATAAAGTACTCAATTAAATTTATTGTAAAACTGGGAGACTTAAGATGCTCCGGGGCTTGCCTTGGAAAAAGACTGAGGCCTCGTGAGCGGGGCACTCAGGCAGGTTAGTTTCCGGCTCGGGGTCGACTTCCTCGGTCCTGGGCAGCTCCGGTATCTCCTGCTCGTCGTTTACTTCCGGCTCCTGGTTGGGCTCCGGGGCTGTCGATCCTAATTGCAATACGGTACATAATTAAATAATGCAAGGTGCAAAATATTTATATGAAAAGTATCATTTCTTGCAAACCAACAAAACCAACTTGTTGAACAACTTTTGACATTGAGGTAACTACTTAATTAACACGTAAAACAAAACCATTATTTCAACTATTTCCTATTTATTAATTCAAAATAACTCAGGTTTGAACTGCAAGTGCATTTTTCTTAACTCAAAAAAATCCACAAAAATTCCAGAAGGTAACTAACACTAACTGGACTTCACTGAACAAGTTTCAGCTAGAAATAAAATGCAGAACAACAGGTACAAAAAGATGAAATAAACTGCTCAAAAGGTACTTTGAACTAACTCTTCTCATAAAAAGTGTCAAACAGCAGGGTTCATATTTTTTCTAGGTTCACCTATTCATAACCACTCTACTATAGAAAATTCACTGCCTAAGCATGAATATATCAACCTACACAAAATAAACAAGTTTATTCCAAAATAAACCATTTGAACTACAACCCTGCTGGAAAAGGGTGCCATGCTCATTTTCATAATTTTCCCAGGTTCTATTCCACATTTCATATTTATCAAGGAAGTTCCATAAACATAAACATTATATTCTTTTCTACATGAATTTTCCAAGAAAAGCACAGAAAAGCACATTTATACAGCAACTGCACATTTTTCCATATAACAACCTATGCTTAACATTTTTCCTAACTGGAACATCACACACAGAGACTGCACAAAATTTCCCATATTTTATTTTTACATATAAAACACCTTAACACTTATTCCAAGAAAATAGCCAAAAAGGACTTTAAACCCTAACAGACACTTTTTCTTCACAAACAGTGCCTCATACATTTTTCACAGGTACTTAACATAATAAGGAACCTACACAAATTTTACCATAAATTAACTCGACCAGAAAACATATAAATCCATTTATCTCAACAAAAGCACATAAGCTGAATTAAATAAAAACAGTACTATAAACTTTCATCAAAAATACTTTCATATTTTTCCATGATAAATCTACTCATGAGCAAGCTACCAAACTGAAAGCACCTTATTTGGACTTTTAAATCGTGCTACACAAAAATAATAAGCTTTTCTGGGAAATAAAACAAAAAGGAAAAATATTTAAATCTTCCCGGCATGACTTCGTGGACTTGGTCCATGGACCGCGGGGTGGCTGACGCATGGGACCCGCTGGTCAACGGGACCCACTGGTCAGAGAGAGCAAGGCAGGGGAAGGTGTTGACCGTGCGATTCTCGCCGGCGGTGAGGTCGCCGGCGGTGAGGTGGTGCTCGGCGTGTTCCCCAAGACGAGGCGGACCGAGTGGTGGTGATGGTTGGGCTAGCGCATAGCCATAGCTCGCCGGCGGCGAGCGATGACGGACGGCGACGGCGGTGACGCATGGCTACGCCGTTTCCGGCGGTCGCCGGCCAAATTGCCGGATGCGCTGTGCCTTGTGAACCCTAGGGAGCTAAGTGAGGGGGTTGGATAGGCTCGGATGGCTCCAAAGGAGCTTGGCCGCGTGAGAGGGCCGCGGCGGCGCCCATGGCGCTCGGCCGGGTGAGAGAGAGAGGGGGAGAGCGGTAGCGACCTAGAAGGGGGGTGTTCTCACCTTGCCTTCGCTCGGTGAGGTTCGCTGACGAAGGATGGGGACGGTGGAGCTCGGGTCGGGGTGGAACGACAACGCGGGCTCCGCGGTGGCGAACGGGGACCGAAGGGGACACTTCGTCCTCCGGCGGCGACGGGGCTTGGTGAGGGAAGATGGCGCGCGCACGGCGTGTGCACGGCGAAGGCGGAGTGGCTGGCGAGAGGAATCGGACGGTGGTGGACGGGTGCGGTCGGAACGGTGGGGTGTCCTCACGGTGTCGAACGGTGGCGAGCACGAGCATTCGCGCTCGCGTTCGTTCGCGGAGAGAAAGAAGTGAGGGCGAGCGAGGGAGTGTGCGTGCGGGTGAGTGAGGGAGCGGGAGAGGTGCACGGGGTTTTGGCCGTGGCCTTGGCCGGCCAGTGGTTGTGGCGGTGGCCACACCGTCACGGCAGGCGAGGCGTGTGCAGGCGCTGGCGTGGGCGCGGCGAGCGAGGCGAGCGGGGAGTGGCCGCACGCGATCGTCACGTGATCGAGCGGGGAAGAATCGGGCAAGGATTGGGCGAGCGGGATATGGCGCAGGGTTTGGCGACCACGCGGCGGTCGGGGCCGGCGTACGGCGCGGGCGAGCGTGGAGGCGGGCCGGCGCCGGTGCGGAGCTGGGCCGAAAGGCCGCGTGGGCCGGAAGTGAGGGCGCAGGAGAAAAGTTTTTTTTCCTTTTTCTTTTTCCAAAAACCTTTCAAACTTTGACCATTCAAAAACAGTTTCAAAAACTCCAAACTAGGCTTTGACCTAAAAATAAAAGATGCTCAAAATAATTTTCTCTACAACCTCCACATAAATAAAGCCAATTTTGAGCTATAAATCATTTTGTTTACCCCATTTTTATTTGCCAAACTACTTTGAACTAGGTCAAGGTATCAATATAAAAAGAGTTATTTTCATTATTCTCTATTTTATAAAACTATTTGACAAGTCAGAAATTCACTTAAACCATCAAGTCCAATAGAAATCAATAATCCAAATAAATAAACCAAGGACAAAAAGCACTTTCATGCACATGAAATGATGCAATGCATTGCTTATGGGTTTTAGTAGCTAAATGTAGTCCCTAATGCAGTGCTTGACACTAGGGTGTCACAGGGCTTTATGATGCAGTGAAATATTTTTATTTTGTTTTCTAATGTAATGCAGAAATTAAAATGCGTTGTGAATTAAATATGATGATGCAAGAAATAGTTATGGATTAAATATGAGAAATATGCAACAAAGTAAATATAAAGATAACTACCGATTTTTACCTTTTGGCGAAGGTTCGGATATTTAGGTCCGACGAACCGGACCTTCCCTTGGTTCAGACCTCCCAAGGTTGTCATACATTTGGAAAGTTATTGATTGTACCTCTTAGGTGCAGACTTTTTCTTCCATACTTTCTTGGTCTGAATCTTCACTTCCTGTGGCTCACTGTCTTGAGGTTTCTATCTTTTCTTTTCCGGGACAGTGTCGATAGCTTCTTCTTCGTGATTGGCCTCTCTATTCTCGATAGCTTGTCTTCTTTGGCTTTGAGAGCGACGTCTTTCACTTCTATTCTTCTTGGGTGCTTTATTAGGCATTTAGTTGATGAAGTTGCATCGTGCCTTTTCTCCAGGAAAGTGAAAATGGATTTCCTCTTGCAAATGATTGTACTTGTAGCGTAGAGGAATGGTCTTCCTAGGATGAGGTGGACGTCATCGTCTTCTCATGTCGAGGATCAAGAAGTCTGTGGGGACTTCATGACCTCTAATTCTGACTACGACGTCTTCCATCATTCCTTCTTGTTTATTCCTCTTGATATGGTGTCACTCATATTGTAGCGTAGAGGAATGGTCTTCCTAGGATGAGGTGGACGTCATCGTCTTGTCATGTCGAGGATCAAGAAGTCTGTGGGGACTTCATGACCTCTAATTCTGACTACGACGTCTTCCATCATTCCTTCTTGTTTATTCCTCTTGATATGGTGTCACTCATATCATTTGTTCGTCCAGCAGTTTGAAGTGAAGCGTTAATTGTGGACGCTGGCAGCATCTTGCTCAGTGTGCATGTTCTTGTATATCTAGGACCTTCACTCTGTAGAATTTGGGAGAGACTTCTCCATGTTTTGCTCAAGAGTGTGTCCTTCTCATAAAGACAAGGTAGAGATCAAGTGCATGGGTTCTGTTGGTGGAAAAACACCAACAAAACCAAAAGTTTTGTTTATTCTCCTCTAACCTTAGGCACATTGCACAAGACAAACTTTTTGTTTATGTGTACTATTCAATCTTAATATGAGTGATAGGATCAGAGGATGAGCATGAAAGTAGCATCTTAAAATATTTAACAGATCAAATTACTTAACCCAAGGAAGGATAATCTATGCATCAAGTGTCGATCTTTCATGATTGAGATATATCATCTTCCAAAGGTTAGATGCACAACATTTTAGCTCATTTAGTTAAGACAGTGAGATTCAAGAGAGTAAAGCTAGGAACAAAGATCAAAGTACTAAACATGTTGAGTTGATTAGGTTGGATCAAGTGAGGTGCAACTTAAACATGTTTTGTTCTTTATTTATGTTCATACTAGAATCAAGAAGAAGCTTTTAAAGTGATGGTCACTTTGAAATGTTACTTTGTCATTGAAGAGTGATGTGTCGAACCACCTTGTGGAAGCTTCTCTTGTCTAGCTGGCTTGTCTTCTCTTGCTTGTCTCACAGTGTGCTTGAGAGGAGGAAGATCACAATGGAATCATCTTAGAGGTATCGACCTTCCTTCTCTTGTGTCGACTTATCAGTGAAGGCGCATTGTTCCTCGAGTATGCTGACTAGGATCCTATCTCTTTCTTGTATTAATTCTGTACTATGAGGATGTAGGGACAGTTCCGCATTCTTCTCTTGTCAACCTTTCTAGTTTTTCTTTCATTATTGGGTTGGCAAGAGACTTGAATTTATAGCTGCTACTCGAGTGCCTCCATGATAGTCTTTGTCTTGTAATGTCACAACTGAGACTTGTCCTCTCAACAGTGTCTAGATGATGGAGATCTTATCGGTTGTTCTTCCTGATTTGGTGGCTCAGGTATTATCTGTCCATCTTCTAACTCATGTGGTGTAGTGGCTTCATCCTTCATGATGCCCTCCTCAATTCTTGGCAGTTGGTTCTCCCTTTGACGTCTTCTCTTGGTTCTCTTTGGCTGCTCATAAGTGATGTAGATGTTAAAGATGCAGCGAAAGATCCAAAAGTTGACTTCTCCAGGTCCGATAAAGATCATAACATTGATGGTGTTCAAGAACGATCTTCCAAGAATGAGTGATGGATCATATTCTTCTTCTCGACTGGGACAACATCTAGTGGTTTGTACTGATCAAAGTGATAGGTAGGAGATCAATATGTCTTGAAGCTGGTTTTCTCCTTCCCCCCTTTGATTGTGAAACACATCTAGACAACGGAATTGTCTCTCCCAGGCTGGCTTGTGATGTAGATGGATTCCCAAACAACATGTTCATGTTTTGGATTTGTAGATCTTGCTATTGTTGTAGTGGTACCATCTTGTCTCCCAAGCTAGCTCTTGATTAGAAAAGAGGATAACTTCCCACTTCTTATCTTGATGTCTTGGACAATGATGGTTGTAGGCATAGGTTGTCTCAGACGAGGTAAGTTGCATCCTATTTGTCATTAGTGCCCAAGCAAGACTCAAAGCTATGCTAGCACCATTTGTGATCTGAGAGTAGGTTTGTGTGTTTATGGTTTGAGTTTTGGATCTTCAATGTTCAGACCAAACCATGGATGAACAAAATCTCTCTCCTGCGTAATGTTAGTGGACATATACCCGAAGGATTGCAAGAATTTTAAGCATGGGTTATTATCCACAACTTATGTATTTTGCATCTATGTTAATAAAAAGATGTTTTTAGGATTATTTTAACATAGACTAGTATTTTATGTGTTGGCTGAACTTTAACATGATTCAAGGCAAAAGATAACTTGCAGTAGAAGACAAAATAAATAAACTTTGATACTCACAGTTCTTTCATCCATGATGAATGAGCTGAGTCTTCATTGTGCAAAGTTGTTGAAGTTCATTGTACGCCTTGCTTCATCTCCAGTGTATATTCATCTCCGGACTTTCCCAAATAGAAAGTTTCCTTGCAGGGGTTAGTCCAACAAAATATCCAACATCTACTATAACATACTATCGGCTCAAAAATCAACCTAGACACCATGTCTAATTTGATCTAAGAAGGCATTTTAACTTAATTGCTTAAATTAAAAGCCTTTGAAAGCAAGATCACCACTCCTAAACTAGGCACCATGCTTAAATTAAGAGATGTATGGAAGTACTCCAAACCTAAACATATAATATAGTGAATGAGGGTAGCATGAAAGTATTATAGATATATATTCAGATGGTGATGAAAGAGCATGATTAGTATATGAGCATATCTTAAAGGTAGGGATAACCAACGTAGCAACACGGCAAGAGATGCTCTTAGAAAGTCTATAACCTAAGCTTGAATTTTGCAAATCAAGATTAGATGAATGTAATTCAATGTTACATGGTGATTGGTTGGGCATACCTTGTGTTTGTTGTTCCTTCGTTCTTTTCTGCTCTAGACCTGGAATGTTTAGTGACAAGAATACCCAAAGGAATAATTTCATAATTATATTTCTATGCTCATTACAGAAGGAAGTGCAGCGGAAAGGTAGGCGTAGCTAACAACCAGATGTTATGATAGGGTGTAAGGATTCTACTGGTTATAGCTTGCGCTCATGGGGTAGTAACAAATAAGAGTGGAATTCAAAAATAACATTCATAAGAATGAACACAAAAATGATGAAAAGACTGGGACAAAAAAGAAAAAGATAAAAGTATGATTACAAGGTTAAACTAAGACTTAAGATGATCTATCGTTCCCCGACAACGGCACCAGAAATGCTTGTTGGTATAAATTAACGCACACTCTACTTTATCCGCAAGCGCACAGATAAAATCTATCGATGTAGCACTTCACCGGAGTAACCCAGTTTTAATATCGAACCCAAATGAACGGATAGTGTTAAGTCTTAAAGTCTAACCCCTGAGTAGCTAACAAGGATGGAGAATCTAGAAGTATAGAGGGGATCACTAAGGTTGTCTAATTCCAATTTAAGAGTGATATGTTTATATTATTCATAGTGGGGAAGTTGCCATTAAAGGTCACAAACAGAGTATGAGTCTTTTATGCAAATGTATAATCCAACCGAGCCTACACACGGGTAAGTGGACTATAGAAGAATCAACAAGGCTATAAGAGTCACCCTTGCGAACAACCACTACTACCGGCGTTATTGGAGGCATTTATGAGCTATCAAGTCTAAGCACCACGCTTACACTATCCAACTACTCTAACTCTAGAATGACTAGAATTAAAGTACTCAAAAGAGAGTCATAAACCTTAAGAATAATAAGAACAATAACTCAAACTTAAATATAGACGTTGATTACCGAAACAATCGCTGAAGCAAGTTGAAGATGAACTTGAATCCGCAGGTACAAGATGAAGAAGTTGATCCGACAGGCCGGAGCTCCTTCTTGATCTCTTCCTCTGTCTCTCTCTTCTAGTTCTAGTATAAGACTAGGTTCTAAACTTAAACTAGAGGGGTAACTAGTCTTCTACTTGAAAGCTGGCTCTTGAAGTCTTCTTCTAGGGTTTCTGAATGAGGCGTGGACTTTTCTGAAGAGAGACTTGTCCTACCCTGGGGCCTGGGGGCCTGTTTATATAGCCCTGAGGGATCAACCACGGCCATTAGATCAAACGGACTTCACGTAGGGCGGAGATGAGTCCTCGGGGTCGGTGGAGGGAGGTTCCAGAAGGAGGAGGCATGGGGGCCCAGGACCCAATAGACCGGTGGGCCCACGAGACTGGGCGGTCCCACGTGGAGGTGGTTCGGGGTGCCCCGCCTCGTTGAGTCTTCAGGTGTTCTCTAGAATCTTCTGGCGTATTCTTGACTTGGCGGTTGCATTATCTCCCATCGGTTTCCTTCTAGGGGAAGCAATTGAGAGCTGTTTTCCTGTTTAGTCCCTGCAGAATCACAATTCACCAAAACTCATGGAATATTGTCAATTAAAACCCTAAACCTTTATTGGTTATTGAATTCATGCCCTTTTCATATTTATTTATCCTTTAATTTTGATAGATAACCAGTGTCAACATAGTATCAGGGGGAAACTTAGTTTTCAACCTCAAAATAAGATCTCGAGCAAAAGAAAAAGCTTCATCCTTAGCCTCCATGAAGAACACCCAAGAGTACCTCGAAAAATCATCAATGATCACTAGAACGTACCACTTCCCACCTGTTGAGCAAACCCAAGCTGGACCAATTGTGTCCATGTGTAAAAGCTCGCCGGGTTGCTTGGTCATCACCTGATTAACAGGTGGGTGAGAAGCAGCAACCATCTTCCCGTGGCGACAAGGATGGCAAACAAGGTCCTTCTGAAACTTAAGCTTGGGCAATCCTTGGATTAGGCCAAGTGAGCTGAGTCTTGCAAGCAATTCAAAACTCAAATGACCGAGCCTCCTATGCCACTTCCACAAATCAGAAGAAGGACCAGCCATCAAACATCTAGCAGAGCCGAAAGAACAAGAAAAATCGGCTCTGAAAACACGGCCAAATGGGACGACCCAACAAACAAGGTCTCCCCGAGAATCCAAAACTCGACTAAGGCTTTTCTTAAAGCGCACTTCAAAATCGTCTTCAAGAAGTTGCGAAATAGAAAGCAAATTGAAATGCAAGTTAGAAACCAAAACAACATCCTTGAGCACAAAGTTCTCATTGCGCCCAATAGCTCCATGAGAAACAACCTTACCTCTACCACTATCCCCAAAAGTGATGTACTCCTTGTGCACCACGGGGTCAAGGCTGGAGAACCATTCCTTCTTTTTGGTCATGTGGCGCGAACACCTAGAATCCATAAGCCACATGTTCTCCAACCAAAGTTCCTGCATCAATAGAAAGGCAGGAAATGAGCATATGGCACAACACTGGGGTTAGTATACTGAGAAGGATACCAGTGTTGTGTCATAGGCCCAGAAAAAAGTGTTAGAAGCAACACCAAGCTGTCCTCGTCCCATTGGTGGATAGCGATCACCACCAAACTGAAAGAGTGGTCCGCTATGGAACGGAAATCCTCCAAACTCACCTCCACGTCCCATTTGAGCAAAGCGATCAGCACCATGATGGATAGGTGGTCCGCTATGGGACGGAGCAGCAAAACCTCTTACACCCGGCTCACGGTCGTGTTGAGGATGACCGGAACCACGACGGGCACGACCACCACCCCGTGGTCTAGCTGCCTGGGGCCTAGCTACCTAAGGGGGTGCACCTCCAGGCCTAGCGCCCTACCTCTAAACTCCCTGACCTTGCACATCATGGAAAGGGTGGTGCCTGGCCTGGTTGTTCAGTTCCAACTCCTTCCTAGCCGCTCTCTTCCTCTAAAAGAAAAACTCAGCCAGGTGACCCTCGCGGTGACAGTACTCGCACTCAAACCTCACCACTCTCTTGGGTTGTTGGTTTGCTTGGTTGCGGGGGTTGTTCACCTTGGCTGGCCTCTTTCCCTTCGGAAGGGGATCACTAGAGTGGCTAGGAAGGGTGTCAAGTGTGTTCCTAAGATGGTTAGGTTTGGGAACCCACACTTGCTTGCGAGGTGGAGCCTTGGGAGACTCAAGAAGGATACCATCCTTGGTGATAGGCTTAGGTGGTTCAGGTGGGGTGATCTTGATAAGCTTAGGGAGAGTGGATGGTTTCTCACTCGGGTCTACTCCACTAAACTAACCGATTTTGCCAAAGACACTAGAGCCCTCACCACTTGAAGCATAGCCTACTCCCAGACCGCCAGTTCCCCTCTTGAACTGACTGACCATCATGCCCAACTGCGGCTCACTACATGACACCCAACTCAGGATGGACCGAAGTTATGTGTTTTCCTCCTCGGTTTGCATCCTGTCATGCCGACAGTTGGTAATCTCAAGCTCCATCGCTCACATGGAGCGGATAAGGTGCTAACTCAGTTGGCCTTCATGGCTTCAGCAAGCTTGGCACTAACTTCTGCCAACTCAGTTTGCAAGCCTGGACAGGACTTGCACGCACCCAGCAAAGAAGACCTCGCCTTCACTTCCTCTAGCTCCTTCTTCAGGGAGGCACAAACTTTGCACTCACCAACAAAGTCTAGCCTACTTTTAAGCTCATCATACACCTCGATCAAAGAGGCATACTTGGTTTGCATGGTGGCAAAGTTGGTCATATGCATCGTGCACTCATCACACTCCTCCTCCTCGAACACCTTCACCTTGGTCCTAGCACTCTCAAGCTCCTTAAGCGCCTCTACCATTTTAGCCTTAAATTCATTACGTTCTCTAATGGCATGCTTGAGTTGCTTGTCTTGACCGAGGACTATGTCAGCTAAGGCATCGCGCTCACCGGTAAGACGATCAACAAGAGAAGAGGATGATACCTCGAAAGCGTCGTCATCGTCGTCGGTGTCGGCGTCCTTGTCCTGACACTTGCGGTCCTCCTCATCCAATGCCATGGTGCAGAAGCCCTTGGAGGAGTTGCTGAAGAAGCAGAGTCCGTTGAAGCGTTCTTCAGTCTTGTGCTCGGACCCATAATCGCTGGGGTCGCCGTCGGAGCTCTTCTCGATGTCGCTGATTGTGGCGATGAAAGCGCGCCGACCGGCATCGAAAGCCTTCTCCATGTCCTCCCGGCGATAGCCACCCTTCTTCTTCCTCGCAGCCTTGTTCTCTGACTTGGCCTTGCGCCTGGAGTTGTGGTTCTTGCCGGGGAAGCTCTTGTCGCGCTTGGGGCAGTTCGCGTTGATGTGATCCGGATCTCCGCATCCGTTGCAGCCCTCACGTGCGCCACCACGGAGGTGATTCAGGCGGTTGTTTTGGAACCGTGAGAACCGGGTGATGATGAGGGCGAGCTCGTCATCCCCCAATGCCTCCACCTGCTCCTCTATCACTGAAAGCAAAGAAGACAAAGCAAAGAGAGGTGGTCAAGCATCAGCGGTAAGAGTCGATCCACCCTTGCCTAAGACCAAAGCCACGGAATGTGAAGATGGGTTCTTCAGCTTGGCCAGAGTCAAGTGATCGATCTCGGTGGACTTGAGATTGCTGAATAGCTCGTCCACGGTGAGGGTGTCGTAAGAAGGAGACTCAATTATGGTCGACACCTTCACCTCCTATACCTTCCGATCCAGGGCATATAGAAGCTTGAGTGCCCTCTCATGATCATCATAAGGTAGGTTGGCCCGATTGGCACGCATCTTGTTCACAATCGTTTGGAAACGAGCGAACATGGCGTCAATCGTCTCTCCCTCCAACTGAACAAAGTTCTCGTATTCCCGCTTGTATGTCTCAAAGAGTCTAGTCTTGACCTGAACGGTCCCTTCGTGATAGCTCTGAAGCTTCACCTAGATCTCTCGAGCAGTCTGAAGCTCGGAAACACGCTCGAACTCAGGAAGGGAGATGTTGTCCAAAAGCGCGTTATGAGCCTTGGAGTTGGCCTCGTGCTGGTCAATCTGGATCTGACCCACACGAGTCGCAAGGACCTCGTACTCAGCGTTCTCGCATATTTCCCAGACAGAGGATCCGATGCTGTAGAGATAAGCACGCATCCGAATCTTCCAATAGGGAAAGTTCGTCCCATCGAAATAGGGAGCCTTCCCGTTCCCTCGATCCATGTCACCCTTAGGATCTGAAACCGATTAAGGTAGAGAAGATCCCTTAACTGGCTCCGATACCAATTGAAGGACCGAATTGGCGACCAGAAGGGGGGGTGAATGGGAGCCTCCAATTTCAACTCGTGAAATAGATGGCCCTTGTCCCAGAAAGTCACCCCAAACTTAATACACGGGCTTGCAAGTATCCACGACCCTAGATGTAGGGTGGATGCTTTCTAGAAGCACAACGAGATACTACACAACCCAAGAAGTCCAACACAAAATCCGGAAACCAAATTCGAAGTCGGACGAACGAACCGCGGACGAAACAGTGAACCAGTCACTGCATCGGACGCTGGCAGCGTCTGATGCAAATCGGACCGTTCTGGAACCTTACTGCATGACCATCAGACGCTGCTACAGTAACCACTCAGCGTCCGATGTGTTAGCGTCGGAGCGTTCGATGGCCAATGGAGCATCCGGTGCGCACTCAAAATCACGGAAAGTGACACGTGTCACGGGAGCGTCCGATGCTATGAACAGCAGAGTCTGATGCTCCCATGCTTAGCGTCTGATGCCCCCGAAAATAGCACAGTTCTTCGGCGATTCAACCCGATCTCCTCCGAATCAAAAGCTCTAGGGCTAATACTCGATCATAGAGGTCAGAAGGATGTTAGTGAGCTACTTCTAAGAGATCATGGCTTGAACCTAACTCCAAACCGGTGAATCGAAGAAGTTTGGGGGAAAAGGGAAGAAAACCGATCCAACACAAAAATCACCCGATCTACTAGCTCATGAGGATTGAGACGAATTCCTTCGGTGAAAAGATGCGCCTCACGATCTAGCACAGTGTGTTCAAGTGGAATCGAAAACCGTTCCTCGGAGAGGGAGAACCAAGCAAATCTCCAAGAAGGCAAAAACCAAAACGCGAAGAACACAAACCAAAACGCGAATTGATCTCGACACGAGGAGACAACGAGATTACGGTCTCGTTTCCTCAAAATCCAAATACACAGACGTATGATTAGCCGTCTCTGCGGATCACAGGCAGCGAGGTATGTTATACACTAAGCGGGGGCTAGAGAGAGAGAGCTCAGGAACAAATGGCTGCCAGGATAGTGAGAGAGGAGGGGCGCCTCTCTTATTTATAGCCTAATAACAATAGTCCCCTTCTTCCCCTAGATACAAGAGCAAAGCGGCCAATCCTAGGGGTATCCCGGTCCAACTCTGAAGAGTCGCGATCCGACGGTCACACGCCTTCCTCATCCTTAGCTTCGCCTCGACGCAAGCCTCAGGATGCCGCCATGTGTCGTCCTGTCGACCATAAAGCCTTCCTCGTGGATAGCTTCGCCGCCGCGCCAGCCTCTCCATGCCGCCACGCGTCGACCATCCTTTTTGGACCTCCCCCCGGTTTTGAGGCTGAAACCGGGAAACCTGTCCTCTGGCTGAGTTTTGTGGCCCAAACTCAGAAACCCTGAGCCCAGGTTTTGAGGCCCAAACCTAGAAACCGTCCACGCCGAGTTTTGAGGCCCAAACTCAGAAACCCACCACCCCGAGTTTTGTGGCCCAAACTCGGAAACCGTCGAGGGTAGTTTTTAGAGGCTCAACTACCAAACCCGCGCCGTAGAAGGGATGTGGTTCGCACAACCCGAGTTCCAGCACCGATGCCAGAGCATGTCCAGCCTCCACGCCGGGCACAGTGCATTCGCCTTCCTTCTCGGCCTCCCGCCAAGTGTCACGACGCCATCACCTTCCTCTCGACTCGGCCGATGCACCGCACATCCCCATGTGCTCTTGCTTGTTGATGCCACATGCCAGCTACAACAGCTGGTCCTCAGGTTTCTCGGTCCGTCGGACCAAGCCTCACGTCCGCCCTTCACCGCTCCCGGTCCGTCGGCACGACACGTCTCTACTTGACCTTCACCTGACCTTCGACCACTGTCTCTGAGCTCCACACCTGCACATCAACACAGCCAAGAGACATGTTGCCCGTTGACCGATCACTCATCACTCAGGAAGGGAACCACAAGGGCACATATCAACCTTGTGTTCGCACACATCAAGAGCTGAAAGGAAGAACTTCATTAAAGAAGGATTTCTTCATAGAAAGAAAGATTACCGGCGACGCGTGCATCAGACTCGGCGCGCTGCTGGGCTACCTGAGAGGCTTTCGCCTCTGCATCTTCCAGTGCCTTCTAGAGCTGGGCGATGTAGTCCTCAAGCAGGCTGCGAAAACAAGGTTGATATGTGCCCTTGTGGTTCCCTTCCTGAGTGATGAGTGATTGGTCAACAAGCAACATGTCTCTTGGCTGTGTTGATGTGCAGGTGTGGAGCTCGGAGATAGTGGTCGAAAGGTGAGGTGAAGGTCAAGTAGAGACATGCCGTGCCGACAGACAGGGAGCGGTGAAGGGCGGACGTGAGGCTTGGACTGATGGACCGGGAGACCTGAGGACCAGCTGTGGTAGCTGGCACGTGGCATCGGCAAGCAAGAGCACATGGGGATGTCCGGTGCATCGGCCGAGTCGGGAGGAAGGTGATGGCGTCGTGACACTTGGTGGGAAGCCGAGAAGGACGGCGAATGCACTGTGCCTGACGTGGAGGCTGGACATGCTCCGACATCGGTGCTGGAACTCGGGGTGTGCGAACCACATCCCGTCTACGGCGCGGGTTTGGTAGTTGAGCCTCGAAAAACTACCCTCGATGGTTTCCGAGTTTGGGCCTCAAAACTCGGGGTGGCCGGTTTCCGAGTTTGGGCCTCAAAACTCGGCGAGGACGGTTTCTAGGTTTGGGCCTCAAAACCTGGGCTGGCGGGTTTCTGAGTTTGGGCCTCAAAACTCGGCCTGGACAGTTTCCAGGTTTGGGCCTCAAAACCTGGGTGCGCGGGTTTCTGAGTTTGGTCCACAAAACTCAGCCAGAGGACAGGTTTCCCGGTTTCGGCCTCAAAAACGGGGGGAGGTCTAGGTTTCCCGGTTTCGGCCTCAAAACTGGGGGGAGGTCCGCAAAAAGGACGGTCGACGCGTGGTGGCGTGGAGAGGTTGGCGCGGCGGCGAAGCTATCCATGAGAAAGGCGCGGCGGTCGATAGGACGGCACGTGGCGGCATCCTGAGGCTTGCGTCGAGGCGAAGCTAAGGATGAGGAAGGCGCGTTGCCATCGGATGAACTACCAGCAGAGTTGGACCGGGATACCCCTAGGGTTGGCCGCTTCGCTCTTGTATCTAGGTGTAGAAGGGGATTATTGTTTTAGGCTATAAATAAGAGAGGCACCCCTCCTCTCTCTTTATCCTTGAAGCATTTGTTTCTTGAGCTCTCTCTCTCTCTAGCCCCCGCTTAGGTTCCAATCATACCTCGCTGCCTGTGATCCGCAGAGACGGGAATCATACCTCTGTGTATTTGGATCTTTTGAGGAAACGAGACCGTAATCTCATTGTCTCCTCATGTGGAGGAGTTTCGGGTGGAATTGAAATTGATTCGTGTTTTGTGTTCGTGTTCTTCGCGTTTCGGTTTTTCATCCCATGGTGATTTGCCTCGTTCTCTCTCTCTGTGAGATGATTTTTTATTCCACTTGAATCAGTTTGTTCTATGTCGTGAAGTCTGTCTTTCCAACGAAGGATTTCTCCCCTAACCTCTCCACGACATAGATCGGGTTGATTTCGCGTTCGTTCTTCGTTCTTCCCCCTTTTCGGTGTTCTTCGGAATTCTCTCATTTGACTTGGATTGGTGCGATGATTTCTTAGGATTAGCACCCCAATATGTAGACGAACACCTGGGAGAAGTTTGATTGAAATCCCTTTTGTTTTGGTTGAGATTGAATCGAATTTGGTTTTGGAATCGTGCAGTTTTCAGCTTTCTGTGTAGTCGCGGACAGTCCGTGGTCAGACTGGCGGACAGTCCGGGCATCGGGTTTTCGCAGGGTCAGTTAGGCGTAGCCCCCTGACTGTTCACTGTCAAGTGAACGGCGGACAGTCCGCGGTACAAACACGCGGACAGTCCTGGACCCGTCCAGAACTATTTCTGACTAGTTCTGTTTCTGATCTTTTGCCGGCGGACAGTCCAGACTCCAAGTGTCGGACAGTTCGGCATTCACCTGACAGTCTGGGACCCTGACCCCGGACAGTCCGTGAATCTGCAGACTGTGCAGTTTTGCTTTGGGGGCTTTGGCACTTGGTTTTGGTGCTTCTCCGGTAGTTCCGCTGTACCACTAGGACATCTCCTAGGGTATCCACCTATTCGTAGGTCGTGAACTCACCGGTCGTTTCGAGTCTTCGCTTTTGGGTGATTTTCTGGGACAAGGGCCAATTGATTCATGAGTTGAATTTGAGGCTCCCATTCACCCCCCACTCTGGTCGCTGATTCGGTCCTTCAATTGGTATCTGAGCCGGTTAAAGGATCTTCTCTACCTTAATCGGTTTCGGATCCTAAGGGCGACATGGATCGAGGGAACGACAAGGCTCCCTATTTCGATGGGTCAAACTATCCCTATTGGAAGATTAGGATGCGTGCTTATCTCAACAACATTGGATCTTCTGTCTGGGAAATATGCGAGAACGTTGAGTACGTAGTCCTTGCGGCTCGTGTGGGTCAGATCCAAATTGACCAGCACGAGGCCAACTCCATGGCTCGTAATGCTCTTTTGGCCAGCATCTCCCTTCCTGAGTCCGAGCGTGTCTCTGAGCTTGAGACGGCACGAGAGATCTGGGTGAAGCTTCAGAGCTATCATGAAGGGACCGCTCAGGTCAAGACCAGACTCTTCGAGACATACAAGCGCGAGTACGAGAACTTTGTTCAGTTGGAGGGAGACACGATTGATGTTATGTTTGCTCATTTCCAAACAATTGTGAACAAGATGCGTGCCAATCAGGCTAACCTACCCTATGACGATCATGAGAGGGCTCTTAAGTTGCTATATGCCCTAGATCGGAGGGTATGGGAGGTGAAGGTGTCGACCATTATAGAGTCTCCATCCTATGACACCCTCACCGTGGATGAGTTGTTCAGCAAGCTCAAGTCAACCGAGATTGATCACTTGACTCAGGCCAAGCTGAAGAACCCATCTTCACATTCCATGGCTTTGGTCTCAGGCAAGGGTGGATCGACCTTTTATGCTGACGTTTCACCTCCTCTCTTTGCTTTGTCTTCTTTGCTTGCAGTTACAGAGGAGCAGTTGGAGGCGTTGGGAGACCATGAGCTCGCCCTCATCATCACCTGGTTCTTGCGGTTTCACAACAACCGCTTGAATCACCGGCGTGGTGGCGCACGTGAGGGCTGCTATGAGTGCGGTGATCCAGATCACTTCATCGCGAACTGCCCCAAGCGCAACAAAGGCTTCCTCGGCAAGAATCGCAACTCCAAGCGCAAGGGCAAGCCGGAGAACAAAGCTGGGAAGAAGAAGAAGGGCAACTACCGCCGAGAGGACGTGGAGAAGGCTTTCGACGCCGGTCGGTGTGCCTTCCTTGCCACCATCAGCGACGTCAAGAAGACCTCCGACGGCGACACCAGCGACGACGGGTCCGAGCACAAGACTGAAGAACCCTTCAATGAACTCTGCTTCTTCGGCCACTCCTCCAAAGGCTTCTGCACCATGGCCTTGGCTGAAGAGGACCACAAGTGCCAGGCAAAGGATGCCGACGCCGACGACGATGACGACGACGACACCTCTGAGGTATCAACCTCTTCTCTTGTCGATCGTCTTACCGGTGAGCGCGATTCTTTTGTCGACATAGTTCTTGCTCAGGACAAGCAACTCAAGCGAGCTATCCGAGAGCGCAACGAGTTTGAGGCTAAGATGGTAGAAGCGCTTAAGGAGCTTGAGAGTGCTAGGACCGAGGTGAAGGTGTCTGAGGAGGAGGAGTGTGAGGAGTGCATGATGCATATGACAAACTTTGCCACCCTGCAAACCAAGTATGCCTCTTTGATTGAGGTGTATGATGAGCTGAAGAGTAGGCTAGACTTGGTGGGTGATTGCAAGGAGTGTCCCACCCTGAAGAAGGAGCTGGAGGAAGTGAAGGCGAGGCCTTTGCTGGGTGCGTGCAAGCTTTGTCCTAGATTGCGAACTGAGTTGGAAGGAGTTAATGCCAAGCTTGCTGAAGCCTTGAAGGCCAGCTCAATTAGCACCTTGTCTGCTCCATGTGAGCGATGCGTGGGGATGGAGCTTGAGATTGCCAACTGTCGACATGACAGGATGCAAACCGAGGAGGAAAACACATACGTTCGGTCCATCCTGAGTTGGGTGTCATGCAGTGAGCCACACTTGGGCATGATGATCAGTCAGTTCAAGAGGGGAACTGATTGCTCGAGAGTAGGCTTTGCTTCAGGTCGGAAGGGCATTAGTATCTTTGGCAAGATCGGTGAGTTTAGCGGAGTGAACCCATGTGAGAAGCCATCCGCTGTCCCTAAGCTCACCAAGATCACCCCACCTGAGCCTCCCAAGCCTATCACCAAGGATGGAATCCTTGATGAACCTCCCAAGGCTCCACCTCGCAAGCAAGTGTGGGTTCCCAAACCTAACCATCTTAGGAACACACTTGACACCCTTCCTGACGTCTCTAGTGATCCCCTTCCGAGAGGCAAGCAGCCGGCTAGAGTGCACAACCCTTGCAACAATAGGAACCAACAACCCAAGAGAGTGGTGAGGTTCGAGTGCTAGTACTATCACCGTGAGGGTCACCTAGCTGAGTTTTGCTTTCGGAGGAAGAGAGACGTTAGGAAGGAGTTGGAGTTGAACAACCAGGCCAGGCACCACCCTCTCCATGGTGTGCAAGGTCAGGGAGTTCAGAGGCAGGGCGCTAGGATTGGAGGTGCACCCCCTCAGGTGGCTAGGCCCCAGGCAGCTAGACCACGGGGTGGTGGTCTTGCTCGTCGCGGTTCTGGTCATCCTCAATACGATCGTGAGCCGGGTGTAAGAGGTTTTGCTGCTCTGTCCCATAGCGGACCACCTGTCCATCATGGTGCTGATCGCTTTGCTCAAATGGGACGTGGAGGTGAGTTTGGGGGATTTCCGTTCCATAGCGGACCACCCTTTCAGTTTGGTGGTGATCGCTATCCACCATGGGACGAGGACAGCTTGGTGTTGCTTCTAACACTTTTACTGGGCCAATGACACAACACTGGCATCCTTCTCAGTATACTAACCCCAGTGTTGTGCTATATGCTCATTTCCTGCCTTTCTATTGATGCAGGAACTTCGGTTGGAGAACATGTGGCTTATGGATTTCGGGTGTTCGCGCCACATGACCGGAAAGAAAGAATGGTTCTCCAGCCTAGACCCCGTGGTGCACAAGGAGTACATCACTTTCAGGGATAATAGTAGAGGTAAGGTTGTTTCTCATGGAGCTATTCGGCTCAATGAGAACTTCGTTCTTAAGGATGTTGCTTTGGTTTCTAACTTGCATTTTAATTTGCTTTCTGTTTCGCAACTCCTTGAGGATGATTTTGAAGTGCGTTTTAAGAAGGGTTTGAGTCGTGTTTTAGACCCTCGGGGAGATCTTGTTTGTTGGATCGTTCCTTTTGGTCATGTTTTCAGAGCCGATTTTTCTTGCTCTTTCGGCTCTGCTAAATGTTTGATGGCTGGTCCTTCTGATTTGTGGAAGTGGCATAGAAGGCTTGGTCACTTGAGCTTTGACTTGCTTACAAGACTTTGCTCACTTGGTCTAATCCAAGGATTGCCCAAGCTTAAGTTTCAGAAGGACCTTGTTTGCCATCCTTGTCGTCACGGGAAGATGGTTGCTGCTTCTCACCCACCTATTAATCAGGTGATGACCAAGCAACCCGGTGAGCTGTTACACATGGACACTGTTGTTCCAGCTCGGGTTTGCTCAGCGGGTGGGAAGTGGTACGTTCTAGTGATCGTTGACGATATTTCGAGGTACTCTTGGGTGTTCTTCATGGAGGCTAAGGATGAAGTCTTTTCTTTTGCTCGAGATCTTATTTTGAAGTTGAAAACTGAGTTTCCCCCTGATACCATTAGAGCTCTTCGTAGCGACAATGGTACTGAGTTTGTTAACTCCTAGTTTACCTCTTTCTGTTCTTCTCATGGAATCGAGCATCAGTTGTCTTCTCCTTATGTCCCCCAGCAGAACGGTGTTGTTGAGCGCAAGAACCGAACCCTTGTTGAGATGGCCAGGACAATGCTTGATGAGCATAGGACTCCTGGGCGTTTTTGGGCCGAAGCGATCAACACCGCTTGCCATGATTCAAACTGCATCTTTCTTCGAGCTTTCATGAAGAAGACTTCTTATGAGTTGCGTTTTGGACGGGTACCCAAGGTGTCTCATTTTCAGGTGTTTGGGTGCAAGTGCTTTATCCTGAAGCAAGGCAATTTGGACAAATTTGAATCTCGCTCTACTGATGGCGTGTTTCTTGGTTATGCTTCGCATTCGCGTGCTTATCGAGTTCTTAACCTTGAGACTAATCGGATAGTGGAGACTTGCGAGGTCACATTTGGCGAGACTATGCCTTGTATTTCTTCTGCTTTTGATGTTGCAGGAGAACAGGAGCTGGGAGAGACCATCTTTGTGGGGGAGGAGCAGGAAGATGCCGATTGGGATGATCCCGAGCCAACTCCACTGGCTGCCCCTGTCGACCTTGCGACGACTGCTTTAGCTCGAGGACCCAATCCCACGACTTCTTCTTCCTGGGGTCCTCTAGAGCCACCTCTCCAGCGAGTACCCGCTGCACCTGAGGGAGCGACAGCATCTGGCGAGGGGGAGGATACATCAGTGAGGCAAGCGCCCCGAAGCGTTCAGCAAGCACACCCCCCACAGCAGATGATCGGTGGCAACGACCAGCGAGTCACGCGGTCGCGAGCGTATGAGATCTCACACTTTGCTCATTCTGCATTCGTTGCTTCTTTTGAGCCCAAAGATGTTGGACACGCTCTTTTCTGATCCTAACTGGGTTAATGCCATGCATGAGGAGATAGAGAACTTTGAGCAAAACCAAGTTTGGACCGTAGTTCCACCTCCACCAGAATGCCACCCTATAGGTACCAAATGGGTTTTCAAAAACAAACAGGGTGAGGATAGGATGGTAGTGAGGAACAAGGACAAACTAGTAGCCCAGGGTTTTTTCCAAAAAGAGGGGATAGATTACGAGGAAACCTTTTCTCCTATAGCCCATTTAGAAGCCATTAGGACCCTTCTAGCTTTTGCTACTTCGAAGGGTTTTAAGCTTTACCAAATGGATGTCAAGAGTGCTTTCTTGAACGGGTATGTAGAGGAAGAGGTTTATGTTAGGCAACCCCGTGGTTTCGAGGATCCCAAGTTTCCAAACCATGTCTTTAAACTTTCAGAAGTTTTGTATGGTTTGAAACAAGCCCCGATAGCGTGGTATGAGCGTTCGAAAACTTTTTTGCTCTCCAAGGGTTTTAATATGGGACGGGTAGATAAAACTCTATTTCTCCTCAAGCAAGGCAATGACACCCTTTTAGTTCAAATTTACGTGGATGATATCATCTTTGGTGGCTCCTCTCACGTGCTTGTTGCCAAGTTTGCAGATACTATGAGCAGGGAGTTAGAGATGAGTATGATGGGTGAGTTGACCTTCTTCCTCGGGTTGCAAATCAAGCAAACCCGAGACGGGACGTTCGTGCATCAAGGCAAATACACGAAGGACATCCTGAAGAAGTTCGACATGGGCGAGGCCAAGCCTCTTACGACGCCCATGGTGATGACTGCTGCGATGGACGCGGACCAGGACAGAGAGCCAGTTGACCAGAAGGAGTACAGGAGCATGATCGGCTCGCTCCTGTACCTGACGGCTATGAGGCCGGATATACAGTTTTCTATGTGTTTGTGCGCTCGTTTTCAGGCGTCCCCTCGGACTTCCCACAAGCAAGCGGTCAAGCGCATCATGAGGTACCTCCGATACACTCCTGAGTTCGGACTTTGGTACTCTTCCTCTTCGACCCTCTCGCTTTGTGGTTATTCCGATGTGGATTTTGCCGGCTGCCAGCTTGAGCGCAAGTCTAATTCTGGGACTTGTCAGTTTCTTGGCTCTTCTTTGGTTTCGTGGTCTTCTCGCAATCAGTCGAACGTAGCCCAGTCTACTACGGAAGCCGAGTATGTTGCCGCTGCTTCTTGCGCTTCGCAGCTTTTATGGATGGTTGCTACATTGCGTGATTATGGTCTAGATTTCAGTCGGGTCACTTTGCTTTGCGACAACACTTCTGCCATTAGTGTAGCAAAGAACCCCGTTCTTCACTCCAAGACCAAACACATCGATGTTCGCTTTCACTTTCTTCGTGATCACTACGAGAAAGGCGACATTGACCTTAGGCATGTAGACACCCATAACCAGGTTGCGGATATTTTCACCAAGCCTCTGGATCTTTCAACTTTTGCTAGGTTGAGAGGTGAGCTTGGTGTGTGTTTCCCCTCTTAGATGGGGGAAGCATTTTGTTTAATGTATCATAGACTGACCTTTTTGTTTAGGGTCTTGAGTCTGTTTAGTTTTGTTTTACTCCGATTCTGTTTTCTGCATGCATTTCATCATGTATACATCTTGCATTTTCGAGCTTCATGTCTATATTCCTTAGAATAAATTTATGCTCTGATTAGTGTATGCTTCGATGATATATGATGATGCTTGTAGCTTAGGCTCTCTTTGATCACTAATACATGTTTTGAGCTAAGCTATCTTTCAGAATGATGAACATGCTAAATGAACTTAAAACTTGATACATGTTCACCATTGAGATTGGCAACTAGCAAGTGTAGAATGTGTTGTGGTTACTTATGCTATACATATATGCTAGGTTGCTATGTCTCTAGTTCTGAGTCTTTCACTTGCTTGGACTGTTCATATTCTGCTTAAAATGAACCAAGTATTAGTGAATTGAAAAGATCGAGATGGGATTGCTTTGTCAGCACATCACGGTATCGAGACTGTTTCTCATAGCACCTTGAGTTAAACTTGAGCCGTGTAGTGTAAGACCAAAACCGATGCTTCAAGCTTATGATTGCATATGCATAGGCTTAGCTCGGTTGAAAAGTTAGGCAATGACAAGCTTTCAACCTCTCGCAATCACATGCTAAAATTGAACTTGTGTGATAACCGCTGCATATTCTCCGATAAAATCTGAAAACACAAGTCTATGTTTCATTCTATAGCATGATGATTGAACTATGCTAGGGGTTGTTCACCTTTTATACATGTTTAGCACTTGTTTGACTTCCTGTGTATCCATGTTCAGTGCTATTTTGATGGTGAAACTCCTTTCTAAACGGCTTAAAACTGCTCACTTGGCTTATGCTTTCATACTTCGTATTTGGTGATCAGTTTGAGCCTTTGCTAGCACTTTGGCTTGTTGCTTTGTAGTCGGATCAGCACTCTTTAGAGCATTCTTTACTATATCGATTATATACCTAAAGCTGCTAACATGCATTTTTTTGACTCATGTGCATTTGCTTGACTCCGATAGGCATGGCCTAGCTCCGTTTCGCTTAATTGGGCTCTTTTCCCTTCTCTTTTGATTGCAAATTGCCCCCAAGGGGGAGAATTTTTCCAAGGGGGGGTGTGTCTTGATGTGGTGACAATTTGCAATTTATGCTTCACATGATGAGGGGGAGTTATTTGAGTGAGGGGGAGCTTTTCTGCTTTACTCCAAGTCAGCGTTCTTTTGGTATCGATCTTTCAGCTGGTTGTGTCGAGCCTCTATGCCTCTATCTTGAGGGACTAGCTATTTTCACCATTTTTTGGTGCTTCTTGATTGGTATCGAGCTTACTGCTAGTTGTGTTGAGCCTCTGTGCCTCTATCTTGAGGGACTAGCAGTAATTGCCTTTTATGCAGTCTTCATTTGGTATCGAGCCTTCAGGTAGTGGTGTTGAGCCCTTTCTGCCTCTTCTTGAGGACTAGCTTGATCTTGACTTGGTTGCGTCGAGCCGTTGCCCATGTCTTTGGGAACCAAGTTTTTTTGCTCCGTTGTGATCGAGATTTGCTCTTTGATGAGTTGTTGCTCTGATCCTTTGCTTGGTTGTGTCGAACCGTTGCCCATGTCTTTGGGGACCAAGCTTTGCTTATCTCGATTTGTTCTTTTTCGGCCTTCTCTTGGCTTTTGGACATCTCGAGTGAGTTTTCTCCTTCTATCTACTTTTGCTTTCTTTTTATTTTTTATTACGGTTACTATGAGTTGACGATGCACTCATCAAGGAGGAGATTGCGAACACAAGGTTGATATGTACCCGTGTGGTTCCTGTCGTGAGTGATGAGTGATCGGTCAAAGGGCAACATGTCTCTTGGCTTTGTTGATGTGCAGGTGTGGAGCTCGGAGACAGTGGTCGAAGGTGAGGTGAAGGTCAAGTAGAGACGTGCCGTGCCGACGGACCGGGAGCGGTGAAGGGCGAATTTGAGGACTGGACGAACGGACCAAGAGACCTGAGGACCAGCTGTAGTAGCTGGCACGTGGCATCGGCAAGCAAGAGCGCATGGGGATGTGCGGTGCATCGGCCGAGTCGGGAGGAAGGTGATGGCGTCGTGACACTTGTCGGGAGGCTGAGAAGGAAGGCAAATGCACTATGCCCTGCGGCTACATGGGTGTATGCCGAGTCTCGAGTGATGAGTGATTGTCAACGGGTTTGATCGCATGTTCTTTGGCTTGTGTTGTGCAGGTGTCGAGCACGGATACAGTGATCAGAGGCAAGGTGAGGGTCAAGTAGAGACGTGCCGTGCCGATGGACCGAGAGTGGCGAAGGGCGGACGTGAGGCTTGGACTGAGGGACCGGTGGCCCGAGGATCAGCTGTTGTGGCTGACAGCCTGGGACAGCGACGAGCGAAGACTTGCGGGCACGGTGTTGCTTGGGTCGAGGACCTGGGGACACGTGTCGGTGGACGCGGTGCACGGGCGGTGCATCCCCTCTATAGCTCGGTTTGGTGGTTGAGCCACAGAAAAACCACCGAGTGGACGGTTTCTAGGTTTGGGCCTCAAAACCTGGGCGCTGATGGTTTCCGAGTTTGGGCCAAAAAACTCGGGCTGAGGACGGTTTCCAGGTTTGGGCCTCAAAACCTGGGTGCTGCGGGTTTGCTGAGTTTGGGCCACAAAACTCAGGCTACGGTCGGCTGGTTTCCCAGTTTGGGCCTCAAAACCGGGGGTTGGTCGTGAAGACTGGTTTCCCAGTTTGGGCCTCAAAACCGGGGTGCGGAGTCCGTGAAGAGGACGCAGAGCGGTGGCGGCATGTGGCGGCAATCGGTGAGGTTGCGTCGAGGCAACGCTACCAGTTGTGCGGGCGTGGCCGTCGGATCCACCTACCATCGAGTTGGTCCAGAATAACCTTAGGGTTTAGCTGGTTCGCTCTGTAAGTAGTTAGGGGTAGAGTGGGAATTAGGAATAGTTAGAATTAGGATAAGTAGGGCGAAACACCCACCTCCCCATCTATCTCAGCCATTTGCTCTTTGCCTTCTAGGTTTTTCCTCCTCTCCCACTCCCCTGCTGTAGCAAACTGAGATCCACAGAGAAGAAGAACAATACCTCTGTGCCCGTGAGATTTTTGAGGAAGTGAGACCGTAATCTCACTGTTGTAGCGTGTGGTAGCCACACGGTTGCAAATTCGTGGTTGTGATTCGCGTTTTGCTTGTGTTCTTCGCGGGTTGCTTTTCTCCACGTTTTTCCCGTTGATCGATCTCTCTACTCGGTGCGTCTTTTGCAAATCCGTTTGAACTGAGTTGTTCTAGATCGTGAGGCACTTCTTTCCACCGAAGGAAATCATCTCTAACCTCACGAGCTAGTAGATCGGTCGATTTTCGTTTTGGATCGAGTTTGTTCCTTTTGTCCCGAATTCTTCCAATTCACCGATTTTGAGTTAGGTTCGAGCCATGATCTCTTTGGGATAGCTCACTAACCTCCTTGGAACTCCTCATACCAAGTCTAAGCCTTAGTGCTTTTGATTCGGAGGAGATCGGGTGATTTTCGCGGAAGAACAGTGCAGTATCGGGACCATTGGACGCTGTGCTCTTGAGCATCGGACGCTGAGTCATTTCCATCGGAGCGTCCGGTGCCGCGTGTCGTCTGACAGTGTTTTTGAAGGAGCATCGGACGCTGACCATCATAGCGTCCGTTGCCATCGGACGCGCCGGAGGTCTAGCATCGGACGCTAGGGTTTCACTGTAGCAGTGTCCGATGCCAGTCCAGTAAGGTTCCAGAGAGGTCCTGTTTGCATCGGACGCGTCCGGTACTTGGCCATCGGACGCTGCCAGCGTCCGATGCAGTGATTTCTTCACTGTTTCGTCCGCAGTTTGATCGTTCGACTTCGGATTTGGTTTTGGGTTTTTGCGTTGGATTTCTGACTTCGGCTACTGAAATCGAACTTCCCGCTTTGCAAAATAGCCTGAATCCCCCTCGCGTTGCTCGGGGGAGGTTGAGGTTACCCAAAGTCCATCCTGTCACTAGTTGACTTGTGTGAACTTGGGTGAGAAAGATTTTGTGGTGTCCCGCTGTGTTCCTAGGGAACATCCACCCATTCTCTTGGGTCGTGGACATCACGCACATCGCTTTGCTCGTGGGGTTGGTTCTTGGGACAGTGGCCACAAGTTTCCGAAAGGAATTTTGAAGCTCCCATTCACCCCCCCTCTCTGGTCGCTTTCTGGTAGCACTTTCGGTCCTTCAATTGGTATTGGAGCAGGTTAAGGATCTTCCACCTTAGCCAGTTCCAGATCCACAGAAGGCGACAATGGATCGCGGCGTGGGCAAACCGCCATTTTTCGATGGGACGAACTATGCGTATTGGAAGATACGCATGTCGGCCTATCTGCAGAGTTTGGGTGCTTCCATCTGGGATATTTGCAACTCTGCCGATTACGTGGTCTTGGCTGCTCGTGTCTCTCAGCTTCAGATCGATGAGCATGATGCCAATAGCCGAGCCCGTAATGCTCTTTTCTCATGCTTGAGCATGAGTGAGTTTGATCGTGTTTCTCACCTCGCTACGGCTCGGGAGATTTGGGCTACCCTCATGCATTTCCATGAGGGAACCTCTCAAGTCAAAACCCGTCTCTACGAGTCGCTCAAGCGAGAGTATGAGAACTTTCGACATATGCCTGGCGAGAGCATAGAAAGTTTATTCGCTCGCTTTCAGGTGATTGTCAACAGGATGAGGGCTAACAAGGAGCTGTTCCCTTTCGACGATCATGAGAGAGCTCTGAAGCTTTTGCATACTCTTGATCGGTCGGTGTGGGATTCCAAGGTTCAGGCGATCATCGAATCGCCTAACTATGAGACCCTCACATGCGACGAGCTCTTCAGTAAGCTCAAGTCCAGTGAGATCGATGCCATGGCGAGGGCTTCTTATGAAAATCCTTCTGGCCCGTCGATGGCTTTGCTTTCTGGCTCTTCTGCTAAACCCTCTGGAGGTTTTGCACTCTCTTCTCTCTTTTCTGTCACAGTGGAGCAGCTGGAGTCTTTGGGGGATGACGAGTTGGCTATGCTCGCCAACCGGTTCTCGCGGTTTCACAACAACCGCATGAACCGTCGTCGCGGAGGAGGACGCTCGGGATGCTACGAGTGCGGCGACCCCAACCACTTCATCGCCAACTGTCCCAAGAAGAAGCACTCATCTGGGAAGGGCGATCAAGGGCACAAGTACGACTCTGGCAAGCGCAAGGAGAAGTACGTCCCCGCAAGGCACAAGCGGAAGGGCGGCTTCAACAAGGAGTACATCAAGACGAAGTACTTGGAGAAGGCCCAGGCTGAGCAGCGTGCTTTCTTTGCCACGCTCAGCGACGTCGACGACTCGCACAACGACTCCGCTTCCTCAAGCGACGACGAGTCCGAGAGGAAGAAGAAGAGGATCGAGGACAAGCTCAACGGCCTTTGCTTCTTCGCCGACGAGGAGGGCTTCTGCACCATGGCCCTCGGCAATGAGGTCGACTGCGAGCTGGAGGAGACCCCTCAGAACGACGACAACGACGATGATACCTCCCAGGTATCTCTGACCCCCGATGAGCTTTCTGCTGAGGTCGAGAAGCTTACTGCCGCGCTCCTTAGTCAGGATAAGTTGCTTAGGCATGCCGCTACAGAGCGCAAGGAGTTTAGGCAGAAGTGGGAGGATACGGTGAAGGATCTTGAATCTGTCAAGTCCACCGTCGTTGTCACCGAGGAGGAGTGTGAGATGTGCACCAAGCACATGACTGACCTTCTCACTTTGACAGGTAAGTATGCTGCGTTGGTAGGAGAGGTGGATGAGCTCCGGGCTAGACCCATGCTGTTGGGTGCGTGCAAGACTTGTCCTGTCTTGCAATCTGAGTTGGCAGAGAAGAATGCAAAGATTGTGTCTCTTGAAGAGGCCAACTCAGGTAGCACATGTGTGGCTAGGTGTGTTCTTTGTGAGGGTTTGGAGATGGAGATCACAAACATGAAGCATGACAAGATGCAAACCGAGGAAGAAAACACATACCTTCGGACCATCTTGTCATGGGTGTCTAGTGGTGAGCCACAGCTCGGGATGATGATCTCTGAATTCAAGCGAGCTGCTGGAGGTCCTGGTGTAGGTTTTGCTCCGGGTGTTGATGTTTCATCTTTTCAGAAGATTGGAGAGTCGAGTGGTCTTAACCCATGTGACAAGCCCAACTCCACCACTACTCCCAAGCTTACCAAGATTCCACCCAAAGAGCCACTCAAGCCTAACACCAAGGATGGGATCTATGTTGAACCTCCGAGAGCTCCACCAAAGAAACAATCATGGGCTCCAAAACCGAATCACCTCAAGAACAAGCTTGACACCATGCCACCCATCCAGGAGGAGCTTATGCCACAGAAGGGCAAAGTGATCCACACCCACTACCGTGAGTACCAACAACCCCCTTTGAGAGCGGTGAGGTACCATTGTGAGCACTGTGGGCGAGATGGACACTTGAGTGAGTTCTGCTTTCGGCGCAAGAGAGAGGCGCGCCGTGCAAGGGAGATGAACAACCCGGACATGTACCATCCTTTCCATGATGTACATGTGCCGAATGTTCAGAGGAGAGCTCCAAGGGGAGCTGCTAGGCCCAGAGGTCCAGAACCTCAATTTCCCAGGCCTAGGCAGCGGAGAGGACATGCCCGGCGGGAGCCTGCAGTTGTAGGCTATGGACCCCGTGGCGGTGGCTTTGTAGTTGAGCGTTTTCCCCCACCGCGTTTTGAGTATCGCGATGGACGCTCTTCCCTTAGCGGACCATGTTTTTCTCAACGTGGTGATCGCTTCCCCCGTAGGCGTGCTAGGAATGGTTTTTCTACTAACCGTTCTTTTGAGCAGCCGGTCCAACACTGGTATTCGTCTTACTTCACTAACCCCAGTGTTGGACCGTATGCTCACCCTATGTCTTTTTATTGATGTAGGTAAAACAATTGGAGAACGTTTGGTTGGTGGATTCCGGTTGTTCGAGGCACATGACCGGAAACGCCAAGTGGTTCTCCAGTCTTAGTCCAGTCGCCGGAAAGTAGATTATCACCTTCGGCGACAATAGCAAAGGTAAAGTGTTGTCTCGTCGGTCGGTGCGAGTTAATGAGCACTTTGTGTTGCGCGATGTTGCTCTTGTTTCTAACTTGCATTTTAACCTTCTTTCTGTTTCGCAACTCTTTGACGACGACTATGAGATTCGTTTTAAACCGAATCTCAGTCGTATTTTGGATCCTCAGGGCAATCTTGTTTGTATGATTTTGCCCTTTGGAAAAGTCTTTCGTGCGAATTTCTCGGAGTCTTTTGGCACTTCTCGTTGTCTGGTGGCTGGACCTTCCTGCTCTGATCTTTGGAAGTGGCATAGGAGACTTGGACATTTGAGCTTCGACTTGCTTGCAAGGCTTAGTTCACTTGGCCTAATCCGAGGATTGCCCAAGTTGCATATGGAGAAGGATCTTGTTTGCCACTCTTGTAGACATGGGAAGATGGTTGCCGCTCCCCACCATCCAGTGACTCAGGTCATGACCAAGCGCTCTGGAGAGCTTTTGCACATGGACTTGTTAACACTGGATTTAGGTCAATATTGAGAAGATGACAGGTGGACCCAACGAGCAGTGAGAAGAGCATTCGGTAGATGGCCAAGCGGTCGGTTACTCCATTCAGGAAATAGATATGGCAAGAGAAGCCGATCATGAGGATAATCGACCATGACCGTGACAGATTAAACGAGTATTCAAGAAGTAGAGGGTTCTGATCTCATTGGCCAGGAGTTGGATTTGGTGGCGTTGTGATGTGGCAAGCATGCAAAGAAGGCAATATGTATAAAGCATGCACATCTCGACGTCCACTTCTATATTTAGCATGAATGGCTTCAGGATGAAGGAAAGGCTAGAAGACGGCGTGCATGTCTAGTCTGCGGAGATGGACGTATAAGGCATATTCGGTAAGTATCCATGCGGTCGGCTAGTTTCCAAGGATTCGACAACTGCTCATGCGGACGGCTATTCTGAGAAAAAGGGAGTTTCCGTTGAAACGACGGAAGTAAGAGCCGATCGGGCAACAAAATTGCGACAATTAAGGCAATGAAGATTCCGAAAGGAGTTGAAGGCCAAATATGTAGTTTTTTCCTTTAACTTTTCATAGTCGTGTCCTCTTAGGACTAGTATCATGTCCAGGGTATAAATATAAACCCTTGGCTATTGTAAAAAGGGTTCACAACCACATCAATACAAACCGGCCCTGTGCCATCTTCGAGTCCCTAAGTCGTGTCGTCGAGTTCTTCGAGAGGAAACATCGATCCGTCGACCTCCGTAATTACCGGCAACCTTGTTATCATGTCTAGTATCATGCGGTGGATTTAGATATGATGCAAGTAGTTTCGTATGTTAAGCTTAGTATCGTGCGGCGGATTTAAGCTTATGACGGGAAGTTTTTGCTTATTCCTTGTATCGTGCGGTGGATTAAGACATGAGTAAAAATAGTTATCGGCTCTATTAGATTTGGCAGATCTAGTAGATTCATTAAGTTATCATGTGTTATGTGTTTTATTTATTTAATTCCTGTAACACTCTTTTGCCCAATCTAGATTGATCTCTATTCGGCCTTATTTCACAAGTTTGCTTGTGCTTTGCTAATCATAAGATCATGATGGCCGGATCAGCTTTCAATCTAGGTTGTTACATGTCGCGGGTTCATACATGTCGACCATGTTTATGCTTTGATAGAACTGGGTGTCGTGCGGCAGATGCAGGTTTTAGATTAGTTTGATCATGTTCTGCTTGTATGTTCCTTCCTCATGGACCCCAACTCGGCTAGTTTGCCGATTTTGGTTATGCTTACATGAGTAACGAGCTTTTATAGATCTATTCAAGTATATGCATGCTTTTAGCTTGTTATAATTAGATTGTATCATGCGGTGGATTAATCTGATTATAACAAGTGGTATAGACTTATAGCAAGTGGTATCATGCGGTGGATTAGCTTCGCTTAAGTTTATGCTTGACGGGTTTATGAAGACTAAACGTGCGGCAGATTAGTTGGATTAGCCTATGCACGTGTTATTTGAATAGATCTATTCTTGCAAGTTGCCTGTTTATAATATCCTTGTTTCGTTCAAGCATGTCTCCCTTTTGCATTCGGCAGTTAATATGCTTCATATACTCTGTTCTCATACTTGTCGAATGGCTTTGTAAACATGCTCTGACAGACAGCTTCTATAGCTGTGTGCCGTCGTGACTGGCTTTTAAAGCCGTACATATGGAACTGTCTGGTTTTACCCAACATGTTCCAGAGGTATTCTCACGCTTTATCCCTTGTTGGTTTTCAGGTCAAACCGACTGGCACGTCATCGGATTCAGCACACTCCGGGCACCCGATTGAAGCTAGCCTCGTTCGGCTTGCTGTGTGTCTTGGCGCAAGGTGTCACTTTTTGCGTCAGCAGGACCTTGTTGGTCCGGCTCGGGTGACCTCGGTTGGGGGGAAGTGGTATGTGCTTGTTGTTGTTGATGACTTTTTGAGATATTCGTGGGTCTTCTTTTTAGCTGAGAAGACTGAGACTTTCTCCTTTGCTCGCAATCTGATTTTGCGGCTTCAGAATGAGTTCCCTTTGAACTCGATGCGAGCTATTAGGAGTGATAATGGTTCCGAATTCAAGAATTCGGATTTTGAGAAGTTTTGTAACTCTTTAGGTTTAGAGCATCAGTTTTCTTCCCCCTACACACCGCCACAGAATGGTGCTGTAGAGAGGAAGAATCGGACCCTTGTAGAGATGGCCAGGACGATGCTCGATGAGCATAGGACTCCTAGGCGATATTGGGCCGAAGCTATGAGCACTGCATGCTACATTTCAAATCGCATTTTTCTCCGAGCTTTCTTGAAAAAGACTTCTTATGAGTTGCGTTTTGGAAAACTGCCCAAGGTGAGTTATTTTCGAGTTTTTGGTTGCCATTGTTTTATACTCAAAAAGGGCAATTTGGGCAAGTTTGAGTCTCGTTCTTCTGACGGTGTGTTTTTGGGTTATGGCACTCACACTCGAGCTTATCGTGTACTTAACCTTGACACTAACCGAGTCATGGAGACATCCGATGTCACCTTCGACGAGACCATGGTTTGTCCTTCTTCTCGTTTTGAGCGTGCAGGTGATCATGAGGTTGGTGAGCCTCTTTTTGATGACGAGGATGAGGGTGCTGAAGGTATGGATGATCCAGCACCCCCTCCACCTGCTGTGCCGCAAGGAGCGGCTTCTACGATGACTCACGGCCCCGACACGTCTTCTTCCTGGGGGCCGTGGGATCCGCCACCCCGAGCGGTACCTTTTGTACCCGGGGAGACACCAGCTACTATTGAGGGGGAGATCACGTCTGCATGAGAGGCGCCACGACACATCCAGCGCCAACACCCCCCTCAGCAGATGATCGGCAACATTGACAAACGTGTCACTCGGTCCAGGTCTCAAATCTCTCACTTTGCTCATTCTGCTTTTGTTGCTGATTTCGAGCCCCGAGATGTTGGACACGCTTTGACGGATCCGGATTGGGTCAATGCCATGCATGAGGAGTTAGAGAACTTTGAGCGAAATCGGGTTTGGGTTTTAGTTCCGCCTCCTCCAGACTGTAAGCCTATTGGGACAAAATGGGTTTTCAAAAACAAGCAAGGAGAGGATGGCCACGTTGTTAGAAACAAGGTCAGGCTTGTAGCGAAAGGCTATAGTCAGAAGGAGGGGATAGACTATGAGGAGACTTTTGCTCCTGTAGCTCGTTTGGAGGCTATTAGGATACTCTTGGCTTTTGCAACATCCAAAGGTTTCAAACTTTTTTAAATGGATGTCAAGAGTGCCTTCTTAAACGGCTACATAGAAGAAGAGGTTTATGTTGAACAACCCCCCGGTTTTGAAAATCCCAAGTTTCCAAACCATGTTTTCAAACTCCACAAAGCTTTATATGGTTTGAAACAAGCCCCTAGAGCCTGGTATGACAGGTTGAAAACCTTTTTGCTTGCTAAGGGTTTTAAAATGGGATGTGTGGATAAAACGCTCTTTCTCCTCAAGCAAGGCAAAGACACTCTCTTGGTCCAGATTTACGTGGATGATATCATTTTCGGTGGTTCTTCTCACGCTTTGGTTGCCAAGTTTGCAGATACTATGAGCAGGGAGTTCGAGATGAGTATGATGGGTGAGCTGACTTTCTTTCTCGGATTGCAAATTAAGCAATCCCGAGAAGGGACGTTTGTGCACTAGGGCAAGTATACCAAGGACTTGCTGAAGAGATTTGATATGGGTGAGGCCAAGCCTCTTCCAACACCCATGTCAACCACGACGGCCCTGGATGCGGACAAGGATGGAGAAGCTGTGGACCAGAAGGAGTACCGAAGCATGATCGGGTCGCTGCTCTACCTGACGGCGACACGCCCGGACATCCAGTTCGCGGTGTGTCTGTGTGCGCGCTTTCAGGCGTCGCCGCGCACTTCTCACCGTCAGGCGGTCAAGCGCATTTTCAGGTACCTTCGCTTCACACCTGAGTTCGGGATTTGGTATTCAGCTTCCTCCACCCTCTCCCTTTGCGGTTATTCCGATGCTGATTTTGCTGGTTGTCGCATTGAGCGCAAGTCCACTTCTAGGACTTGCCAATTTATTGGTTCTTCTCTTGTATCGTGGTCTTCTCGCAAGCAGTCTAGTGTCGCCCAGTCTACCACGGAGGCTGAGTATGTTGCTGCGGCTAGCTGCTGTTCCCAGTTACTTTGGATGATGGCCACTTTGCGTGATTTTGGTCTGAGCTTTTCTCATGTTCCTTTGCTTTGTGACAGCACGAGTGCGATTAGCGTTGCTAAGAACCCCGTGCTTCACTCGAAGACCAAACACATTGATGTGCGCTTTCATTTTCTGCGAGACCACTATGAGAAGGGTGATATCGACCTTCACCATGTCGATACTCATCATCAGTTGGCTGATATTTTCACCAAGCCTTTGGACGAATCAATCTTTAATCGGTTGAGGGGTGAGCTTGGTGTGTGTTTCCCCTTTTAGATGGGGGAAACATGTTTGATCTTGTATCATAGACTGACTATTTTCTCGTTTGCTTTGTTTTTCTTCTGCACTTCAGCATACGCTTCTACATTCTGAGCTTCATGCATATAATCTTTAAAATGTAATTATGCTCTGTTTAGTACGCTCTGATGCTATTCGTTGATGCTAGTAGCTTATGCTCTCTCTGATCACTAATACATGTTGTGAGCTGAGCTATTTTTGAATGGTGAATCTGCTTAACAAACATAAAACTTGAAAATGTTCACCATTGAGATATGCAACTAGCATGTGTAGGATGTGTTGAATTCACTCGTGCTTTTCATATATGCTAGGTTGCTATGTATCTAGTTCTGAGTCTTTCACTTGCTTGGTATGTTCATATTCTGAGATAAAACTTGAACCAAGATAAGTGAATTGAAAAGATCGAGATGGGATTGCTTGTCAACACATCACAGTTTCGAGACCGTTTCTCATTGCACTTTGAGTTAAACTTGAGCTGTATAGTGTATGACCGAAACTGTTTCTTTAAGCTTCTGATTGCTTCTGCATAGGCTTCGCACAGTTGAAAAGTTAGGCAATGACAAGCTCTCAACCTCTCGCAATGACATGCTAAATTCTGAACTTGTGCTATTTCACCGCTGCAACTCCGATCTAAAATTTTGAAATCACAAGTTATGTTTCGTTCTATAGCATGATGGTTGAACTTTGCTAGGGGTAGTTCACCTTGCATACATGGTTAGCACTTGTCTGTTTTCCTGTCTATACATGTGTAGTGCTATTTTGATGGTGAATACCTTTTTGGCTAAAAACTGCTCACTTTGCTCATATGTTTATATTTCATATTTTGTGATCAGTTTGAGCCTTCCCTAGCTTGTATGCTTTCCAGTGAGTCATTGGAGCTATACTATTTAGAGCATCCTTGCATTTTCTTGACTATATTCCTGAAGCTGCTACCTTGCATTGTGACTCATATGCATTTTTGAAGGTGGAGCACTTCTCTTGTTGGCACTTTTGATGGTGCATTTTCTGAGGGGGAGAAAATTGCTTTCGGTTCCTTTTGCTTGATGGTGCATTTTCAACTAAGGGGGAGAATTTGGTCAAATCATGCCTCCCATGTTTTAACTAAGGGGAGAGGAATTGGTTGTGTGCACCATGCAAGGGGGAAGAGTTTGCTCATGCTGAATTTTTGATATTTCCAATTGGTTCGGAGCGCTTTGCTAGTTGTGTTGAGCCTTTGCCTCTTTCTTGAGGGACTAGCAGTCGCATCTTTGCTTCAGTTGGGTTCAGTTGGTTTTGGGTTTTTCAGTTGATGTTGAGCTTTCTGCTAGTTGTGTTGAGCCTCTGTGCCTCTGTCTTGAGGGACTAGCATTTTGCTTTGATTTTTCAATTGGTATCCGCTAGCGGTGTTGAGCCTATTCTACCTCTTCTTGAGGGCTAGCTTTGCCTTGCTTGGTTGCGTCGAGCCGTTGCCCATGTCTTTGGGGACCAAGTTGTTTTGCTCTTTCCACTTGACCTTCTTCGGCTTTGCTATGCCTTTGGGTCATTTGGTCGAGTTCTCTCTTCTCCTTCTCCCTCCTTCTCTTTCTATTATGATTTGTGTTGGTAGTTGACAATGCACTCATCAAGGGGGAGATTGCGGCTACATGGGTGTATGCCGAGTCTCGAGTGATGAGTGATTGTCAACGGGTTTGATCGCATGTTCTTTGGCTTGTGTTGTGCAGGTGTCGAGCACGGATACAGTGATCAGAGGCAAGGTGAAGGTCAAGTAGAGACGTGCCGTGCCGATGGACCGAGAGATTGGTTCGTGGACATCACGCATATCACTTTGCTCGTGAGATTGGTTCTTGGGACAGTGGCGACAAGTTTCCGAAAGGAATTTTGAAGCTCCCATTCACCCCCCCCCCTCTGGTCGCTTTCTGGTAGCACTTTCGGTCCTTCATGCCCGGCGTGGAGGCTGGACATGCTCCGACATCGGTGCTGCAACTCGGGGTGTGCGAACCACATCCCGTCTATGGCGCGGGTTTGGTAGTTGAGCCTCGAAAAACTACCCTCGACGGTTTCCGAGTTTGGGCCTCAAAACTCGGGGTGGCCGGTTTCCGAGTTTGGGATCAAAACTAGGCGAGGACGGTTTCCAGGTTTGGGCCTCAAAACCTGGGCTCACGGGTTTCCGAGTTTGGGCCTCAAAACTCGGCATGGACGGTTTCCATGTTTGGGCCTCAAAACCTGGGCGCGCGGGTTTCTGAGTTTGGTCCACAAAACTCAGCCAGAGGACAGGTTTCCCGGTTTTGGCCTCAAAACTGGGGGGAGGTCCAGGTTTCCCGGTTTCGGCCTTAAAATCGGGGGGAGGTCCGCAAAAAGGATGGTCGACGCGTGGCGGCGTGGAGAGGCTGGCGCGGCGGCGAAGCTATCCACGAGGAAGGCGCGGCGGTTGACAGGACGACACGTGGCGGCATCCTGAGGCTTGCGTTGAGGCGAAGCTAAGGATGACGAAGGCGCGTGGACGTCGGATCAACTACCAGCAGAGTTGGACTGGGATACCCCTAGGGTTGGCCGCTTCGCTCTTGTATCTAGGGGTAGAAGGGGATTATTGTTTTAGGCTATAAATAAGAGAGACACCCCTCCTCTCTCTATATCCTTGCAGCATTTGTTTCCTGAGCTCTCTCTCTCTCTAGCCCCCGCTTAGGTTCCAATCATACTTCGCTGCGGATACATGGGTGTATGCCGAGTCTCGAGTGATGAGTGATTGTCAACTGGGATAATGCGCATGTTCTTTGGCTTGTGTTGTGCAGGTGTCGAGCACGGATACAGTGATCGAAGGCAAGGTGAAGGTCAAGTAGAGACGTGCCGTGCCGATGGACTGAGAGCGGTGAAGGGCGGACGTGAGGCTTCGACTGAGGGACCGGTGCCCTGAGGATCAGCTGTGGTGGCTGACAGCCTGGGGCAGCGACGAGCGAAGACTTGCGGGCACGGTGTTCCTTGGGTCGACGACCTGGGAACACGTGTCGGTGGACGGGGTGCACGGGTGGTGCATCCCCTCTACGGCTCGGTTTGGTGGTTGGGCCACAGAAAAACCACCGAGTGGACGGTTTCCAGGTTTGGGCCTCAAAACCTGGGTGCTGATGGTTTCCGAGTTTGGGCCACAAAACTCGGGCTGAGGACGGTTTCCAGGTTTGGGCCTCAAAACCTGGGCGATGCGGGTTTCTGAGTTTGGGCCACAAAACTCAGGCGATGGACGGCTGGTTTCCCGGTTTGGGCCACAAAACCGGGGCTTGGTTGTGAAGGCTGGTTTCCCGGTTTGGGCCTCAAAACCGGGGGCGAAGTCCGGGAAAAGGACAAGCAGAGCGGTGGCGGCACGTGGCGGCAATCGGTGAGGTTGCGTCGAGGCAACGCTACCAGTTGTGCGGGCGTGGCCGTCAGATCACCACCTACCACGAGTTGGTCCAGAATAACCCTAGGGTTTAACTGGTTCGCTCTGTAATTAGTTAGGGGTAGAGTGGGAACTAGAATTAGGACAAGTAGAGGGAGACACCCACCTCCCATCCTATCTCAGTCATTTTGCTCTTTGCCTTCTAGGTTTTCCTGCTCTCCCAATCCCCTACTGTAGCAAATTAGATCCGTAGAGAACCATAGCTCTATATACTGGAGATTTTGAGGAAGTGAGACCGTAATCTCACTGTTGTAGCGTGTGGTAGCCACACGGTTGCAGATCGATGTGTTGATTCACGTTTTGTTTGTGTTCTTTGCGTTCTTCGTTTCTCCGCGATTTTCCCGTCACTCGATCTCCCTCTCTACTGCGTCTTTTCAAAATCCGTTTGAATCAGCTTGTTCTTTATAGTGAGGAGATCATTTCCACCGAAGGAATTCATCTAACTCCTCACGAACAAGTAGATCGGGTTGATTTCGTTTTCGTGGCGTTTTTTCGTTCATACTTCTTCCCTTTCGAATTCCCGTTGATTGGATCGTTTTGAGTGGATGATTTCTTGGGGATAGTTTCCTAACTACCTCATGATCATCTTCTCCAAGTTTGGGAACTAGGGATTTTGAGTTGAATTGAATTTAGGGAGATTTGAGTTGAGGGCGACCAAAATCGCCCTCACTGGGCACTCGCGGACAGTCCGCCGTTGGGGGCGCGGACAGTCCGCGCGTCGGGCTCCGACCGAGCAGTGGTCGCGTGGCTCGGCTGTGCTGACTCAGTTTGACCAGCGGACAGTCCGCAGTACTGAGTCGCGAACAGTCCGGGAGGCGTCCAGCAGCTGTTCAGCAACGTTGCTGTTTTGCTCTTTTGGCCGGCGGACAGTCCGCCACCTGAGCCGAGACAGTCCGCCGTTGGGCAGACAGTCTGCGGTCTGAACCTCGGATAGTCCGCGAGTTGGCTGCTTGTTGAGTTTTAGTGCATTTGCTCTCCCGGCTTCTTCGCTTGGTTTTCGGACTTCTCGTTTGGCCCTAGAGTTGACCTAGGAATCTCTTTAGGTATCTTTGCTACTTGTTAGCATCGGTATTTGGGGATTTCTCGACGTAGCATTCAATCTACGTTCAGGACTAGGTCTTAGGGGTCGAACTTGTGCCGGTGCTTTTAGCGTTTGGCTTGCTATCGCTTTGTGGTGCCTCGCTGTGATCCTAGGGATCATCCACCCTCTTCCAAGGGTCGTGGGCTTCACGGTTTGGGTCGAAGCTTTTGGGGGTTGATTTTGGGACAAGGGCCAAAGTTTCGATAGAAATTTTTGAGCTCTCATTCACCCCCCTCTGGTCACCTTGCTATTGCATTCTCGGTCCTTCAATTGGTATCAGAGCGGGTTAAGGATCTTCCACCTTAGCCGGTTCCAGATCCACAAAAGGCGACATGGATCGCGGCGTGGGCAAACCGCCGTTTTTCGATGGGACAAATTATGCGTATTGGAAGATACGTATGTCAGCCTATCTTCAGAGTTTGGGTGCTTCCATCTGGGATATTTGCAACTCTGCCGATTACGTGGTCTTGGCTGCTCATGTTACTCAGCATCAGATTATGTATGTCGGACTTGATGCCAATAGCCGAGCCCGTAATGCTCTTTTCTAATGCTTGAGCATGCCGAAGTTTGATCGTGTTTCTCACCTCGCTACGGCTCGAGAGATTTGGGCTACCCTCATGCGTTTCCATGAGGGAACCACTCAAGTCAAAACTCGTGAGCATAGATAGTTTATTCGCTCGCTTTCAGGTGATTGTCAACAGGATGAGGGCTAACAAGGAGCTGTTGCCTTTCGACGATCATGAGAGACCTTTGAAGCTTTTGCATACTCTTGATCGATCGGTGTGGGACTCAAAGGTTCAGGCGATCATCGAATCACCTAACTATGAGACCCTCACATGCGACGAGCTCTTCAGTAAGCTCAAGTCCAGTGAGATTGATGCCATGGCGAGGGTTTCTTATGAAAATCCTTCTGGCCCGTCGATGGCTTTGCTTTCTGGCTCTTCTGCTAACCCCTCTGGAGGATTTGCACTCTCTTCTCTTCTTTCTGTCATAGAGGAGCAGCTAGAGTTCATGGGGGATGACGAGTTGGCCCTGCTTGCCAAACGGTTCTCGCGGTTCCAGAACAACCGCATGAACCGTCGCCACGGAGGAGGACGCTCGGGTTGTTTCGAGTGCGGCGACCCCAACCACTTCATCGCTAATTGCCCGAAGAAGAACAAGCAAGTCTTCGGCAAGGCGGATCATGGGCACAAGTACGACTCCGGCAAGCGCAAGGAGAAGTACGTCTCCGCGAAGCACAAGCGGAAGGGCGGCTTCAACAAGGAGTACATCAAGATGAAGTACCTGGAGAAGGCCCAGGCTGAGCAGCGTGCTTTCTTCGCCACGCTCAGCGACGTCGACGACTCGGATGATGACTCCGCTTCCTCAAGCGACGACGAGTTCGAGAAGAAGAAAAGGATCGAGGACAAGCTGAACGGCCTCTGCTTCTTCGCTGACAACGAGGGCTTCTGCACCATGGCCCTCGACAAGGTGGTCGACGGCGAGCTGGAGGAGATCCCTAGGAACGACGACGACGACGACACCTCCCAGGTATCTCAGACCCCCGATGAGCTTTCTGTTGAGGTCGAGAAACTTACTGTCGTCCTTCCTAGTCAAGATAAGTTGCTTAGGCGTGCTGCTAGAGAGCGGAAGGAGTTTAGGCAGAAGTGGGAGGATACGGTGAAGGAACTTGAATCTGTCAAGTCCATTGTTGTTGTCACAGAGGAGGAGTGTGAGATGTGCTCCACACACATGACTGACCTTCTCACTTTGAGAAGTAAGTATGCTGTGTTGGTAGGAGAGGTGGATGAGCTTAAAGCTAGATCCTCGCTGTTGGGTGCGTGCAAGTCTTGTGCGGGCTTGCAATCGGAGTTGGTAGAGAAGAATGCCAAGATTGTGTCTCTTGAGAAGGCCAGCTCGGGTAGCACTTGTGTGACTAGGTGCGTTCTGTGTGAGGGTTTGGAGATGGAGATTGCGAACGTGAAGCATGACAAGATGCAAACCGAGGAGGAAAACACATACCTTCGGACCATCTTGTCATGGGTGTCTAGTGGTGAGCCGCAGCTTGGGATGATGATCTCCCAATTCAAGCGTGCTGCTGGAGGTCCAGGTGTAGGCTTTGCTCAGGGTGTTGAGTGCGCTTCATCTTTTGGCGAGATTGGAGAGTCGAGTGGTCTGAACCCGTGTGAGAAGCCCAACTCCACCACTACTCCCAAGCTTACCAAGATTCCACCCAAAGAGCCTCTCAAGCCTAACACCAAGGATGGGGTGTTTGTTGAACCTCCGAGAGCTCCACCCAAGAAACAGTCGTGGGCTCCAAAACCAAACCACCTCAAGAATAAGCTAGACACAATACCACCTATCCAAGAGGAGCTTATGCCACAGAAGGGCAAAGTGATCCATTCCCACTACCGTGAGTACCAACAACCCCCTATGAGAGCGGTGAGGTACCATTGTGAGCACTGTGGGAGAGATGGACACTTGAGTGAGTTTTCCTTTCGGCTAAAGAGAGAGGCACGTCGTGCAAAGGAGATGAACAACACGGACATGTACCATCCCTTCCGTGATATACTTGTGCCGAATGTTCAGAGGCGTGCTGCTAGGGCTAGAGGTCCAAAACCTCAAGTTCCTAGGCCTAGGCCGCGAAGAGGTCGTGCCCAGCGGGAGCTTGCAGTTGTGGGCTATGGACCCCGTGGCGGTGGCTTTGTAGTTGAGCGTTTTCCCCCATCGCGTTTTGAGTATCGCGATGGACTCTCGTCCCTTAGCGGACCACGTTTTCCTCTACGTGGTGATCGCTCCTCCCGTAGGCGTGCTAAGAATGGTTTTTCTACTAACCGTTCTTTTGAGCAGCCGGCCCAACACTAGTATTCTTCCTACTTCACTAAACCCAGTGTTGGACCGTATGCTCACCCTATGTCTTTTTATTGATGTAGGTAAAAGTATTGGAGAACGTTTGGTTGGTGGATTCCGGTTGTTCGAGGCACATGACCGGAAACGCCAAGTGGTTCTCCAGTCTTAGTCCGGTCGCCGGAAAGGAGTTTATCACCTTCGGCGAAAATAACAAAGGTAAAGTGTTGTCTCGTGGATCGGTGCGAGTTAATGAGCACTTCGTGTTGCGTGATGTTGCTCTTGTTTCTAACTTGCATTTTAACCTTCTTTCTGTTTCGCAACTTTTCGATGATGACTATGAGATTCGTTTTAACCCGAATCTCAGTCGCATTTTGGATCCTCAGGGCAATCTTGTATGTTTGATTTCGCCCTTTGGAAATGTTTTTCGTGCGAATTTCTCAGAATCGTTTGGAATTTCTCGTTGTCTTTTGGCCGGACCTTCCTCCTCTATTATTTGGAAGTGGCATAGGAGACTCGGTCACCTGAGCTTCGACTTGCTTGCAAGACTTAGCTCACTTGGCTTAATCCGAGGATTGCCCAAGTTGTCCATGGAGAAGGATCTTGTTTCCCATTCTTGTAGACATGGGAGGATGGTAGCCGCTCCCCACCATCCAGTGACTTAGGTCATGACCAAGCACCCTAGAGAGCTTTTACACATGGACCTTGTTGGTCCGGCTCGGGTGAGCTTAGTTGGGGGGAAGTGGTACGTGCTTGTTGTTGTTGATGATTTTTCGAGGTATTCGTGGGTCTTCTTTTTAGCTGAGAAGACCGAGACTTTCTCCTTTGCTCGCAATCTGATTTTGCGTCTTCAGAATGAGTTCCTTATGAACTCAATGCGAGCAATTCGGAGTGATAATGGTTCTGAATTCAAGAATTCAGATTTTGAGAAGTTTTGTAACTCTTTGGGTTTGGAGCATCAGTTTTCTTCTCCCTACACACCAGCGGATACATGGGTGTATGCCGAGACTCTGAGTGACGAGTGATTGTCAACTAGGATAATGCGCATGATCTTTGGCTTGTGTTGTGCAGGTGTCGAGCACGGATACAGTGATCGAAGGCAAGGTGAAGGTCAAGTAGAGACGTGTCGTGCCGATGGACCGAGAGTGGCAAAGGGCGGACGTGAGGCTTGGACTGAGGGACCGGTGGCCTGAGGATCAGCTGTGGTGGCTGAAAGCCTGGGACATCGACGAGTGAAGACTTGCGGGTGGACGGGGTGCACGGGCGGTGCATCCCTTCTATGGCTCGGTTTGGTGGTTGAGCCACAGAAAAACCACCGAGTGGACGGTTTCCAGGTTTGGGCCTCAAAACCTGGGCGCTGATGGTTTCTGAGTTTGGGCCACAAAATCTGGGCTGAGGACGGTTTCCAGGTTTGGGCCTCAAAACCTGGGCGCTGCGGGTTTCTGAGTTTGGGCCACAAAACTCAGGCGATGGTCGGCTGGTTTCCTGGTTTGGGCCTCAAAACCAGGGGTTGGTTGTGAAGGCTGGTTTCCCGGTTTGGGCCACAAAACCGGGGGCGACGTCCGGGAAAAGGACAAGCAGAGCGGTGGCGGCACGTGGTGGCAATCGGTGAGGTTGCGTCGAGGCAACACTACCAGTTGTGCGGGCGTGGCCATCGGATCACCACTTACCATGAGTTGGTCCAGAATAACCCTAGGGTTTAGCTGGTTCGCTCTGTATTTAGTTAGGGGTAGAGTGGGAATTAGAATTAGGATTAGTAGGGGGAGACACCCACCTTCCCATCTATCTCAGTGATTTGCTCTTTGCCTTCTAGGTTTTCCTGCTCTCCCCATCCCCTGCTGTAGCAACTGAGATCCGCAGAAAACCATAGCTCTATGTACTAGAGATTTTGAGGAAGTGAGACCGTAATCTCACTGTTGTAGCGTGTGGTAGCCACACGGTTGCAGATCGATGTGTTGATTCACGTTTTGTTCGTGTTCTTCGCATTCTTCGTTTCTCCACGATTTTCCCATCACTCGATCTCCCTCTCTACTGCGTCTTTTCAAAATCCGTTTGAATCAACTTGTTCTTTACAGTGAGGAGATCATTTCCACAAAAGGAATTCATCTAACTCCTCACGAACAGGTAGATCGGGTTGATTTCATTTTTGTGGCGCTTTTTCGTTCATACTCCTCGCCTTTTCATTTCCCGGTGATTGAATCGATTTGAGTGGATGATTTCTTGGGGATAGTCTCCAAACTACCTCGTGATCATTCTCTCCAAGTTTGGAAACACGGGATTGTGATTTGATTCGGATTTGGGAAGAGTTGTGTGAGGGGCGACCGAAATCGCCCTCATAGGGAGGTCGCGGACAGTCCGCCGTTCCTCCCGCGGACAGTCCGCGCGTCGGGGTCGGCTGGACCAGTAGCCTGACTCCGCGTTGTTGGACTAGTTCTATTTGAACCGCGGACAGTCCGCAGTTGGGACTCGCGGACAGTCCGGGAGCTGTCCAGGGAACTTCAGCAGCAGTGCGTTTTTGCACTTTTGACCGGCGGACAGTCCGCCATCAGACCCCGGACAGTCCGCCGTTGGGCAGACAGTCCGCGAACTGGACCCCGGACAGTCCGGGAATCGGCTGAAGCCTCTGGTTTAGTGTGTTCGCTCTCTCGGCTTCTTCGCTTGGTCTCCGGACTTCTCGTTTGGTCCTAGAGTTGACCAAGGAACCTCTCTAGGTATCTTTGCTACTTGTTAGCATTGGTATTTAGAGATTTCTCGACGTAGTCTTCCATCTACGTTCGGGACATGGTTTTTGAGGGTCGAACTTGTGCTGGGGCTTTTGGCGTTTGGTTCACTTTTGCTTTGTGGTACCTCGCTGTGATCCTAGGGATCATCCACCCTCTTCCAAGGGTTGTGAGCATCACGGTTTTCGTTCGTAGCTTTTGGGGTTGATTTGTGGGACAAAGGCCAAAGTTTCGAGAGAAATTTTTGAGCACCCATTCACCCCCCTCTGGTCGCCTTGCTATTGCATTCTCGGTCCTTCAATTGGTATCGGAGCGGGTTAAGGATCTTCCACCTTAGCCGGTTCCAGATCCACAGAAGGCGACATGGATCGCGGCGTGGGCAAACCACCGTTCTTCGATGGGATGAACTATGTGTATTGGAAGATACGCATGTCGGCCTATCTGCAGAGAATTGGTGCTTCCATTTGGGATATTTGCAACTCTGCTGATTACGTGGTCTTGGCTGCTCGTGTGACTCAGCATCAGATCGATGAGCACGATGCCAATAACCGAGCCCATAATGCTCTTTTCTCTTGTTTGAGCATGTCCGAGTTTGACCGCGTTTCTCACCTCGCTACGACTCGGGAGATTTGGGCTACCCTCATGCGTTTCCATGAGGCAACCTCTCAAGTCAAAACCCATCTCTACGAGTCGTTCAAGCGTGAGTATGAGAACTTTCGACATATGCCTGGCGAGAGCATAGAAAGTTTATTCGCTCGCTTTCAGGTGATTATCAATAGGATCAGGGCTAACAAGGAGTTGTTGCCTTTCGACGATCATGAGAGAGCTTTGAAGCTTTTGCATACTCTTGATTGATTGGTGTGGGACTCAAAGGTTCAGGCGATCATCGAATCACCTAACTATGAGACCCTCACATGCGACGAGCTCTTTAGTAAGCTCAAGTCCAGTGAGATTGACGCCATGGCGAGGGCTTCTTATGAAAATCCTTCTGGCCCGTGGATGGCTTTGGTTTCTGGCCCTTCTGCTAACCCCTCTGGAGGTTTTGCACTCTCTTCTCTTCTTTCTGTCACAGAGGAGCAGCTGGAGTTCATGGGGGATGACGAGTTGGCTTTGCTCGCCAACCGGTTCTCGCGGTTTCACAACAACCGCATGAACCATCGCCGCAGAGGACGACGCTCGGGATGTTTCGAGTGCGGCGACCCCAACCACTTCATCGCCAATTGCCCGAAGAAGAACAAGCTGATCTTCGGCAAGGCGGAACATGGGCACAAGTACGACTCCGGCAAGCTCAAGGAGAAGTACGTCCCCGCGAAGCACAAGCGGAAGGGTGGCTTCGACAAGGAGTACATCAAGACGAAGTACTTGGAGAAGGCCCAGGCTGAGCAGCGTGCATTCTTCGTCACGCTCAGCGACGTCGACGACTCGGATGACGACTCTGCTGCCTCAAGCGACGACGAGTCCGAGAAGAAGAAGAGGATCGAGGACAAGCTGAACGGCCTCTGCTTCTTCGCCGACGATGAGGGCTTCTGCACCATGGCCCTCGGCAAGGAGGTCGATGGCGAGCTAGAGGACACCCCTCAGAACGACGACGACGACACCTCCCAGGTGAAACGATTGGAGAACGTTTGGTTGGTGGATTCCGGTTGCTCGAGGCACATGACCGGAAACGCCAAGTGGTTCTCTAGTCTTAGTCCAGTCGCCGGAAAGGAGTTTATCACCTTCGGCGACAATAGCAAAGGTAGAGTGTTGTCTCGTGGGTCGGTGCGAGTTAATGAGCACTTTGTGTTGCGCGATGTTGCTCTTGTTTCTAACTTGCATTTTAACCTTCTTTCTGTTTCGCAACTCTTTGATGACGACTATGAGATTCGTTTTAAGCCGAATCTCAGTCGTATTTTGGATCCTCAGGGCAATCTTGTTTGTGGGATTTCGCCCTTTGGGAATGTCTTTCGTGCGGATTTCTCGGAGTCGTTTGGAGCTTCTCATTGTCTTTTGGCTGGACCTTCCTCCTCTGATCTTTGGAAGTGGCATAGGAGACTAGGACATTTGAGCTTCGACTTGCTTGCAAGGCTTAGTTCACTTGGCCTAATCCGAGGATTGCCCAAGTTGTGCATGGAGAAGGATCTTGTTTGCCATTCTTGTAGACATGGGAAGATGGTTGCCGCTCCCCACCATCCAGTGACTCAGGTCATGACTAAGCGCCCTGGAGAGCTTTTGCACATGGACCTTGTTGGTCCGGCTCGGGTGAGCTCGGTTGGGGGGAAGTGGTATGTGCTTGTTGTTGTTGATGATTTTTCGAGATATTCATGGGTTTTATTTTTAGCTGAGAAAACTGAGACTTTCTCTTTTGCTCGCAATCTGATTTTGCGTCTTCAGAATGAGTTCCCTTTGAACTCAATGCGAGCTATTAGAAGTGATAATGGTTTCGAGTTCAAAAACTGGGATTTTGAGAAGTTTTGTAACTCTTTGGGTTTAGAGCATCAGTTTTCTTCTCCCTACACACCACCTCAGAATGGTGTTGTAGAAAGGAAGAATCGGACCCTTGTAGAGATGGCCAGGACGATGCTCGATGAGCATAGGACTCTTAGGCGATATTGGGTCGAAGCTATGAGCACTGCATGCTACATTTCCAATCGCATTTTTCTCCGAGCTTTTTGAAAAAGACTTCTTATGAGTTGCGTTTTGGAAAACAGCCCAAAGTGAGTTATTTTAGAGTTTTCGGTTGCCATTGTTTTATACTCAAAAAGGGCAACTTGGACAAGTTTGAGTCTCGTTCTTCTGATGGTGTATTTTTGGGTTATGGCACTCAGACTCGAGCTTATCGTGTACTTAACCTTGATACTAACCGAGTCATGGAGACATCCGATGTCACCTTCGACGAGACCATGGTTTGTCCTTCTTCTCGTTTTGAGCGTGCAGGTGATCATGAGGTTGGCGAGCCTCTTTTTGATGATGAAGAAGAGGGTGCTGAAGGGATGGATGACCCAACACCTCCTCCACCTGCTGGGCCGCAAAGAGCGGCTTCTACTACGACTCATGACCCCGATCCCTCTTCTTCAACTTGGGGGTCGTGGGATCCGCCACCTCGAGCGGTACCTTTTGTACCCGAGGAGGCACCAGCTGCTGTTTAGGGGGAGGCTACTTCAGCTCGGGAGGCGCCACGCCACATTCAGCGCCAACACCCGCCTCAATAGATGACCGGCAGCATCGGCGAACGTGTCACTCGATCAAGGTCACAACAAATCTCTCACTTTGCTCATTCTGCATTTGTTGCTGATTTTGAACCCCGAGATGTTGGACACGCTTTATATGATCCTGCTTGGGTCAATGCCATGCATGAGGAGTTAGAAAACTTTGAAAGAAATCGGGTTTGGGTTTTGGTTCCACCTCCTCCTGAGTGTCACCCTATTGGTACAAAATGGGTTTTCAAAAACAAACAAGGAGAGGATGGCCATGTTGTGAGAAACAAGGCCAGACTTGTAGCCCAGGGGTATAGTTAGAAGGAGGGGATAGACTATGAGGAGACGTTTGCTCCTATAGCTCGTTTGGAGGCGATTAGGATACTCTTGACTTTTGCTGCATCCAAAGGGTTTAAACTTTTTCAAATGGATGTCAAGAGTGCCTTCCTAAACGGAGGTGTATGTGAAACAACCCCCGGTTTCGAAATCCCAAGTTTCCAAACCATCTTTTTAAACTTCACAAAGCATTATATGGTTTGAAACAAGCCCCTAGAGCCTGGTATGATAGGTTGAAAACCTTTTTGCTTGCTAAGGGTTTTAAAATGGGATGTGTGGATAAAACACTCTTTCTCCTCAAGCAAGGCAGTGACACTCTCTTGGTCTAGATTTACGTGGATGATATCATTTTCGGTGGTTCTTCTCACGCTTTGGTTGCCAAGTTTGCAGATACTATGAGCAGGGAGTTTGAGATGGGCATGATGGGCGAGTTGACATTTTTCCTTGGGTTGCAAATCAAGCAATCTGGAGAGGGAACATTTGTGCACCAGGGTAAGTATACCAAGGATATCCTGAAGAAATTCGATATGGGTGAGGCCAAGCCTCTTCCAACACCCATGTCGACCACGACGGCCCTGGATGCGGACAAGGACGGAGAAGCTGTAGACCAGAAGGAGTACCGGAGTATGATCGGGTTGGTGCTGTACCTGACGGCGACACGCCCGGACATTCAGTTCGCAGTGTGTCTTTGCGCGCGATTTAAGTCGTCGCTGCGCACTTCTCACCGTCAGGCGGTCAAGCGCATTATGAGGTACTTATGCTTCACTCCTGAGTTTGGGATTTGGTATTCTGCTTCCTCCACCCTCTCCCTTTGTGGTTATTCCGATGCTGATTTTGCTGGTTGTCGCATTGAGCGCAAGTCCACTTCTAGGACTTGTCAGTTTATTGGTTCTTCTCTTGTATCATGGTCTTCTCGCAAGGAGTCTAGTGTCGCCCAGTCTACCACGGAGGCTGAGTATGTTGCTACGACTAGCTGCTGTTCCTAGTTGCTTTGGATGATGGCCACTTTGCGTGATTTTGGTCTGAGATTTTCTCGCGTTCCTTTGCTTTGTGATAGCACGAGTGCTATTAGCGTTACTAAGAACCCCGTGCTGCACTCTAAGACCAAACACATTGACATGCGCTTTCATTTTCTGCGAGACCACTATGAGAAGGGTGATATCGACCTTCGCCATGTCGATACTCATCATCAGTTGGCTGATATTTTCACCAAGCCTTTGGACCAATCAACTTTTGCTAGGTTGAGAGGTGAGCTTGGTGTGTGTTTTCCCTTTTAGATGGGGGAAACATTTTGACTCTTGTATTATAAACTGACTTTGTGTTTTTTATTTGGTTTCATCATGCATCTTTGCATTTCATCTTGCATATTTACATTCAGAGCTTCATGTATATAATCTTTAGAATGTAACTATGCTCTGTATAGTATTTGCTCCGATGCTTTATGATGATGCTGTAGCTTATGCTCTTTCTGATCACTGTTACATGTTGTGAGCAGAGCTATTTTATGAATGGTGAATCTGATTAATGACCATAAAACTTGAAAATGTTCACCATTGAGATTTGCAACTAGCATGTGTAGAATGTGTTGAAATCACTTGTGCTCTTCATATATGCTAGGTTGCTATGTCTCTAGTGTTGAGTCATTCACTTGCTTGGTATGTTCATGTTCTGTTTTAAAATTTGAACCAAGTTAAGTGAATTGGAAAGATCGACATGGGATTGCTTGTCGGCACATCACAGTTTCGAGACTGTTTCTCATTGCACTTTGAGTTAAACTTGAGCTGTGTAGTGTATGACCGAAACTGTTGCTTTAAGCTTCTGATTGCTTCTGCATAGGCTTCGCACAGTTGAAAAGTTAGGCAATGACAAGCTTTTAACCTCTCGCAATTGCATGCTGAAATTTAAACTTGTGTAATTTAACCGCTGCAACTCCGATAAAATTTGGATACACAAGTCTATGTTTCATTCTATAGCATGATGATTGAACTGTGCTAGGGGTAGTTCACCTTGTATACATGTTTAGCACTTGTCTAATTTCCTGTCTATACATGTTTTGTGCTATTTTTATGGTGAATACCTTTTTGGCTGAAAACTGCTCGTTTTGCTCTCATGTTCATATTTCGTATTTAGTAATCAGTTTGAGCCTTTGCTAGCTTCTTATGGATGTTGTTGAGTCATCGGATCAGAACTGTGTAGAGCGTCTTTGCACTCTCTTGATTATATTCCTGGAGCTGCTAACTTGCATTTTAACTCATATGCATTTTTGGAGGGAGATATTATGTCAAGGGGGAGAAATTTGAGTGCTTGTACACATTTGCTTGTTGGTGCATTTTCAACTAAGGGGGAGAAAATATTGACAAAACATGTGAGCTCTCTGGGTTGTGTGCACTAGTTGAGGGGGAGTTTGCTAGTTCTGTTGAGCCTTTGCCTCTTTCTTGAGGGACTAGCAAACGTTTTCAGTTCTTCAATTGGTATCAAACTCTTTTGTTTTTGAGTTGGAAACAGTTGGTTTCGAGCTTCATCGCTAGCGGTGTTGAGCCCGTTTTGCCTCTTCTTGAGGGCTAGCTCTGTTTTGCTTGATTTTCAGTTGATTTTTCAATTGGTATCAAGTTTTCTTGCTAGCGGTGTTGAGCCTGTTCTACCTCTTCTTGAGGGCTAGCTTTGCTTTGCTTGGTTGCGTCGAGCCGTTGCCTATGTCATTGGGAACCAAGTTGTTTTGCTCTTTCCACTTGACCTTCTTCGGCTTTGCTATGCTTTTGGGTCATTTGGTCGAGTTCTCTCTCCTTCTTTCTTCCTTCCTCTATTCCATTATGATTTGTGTTGGTAGTTGACAATGCACTCATTAAGGGGGAGATTGCGGATACATGGGTGTATGCCGAGTCTCTAAGTGATGAGTGATTGTCAACTAGGATAATGCGCATGTTCTTTGGCTTGTGTTGTGCAGGTGTCGAGCACAGATACAATGATCGAAGGCAAGGTGAAGGTCAAGTAGAGACGTACCCTGTCGATGGATCGAGAGTGGCGAAGGGCGGACGTGAGGCTTGGACTGAGGGACCGGTGGCCTGAGGATCAGCTGTGGTGGCTGATAGCCTGGGACATCGACGAGCGAAGACTTGCGGGTGGACGGGGTGCACGGGCGGTGCATCCCTTCTATGGCTCGGTTTGGTGGTTGAGCCACAGAAAAACCACCGAGTGGATGGTTTCCAGGTTTGGGTCTCAAAACCTGGGCGCTGATGGTTTCTGAGTTTGGGCCACAAAACTCGGGCTGAGGACGGTTTCCAGGTTTGGGCCTCAAAACCTGGGCGCTGCGGGTTTCTGAGTTTGGGCCACAAAACTCAGGCGATGGTCGGCTGGTTTCCCGGTTTGGGCCTCAAAACCGGGGGTTGGCTGTGAAGGCTGGTTTCCCGGTTTGGGCCACAAAACCGGGGGCGACGTCCGGGAAAAGGACAAGCAGAGCGGTGGTGGCACGTGGCGGCAATCGGTGAGGTTGCGTTGAGGCAACGCTACCAGTTGTGCGGGCGTGGCCGTCAGATCACCACTTACCATGAGTTGGTCCAAGATAACCCTAGGGTTTAGCTGGTTCGCTCTGTAATTAGTTAGGGGTAGAGTGGGAATTAGAATTAGGATAAGTAGGGGGAGACACCCAACTTCCCATCTATCTCAGTCTTTTGCTCTTTGCCTTCTAGGTTTTCCTGCTCTCCCCATCCCCTGCTGTAGCAACTGAGATCCGCAGAGAACCATACCTCTCTGTACTGGAGATTTTGAGGAAGTGAGACCGTAATCTCACTGCTGTAGCGTGTGGTGGCCACACGGTGGCAGATCAATGTGTTGATTCGCGTTTTGTTCGTGTTCTTCGCGTTCTTCGTTTCTCCGCGATTTTCCCGTCACTCGATCTCACTCTCTACTGCGTCTTTTCGAAATCTGTTTGAATCAACTTGTTCTTTACAGTGAGGAGATCATTTCCACCAAAGGAATTCATCTAACTCCTTACGAACAAGTAGATCGGGTTGATTTCGTTTTCATGGCGCTTTTTCGTTCATACTCCTCCCCTTTCAATTTCCCGGTGATTGAATCGATTTGAGCGGATGATTTCTTGGGGATAGTCTCCAAACAACCTCGTGGTCATTCTCTCCAAGTTTGGAAACACGGGATTGTGATTTGATTCGGATTTGGGAAGAGTTGTGTGAGGGGCGACCGAAATCGCCCTCACTGGGAGGTCGCGGACAGTCCGCCGTTCCTCCCGCGGACAGTCCGCGCGTCGGGGTCGGCTGGACCAGTAGCCTGACTCCGCGTTTTTGGACTAGTTCTTTTTGAACCGCGGACAGTCCGCAGTTGGGACTCGCAGACAGTCCGGGAGCTGTCTAGGGAACTTCAGCAGCAGTGCGTTTTTGCACTTTTGACCGGCGGACAGTCCGCCATCAGACCCCGGATAGTCCGCCGTTGGGCAGACAGTCCGCGAACTGGACCCCGGACAGTCCGGGAATCGGCTAAAGCCTCTAGTTTAGTGAGTTCGCTCTCTCGGCTTCTTCGCTTGGTCTCCAGACTTCTCGTTTGGTCCTAGAGTTGACCAAGGAACCTCTCTAGGTATCTTTGCTACTTGTTAGCATCGGTATTTGGAGATTTCTCGACGTAGTCTTCCATCTACGTTCGGGACTTGGTTTTTGAGGGTCGAACTTGTGCCGGTACTTTTGGCGTTTGGTTCGCTTTTGCTTTGTGGTACCTCGCTGTGATCCTAGGGATCATCCACCCTCTTCCAAGGGTCGTGGGCATCACGGTTTTCATTCGTAGATTTTGGGGTTGATTTGTGGGACAAAGGCCAAAGTTTCGAGAGAAATTTTTGGGCTCCCATTCACCCCCCCTCTGGTCGCCTTGCTATTGCATTCTCGGTCCTTGAACACCGCCATAGAATGGTGTTGTAGAAAGGAAGAATCGGACCCTTGTAGAGATGGCCAGGACGATGCTCGATGAGCATAGGACTCCTAGGCGATATTGGACCGAAGCTATGAACATTGCATGCTATATTTCCAATCGCATTTTTCTCCGAGCTTTCTTGAAAAAGACCACTTATGAGTTGCGTTTTGGAAAACAGCCCAAAGTGAGTTATTTTAGAGTTTTTGGTTGCCACTATTTTATACTTAAGAAAGGCAACCTGGACAAATTTGAGTCTCGTTCTTCTGACGGTGTATTTTTGGGTTATGGCACTCATACTCATGCATATCGTGTACTTAACCTTGATACTAATCGAGTCATGGAGACATCCGATGTCACCTTCGACGAGACCATGGTTTGTCCTTCTTCTCGTTTTGAGTGTGTAGGTGATCATGAGGTTGGTGAGCCTCTTTTTGATGACGAGGACGAGGGTGCTGAAGGGATGGATGATCCAGCACTACCTCCACCTGCTGTGCCGCAAGCATGGGTTTCTACTACGACGACTCACGGCCCCAACACCTCTTCGTCGACTACTTGGGGGCCGTGGGATCCGCCACCTCGAGCGGTACCTTTTGTACCCGAGGAGGCACCAGCTGCTGTTGAGGGGGAGGTTTCTTCAGCTCGGGTGGCGCCACGACACATTCGGCACCAACACCCACCTCAATAGATGATCGGCATCATCGGCGAACGTGTCACTCGGTCAAGGTCACAACAAATCTCTCACTTTGCTCATTCTGCATTTGTTGCTGATTTTGAACCCCGAGATGTTGGACACGCTTTTTCTGATCCTGATTGGGTCAATGCCATGCATGAGGAGTTAGAAAATTTTGAAAGAAATCGGGTTTGGGTTTTGGTTCCACCTCCTCCTGAGTGTCACCCTATTGGTACAAAATGGGTTTTCAAAAACAAACAGGGAGAGGATGGCCATGTTGTGAGAAACAAGGCTAGACTTGTAGCCCAGGGGTATAGTAAGGAGGGGATAGACTATGAGGAGACGTTTGCTCCTGTAGCTCGTTTGGAGGCAATTAGGATACTCTTGGCTTTTGCTGCATCCAAAGGGTTTAAACTTTTTCAAATGGATGTCAAGAGTGCCTTCCTAAACGGCTACATAGAAGAAGAGGTGTATGTGAGACAACCCCCCGGTTTCGAAAATCCCAAGTTTCCAAACCATCTTTTTAAACATACCATGAGTTGGTCCAGAATAACCCTAGGGTTTAGCTAGTTCGCTCTGTAATTAGTTAGGGGTAGAGTGGGAATTAGAATTAGGATAAGTAGGGGGAGACACCCACCTTCCCATCTATCTCAGTCATTTGCTCTTTGCCTTCAAGGTTTTCCTGCTCTCCCCATCCCCTGCTGTAGCAACTGAGATCTGCAGAGAACCATACCTCTATGTACTGGAGATTTTGAGGAAGTGAGACCGTAATCTCACTGCTGTAGCGTGTGGTGGCCACACGGTGGCAGATCGATGTGTTGATTCGCGTTTTGTTCATGTTCTTCGCGTTCTTCGTTTCTCCACGATTTTCCCGTCACTCGATCTCCCTCTCTACTGCGTCTTTTCGAAATCCATTTGAATCAACTTGTTCTTTATAGTGAGGAGATCATTTCCACCGAAGGAATTCATCTAACTCCTCACGAACAAGTAGATCGGGTTGATTTCGTTTTCATGGCGTCTTTTCGTTCATACTTCTTCCCTTTCGAATTCCCGTTGATTGGATCATTTTGAGCGGATGATTTCTTGGGGATAGTCTCCTAACTACCTCATGATCATCTTCTCCAAGTTTGGGAACTAGGGATTTTGAGTTGAATTGAATTTGGGGAGATTTGAGTTGAGGGCGACCAAAATCGCCCTCACTGGGCACTCGCGGATAGTTCGCCGTTGGGGGCGCGGACAGTCCGCGCATCGGGCTCCGACCGAGTAGTGGTCGCGTGGCTCGGCTGTGCTGACTCAGTTTGACCGGCGGACAGTCCGCAGTACTGAGTCACGAACAGTCTGGGAGGCGTCCAGCAGCTGTTCAGCAACGTTGCTGTTTTGCTCTTTTAGCTGGCGGACAGTCCGCCACCTGAGCCCGGACAGTCCGCCGTTGGGCAGACAGTCCGTGGTCTGAACCTTGGACAGTCCGCGAGTTGGCTGCTTGTTGAGTTTTAGTGCATTTGCTCTCCCGGCTTCTTTGCTTGGTTTCCGGACTTCTCGTTTGGCCCTAGAGTTGACCTAGGAACCTCTCTAGGTATCTTTGCTACTTGTTAGCATCGGTATTTGGGGATTTCTCGACGTAGCATTCAATCTACGTTTGGGACTAGGTTTTAGGGGTCGAACTTGTGCCGGTGCTTTTAGCGTTTGGCTTGCTATCTCTTTGTGGTGCCTCGTTGTGATCCTAGGGATCATCCACCCTCTTCCAAGGGTCGTGGGCATCATGGTTTCGGTCGAAGCTTTTGAGGGTTGATTTTGGGACAAGGGCCAAAGTTTCGAGAGAAATTTTTGAGCTCCTATTCACCCCCCCCCCTCTGGTCGCCTTGCTATTGCATTCTCGGTCCTTCACTCGCTGCCTGTGATCCGCAGAGACGGGAATCATACCGTTGTGTATTTGGATCTTTTGAGGAAACGAGACCGTAATCTTGTTGTCTCCTCGTGTGGAGGAGTTTCGGCTAGAATTGAAATCGATTCATGTTTTGTGTTCGTGTTCTTCGCGTTTTGGTTTTTCATCCCACGGAGATTTGCCTCGTTCTCTCTCTGTGTGAGATGATTTTTGATTCCACTTGAATCAGTTTGTTCTATGTCGTGAACTCCTTCTTTCCACCGAAGGATTTCTCCCCTAACCTCTCCACGACATAGATCGGGCTGATTTCGCGTTCGTTCTTCGTTCTTCCCCCTTTTTGGTGTTCTTCGGAATTCTCTCATTTGACTTGGATTGGTGTGATGATTTCTTAGGATTAGCACCCCAATACATAGAGGAACACCTGGGAGAAGTTTGATTGAAGTCCCTTTCGATTTGGTTGAGATCGAATCAAATTTGGTTTTGGAACCGTGCAGTTTTCAGCTTTCTGTGTAGTCGCGGACAGTCCGCGATCAGACTGGCGAACAGTCCGGGCATCGGGTTTTCGCAGGGTCAGTCAGGCGTAGCCCCCTGAATGTTCACGGTCAAGTGAACGGTGGACAGTCCGCGGTACAAACCCGCGTACAGTCCGGGACCCGTCCAGAACTATTTCTGACTAGTTCTGTTTCTGATCTTTTGCCGGCGGACAGTCCGGACTCCCAGTGTCGGACAGTCCGGCGTTCACCGGACAGTCCAGGACCTTGACCCCGGACAGTCCGCGAATCTGCAGACTGTGCAGTTTTGCTTTGGGGCTTTGGCACTTGGTTTTGGTGCTTCTCCGGTAGTTCCATTGTACCACTAGGACATCTCCTAGGGTATCCACCTATTCGTAGGTCGTGAACTCACTGATCGTTTCGAGTCTTTGTTTTTGGGTAATTTTCTGGGACAAGGGCCAATTGATTCACGAGTTGAATTGGAGGCTCCCATTCACCCCCCTCTGGTCGCCGATTCGGTCCTTCACAGTCAATTCGTGATGGTGGCCTCGGAGTGGAGATTCCGCATCTCCGTCATTTGACGGTAATAGCGGGTGGCCGTCGACTCCGAGCTCCTAGAGGATGGAGTTTCTGACACCGACTCCATCCCTGGAGGAGGTCCTAGGGCGCCAGCGGCATTGGATGGACCTGCGTCGGTCCTGGACAAAAATATAGAGAAATCAGATTGGATTCAAAGAGTCGATAAGGAAAGGTCAAAATCGGCTGATACAAGAAGAAACACACCTGGCACGATGCTGAGGACGGCGATAGGAGTCCACTTCCTCTTCTACAGGGCTCTTGCTGTGATTGGGGTTTGCCATCGAAAGGAGAGAAGAAAGGTCTTTCTTGGATGAAAAAGAGGGTTTTTTGATTGGAATGGAAGGTGAAGGTAGCAAATGGCTATGCTTTGGGTACAATAGGAGATGAAGGCGAAGTTGGAATTTATATTAGAAGATTAAATCTTCGAAACAGAAAGATGTCATTTCGTACAACATGCGCAGGATACTCGAGTGGGATGTTAAATCATGCAACGGTTTTCGAAGGAAGAGCAGCCGTTTCGCATTGATCTTCAAGATACTGTTTGATAAAAATCTTCAAGCCATGACCATTTGAAGTTCCTAAAGTAATAGAGGAAGAAACAAAAGGACTCAAATTTCAAAATAAAATAAATTTCGTCCCAAAATTGGGGGGCATGTGTTTACACCGGTTTTTGGACCAAAAAAGATTGTTATTTTGTGAGCACAAACGACTGATTTTTTAAGGAGAAAGTCAGCCAGAAAAATAAAAGAAATCTACTTGATCTAGACGCGACAAGGAGTTTATGTGGGCCAGGCGTGAAGACGTATCAAGCCCAGCCAAGGAGTTCAAGTTTGGGTCATCTTTTGTTATTATGTGTATTCTAGTCATATTAGAACAGGAGTCTATCGGGTTATAAATAGCTAGAAACCCGATTTTTTAAAAAACAATCAATCAATCAACACATCGGCCAGCAGCCAAAACCGTAGGATTAGGAGTAAGGTAGAACTCGGTGGAACCTTCAACCAGGCAGGACTGCATTGGCTTGACCGACCTCTGGTTTGCTCGTAAGTTTCACCAATGGCTCGTGTTATCGTTCAATAAGGCTGTATTTGGCATCGACCAAACTCTTGTTTATCTATGACATGGGTTAGTTATCGGTTAAGATCGCCTTTTGTAAGATTGTCTTGACTCTGATCAATCTCTTCCTTTAGTCGATCTTGACTAGTTATCGGTTCTATTGGTTTTGGCAAGATAATAGATTCATCAAGTTATCGATGTTGTTTATGCTTTAATGTTTTTCTTTAGATTTAAACAATATCTTGCCCAATCAAGATTGACAAATTAGCTTAAGCTCAAATGCTGTTTAGTCTCGGCTATCCAAAGGCTCTACATGCTTATACCAAGGAAAAAAGCCGTTCTAAGCCTCTCATCGACTATTTTGTCAATCTTGAATGTTACATGCTGTGCGTTCGAGATATTCGTTTAAATCTTGGCTTGATTTAAGAATTTAAATAGATCTGATCTGACATGTTTATTACGGCTGTATTTTCGAACCCCACTGATATGCATGATAGGTTAGATTTGTTTGATCTTAAGTCAAACCGTGGTTTTAACGAATAGATCTTGTTCGTGCTTCAGGGACCCTGTATCGGCTAAATAGCCGATCCAGTTATGCTCTCTTCATAATGTATACTTTTAAGTGGTATGGAATCAATAGATCTGCTCGTTGCATCGGACGTGATTTAGCTTGGTCATCATTATGGCTGTATGGAGACACCCCACTATTGATGTTTAAGCTACTTTATCGAGCTATTTGTTATTATGGCTGCATGAAAACACTCTACTGTTAGCAGATAGAACTGCCTGTGCAATTAGTCGATTCGTCGATTTCATGCCATTCAAAAGTATACATAGATCTTTGATAAATATCCATGTTCAAGCTTATCGGTTGTGCTTTACTCTAAATACTTCCTTTATATGTACAACTGCCGTTTTGCTTTAAATAATGTCAATGCTTCAACTTTCTCTTGGGAGTTGACTTTCTAGTCAATGTCATGTGACAATGGCTATATCGGAGCCGCATAATTTCGAACTGTCTGGCATCAAACCGTCAGGTTCCGTAATTTGATGACTTTTCTCTTCCTTATCAATTACATGTCAAACTGACTGGCACGTCCGAAGTCGTTCTCACCAAGATTCGGCACCACCATCCGTTGAAAGTCCAGCAGGTCAAGACCTTGCTCTACACGACCTCTGAGGACTGTGGTCGAGTCTGTTGGCATTCTCATCCGAAATTTCGTGTCAAGACTTGGCATCCTCAATATCTTTCCTCCACTTTTCAACATTTGGGCCATAGCCTTGAGAGCCGAGACGATGAGGGTGTATGTTCTTCTTTGCCAGCTCACTATTCATTTCACTCAAGGCTACAACCTCAGGTGTGCTCTTCTATTCACAGAACCTATCCCATTGATGAACTTTGATCTTGCCAAACTCCTTGAACGGCAAGATACCCTTCAACCGGTAACGGGTATTTAGTTCCGACCGCCAACGTCGGAAACTTTTCGCCGCTTGTTTCATTGAGAACTTCTTGACAAGCTCCGCCGAATCAGGAGGGAGAATAAATGCCTTTTTCAACTTATCCCATAAGATTTTCCTGTCACCAGCGGACACATTTTTCCAATGTGATATTGAGAAATCAAAACGGTCCCTTACCGCTGCTCCTATCGTGCTTGCAAAGCGGGCACGTACGCCCGCAGGATGTGTGGGCTCACCAATAAGGCTTACCTCTTCTACAACAATAGACTGCCCTTTAGCGAACCTGTTCCTCATTCTCTGCCCTCGCTTTCGTTTCGCTGCCCGAGGAGCGGAAGATGTACCTTGAATCTCAGTCTGTGCTTGCGATTGCTGGATGGTTTGTATTTGCTCCTATAGACATAAAGGAATAAAAGTCATCCTCAACACACTTATTATGTGCAAAAGAAATTGTGGTCACCTAGGAGCAAATATAGACTTACATCTTCTAACGGGTCATATTCTAGGTCCTCAAGTGCGGCCCTAACAGCCCTGCGGTTAGGCCTAGGACTAGGATCTGAAGCTTCTTCGAATGAGGTCGAACCCGAGGTGCCCTCCGACGGCGACCACTCCAAATTCACCCCGTCGTCCATCAATATCAGATATTCTAAGACATTATATATGTATTGTTATAAATCCTTTTGGTAGACTACATTCAATAATTATAAAAGAGTAAAATACACCAGCGGTCCCTAAAGTTATCAGCAGGTGTCATATACGTTTTTAGGACTTTGGGACCTATATGCCACTTGTCGATAAGTTTAGGAACCCAAAAATGTGTTTTTAGAAGATTCAGACCTATATGACACCTGCTGATAACTTGAGGGAACGCTGGTGTATTTTACTCATTATAAAAACATCTATACATATATAGAAACTATGTTATTTGAAAATAGAAACATGCATAGATTACAATTTAAATAAACATGCTTTCATTTATACCAAAACTAACACAGGGCTTCAAATGATAAAGGAAGTTGGTTTGCATGAAAAGAAAGCAAGTTTAATACTAACTAAAAGTATAGCTTTATAGGTTCTGTGTATCATTTATCCCCTACTCATGCAAACAGAAATCAACATTTTCAGACATTGTCATTCTCAATAACCTAACTCTATCTTCTATAACTAATAATAAAAAAAGATGAAAAAGAACTACTTTGTAGAACGGCTGGCTGCGGGTGAACGCCAACGAACAAGAAGAGGACAAAATAAAGCAACAGAGAAAGATGTGTTAGCGTCGGAGAGCAAGAAGATGGACAACGACGACGGCAGGGATGGCGGCTGGGGACGAAGTCACCGATGAGGACGCCGAGGTGCAGCGCTGTGGAGATGGCCGGAAACGAAGAAGACGAACATAGGCGACGACGAAGATGGCTGCTGGGGCGAAGTCGCCGAGGCGCAGCGCCGTGGAGGCCCTATAGCAGGGGTTCCAGTTGAGCATAGCGGGTCGGCTGGGACGGCTGCCGGGGCCGCTCGCCGACAATGACATGGAGGCGCAGAGCTTCTGGTTGCGGTGACTGCCGTGAGGAATTTCTGTGACGGCGTCGAGGCTGCGGGAAATGAACAGGGCAGTGAAAAATTTTGGTAGCATTTAGCTGCAATTTACGAAAGAGCGCGCCTGGACTTAAAACCACCTTTGAGAGTATCAAGAAAAAAAGACCGCCTCCGAAGATCATCTTTGGAGGCGGATGACGTAAGAAACCGCCTATGAAGATCTTCTTCAACGGCGGCTTACATAGGAAACCGCCTCTGAAGATCTGCTGCCGATCCGCGGCCGTCCTCAGCAGCTGGAGAATCCATCGAGCGGCTATTTGTTCAGCGCGTTCACAAATTCAACTGTCGGACAGTCCCTCGTCCGTTTTCCGTAAGTTGATGCGAGGCCCATGTCTGCTTCTCTTTCCTTACAGCCAAGCCACAGCTCGGCCCAGTCTGTCCTCCCCGTCGCTCACCCGTCTCCATCTCACCCCCACCATCTTCACCGGTGCCTGCCCCTCTCCCTTACCCTCGCACCCCCATGGCTCGGCGGACGACGCCCTCTTCGACGCGGACCATGGCGTCGTGGACCATGGCGGATGAAATCGGGAAGGAGACAAGACTGCCACTGATTGTGTGCCCGACTTGCAAGAGGGAGAGGGTAATCGAGCTCATAGTGAGGACAACTGACAACGGAAACTAGGGACGCGTCTTCTTCAAATACCCCAGAAATGTAGCCGGTGTAAGTATTTTGGTTAGTTTTTTCGCTGTTTAATTTAATTTGTCTTTGATTTTGACCGTTTCGGTTGAAGAGCCCTAACTTGGTAGGGTGGCTAATTACAGATGCCTGGTAGATGTACATTCTATGAATTCGAGAGGAACTATTTGAAGAAGCTGCTGGAGTTCAAGTACCTGAAGTCCTGAATGTGATATGCTGGATATTATGTTTGGCGTGAATCTGGGTTCTAAATGTTTTCTAATCAAATTTATATATTTTTTTATATATTTATATTATCTTGTTGGACACTCTGACGGTAAAGCAATGTATAACGTCTATTTGTCGGTCGCTAAAGATTGCTAGCGAGTTATTAGCCACTAAATAGTGGTGGCAGTCTGTCAGTTGGTAAAAATATGTAATCCTCTTACAATCAGTCGGTAAAATCAAGCCCACGAGTTATCAGTCGGTAAACATTAGTAACGTACTATCTGTCGGTAAAAATACTGAGAGCAGCTGTTGATCAGTCGGTATAAGTACTGTCCGTCGGTAAAACTTTTTACTGACAGCACTTACGCCGTCTGCAGAAGTTAGTCGGTATATGTTTTTACCGACTCATCATCTGTTTCTATAGCTACTTTTAGCGTTAGATCATCCATCGCCTATCTAGGTGTTGTGGTGTAGTGTGGCCTCGCTGGAGAAGCAGGAGTTGGGGGTTTGAGGATGTAGAAGAAGCACAATCACAACATGAGCTTGGGCAGAAGAACATGGAGAAGAAGCTGGATGACTTGGTCTCTATGCTGAAGTTCTTCTTTGTAGTGTTGTTCTTCAGCTTTGTTATTGGCTTAGTTTATGTGTTTAAGTGAATTCAAGTGAATCTATGTTGTATATATGGAGAACATTTATTTTGCACAGGGGCCCACATATCGATCTGGCGGTGCCAATTGGCATAAAGTAGTTGTTTTGTTAAATTAAATCATCTGCAGCAAATTTTAGTCAATTCAAGTAAAATTTTATAGTGTGAACACGAGCTTTTATTTCTAGGGTTTAGTCAGTTTATGGGTTGAAATGGGTTGGGCTAAAAGTATAATAATGTGGGTGGGGTGGGTTAAAAAGAGAGTTCATTTGAAATGGTTTGGGTTGGATACAAGGTGGATTTTAATCCATTACCAGGGTGAGTCGCGGTGATAAAATGCCCAGAACGAAGGGCCGGCCCACCAACTATAGTGTGGATGATGTGTGTATATATCTCCTATGCACATAGAGGAATAACATCCGAAAAAGACAGTGAGTCCTAAACCCTAAACCCGCAAACTAACCAAGCTTTTCGATACCCGCAAACAAATCGATCGTATATATTATTAATTTTGGATCAGGACATCGCCTCTGTGACCGCCATGGCTGATAGGACTGTATATCGTAGACCCACTTTACAAACTTAACCCGACAGGATGTGCTTAGACCCACTTTGGCACGGGATGGGTTCCACAAGCCCAGACTCATCCTGTCAGGTACCATCAGAGCTAGCGGAAGAGCCAGCTACCGAGCGAGGCCGAGTCAGCACTCCAACATACCAGAGCTGTACTAAGGTACCAGCATTCATGGGAAAAGGTGTGTACGCATTGGTTTTGGTACTAACAGGACCCAGGAACACCTACAACTGCTATCCAAAGAACGAGGGCGGAGGGACGAAGTGCTCAGCATTTTAGGGCATGGGCAAGACAGTCCGGCAACCGTAATTATAACATGGTCATACTCAATTCGTAGAAAATATATGCAATATTTATATCTCCAAATAATTTTGTTAAAAAACTAGATGTAAAGATCTTTCCAATGATACTAATTATTTAGCATGTTTAGTTCCTAAAAAATATCAAGATTCTCTGTCGCATCGAATCTTTAGATGCAAAAATAGAATATTTAATTTAGGTAAACAAAATAACTAATTGCACAGTTTGTCTGTAAATGTCGAGACAAATCTTTTGAGCCTAGTTAGTCCATGTTTGGACAAAGTTTGCCAAATAATAACAAAAGTGCTACATGAACTTTTCACCAATTTTTTTGCGAATTAAACTTGGCCGACATTTTTGGGCATAGAAGGACAGTCCGACAACAGTAATTATAACATGGCCAGACTATAATAGTCTGTCCAGCCATGAAAGTTTGCATTCAATCTGGTGGTTTAACCGATAGCAATGGCGGACGGCGGCGATGCGCGGCGGTGGACCGGCCATCTGCGGCAACGGCGACTCGATTAAGCACTACGGCTATCTCCATTACCTCAAAGAGAAATGATTTGTCTGGATCTACGGGCTCAGGCTGGAACTACGGGCTCAGGCAGCAGGAACTACAGGCTTAAAGGGTTTTCCCGCATCCATGGCTGTCGCCGCCAGCTGGTTTTCTCCCATGCATGGCGGTCGCGTTGGCGGGTCGTCCTAGTGCCTTACCACTTACGAATCGAGAAAGTTGTCGGTGATTTTAGAAGAATTTGTAAATGTTTTTTGCCTAAAATTTGTAGTTCGGTGGCAGTCTGTCAGTTGGTAAAAATATGTAATCCTCTTACAATCAGTCGGTAAAAACAAGCCCACGAGTTATCAGTCGGTAAACATTAGTAACGTACTATCTGTCGGTAAAAATACTGAGAGCAGTTGTTGATCAGTCGGTATAAGTACTGTCCGTCGGTAAAACTTTTTACCGACAGCACTTACGTCGTCTGCAGAAGTCAGTCGGTATATGTTTTTACCGACTCATCATCTGTTTCTATAGCTACTTTTAGTGTCAGATCATCCATCGCCTATCTAGGTGTTGTGGTGTAGTGTGGCCTCGCTGGAGAAGCAGGAGTTGGGGGTTTCAGGATGTAGAAGAAGCACAATCACAACATGAGCTTGGGCAGAAGAACATGGAGAAGAAGCTGGATGACTTGGTCTCTATGCTGAAGTTCTTCTTTGTAGTGTTGTTCTTCAGCTTTGTTATTGGCTTAGTTTATGTGTTTAAGTGAATTCAAGTGAATCCATGTTGTATATATGGAGAACATTTATTTTGCACAGGGGCCCACATATCGATCTGGCGGTGCCAATTGGCATAAAGTAGTTGTTTTGTTAAATTAAATCATCTGCAGCAAATTTTAGTCAATTCAAGTAAAATTTTATAGTGTGAACACGAGCTTTTATTTCTAGGGTTTAGTCAGTTTATGGGTTGAAATGGGTTGGGCTAAAAGTATAATAATGTGGGTGGGGTGGGTTAAAAAGAGAGTTCATTTGAAATGGTTTGGGTTGGATACAAGGTGGATTTTAATCCATTATCAGGGTGAGTCGCGGTGATAAAATGCCCAGAACGAAGGGCCGGCCCACCAACTATAGTGTGGATGATGTGTGTATATATCTCCTATGCACATAGAGGAATAACATCCGAAAAAGACAGTGAGTCCTAAACCCTAAACCCGCAAACTAACCAAGCTTTTCGATACCCGCAAACAAATCGATCGTATATATTATTAATTTTGGATCAGGACATCGCCTCTGTGACCGCCATGGCCGATAGGACTGTATATCGTAGACCCACTTTACAAACTTAACCCGACAGGATGTGCTTAGACCCACTTTGGCACGGGATGGGTTCCACAAGCCCAGACTCATCCTGTCAGGTACCATCAGAGCTAGCGGAAGAGCCGGCTACCCAGCGAGGCCGAGTCAGCACTCCAACATACCAGAGCTGGACTAAGGTACCAGCATTCATGGGAAAAGGTGTGTACGCATTGGTTTTGGTACTAACAGGACCCAGGAACACCTACAACTGCTATCCAAAGAACGAGGGCGGAGGGACGAAGTGCTCAGCATTTTAGGGCATGGGCAAGACAGTCCGGCAACCGTAATTATAACATGGTCAGACTCAATTCGTAGAAAATATATGCAATATTTATATCTCCAAATAATTTTGTTAAAAAACTAGATGTAAAGATCTTTCCAATGATACTAATTATTTAGCATGTTTAGTTCCTAAAAAATATCAAGATTCTCTGTCGCATCGAATCTTTAGATGCAAAAATAGAATATTTAATTTAGGTAAACAAAATAACTAATTGCACAGTTTGTCTGTAAATGTCGAGACAAATCTTTTGAGCCTAGTTAGTCCATGTTTGGACAAAGTTTGCCAAATAATAACAAAAGTGCTACATGAACTTTTCACCAATTTTTTTGCGAATTAAACATGGCCGACATTTTTGGGCATAGAAGGACAGTCCGACAACAGTAATTATAACATGGCCAGACTATAATAGTCTGTCCAGCCATGAAAGTTTGCATTCAATCTGGTGGTTTAACTGAGAGCAATGGCGGACGGCGGCGATGCGCGGCGGTGGACCGGCCATCTGCGGCAACGGCGACTCAATTAAGCACTACGGCTATCTCCATTACCTCAAAGAGAAATGATTTGTCTGGATCTACGGGCTCAGGCTGGAACTACGGGCTCAGGCAGCAGGAACTACAGGCTTAAAGGGTTTTCCCCCATCCATGGCTGTCGCCGCCAGCTGGTTTTCTCCCATGCATGGCGGTCGCGTTGGCGGGTCGTCCTAGTGCCTTACCACTTACGAACCGAGAAAGTTGTCGGTGATTTTAGAAGAATTTGTAAATGTTTTTTGCCTAAAATTTGTGAACAAACTTGATAAAACAGATAAATTCGAAGATGAACATCACAGAAAACTGGAGACTATATTGCATATTTTTTAGAATATAATTAATTTAGGATGAGCATATGATTGTGCTCGTCCTCTATTTTCCTAATCTATTACAATAATATCTTAAAACTACTTAAAATATTACTTTGTACTACTAACTAATGATCCTCTTGGATCATCCTCTCCTCGCACGCTTGCGAGGAGGCTCGTCGTCGCTGTCGTCGTCGTTGCTGCTGCCTTCATCATCGTCCTCGTCGTCGGCCGCGGCCTCGACCTCGCCGTGGTCGTCGCCGTCCCCGTCACCGTCCCCGTCCTCCACCACCTACTCCTCCTTCGTGTCCTCGTTCCACAGGGAGTCCAAGGGGGGTCGGTGGAGGAGGGCCCGAGGGCGGCGTCATCATCGTAGATGTTGAAGAGGGGGGTCCTCGTCGTCGGAGGAGGTCGGGGGTGGGCCATTTGATTGGTGACCAAGCCATTGCGGTTGTGGTTTGGATTCGGGAGAGAACGGCAGAGTGCTGGTGGGGAATGGAGAGGAAAGGTCGGATGACCTGTATTAATAGCCGCTGGGCCAACCGGAAAGGCCTCATCCAACGGGTAGTCCTGTGTTTGCAATTCTTTGCCTAACAGATAGTCCTTGGAGCATCCTTGCGTGTGAAGGCGGAAAAACCCTTTGTCCGACGTTTGGGAATTTTTGCCCAACGGATAGTCCTACGTGACTGTGTAGCCTTGGAAGTTGAGCCGACTCATGGAAGTTGAGCCGACTAAAAAAATAAAAAATAAAAGTAATTTGTAGTGACGCCTGTTGTGTTTTCTTGGATTAATTGTTCTTAAATATTGGAATAAATAAAAGAAATTCGGTTACACCGCACTCCTTATTTTTTATATAAAAAACTGAATCAAAACAAATGTGAGGCAGGGATTCGAACCCTGGGCTGCGCACTCGGTTGAGCCAGCCTTTATCGGTTTGCGATGGCATAAAGGACAGTCCGGCCATAGTTAAGAAACACGTGGCCGTACCAATATCATTGTCGGTTGTGTATGTGTTGAGGGTATCAAACGACAAGAAACTAGGGCCAAGATCCCTACTTAGACACGATGGTGTGCCCTACAATCCATAGCGTGTTAAGACAAGTTAGATGGTCATAAAAAAATTATGAAAACGAGCCTATCTTACGTGGAACAACTAGCAAGAATGAAAATGTGAAAGTAAATCAATATGTAGCCAATAATGGTTCTTCTTATTATGCGTACATGTCAAAGTATTCAAGTCCCATAGGCAAAGGCGAGAAAATAAGTCTTCCAAATCAAAGTTTTCTTAACATCAGTACTTCCGAGGGACGAGGACTCGGTGGAGGAGGACTAGGACGACGAGCCTCTTCGCAAGCGTGCGAGACGAGTAAATCCATACTGTTCCCTGAACTCCCATGTAACTATGGTAAAGGCACATGAGGGTCGGTGTGGTCATCTAACACACTAGCGTCGACACCCTCATGAGCATCATGGGTCCTAGATGGTTCCTTATTGGTGTTCTCTGAGACGTTAGCATCCATGACTTCGTGAACCTCATGGCTCGTGTCACCTGTAGCACACATTTATGGTACAAAAATAGAAATGGTAGTACAATGAACTTTAACTTTTATGTACGTAGCCATTTTGACATGCACTGGTTTATAGTCTCACCTGGAGCACCTGCTGGCGAAGAATTCGCATGATATTTGTCAATGGAGCTCTTGTATTTTTCTTCCAACTGAAGGAGAGGTTCATGAATCTTCGAGGCCGTCTCATCTGAAGGAGCAATAATATATTCACATCTATGACATAAATTATAAAAAATAAATTATAAAGTCACACCTGTTGTTGCACCTACCAACGGAAAAGGCATAGGACTTTCACTGATGTCCTTCTCGACAGCATCATCAACCTCGACGGTCCTCTCATCTAAAGTAATTACTATTAATTTGATGAGATATATATTTTCATAATTAATTTGCAATAATAAATGGTAACATATGAATTATAAATGGTTGCACCTGGTGCCGAAGAAGGCATAAACGGGATCTTGTCGACAACATCATCACCCTTGGAGCCTTCACATCTAAAGGAGAAGCAATAGTATAACATTAAGAAGCATGTTAGAGTGTGCAGCGGAGTCTGGCCTAGCTCGCTATACGCACGAGCCGGCGCCCCTTGTTCCCAGGTCCACCAGAGCCCACAACATATTCAGGCATTATTGGGCCTAACTCAACCCAAAAGACTAGCCCAATAGGTGAGGGCTGCCGCGCCTTATATGTCGTGCTCCCCCCACCATCAAAATTAACATATCTAGAAGTATAAATTTGGTCTAACCTGTACGAGGAACATCAGTATCTGGTATATTCGAAGACGCCGTCACAGTCCAAGAAGCTTCTAGAGCCAATAAGAATTTTGGTAAAAGAGATGCACCAATTGATCACGATAGTAAACCGGATTCAATGTGAGTAGTCAAAGGAAAGGTCTGCAGTGGTAGAGGCAGAAAACCACCGATCCCGTGGCTAGCAGGGAAAGTAGGCTTAGGGTCTCCCTGAGGTGGGGCAGTGACTTGCAAATTTGGCGGTGCAAGTCCCGCGGCACTATAGAGCTGACTAAAGCATCCACTAAACAGTGTGTACATATTAGCAAGCTGTGTCTGCTGATTTATCAGGGCCTAAGAAGTAACCTGTGATTGCTGCCTCATCTGCTCTTGCAACATGATCATCGTTTCCCGTTGCTACGGATACATGGGTGTATGCCGGATCATGAGATGATGAGTGATTGTCAACTGGTATGATGCACATGTTCTTTGGCTTGTGTTGTGAAGGTGTCGAGCTCAGAGACGGTGATCAAAGGCAAGGTGAAGGTCAAGTAGAGACGTGCCGTGCTGATGGACCCGGAGCGGTGAAGGGCGGACGTGAGGCTTGGACTGACGGACCGGTGGCCTGAGGATCAGCCGTGGTGGCTGACAGCCTGGGACAGCGACAAGTGAAGACTTGCGGGTGGACGGGGTGCACGGGAGGTGCATCCCTCTATGGCGTCGGTTTGGTGGTTGAGCTACAGAAAAACCACCGAGTGGATGGTTTCCAGGTTTGGGCCTCAAAACCTGGTGCGGCCGGTTTCCGAGTTTAGGCCATAAAACTCGGGCTGAAGACAGTTTCCATGTTTGGGCCTCAAAACCTGGGTGCTGGCGGGTTTCTCAGTTTGGGCCACAAAACTCAGCCGATGGACGACTGGTTTCCCGGATTCGGCCTCAAAACCGGGGGGAGGTCCGTGAAAAGGACGAACGGCGCGTGGCGGCGTGTGGCGGCATCCGGTGAGGTCGCATCAAGGCAAAGCTACCTGATGTGCGGGCGTGGCCGTCGGACCCACTACACTTCGAGTTGGTCAGGAATACCCTTAGGGTTAGCCTGCCCGCTCATTAGCAGTAGGGGTAGAAGAGGAATAATTGTATTAGGCTATATTAGGAGAGGCAGCCCCTCTCTCCAAACAATCTCAGCCATTTGCTACTTTCACTGAGGGTTTCCTGTTCTCCCATTCCCTGCTGTAGCTACTGAGATCCGCAGAGACGGTGAATCATACCTCTGTGAATTTGGATTTTGCGAAAACGGAACCGGATTCCCGTTGTCTCCTCGTGGGGACGAATTTTGGCTGTGTTCTTCGCGTTTTGCTTTTCGTCTCAATTTTCCCATCGCTCGATCTCCCTCTACGCAGCGTCTTTTTCTAATCCACTTGATTCAACTAGTTATTTGATGTGAGGAGAACATTTCCACCGAAGGAATTCATCTCAATCCTCATGAACAAGTAGATCGGGTGGATTCAAGTTTCGTAGCGACTTTTTCGCTCCTACACCTTCCCTTTTGATTTCTCGAAGTTTGAGTTGATTTGAGCAGATGATTTCTTAGGGATAGTCTTCCAACTACCTAAGGATCATTTCCTCCAAGTCTGGGATCAAGGGGTTTGATTTGGTTCGGATTTGAGGAGATTTGGGAGAGGGGCGATCAAAATGGCCCTCTCTGCAGGGTCGCGGACAGTCTGCCACTTGACCCGCGGACAGTCCAGGCATCGGGGGTCAGTCTGTCCAGTGGCTGCGCGTCTCGGCTGTTTTGGCTCGGTTTAACCGGCGGACAATCCGCCATTGAAGTTCGCGGACAGTCCGGGACTGTCCAGGGAGCTTTCAGCAACACTGCGTTTTTGGGATTTTGGCCGGCGGACAGTCCGCCATCCATCCGCGGACAGTCCGGCATAGCCGCGGACAGTCCGGGACTTCGCAGACTTGTCCTGTTCAGTGCGTTTGCTTTCTTAGCTTTTCCGTTTCGTTTCTGGACTTCTCGTTTGCTCCTAGAGTTCACCTAGGAACCTCTCTAGGTATCTTTGCTACTTGTTAGCATAGGTATTTGGAAGAATTCCGACATAGCCCTTCATCTACGTTCGGAAGTGGATTTTTGGGCTTGAACTTGTCTTGGAGTTTGAGAGTCTCGAGTTGCTCGTTCTTGTGGTGCCTCGCCGTGATCCTTGGGATCATCCACTCTCTTTCTGAGGGTCGTGGGCATCACGTTTTGCTCGAGGCTTTTTGGGGTTGATTTTTGGGACAGAGGCTAGAGTTTTGAAAGAAATTTTTAGGCTCCCATTCACCCCCCTCTGGTCGCTTTCTGGTAGCATTCTCGGTCCTTCAATTGGTATCAGAGCGGGTTAAGGATCTTCCACCTTAGCCGGTTCCAGATCCACAGAAGGCGACATGGATCGTGGCGTGGGCAAACCGCCGTTTTTTGATGGGACGAACTATGCGTATTGGAAGATACGCATGTCGGCCTATCTTCAGAGCTTGGGTGCTTCGATTTGGGATATTTGCAGCTCTGCTGATTACGTGGTCTTATCTGCTCGTGTGACTCAATAGCAGATCGATGAGCATAATGCCAATAGCTGAGCCCGTAATGCTCTTTTCTCCTGTTTGAGCATGTCTGAGTTTGATCGCGTTTCTCACCTCGCTACGGCTCGGGAGATTTGGGCTACTCTCATGCGTTTTCATGACGGAACCACTCAAGTTAAAACCCGTCTTTACTAGTCGCACAAGCGAGAGTATGAGAACTTTCGACATATGCCTGGCAAGAGCATAGAAAGTTTATTCGCTCGCTTTCAGGTGATTGTCAACCGGATGAGGGCTAACAAGAAGTTGTTGCCTTTCGACGATCATGAGAGAGCTCTCAAGCTCCTTCATACTCTTGATCGGTCGGTGTGGGACTCTAAGGTTCAGGCGATCATCGAATCGCCTAACTATGAGACTCTCACTTGCGACGAGCTCTTTAGTAAGCTCAAGTCTAGTGAGATTGACGCCATGGCGAGGGCTTCTTATGAAAATCCTTCTGGCCCGTCGATGGCTTTGGTTTCTGGCTCTTCTGCTAACCCCTCTGGAGGCTTTGCTTTGTCCTCTCTTATTTCTGTCACAGAGGAGCAGCTGGAGTTCATGGCAGACGATGAGATGACTCTGCTTGCCAACCGGTTCTTGCGGTTCCACAACAACCGCATGACGAGGTGGCTGTTACGAGTGTGGAGGCTCGGACCACTTCATCGCCGATTGCCCGAAGAAGAACAAGCAAGCTTTCGGCAAGGCGGATCACGGCCGCAAGTATGACTCCAGCAAGCGTAAGGAGAAGTACGTCCTCGCAAAGCACAAGTGGAAGGGCGGCTTCAACAAGGAGTACATCAAGGAGAAGTACTGGGAGAAGGCCCAAGCTGAGCAGAGTGCCTTCTTCGCTACGCTCAGCGACGTCGACGACTCTGACGACGACTCCACTGCTTCAAGCGATGATGAGTCCGAGAAGAAGAAGATCGAGGACAAGTTGAACGGTCTTTGCTTCTTCGCCGACGACGAGGGCTTCTGCACCATGGCCCTCGGCGATGAGGTCAACTGCGAGCTGGAGGAGATCCCTCAGAACAATGATGACAACGACTCCTCCCAGGTACCTCAAACCCCTGATGAGCTTTCTGCTGAGGTCGATAAACTTACTGTTGCCCTTCTCAGTCAAGATAAGTTGCTTAGACGTGCTGCTAGAGAGAGGAAGGAGTTTAGGCAAAAGTGGGAGGATGCGGTGAAGGAGCTTGAGTCTGTCAAGTCCACCGTTGTCAAGTCCAAGCACATGACTGACCTTCTCACTTTGAGGGGGAAGTATGTTGCTTTGGTTGGAGAGGTGGATGAGCTTAGGGCTAGACCGGTGTTGCTAGGTGCGTGCAAGTCTTGTGCAGGCTTGCAATCCGAGTTGGCAGAAAAGAATGCCAAGATTGTGTCTCTTGAGAAGGCCAGCTCGGGTAGCACTTGTGTGTCTAGGTGTGCCTTGTGTGAGGGTTTGGAGATGGAGATTGCGAATGTGAAGCATGATAAGATGCAAACCGAGGAAGAAAACACATACCTTCGGACCATCTTGTCATGGGTGTCTTGTGGTGAGCCGCAGCTTGGGATGATGATCTCCCAACTCAAGCGTGCTGCTGGAGGTCCAGTTGTTGGCTTTGCTCAGGGTGTAGAGTGTGCTACCTCTTTCGGAAAGATTGGTGAGTTTAGTGGTCTTAAGCCGAGTGAGAAACCCAACTCCACCACTGTTGATGCTCACTAATGCTCATAATTAACCATCAACTATTGCATGAAATGACACGAAATGAATCACAAAGCATAGTTGTAGGGTTTGAAACTAACAAGTTCCATGAGTTTTGGTGCTCTCACTTGTTTTGTAGGACATCCATGTTTTGACCATATAAAAGTATTTCAAGTGATGAAACAGAGCACATCATTGCGAAGACCTCGTCGAGACGATCGAAACGGACATATGATTTGCTATATTTGGAGTCCTGGAGCGAGAGTCCGCGATGGATACGACTTGGAAGATTCTAGAACATTCCAGAACACACGAGAAGGCGACCCACGGAAGGAGGGGCCCACCTGTCATAGAGGCAGACCGACCGGTCTCCTCCCTGGACCGACCGGTCAGGTATTGGGCCCAATCTTGTCCCCCTTCGCGTGGCGAAATCCAACCGACCTCTCCAATGCATTTTGGCCCATTAAGGCCCATGTGCATATGGCGAAGGATTTAGTCCCACATCGCTTGCCCAAGGTGGAGGGGAGGCCAGGAGCCCCTATGTAATAAACCCAGGACCCCCCTGAGGCAACACAACATCATTAGGGAGTATTTGTAGAGGCGTCCCTCGAAGGACAACCTCTCCTCTCTATGTAAATAGGTTTAGATTTTCCAATCTAATTGCTTAGCTCTAGTTGGGAGTTAGGGAGAGCGGAGCTGCGCTCCGGTTCCGGAGGAGTCTTCAGAGTTTTGGTATGTTTTTGTATCTTTTCTTTGTAAGACTTATGCTTTAATATATTTATCTTCTCTATTTACTTTATGCTTTATTATATGATTAGTATAGTTGTTATATCTTGGCATGGGATCTTCGCTCGTATTGAGTGCTCTAGTTATGCTATGTAATTAGAGTAGTAATCGATAGATTATACATGGTGTTTAGTCTATAGGTTACCTGAGGTTGCGCTCAATCCCACGGAATAGTTGTGGTAGCCCCTGGGGTGACAACTCTGTTAGGCCTTCGTAGTCCACCACGTTCGGATTGATGTTTCGTAGAGCTTTTGACAGCCTTCCCCTGACTACTTTCTTCCCAGTCTTTTTCGAGAGTCAGAAAGGTACTGTTGCTCCAAAGTGCCAATGTTTATGACTGCTATATCTTTTCATCTTTGTTGCCTTAGAACACAAGTAATAGAGAAGTACATAAGAACCTTGATCTCTTCCGTTGTCCTCCCACTATAGTTATCTATACATTTATCATTGAATTCTCTTTGATGTGCTTTTGTTATCATATATATCATATATCAATTACTCCCGCTTTAGTCTAATTAGTACTCTGAGTTAGTAGATGCATGATAGTAAGTTATCAGATTCTTAACCCTTGCTTCCTAGTGGTAAAATATAAATAACGATCCTGGAATACTCCCGGTAAAATGCTACAATGGTGTTCTGTGCGCTTGCGGAATCTTTCATATTCTATTTGCACTAACGAATGTCAACAAGCATTTTTGGCGCCGTTGCCGGAGAAGCAATTGGTGTAAAGATTTTTGATAATGATCTTGATGTCTGCTAATTTAGTGTACCACTAGCTTTAGTAGGATTACCCCTTGTTCTGTTGAGTGTGGAATAGACAGGACATCAGACGCTGTTTCGACCTTATGGCGAGCTTCCACAAGAATGAAGAACCCAGGGTGCCTGAACATTCAAGATCCATCATTAATCCTGGAACCCTGCCATCTCACAGGTTTGTGTATACATATATATTATTTATTCTAACCATGTGTAGATTGAGAAAAGGTCGCTGTCACAACAATTCAACTCCCATCCCATGTGATGGATGTTTACGCTGCACCACTCATAAATCCTCAGTTGTGAGTCATGGTAAGTATGATCAAGGTGAGACAGTCTTGCTCATGGACTTTAAACTTATGAGTAGTTATCTTTTTATTTTTTCATTCCACTGCATGTTTACTTTTAATCATTGATCCTCTCCATTTAGTTTAAGTTTTGTTTTATCAAGTCCACATCATCTTTAGTTCCTCATATGCATTCATGTCATCCGCATCTAAAAAAAAAGAAAAAAATTTCCTCACGATGATCATATTTTTTCATCTCTATCTGAATAAATCTCTTCTATGCCTTCATGCTATCTTTGTCGATGCTAGTAAGTTTTGGTTTGGAAGTATTGCTCATACTTCCGTAGGCTTTTAAATTAAGCGTGGTGCTTAGGTTAAATAGTCTACCTTAATCAAATAAGACATGGAGTCTGGTTTGAGTATTGAACTAAAAAGTGCTAGAGTAGATACTGGTTATTTTGTTGGACTAACCCCTGCAGAGAACTCTAAATACACTTTGGGAAAGTCCTGAGATGAATTCACATCAGAGATGAAGCAAGGCATACGATGAACTACATAATGAAGACTCAGCTCATTCATCATGGATGAAAGAACTGTGAGTATTAAAGTTTATTTAAGTCTATCTTCTATTGCAAGTTATATTTTGCCTTGAACCTTGTTAATATGCAGCCAACACATAAAACACTAGTCTATGCTAAAGTAATCCTAAAACCATCTTTTTCATTAGCATGAATGAATAACACATAAGTTGTGGATAACAACCCATGTTTCAAATTCAGTACAATCCTTTAGGTATATGTCCATTAACGTTTTGTAGGAGATGAGATTTGCTTGATCATGGTGTGAACTTAAAGATCCAAAAACCAACCCATGGATAGACAAAACTCATCATCAAACGAGTCACTAGTGATGTCGAAGGTAACCAAGCTTTGAGCCATCCCAAGGCCTAAGCCAGGACACTGATGACGAATAGGATGCAACTCACCCCGTATGGGTCAATCTATGCCTACACTCATCATTGTCAAAGACATCAGCACCGACACCAACAACAAATATCAGGGTGACGATATGCCACTATATTATAACATCTATGAGTCATCTGAAGGAAGTCTGTTGGTGATTCACTATGAAGACAAGCAGTGGAAGTTCTCCTCACTTCGAATCATTGCAACACAAAAGCTAGTTTGGGGGATGAGGTGGAACAACTTCAACAAGAACAAGGTCTACAATTTCAACTCATGAACATGTTGTTGAAGAAATATCCACCTACTTCACAAGCTAGCTTGGGGGAGACACGATTCTGTTGTCCAGATCTGCTTCACGATCAAGGGTAGGAAGGAGAAATCCCGCTTCAAGACACTTTGACCTCCTACTCACCACTTTGATTAGTACAAGTCACTAGACGTTGCCCCAGCCAAGAAGAAGAATATGATCCATCACTCATTCTTGGAAGAACATTCTTGAACACCGCCAAAGTTGTCATCTATGTCGGACCTGGAGACATCCACTTTTGGATCTTCGATCAAAAGGGTTGCTGCTTCATCAACAACTACACCATTTATGAGCAGCCAAAGGAAACCAAGAGAAGACGTTGACTCAGCCGACAAAGGAAGAACCAACTGTCAGGAATTGAGGGGGACATCATGAAGGATGAAGCCACTGCACTAAAAAAATTCAGACATGGAGAGATAGTACCTGAACATACAAATCAAGAGAATAGCTGACAAAGTCTCCATCAACTGAACCTGTTGAGAGCAAGACTCATCTGCCCACTGTGAGATAAGCAAGAGAAGACAAGCCACTCATGAACAAGAACCAGCTAGACAAGAGAAGCTTCCACAAGATGGTTTGACACAATCACTGTTTAATGATAAAGTAACATTTCAAGGTAAGTGACCATCACTTTAAAAGCTTCTCTTTGATTCTGGTATGCGCATACATAAAGAACCAAACATGTTTAAGTTGCACCTCACTTGATCCAACCTAATCAACTCAACATGTTCAGTTCTTTACTCTTTATTCATGGCTTTACTCTCTGGAATCTCACTATCTCACTATATGAGCTAAAATGTTGTGCATCTAACCTTTGGAAGATGATATATCACAATCATGAAAAGATCGACACACTATACATAGATTATCCTTCCTTGGGTTAAGTAATTTGATCTGTTAGATATTTTTAAGATGCTACTATCATGCTCATCTTCTGATCTTATCAGTCATGTTATGATTGAATAGAACACATAAACAACAAGTTTATCTTGTGCAATGTGTCTAAGGTTAGAGAGGAATAAACAAAACTTTTGGTTTTGTTGGTGTTTTTCAACCAACAGAGCCTATGCACTTGATCTCTACCTTGTCTTTATGAGCAGGACACACTCTTAAGCAAAACATGGAGGGGTTTGTCAACTCCCAAATTCTACAGAGTGAAGGTTCTGGATCTACAAGAACATGCACACTGAGCAAGATGCTGCCAGCTTCCATAATCAATGTTTCACTTCAAATTCTTGGGCGAACAAAGAACATGAGTGACACCATATCAAGAGGCGTAGTTACCAAGGACTACATATCAAGATCAAATGATGCACCTCAGGAATGAACATGGATTAAAGACCAAGAAAAGCCGACGAGCAAGTGGATGTTCCATCCACTGTGGGAGCACTATTTCAATAACCATCAACATCAATCAATGCTTCAATAGAGGAAGAATATTTTCACCGCGAGTCCGCTAGATTGCAAGATTGAACGACTACGTCAACATTCAGCTTGGTGGAAAGCACCCCCGTGTATCTAGGTAAGTATCTTTATCCTCTGAAGTTTTTCTTTCTATAAATAAATTCAAAATACAAAAAAAATATGAGCACATGAAGGCTCAATACTATTACAACAACATCGAGCTTGGGGGAGATGCACCCCCGTTATCTTCGTGATTCAGGTATGTCTTACTACTATCTTAGTGTTTTTTAAGTAATAGGTTATAGTGTGTGTTAGATTAAATAAATAAAGCATGTCAAATCTGAAGAACTCTCTCTCTAATTTCTTAAAATGGAAATGATGAATAGTTGCTCTATTGTATTTCTTTCTAGTACCTAGCCTTTAAGCATGAGTTCTCCTAAGTTAAAAAAAATTATGATGCCTTAAAATGAAATTAAATATATCGGTAGCAAATGCTTGATCCAGAGTCTAGGTAATTGACAGAAATAATATGTGATGATCTGAGCTACTTTTATCTTGTTCTAAAACAACACTAGAGTTTCGGAGAGTTTCCAATATTAATATAACTAATAATTGCATTGAGTTAAATTAAGCTTTGTTGACCCTATGAGAAGTTATCATGCTATTGAATTGAGATCACTTACACATTTCATCCATCCTCCACATAAATGCTCATGATTATTTGTTCCTATCCTCTCAAAAGTTTGTTGGAAGCATATGGCTATTGAAAAGAAAAAAAATCCGAGGAAATAAAAAGGGACAAGTGTCCGAAACCTCAAAAAGATAGATCCCGAGGAAATAAAAAGGGACAAGTGTCCGAAACCTCGAAAAAAAAGAAAAAAAAAGAGAATAAAAAAATATGAATATCAGAAAAAATGGGCATGTGCCTGACAGTATAATTAGCCTGATAGCCATGTGTTTCTAATAGACAAAAGACAGTGATATATTCAAAAGAGCATCCGCCTCCATTTTCCATACACATGCACTTCTCGATTCAATGGTATGGTTGAATTTCTCTTTGGATCCATTGTTTAATTTGGCAACATATGTTTTTAAGCTTTTTGAAAATTCATAAAAACACCGGGATAATGGTGAAGTGAAAGAGCTAGAGACATAGTGCTTGATTTGATCGTTCTATCTTTCAATTACTCAAGATTCAAGGTAAAGTACTAAGCCCCATGATGAATAATATGATATCTTTTTTCTAATCCAAATGAGAACTTTTGTTTGAATGCATGTGTACTGGTTAGAAGTGTAGATATTGCAGCAACTTCTGATCCATTATTGAGTTTGACTTTACTAAGGGACTAGCAAAGGTTAAGCTTGGGGGAACTTGTTGACACTCACTAATGCTCATAATTAACCATCAACTATTACATGAAATGACACTAAATGAATCACAAAGCATAGTTGTAGGGTTTGAAACTAACAAGTTCCACGAGTTTTGGTGCTCTCACTTGTTTTGTAGGACATCCATGTTTTTACCATATAGAAGTATTTCAAGTGATGAAACAGAGCACACCATTGCGAAGACCTCATCGAGACAATCAAAACGGACATATGATTTGCTATATTTGGAGTCCCGGAGCGAGTCCTCGATGGATACGACTTGGAAGATTCTAGAACATTCCAGAACACACGAGAAGGCAACCCACGGAAGGAGGGGCCCACCTGTCATAGAGGCAGACCGACCGGTCTCCTCCCTGGACCGACCGGTCAGGTATTGGGCCCAATCTTGTCCCCCTTCGCGTGGCGCACTCCAACCGACCTCTCCAATGCATTTTGGCCCATTAAGGCCCATGTGCATATGGCGAAGGATTTAGTCCCACATCACTTGCCCAAGGTGGAGGGGAGGCCAGGAGCCCCTATATAATAAACCCAGGCCCCCCCTGAGGCAACACAACATCATTAGGGAGTATTTGTAGAGGCGTCCCTTGAAGGACAACCTCTCCTCTCTATGTAATTAGGTTTAGATTTTCCAATGTAATAGCTTAGCTCTAGTTGGGAGTTAGGGAGAGCGGAGATGCGCTCCAGTTCCAGAGGAATCTTCAGAGTTTTGGTATGTCTTTGTATCTTTTCTTTGTAAGACTTATGCTTTAATATATTTATGTTCTCTATTTACTTTATGCTTTATTATATGATTAGTATAGTTGTTATATCTTGGCATGGGATCTTCGCTCGTATTGAGTGCTCTAGTTATGCTAGGTAATTAGAGTAGTAATCGATAGATTATACATGGTGTTTAGTCTATAGGTTACCTAAGGTTGCGCTCAATCCCACGGAATAGTTGTGGTATCCCCAGGGGTGACAGCTGTGTTAGGCCTTCGTAGTCCACCACGTTTCGGATTGATGTTTCAGTAGAGCTTTTGGCAGCCTTCCCCTGACTACTTTCTTCCCAGTCTTTTTCGAGAGTCAGAAAGGTACTGTTGCTCCAAAGTGCCAATGTTTATGACTGCTTATATCTTTTCATCTTTGTTGCCTTAGAACACAAGTAATAGAGAAGTACATAAGAACCTTGATCTCTCCCGTTGTCCTCCCACTATAGTTATCTATACATTTATCATTAAATTCTCTTTGATGTGCTTTCGTTATCATATATATCATATATCAATTACTCCTACTTTAGTCTAATTAGTACTCTAAGTTAGTAGATGCATGATAGTAAGTTATCAGATTCTTAACCCTTGCTTCCTAGTGGTAAAATATAAATAACGATCCTAGGAATACTCCCGGTAAAATGCTATGATGGTGTTCTATGCGCTTGCGGAATCTTTCATATTCTATTTGCACTAACGAATGTCAACAACCACTACTCCCAAATTTACCAAGCTTCCACCCAAAGAGCCTCTCAAGCCTACCACCAAAGATGGAGTGTTTGTGGAACCTCCAAGAGCTCCACCCAAGAAACAAACATGGGCTCCAAAACCAAACCACCTGAGGAACAAGCTAGACACTATGCCACATATCCAAGAGGAGCTCATGCCACAAAAGAACCAAGTGATCCACACCCAATACCGTGAGTACCAACAACCCCCTATGAGAGCGGTGAGGTACTACCTGTGAGCACTGTGGGAGAGATGGACACTTGAGGGAGTTTTGCTTTCGACGCAAGAGAGAGGAGCGTTGCGCAAAGGAGATGAACAACTCGGACATGTACCATTCTTTCCATGATGTACATGAGCCGAAGGTTCAAAGGAGGGTTGCTAGGCCTAGAGGTCCAATGCCTCAAGGTCCTAGGCCACAATGAGGTTTTACCCAGCGGTATCCTACTTTTGTAGGCTATGGACCCCGTGGCGGTGACTTTGTTGTTGAGCGTTACCC